>OY288278.1:80484872-81707969 GCA_958450335.1 Hibiscus tridactylites | reverse complement strand
TAATATAATTATTATTAATAAAATCTCTAATTGAATTGGTTTTTCATGTTGAATAAAACATAAAAAAAATGTTGAAGGTTAATTTTTTAGTGTTTATGGTTTAAAGAATTAGATGTATATGGTAATTTTTTAGTGTTTAAGGTTTAAGATTTATAATTTAAAATTTAGGATTAGTGTTTAAAATTTAAAAATTTTAGTGTCACGTCATAAAAAGAGACAACGAAAAATGACATAAGATTTGTGTCCGTTACATGTTAACCAAATCTAACTCAATGATAAATGACTATAATGCTCATGCTATATTATTATTTAATACGTGGAAAATTGATTTAGGGATTTAGTTTATGGTTTATGTTGTATAGTTTAGAATTTAGTAATAGAATTTAAAATTTAAAGTTTAAGTTTAGGGTTTAGTTTATGGTTTATGAAAAATTATTAGATGAACTCGACTAACCACGTCATCCGTGGTCTCAGTCAATAAGGTTCATCAATCTCATTTTTTTCAAAATAAATCATCTCTTTCCTACATGTTAATAAAGAGTGGATAGTTATTAAGTAGTTATTTTAAAATGAATGGACCCTATTGACTCAGAGTACATATGATTAATAAACCGGTCCATCTAATAATTTTTCCATTATGGTTGACACAATTAATATAAATAAATATTTTATTAAAAGATTCCCCATAGATGGTTTTTATCATTTATAATATATTAAATAAATATATAAATAACCAACAAGTGTTAGGTGCATTGGTAAAACATATTACACTCCTAAAGAGAGGACACAAGTTTGAACCTTAGAGACGACGTTGTTGGGAGGGGCAGCCTCGCACCCCAAACATAGATCGTAAGACAGACATGCATATAAGAATATATATATATATATATATATATATATATATAGTTATAATAACTTTAAAAAAATATTTGCAAAAACATTCATTAGGAAACTCATTTTAATTGATAATATGCACATATTTTCCACTGCAAAACCTAATCTACAAGTTTAGTTGTTTGTTCAAAAAGAAATCAACAAGTTTAGTTGTAATTATTAACGAACTTTAGGGGCAATTTATCACCATCTTTCTCTATATAAAGCCCATCGCATTCAATTCTCACCACCTTCAGTTCCAACTTTCTGCAGAAGAAAATTGAGCTCACTCAACAAATTCAACAACAATGGCGATGGCTTTCAAGATGGTACATCTTCTTTTCTTTTCTTATTCTCATTCCAATTAGCTTTAATTAAATCTAACACGTTGTATGTTAGAATAGGCTACAACTGGGATGTGGGTCACCGATGAGTGTAAGAACTCATTCATGGAGATGAAATGGAAGAAAGTTCACAGATATATAGTGTTCAAGATCGACGAGAAATCGAGGCTGGTGAACGTCGACAAAGTCGGTGGCCCCGGCGAAAGCTACGATGATCTTGCTGCTTCCTTGCCTACCGATGACTGCCGATATGCCGTCTTTGATTTTGATTTTGTCACCGTCGATAATTGTCGGAAAAGCAAGATCTTCTTCATTGCATGGTCCGTCGCCTTTTCTTATCATTTCGTCACTAATATATTTAATGCTTAAATTATTAACGTTACTAGAGTTTCATGTCATAAGTCATAACACTAGTAAACAAAAAAGACCATATTTTATATCAAAATACATGGTATGTGGTATACATAAGAACAAATAATTAGAGCATTATATTCTCCAGTGGTTTAATAATAAGCAAATAATTGAGATGTTGATTAGTATTTTTGAGAACATGTATTAATCTACATGATTTATGAAATGGAATCTAAGCATCTCTATGCTTTAAAGAATATATTATTTTTATCAACGGAATTGATTCAAGTGATAAGCATCTTGGTATTGCTTAAGCATGTCTTTAGTTTAAGGCCTTGTGTATGCAAAAAATTACCGTTAGAGAACTCACTTACCAAAGTACGGTGTACAACGCGGGTTGGTCCGAATTAGTCAAAGCAAAGCTATGGGGAACCGGAAGGACAACCAAAAAAGAATATATTATTAAAAAACAAATTGTAAATTCAATTTTACAAATATTAGATGAATTATCTGAATTAGTCTCGTATTTGAATGTTTTATTTTTTTTAGAGCATTATCAAATAGAGCAAAAATGGAGGATTATTTTATTTAATTTAAATCATTAACACTAATCCAATTTAGTTAATGTTGGATTATAGGTCCCCAGCAGCATCAAGGATTAGAGCAAAAATGCTGTATGCAACATCCAAAGATGGGCTGAGGAGAGTGCTAGATGGCATCAGCTATGAAGTTCAAGCAACTGACCCAACTGAGATGGGAATTGATGTGATTAAAGACAAAGCTAATTAGGGTTTTAATTATATATGTAATCATGTTTATCAGCATCTTACTTTTACTTTAAATAACTACATGTGCTTCCTTTGTTTTTCTTGTTGTTACTTTTTTTCCCTCTTTTTTGCTAGTCTTTTTAGCATTGATGTAAGTTAATCCTCTAATTTATAATAATCGTTTTGATGTCCCATGCTCGCTTATTTGAGGACAAAGCATCCGTTAATTTCATATTTTTTGTCAAATTTAATGTTTCACGTTGGTTAGTGGAGTGTCTTATTCTTAATTCAGAAATTATACGAGACAACCCTTTTATTTATTTCATTCACAATATCAAAATTTAAATTTTAAAATTTAGACCTTGTTTAAGGAGTTTAGTGTGTCATCTCACTACACCAACTGATATTTGATCTAATTCAATACATGGAAACATAACTTCTTAGAAAATTCAAGTTTGCAAAACCCAATGAGTGGCTCCAGTAAAAAAAATATGATGATGTTCATCCCAGAAGGCCTGTACTTAAGCACTTGTGTGTGCAAGGTATATGTGCGGTGTCAAAATGTAAAAAAATGATGAACAAATGAATTCAGTCCAACTTGCCATTTGGTATATATGCAGAAGGAAATGAATGTCCCGGGCCACAGTTTACCACAAAAGAATCATTGGTTTGGCACCTAACTCGCACAGCACAATGTAATTTGTACACATATATGTGGGTGGGTGTGTTTGCAGTCTCCTGTCTGTTTACCATTCTGTCTAATCAAACTTGTTAAAGATGAAGCAATTACTAATTAGGTAGGCCTTGATTTTAGGCTTCTACTAATTAACCCTGGATAAAAAACTTGTAATGTATTGGGCCTAAGGGATTTGACCATCAAGCTGAAGTTTTGGTTTTAATCTCAAACGCGACTGCAACATTCCATCTATATGGAGTTGACGCACAATTGTTGATGATTGTACTAAACAGACTCCAAATATAACTAAAGAGAATAGCTTTACACTATGCTTAAAACAAATAGCAGACTGCAGAGGGTTTTTTTAGGATTTATTTAGACAATTACATGGGTACTCTGTGTAAGAAGTAAGAACATCTTCATCCAATGTATTAAAACCCGGTTTTAATGAAACAGTAGCATCTCTCAAGTCTCAACCAGGTTTTAATGTCTCCCATCCATGTGCCTTTCTGTTCTTCTGTGATATAGTGGACGTTCCAAGAGACAAATGTCACCTTTTCGCTAAAATTCCACTGAAACACAAAGGCTAATGATATATGCTTGATTAAGTAAACCGTTAAAGTTGGACCAACAAGCTCTCGTAGCTCAGTTGGTTAGAGAACCTGTTTAGTAAGTGGGAGGTCTTGAGTTTGACTCTCAACAAGAGCAAGCTTTTTTCTCTTTTTTTTACGCAAATTCTGATAACCTTTGGACATAAATGAGTCAAAATGTTGAGTCAGTAGATTGGAGCGAGAGCCAAGTCGCCAACAACGGACACTTTTACACAGCTCAAAAGCAGGGCAGCAGACAACGTGGGACCCACTCCATTGATCATCGAAAATCATCACATGTCCGCCACGCGACAAACTCGATGCACGGGGCCGATAAATAAAATAATCTGCGCCGTTCACTCCGACAACATGGCCTTATCTTCAATATCAGCCGTCCGATACATTGCAAAAAGAATCCATCTTCAATTGGCTAAGCTAAAATGGGAAAAACTCTAAAAATAACCTGTCCGTAGATTTCCCGTCAAGTTAAAAAAACAAAATTAAATCACATCCCTTTTTATCTTTCCCATCTTTTAACAAAATTAAATGCCCCTTCCACGCACCAATTGGTTAGGTTAGCTGCCCATCAACAGCTTTAAAGACCCTTGGAGTTGGAGGACCTTTTGTTGAGCATGGTTCCTATGTATTTGATGTAATTGTATGGTCTAATCCCAATTTTACTCCCTCTACTATTTAATTCACTATAATTTGATCCGTCTACTACTGTTAATGAGATGACATACAACACGATGATGATCATATGAAAATTTTAATCAATAATAAATTTGTATGTAAGCCCAGTGGTTATTGGTTAAGTATGTTCTAAAAAAGTTTATACCATCACTTCAACAGCAATAAATTAGAGTGTTATCTGCTTGGATCTCCTATTAACTTTATAAAAGTAGAAAGATTGGATTTCAAATTAAAGTAAAACATTAAATATCTTTTTTAACAAAATAGAAAGACTAAGACCATAATTAAACCATAATAAAATGTAAATCTAATCATAACTTCAAACTGTATTGTCTTCACTTGTAATAATAATATTACAATTACAAATCAAAACATAAAAAAAAAACTATTTACAAATAATAATAATAATAATTATAAGTCTTGACCCTCGCTACGAATTTGACATGATTATACGTTCAAGCCCCGTTGGGAACAAAATTCTTTTTTTCCTCCCCAATATAAAAATTGTTAAAAAAAAAGGTTTAAGGGTGTTTGAAGCTCTTAAATTCATGGGGGGGGGGGGGGGAGACAATTAAGCCCCCGAACCAATAAGTTGAATCAATTAGACCTTTTGACTATTAATTTTTGACGATTTTTTGCTTGAGGCGCTACTACCTTGTGACACACTACAATTATGTCATATGACATTTTTAGATTTTTAGAAAACTAATTTGTATAAGTTTTTTTATAATTTTTAAATTTAAAAAAAACTGAAAATGTCAAGTGACAAACACTAACACAACACGTTGCATCAACTAATCAAAAAATTATTATATTTAGCATTCAACGTTGATCAAAGAGGTAAATTGATGAAATTTTAGAGTATAAGAGCTTAATTTTATGCAAAACAAGTGTAAGACTTAATTGATTTTTTTCTTTAAAAGTTCAAGTGCTTACAATAACCCTAATAACAACAACAACAACAACAATAATAAGTCACTTTAACCCTTTAAAATGGGTGAGAATCTAGAAATCGTGACTCTATGAGTGTTGTGTGTGTGTTTTTTTTATATCAATGAATTTGAGTTGAGTGGTATGAAAATTATTAATTTTTAAATATGTTTATTATGTATATTGACAGATATAGATGGGGCGGGGTAGTTGGAGATAGAGAGGGCACAAAATCATATTCAAGCTTGTCCGACCACTAACGGTGAATTTAATTTTTGTCATCGTCCCGCCCCACCACCCGTAAAATATATACTCATCCTAGTCCAATTGAGTGCGAAGCGGGAAAAATTTTCTTGAAACATGCCCACCGCCCACCGGTATCCCTAAAAAACACTACCAACTCTAATTTTCAGTCATTCACAAAATTCACACGTATTTTGAAGACAAAATACTCAAACTCAGATCTTGTAAAAAGAACATCATCATCTTTTTCATTGAAATTATTTTTTAAATTTATTTTTTTTAAAATTTAATACACTACATTTATTTGCAACTCCAAACTGCCTGAAAATTACATAAGGGAAAAGAAAAATCAACTGTAACATCATCCGCAATTAATTATCTTCACATTGATTTGTTATGAAATCCCACGTACGTGGAATTCAAATTCACATTGCTGGTGTCGGTTGAGTGTTCATATTTGTATGATTCCCCTCTTCCAGCCAGTCTTATTCAGTTTGGTATGCCTCTCACAAAATGTGTATTTCAGCCCACTACTTTCCTTTATTTTATTTCCCAAATTTGAGTTCGATTAATTCTTTTTAAAAATATAATTTTAAAATTCGAATTTATTCTACAGTATTATTTATGATGCTGGTTTTTCTTCTTTTAACAGTAAATTCGGTTCAGTGTTTTTCTTCATATAAAATAAATTCAATCAAACAAACACATTATCGCTTTCTCGTATATATTAAAGAGCCAAGAGATTTTTGCGGATGTTTACTGTTTAACTACCAGTTTTATTACAGGACCGTGACATGTAAAATTCGTGTGGGTCTATGTTTGTCTTGTTTCTCGGGTCGGGATAAAAATCTTCTGCACTATTTCGGTGCGCCTACTTATGCCCCAACACTAAAAATATTATAAAATTAAATTTTAAGTATTAACCTTAAATTTTAAATCTTAAACCCTAAACAACACACTTTACTCTAAATTTTCTAAAAACTAACCATAAACCCTAACATAAAACCCTACTCCTTAAACTTAATTTTTAACGTGGAGCATAATTAGGGGCACCAAAAAGTGGCAGATAATTTCAATCCCTCGGGTCGAGAATATAACCTGACAAAGCTTGTTCCCTTGTATTTTTAAAGTTAAATTGGTTATTTATCTTTTAAGATGTTAACACTTTGGTCATTTAATTTTTAGGGTGTTAGTATATAGATCACTTAAACATTAATTTTTTAATGGTGGGTATCTATAGTGTTTGAAAGTTGAGTGACCAAAATATTAATTATTGTTAGTGATTTAAATGCTTGAGTGATCAAACATTAACCTTCTAGAAGTTAAATGACTGAATTAGAAATAATTTTTGCGACCAAAATATTAAAGTTCTAAAAGTTGAATTATCATTTAAGTAATTCAACCTTTTTGAAATTTTGATTTACTAGTTTAACTACACTTTTCAACTTATTTCTAGATTAAATATATCAGAAGGGAGCCGATTAATCCAACGGTCTTCATTAATCATCACGTGCCTTAAACGGTGGAGAGTTATTTTGTCACATTATAATATCATAATCCCTCAAACATCCCATTCCTCTCCTGAAATCATAGAAAGCGACTCCACCATCCCCACAAACCATTGCTTTTAATTATTAAAATGGAAGAAAAAAAATCTCACATCTGTATAAACGGGCAAATTTGAACTTTGGTCCTTTCAATATGACTCAATTTGAGATTTAAGTCTTTATAGTTTTTTATTCAAAAAGAAAAGGCGTAAGGACCAGTACAACCTATAAAGAACTAAGCAGAAATAATTCGACTATATGTAGGGTAGTGTCCCTCTCGTTACACAATTTTAACATAATTTGATCTATCTAATTTTATAAGTATTATTAGCGAGTTCAACTAATTACTATAAATAATTATTCTGATTAAAATGTTGACATGTATAATGCACTTGTTTAGGAAAAATAACATCAACATTTTAATCAAAGTAAATAAAATATTAAATATCCAGGTTAATTAATGATATTATAAATATAAAGGGCCTGGATTTCAATATGTGCATAATGGAGGGACCAAAATAAAATTTTGATGTTTTTAAACAGTCAAATGAAGCCGTTTTGTCGTTAATTAATTGGACTGGAGGGATTAACTACTGTTTTAAATTAATTAAAAAAAGTAGATAATATAATTAAAGAATTTTTTTTTATAACACTCCCTTCTCTGAGAACTCACTCACTTCACTCCACTCTTTCAATGGCGACATTACTCTCCAGTTTTGTTCCTTTGTTTCTTCTTCTTTCGATTTTCTATAGTTTCCCAGGATCGTTTTCCACCGTTGAAACTGTTAAAACCTTTATCTTTCGTGTGGATTCTGAATCAAAGCCGTCCATTTTCCCCACACATTACCACTGGTACACTTCCGAGTTCGCCGAGTCAACTCGCATCCTCCATACATACGACACCGTCTTCCATGGCTTCTCGGCGTCTTTAACCGAAACCCACGCCGCTTCCCTCGGTAACCACCCTTCGGTTCTCGCCGTTCTCGAAGATCGCCGCCGAGAACTTCACACAACTCGTTCCCCTCAGTTCCTCGGCCTCCGGAACCAGCACGGGCTTTGGTCGGACTCCGATTATGGATCCGATGTCATAATCGGAGTCTTCGACACTGGGGTCTGGCCTGAACGACGTAGCTTCTTGGACACGAATCTCGGACCGGTTCCTGCTCGCTGGAAAGGGGTTTGTCAAACTGGAGCCAGATTCGTTGCTAAAAACTGTAACCGAAAACTAATCGGTGCCAGATTCTTCTCTAAAGGTCATGAAGCAGCCGCTGGACCGGGTGGTCCGATCGCAGGAATCAACCAAACGGTCGAGTTTATGTCGCCGAGAGACGCTGACGGTCATGGAACCCACACGGCCTCTACGGCCGCCGGGAGACATGCATTTCGCGCCAGTATGGGAGGTTACGCCGCTGGAATAGCGAAAGGCGTGGCGCCGAAAGCGAGACTGGCGGTTTACAAAGTGTGCTGGAAGAATTCAGGTTGTTTCGATTCTGACATTTTAGCCGCTTTCGATACCGCCGTTAAGGACGGTGTCGACGTAATTTCGATTTCCGTCGGTGGCGGAGACGGAATCTCCACTCCATATTATCTCGACCCGATTGCAATCGGAGCATACGGTGCGGTTTCGCGAGGGGTTTTTGTTTCATCCTCTGCTGGAAACGATGGACCTAACATAATGTCGGTTACCAACCTTGCTCCTTGGTTGGTCACCGTTGGAGCGGGAACAATTGACCGAAATTTCCCGGCGGACGTAGTCCTCAGCGATGGGCGGAGGTTAAACGGCGTGTCGTTGTACTCCGGTGTGCAGTTAAAAGGAAAGATGTATCCGGTGGTTTATCCTGGAAAATCTGGGGAACTCTCAGCTTCTTTATGCATGGAGAATTCTCTTGATCCTAACGTTGTTAGGGGGAAAATCGTGATCTGTGATCGAGGGAGTAACCCAAGGGTGGCTAAAGGTATGGTTGTGAAGGAAGCCGGTGGAATCGGCATGATTCTTGCTAACGGTGCTTCAAACGGAGAAGGTTTGGTCGGCGATGCTCATCTTTTGCCCGCTTGTGCTCTCGGGTCCGATGAAGGGGATGCGGTGAAAAAGTATGTTTCGTCGTCGCCAAACCCGACGGCCACTATCGATGTCAAGGGTACCGTGATCGGCATCAAGCCAGCTCCGGTTGTGGCTTCCTTTTCTGCGAGAGGACCCAATGGGTTAAACCCTGAAATTCTTAAGCCGGATTTGATTGCTCCCGGAGTAAACATTTTGGCTGCTTGGACTGATGCTGTTGGCCCGACTGGGTTAGAGTCCGATCCAAGGAAAACAGAGTTTAACATTCTGTCAGGAACCTCCATGGCTTGCCCTCATGTTAGTGGTGCAGCAGCTTTGCTTAAATCGGCACACCCTGATTGGAGTCCGGCCGCAATTCGATCCGCTATGATGACTACTGCAAGTATAACCGATAATACAAATCGGCCTATGATTGATGAAGCAACAGGGAAGCCATCGACTCCTTACGATTTCGGTGCGGGGCATCTCAATCTCGGTCGTGCAATGGATCCGGGACTTATTTACGACATTACTAATAGTGATTACGAGAGCTTCTTGTGTGCCATTGGTTATAATCCCAAGTTAGTACAAGTTGTCACGAGGTCTCCGGTTGTTTGTCCAATGAAGAAGCCATTGCCCGAGAACCTCAACTACCCTTCAATCGCTGCATTGTTTTCAACCGCATCAAGGGGTCCATCAAGCAAGACATTTACCAGGACCGTGACCAATGTGGGTCAGGCAAACTCCGTTTACGTCGCTAATATAGTGGCACCGAGAGGGGTTACCGTGACGGTGAAACCGATGAAGTTGGTGTTCACACCAGCAGTGAAGAAGATAAGCTTTTCCGTGACCATAACAGCAGATAGCAAGCATCTGGTGTTGGATGATGCAGGAGCTGTTTTCGGGTCATTGACATGGACAGATGGGAATAACAGGCATGTGGTGAGGAGCCCCATCGTAGTTACACAGCTCGATCCGTTGTAAACTAGAAAGCTCGTGACTCGGTTCGATCAATGTAGGGTTTGATCGGGGTATGCAAGAGTTTTTAAGGTAGCACTTTGTTCCCTTTCTGTGTGTTTTGTTGTGTTCATGTTTGGCAGGGGTAGGATTAGGGATTCGAGGGATGGTTTAGTGTTGGGATTTTACTTTAATTTCTCTTCATCATCATATATATTTGCTTAATCATGTGTATTTATAATCTTTAAGAAGATTATGTAATACAGAATAGTTTTAAGAAGTTATCAGACAAACAAGTCCCCATCACTGTTGTTTCAATTCCAAGCATGAAGCAACTGCTCTGCTGACTTTTGTTTTTAATCATTTACTGATACGGTGGTTGAAAAGGTTGTCACTTTTGTCACTATTGGTTTTTCCCCGGTAATCGATGTTGGGCAGAATTATATAAAGCTAATGGTTTGCGAAAATCTAGCTGTCGCCCATTTTGTTTACTCCGCCCATGAATTTCCCCGATTCAACATAGCCACATAGGTACAAGAACTACTTAGTTACTCTCCCTCGATGCTTCATGTAAATCTCGAAATCTAAAATTCGAACCATGTCAATTGAATTAGTACTAGATAAATTTCGTATTTTATTAACATTCTAACCTATAACTAAACAAATAACCAACTTTCAACATCTCGTAGTCCACTGAATAAGCTTTAATTTCTATTCAAACCGATTTCAAAAAAGGAAAAGGAAATTAAAAATGAAAACGAATAACCTTTTTTCTCCATAACCAGAAGACAAAGCTTTTACTTTATATAAAGGGTTACACAGATAAGCATACCCTAAAATATAAAAATAAACGTAGAAAAATAAAGAGTATGTGAAACATGAATAGTAAATTTAAATCTTCTTATAAAACGTAGAGGAAAAAAATTAACCTAAAATGTTATAAAAAAAATATAACATTTTAGGTTGCTTGGACAAATTTTAAAACTTACAATTTTTATTCTTAAATTAGAATGTTGTACCGCAGTCGCAGACCTACCCATAAAAAATCATTAAAATATCTTCCTACCTTGTCCTTTAATCACCTCTTCTTCAGCCCAGCAGGGCCATCCAAACCTCGTTAGAATTTTGTGATATTTGCTTTCATTCAATAGTTTTTTACTGTCAAGTAGCCCCATATATCCTCTAATTTAATCCCTAAAAAGACGGATAATAGAAGAGGGTCTATACACATGTATGTAAAAAAAATTTGTTTAATTATCGGTATCTAACTTATTAATTGACTAATTTGGACCGAATATAGCATAGGTCTATTATGAGACAACCTTCCCAACCTAATTTTTCCATTCACATCGTCATAATTCGAATTTCTAATCTTATTTATGAAATATAATACTTCATCCTACTAAATTAACCGGTTGTTGTAATATGTATGTAACTTTAATTTGTATGTATGATGAAGCAGGAGATGGTGGTGGACAATTATGGTTCATGGCAAAGGGGGCAGTTTGAGTAAAGATTCAAAAGAAACAGAATGGGTGGGCCGACAGTATTCAATTTGTGCACATCAGCAGCTATTCAGCTATCAGTGCCATGAAATAATGTTAATGGAGTACGCCATTCCCTTGTGGGACAGAACAGAATTCCCAGTTTCTATGTAACCGGATAAAGTCCAACGTCATAAATGTAGGGCTGAGGAAAATTTTGACTCTACTCGGAAAAAAACCTGAAAATTTTAACTCTGTTCGAGGTAAAAAAAATTTATTCGTTTTGACTCTACTCAAAATTTAATAAACGCGACTCAACTTAGAAAAATTTCAAATAAAACTTGAGTTGTAAAATAGAAATTCGAATAGCTTAAAAGTTTTAGTAATTAGTGGATTTATTTTTAAATTTGCATTGAGCCCCTCAATTTTTTCTGATATATATACCGATATAAAAAATATATACCACATATAAAAAATTTATGAAATATATATGCATATTTTATATGATTAAAAAATCGTTTAAATTGGAATCAAATCGTACTATAACATGATAAATAATTACAATTAAATTTGTATAGGAATTTAAAAAATCAACTCGACTCAAATTTCATAAACTTGACCCGAATCAAAAAAAATTCAAATAAAGTTTGAATTGTCAATGCAAATTTATCAACTCAAATAAGTTAAATTTTTTGACTCGACTCGATCGAACGATCATCCCTACATAAATGTCAGTTTGGGGATTCAAAAAGCAGAACAGCCATGAATTAGGAAATTTCTTAACTCTTGTTTCGCATGAAAAAGAAAGGACCCTACACAATGTTGGATCCAGGGCCCTTTGTTTGTGGGGAAAAGGTTTGCTTGCAACTCACGTTTCAGCTTTTCTGTGCTTAAAATCCAACCTTTGATATCAGTTTGAGATCGATAAATTTCACTGAAGTTTTCTTTAATCACTAGTATTCAATTTATTGACTGATTAATTCGGTTCGAGTTCGAACATCTGATCATGCTTAAAGGATCTATTTAGATTAACCGGTTGTTGGTTCACTGAATTTTTTTGTTTAACCACCGATAGTAAACTCATTGGTTGACTAATCTGAATCAGGTACTGTAAAGGCCAGTCACGGGGTGACCCTTCTAACCCAATTGCTCCATTCACAACGTCAAGATTCGAATATGTGATCTTGCTTAACAATTTGAATCGGGTACTGTAAAAGACCAACCGATTGTTCGTTGAATGAGTTCTTCTTTACCAATTCATTTGGGTAAAAGTAGTGTCTTGAAGTCCCTACTCTATAATGTGGAGTGCATAACAGGATTCGTTGTTGGACTTGAATGCCAGAGTGATAGGCTAACAGTTGAGGATCCAGTTACTGTTGGGCACATAACACGATCCAACAGTGTTGAAGTAAGTCTGCATGTCACTTGCCAGGCCCCCAATTGTGGACAAAAAGTGTTGGGATATTTCTCTGTCTGGGTTAGTGCAGATTCAACAACCCAAGGCCTAGTGGACGACAACATCTGCTTGCTGGCTGCTGCTATATCTTGTCAGGTTTCCCTTTTTTACATTAAAGTTTACGAACAGGAACCCCTTAGATTGAGCTAATCATGTTTGTATTACTTTTAAATCCCATTTTGGCATTTAGCAAATAATTTTATGTGCAAAGTCTAATGCACCATGATCGCAAATTAAATCAACACCAAACCAGATATTCATCTGTCTGCTAAGTCAATATGATTAAAAATGTTCAAAACACATGGAATTATTTTTAGCATATACTCCATTAAATACATCATGTTGAACATACATGTATAAAATTGTTTGTTCTAATTAGAGTGTAAATCAACTAAGCTTAAATGAATAAGAATTTGTTCGTTCTTGTTTTGTTTATTAAACGAACATAGAAAATTGTTCATACTCATTATTTATAAAGAGGGGGGTGGCCATGGCTAGAGCTTAGGGGTGATAATGAGCCTGACTGGCTCGCAAGTTACTCGAGCTCGTTTCAAGTTCTTGTTCTGCTCAAGACCTTAACAAGTTGAGTCGAGCCGAGCCAACTCAAACTCAATTCAAAAAGCTCGAAATAATTATTTATATACACACTACATATGCACTAAAACTATATGATTAGCAAAAGAAAAGCAATAAAGCAAACTAGGTAAAAAAAAAAACCCACAAAAGCAAATTATATATATAAACTGATTGTTGATCATTTGGGATTTTTCTTCTTTCTTTTAAATTTTATGTTATTTTTATTTTAAATTATGTTATTTTATTTCATATAATTAATCTTTATATATTCCTATGAAAATAATAGATGATTTTATTTTACAGATCACGGTTACAAGTATCTGTTTAATCTTTTCCTAAACAGATTTTTACATATTATTTTTTAAAACTTTAATAAAAATATGAGTTATATTTTGATATACAAGGTGTAAAAAAATTACACAACTCTTCTATAAAATTTAAAACCTAATTCTCAAACTTAAACCCTAAACACTAAATTCTAAACATAAACCTTAAATTTTACACCCACAAAAAGCTTGTGTAAACTTGTGTATGAAAGTATTTTTCTAAAAATATTTAAAAGTAATTTGAGGAAAGTCACGAGCCGAACCGAGCTCAAACTGCCCACTTTCGAGCTAAGCTCAGGCTTGGGCTCAATTCGGCTCGTTATCACCCCTACTCACGGCCACCCACGAAACATGTTTTTTTTTTTTTTAATGTCAAAGGCCAATGATGGGCGAGTTAGAAAGCTCGGCCTTTAGTACCAAACAGACCTATTAATTTATGACCAAAGGCAATGATAATCCCTCCCAAGCAAACAAACTTCTGAGTTTTGTTCCGAAAATGACCGGTTTTGGCATGAATCCCCAACCCATCATTTGCGTGAAAAATGTGGGAATCTTTCTAGAAACCATCATGTTTGTGAGCACAGCAGCACTTCCACAAAGGTTGTTGATCAGGGAAACAGAAGTGATTGTCCTAGGTTGTTACTTTTATTACTCTACTAATTAAAAACATGGAAACTTAGTTGAAACCATTAAAGTTAATAAAATATCAATTTTCAATTTTTGTCTCTCTACTATCTTTAAATTTTAGTTTTTTAGTCATTGTACTTTAATTTGACATGATTTAGTCCCTTTACTTTTAATATATCATTAGTGAGTCCAGATAGTTTACATTGTACCAAACTCATCACTGGTATATGTTTTCTTGTGTTGGAAGAGGTGCTTTAGGAAAAACCCACATCAACCTTTTAACTGCAATAATTAACGTCTTAATTATATATACTATGTGACAACAATATAAAAGTACAATGTTCAAATCACGAGTCAAATTAAAGTATGTGGACTGAACCTCTAATTTGAACATAGTAGAGAGACCGAGGAATATATAAAATGCAGGCATTTTAGGTTAAAAAAAGATAATGGTTGAATCTAACTAGTGATCTTGGTGTAAAAAATGATGATGATGTTCACTTTAGGAGGCTCAGGTTTGAGCAGTTTTGTCTACAAGGTAGTACGAACAGATAATATATTATAATCATCTTAAAACTATTAAAAAAAGAAGGTTATGTTAGAGTGGAGTTAGGTAGATAATGTTAGAAGATGTTGGGTAGGTAGGGAGATCTATGTGGACAACAAAGTAGGGGGGGATGGAATTAGGGCAGAGTTAATGGCATAAGAAGGTGATGAGATTAGCAAAGTTGTGGGGAGAGGAGGGATAGGTTTGACCCATAAATACATTGATTGCTTTGGGGAACCATCGCCTTCAAGTGAATACCCACCCACCTAACCATTCTCAACCCTAAACATCTCTATCTTTAGCTATCTCCTATTCACTTCTTCACTCTCTCTCTCTCTCTCTCTCTCATGCTCATCCTTTATGATCATTATTATTTTTGGGCATCTCACCAAACTATGTTAACTTTTTCCCACCAGCTAGGGTTTTGTTATCTTGAGCCAAATGAGGATTTTCACATAGTAGGGTCAGAGTGAGGTACGAAGTATGTAAAATTCTCATATCATTATAATAAGTATTGTTGATCCCGTATGCCAACAAATTAAGTAGGGTTAAATTTATATTTCCTATGAAAAATTCTATATTAGCCCATTGAAAATCCATACCCCTTATGGTTAATGTTCACCCTTACTTTTCTTTCACATGCATACAACATTTGAGTGGGAGGATCGTCTCATAATAGGTCTCTGCAGTATTTGATGTGGATAGTCAACTAATGAGTTAGATATTGATGATTATACTAAAAAATATAAGGTAGTTTGGTCTTTAAAATAAAGTATGTAGGGATAGTTGAGGTATGTTTTAATTAAATTTTCCTAACCATTACCAATCTATATATATCCATATCTTTATATTTTCAGCTCCCAAGAGGGGTCGTAGAATAAATAGTGGTAACTTGGACATTTTCCTAAGCAAATAGGGTTAAGTTCAGTACTATCAGCTCCCATATGGAGTAAACACGGGCATTTTCGACATTTCAGGTATGATTTTGGATTTAAACAGTTCTCTTTTTTTAATATTTAAAAATTGTATAAAACTAATACTAGTTTTTTTTAAAGCTGTTAATTCGGTTTTGAATTTCAAAAATTAAAATTATCGCACAATCTAATATCATTCTTTCTTTTTTTTATATGGTACACGTGGTTCATGTTCACGTTTTATAGTTTTTTTTTTAACAATGTCGTTTTTAAAGTTTAAACATGTGTTCTCTTTTTGGAGGAACAGTGTATCTTACCATTACACCCCATCCTTATTAGTTAATATCATTCTCTTTGAACACTATAAATTCGATAAAAGACAGCTAGGACGGACCATGTATGTATTGAGAGGAGCTTTTGCCTCCCAACCCACCAACATTTTTTTTACCTTTGATTTGTATAATTATTTTTTTAAAAAAAAAATTAATTGCGATTTTGTCCCCCACTTTTCGCCATCTATATATTGTACTCCTAACCTCGACTCACTCGTCCAGAACATAGCATATGTTAACTATTTTCCAGCCCCAGTTTGAAGCATATGTCAGAGCTGAGAATGTGTCAACATAAAACATAGCAGATTGGGATGCTGCTGTTTTAGACCCTCTTTCCGGTTCCTATTTACCACAGTTTTGGTGTTTTGGGGTCATTGACGAACGCAGACAGCAGCAATCAAATCAAAATTACAGGGGCTGTTTTGGTTAAATAACCACTACTGTAAATGGGCTCAAAAACAGAAATTTCCAGCCCTAAACTATTACAGACAGCCGGTTATTTTGTTTGGATATCGTGTTTGAATTTTTTATTTCATGACATAGGTCCTTTTTTTCACCATCTATGATTATGGTTTTAGAGTTTTAGAGGTTGGTTTGAAGGTATGTCGATTTTAGTGTAATTTTTTTTTTTTGAGAAGTCTGGTTGAAGGGAAATTGACTTCATCTTTTGATACTTGTTAAAAAAATACAAAAAATCAATTTAAAATGTTATAAAAAATTTAATTTTAAATTTTGTAAACAAATATTAAAATTTGTCATTTTTTAGCCGCACTCTAAACTTATTGTACATTGGACTCGCCCCTGAAGTCAACGTGCTTTCCTTTTCAGAATTCGACATCCCTTCTAACCGAGTTCCTATATCACTATAGCAAAGATTCGAGATGATGAAAAAAAATGTACCGAAGATGGTGAAATAATTATCAAGCCACAATATCCCAAAAAATTACCCCATATAACCCCTTTAATTAAAGGGCCTAAGGTCAAATATATGCTATTAATATTTCATTAGATAATTACTTTGGCTCATATTTTTTATTTTGAAACACTTTAACCCTTAAAGTTTCATTTTAGACCAAAATAATACATTTATTGAAAATTGCTAGTCAACTAACGATAAATCTCTTAAAATGTCGTGGCTAACCTGCATGACAATGCACACAAATATAATAATATATTAGTCAGAAAATAATTTTATAAATTATATAAAATATGAAATTATTTTTTATGCTAATATGCCATTCAATCAAGTCATTTCAAGCTATTTATCGTTCATGATTAACAATTTCCATCCACAAATGAATTATTTTGACTTAAAATGAAGCATATCAATTTTCACCCACAAATAAATTATTTTAACCTAAAATAAAACATTTAAAAATTAAAATGTTTCAAAAAAGAACTAGATCAAAATGATTATCTAATTAAACATTAATGATATTTTTTTTGACATTATATCTAATAAAATCCATCTTCATTCACTAACTCTCCTTTTTTTGGCTAATCAACATTTAAGGTCCCTTTTCCAAATAGGTTTGTTGTTATCAATCAATTCAACGTTTAAGTTATGATCCTCGTAATTTTATTCAAGGATTGACTCTCATAACTTAAAGCCACAAATTATACGTTCATCGCCTTATCCTCTTCCGCGACCATTTTTTCGATTTTTTATACATCAACCGAACAACTTATTGATAAACAAAATTAAAGTAAAAATATAATATATTAGAAATTTTAAAACATAAAAAATAATAAACAAGAAAATTGTAACTCTAGAAAGAAAAAAAAATAAACAATACATCGGTCAGATTTCCTCTTTGCATCAAAAAAAATCTTTACAGCCCATTGTAGGAAGGGTCCTAGCTAGTTGTCAAAACACGAACTAGATGAAATCTCAAAATTAACAACCACTTTTCACGACTATTCCAAAAACGATAAAGAGACGAATTATAAAGACATAATAAACGTGCAACGGAAACAAAAAAAAAACGCTTCAAAATGTAAAAAAAAAAAAACTGAATCAAATGAAAGAAAATATAAATGGCCGGCGGCGACAATCAAATTATAATTAGTGCTGGCTTAGACCATAGAAAAAAAAGGGAAAAGAATGAAAGTCAAGCTTTGAGAGAAAAAAGAAAAAGTTTGCGGCGCTGGGGTTTGAGCTAATTAGATTCATCATTTCGTTTCTAAATTCACATCTCAACAGTTAAATTATAAGTTTTCATATTGAAATTTGCCAATTCAAATAAATATAAACATATATAACAGATGGAATTTATGAGAGGATAGAGAACACCTCTTATTTTTATAATAATTATTTACAATAATACTAATATAAATAAACAAAATTCCTTTTTATATAAATTTGTATCTGTATTATGAGTCTGGTGTTCAGATTTTTTAGATTAATTTATCTTGAGGTTCTTGTTAAATGGGTTCATGTTATAAGTGAATTATTTCAAGTTTTAAATATGAATTATCTCGAGTTTAAATTTTTTTGAGTTTAAGTTGAGTCAAAAAATTAATTGTAATTATTTATTATATTATATTATAATACACATTGATTTCAATTTAAACGACTTTCTATGTTCATATACGATACACATATACAATTTTTTTATATTTTCACATGTAATATACATAATATATCGGAAAGAATTGTGGGACTCGACTCAAACTAGAAAACCAATAAACTAATTACTAAAAATTTTAAGTTATTCGAATTTTCATTTTATAACTCAAATTTTATTTAAAAATTATTTAATTCGAGTCGAGTTTTGGCCGCCTTAATATCGACTCAAACTTAATTTATTACTTTCTTGCCGTTGAATCGAACATTGGGTTCAGATTAACTGAATCAGAGATGGGGTGATAAGGAAAGAAAATGAAGGGTGTTGGAGTTGGGCCCACGAGTGGGTCCCATTCTCCCGTCGCACATTAGCCTCCATCCTACGGCTTCCCGACTCCACCCATGACCCAACCATCACGCAAGTTGGTACGGTTTGGGATAGAGACGTTTTCCAGCCTCTTACCAATTTCCCCCTTCGTTTCCCCTTAATTACAAACTCTACCATTCCGCCGTTTCCCCAATTTCCTTTTTCCATTTTAAATACACACAATTAGTTTGCTTCACCTAAATTATTATATGCGGGACAGAAATATGATTTGAGGTTGAGGGATAAATTATAAATGTTTAAAAGTGGAGAGTAAATTTATAAATAAATTAATTTTAAACAATTTAAATAAAGAAATAAAGGCGAAAAAAAATTTGAGGGTGGAGGAACGATTGCCCTTCCCCAAACTCACATAGTTTTGTCTTAAATTAGGTGCTTATTAATTATAATTTCTGTAATTAAATTAGACAAAACTAAAATCTTTTGTTTCTTAAAATAAAAATTTAAAATTATATTAATTTTTTTATATAACGATTAAAATATATTAAAATATATACAAATTTAAAATAATGACAATCTTGCCCTAATTAAATTTGTAAAAAATTAAATTTGTATATATTTTAATCGTTATATAAAAAATTAATATAATTTTAAATTTTTTTATTTTAATCGTACACTAAACATAATTTAAAATATATACAAAATATTGTTAATTTTAATTTAATTATTAGATTTATTTAATTGGGTTAGATGTTTTTATGCATCATAAGTATGTTGTGTTCGAGTTTCCTAAAACCGCATTTCCTTCATTTTCCATGCATTAACAGTAATATAACAGATATATTACATGTTGTACTTTATATTACAAAATTAACCTTGGCCTAGTGGCAAGCATATGCTTCTTTTCACCAAGGGATCCTTGGTTTGAATTCCCTCAACCCCAATTTTGTTACTTTTAATTTTTCCGCATTAATAACGATATAAACATATAATATATGTGGTACTTTATAACACAAAAGTAGGCTTGGCCTAGTGTCAAGCCTAATGTCTTCCCACCATTCCAACTTAGATTTAAATCCCTTCACTACCAATTTTTTGATTTTAATTTTCCTTCTCCAATCTTGTGACATGTGTCACAACCTGATTGGAGGGGGATTAATTAATTAAATTAAATAAAAATAATTAAAGTCCTCCAATAAGGTGGTGACACGTGTCGCCAAATAATTAATTTATTTTATTAAATTAAAATTAGGATCAAATTAATAGAGTGCATAAGTAACGATGACCAACCGTGTAATTATACCTTTATTTTTTTAACTGTCACATCACCCTTCCGTTAAGCTCTAACGGCTGGTGTCAAATTGCATCCAATTTAATAATATGGTGGTTTAATTGCTTCGGAAAAAAATTAAGGTGGTCAAATCGCGACATTTCTAATAGTATGGTGGTCATTTTTGTAGTTTACCCTATTTTTAATTATGTTTAGAATTTAAGGTTTGCAATTTAGAGTTTAAAATTTTTAGGGTTTGAAATTTAGAAATTAGAATTATAAGGTATAATTTATTTTTAAGTTTTGATTTTTGAATAATTTATAATTTAATAACTTCTGATATTTTAATTTTATAAATTTTATTTATTTTTAGATTTTTTTAAATTTTTATTATTTTTAGCCATATATTAATAAAACATTTTAATTGTTTTATTATTTTTACATTATTTAGTATTTTAATATTTTCTTAAATTCATATTTTTACCTAAAAATCAATTTTACCCTCGTACTCAACCAAAAATCAATTTTGCCCTCGAACTTACTTGAAAAATCAATTTTTGCCCTTTGCCATGTCCTCGTAAAATGCTACATCACCACCGTAACAGTTAATGTTGGTTTCCGTCAGTCAAGAGACAAACGGTGATGTAATTAAACTATCTTAGAAGTTAAAGTGATGCAAAAATACAATTGATGCAAAATCGATAAATTAAACCTATTGTAGGGACAAAAACGACTCTTAGCCTAAATAAAATCATTGGATAATATAAAATATATAACAAAAGTATTATTACTTGTTAACAACTAAAGGGCCTACCTCAAGAGTGATGCATGTGATGTTGGTGGGAGTTGGAAATAAAAAAAAAATAAGGATGGAACAATTATTAGCCTATTGATAGAGACTAAAGGGAGAAATAGCAGCTATTTTATATTATATAATTCCTTTTAACTATATGGACTTTTGTGTTATATTGTTTTCTTTTAGAGCAAATGAATGAAAAAGGGGAAAAAATCTCATGGAAGCTTCTATTGTCTCTACCTAACACCTTTGAAAAGAAGAAAATAAGTAACAAATAGAAAAATAAAATGAAAGTTCATGTATTATTCAGACCTCGAATATTGAAACATTTAAAATATTCAAGTGATATATTAATTCAGTTAAACTCATTCGGTAATTTATTTATTGCTATTCTTATCATTTTCCAAGCATAAATGTAATACATAGATTAATAAGTAAAAAAGTGTTGAGCATGCATGCACTTTGTAATTTTCAAAAATTTAGATATGTAATTTATATCCTCAATTCTTTTATATTTAAAAATTAGATATGTAATACATAATAGTGAATATAAATTAGATTAATGGTGGTTCTTCATTGTTTTTCGAACTAATTTTTATAGCCAAAATCAAGCGGAACAAGGAGTTTTTCACACTAAAAGTACTTTTCAACTTGGTTTGGAAAGCTACGTTTTAAAAGCTGAATTTTGTAGCTTTTAATTTTTTCAAAAGTACTTTTGAGTAATACTACTCATCTTTCCTCGTTTATATCATCAATAATTTTATATTTTAAAAAGTGTCTAAAGTAAAGATTTTATCTATTTAAAAATACTTTTTGATAATAATATCAAACAAATAATCCAAAAATACTTTTTAAAAGCAATACCAAACTAGCCGGGTCAGGTTCGATCACAAAATTTTTCAGATTTCAATTTCGGTCATGGTTGATACTTATCGTGATTGATTACGGAATTGGAATAGTTAGGTAGGTTGGGGGCTCACAGGCTGAATGATTAATGCTATTAGGGGTTGGTAGGTACATGGAAGAGATGTGTGGTTTCTTCACACCTTTTTATTGTTGTTGTGAACATGGAGAGTGGAAGAAATAGGTTGCCCACCACTCCCTTCTCCCTCCTTTCTCCTCCTCTCACGGCTTATCTATTTGCCTTCCAACAATACCAAATATCAACCCCTTTCCCATTACAATAAGACAAAACCCTAAATCATTATTGTAGGAAACAAAAAGTGGTTGCATTGTCAAAATGAACTAACATACATCACAATGGTTTGATTTTTTTATTAAAAAAATGGGTATGCAAATTGGACTTTCTTGTGTCAATTCAGATGTATTTCACTTTTCATTATCATTCGATTTTAGAGAGAACGATACGAGAATTTCAACCACTTACTCCGTTAGATTATAAGGAAGAAGATGCATGAACATTCAGAAACAATGATCATCTATACTATTACTATATGTATGTATTGTGAGATATAATAATCATACAAATTAGAGAGATATGAGAGAGAGAAATGGAAGAGATTTTAAAACTAATAACAATCTCCATATAATTTCTCTCCATTTTTTTTTTCTTTTTGGTTGTTGAATTGAACTACATAGTTAAAAATCCAAACCTCCATCTTTCTATTATTTCATTTCCAAACTTCTATAATCCAATAAACCAGAATTCAACCCTAAGAAATCATAGCCACTGCTGCTGCTACCAGCGCCACTACCGACGCTGCAAGTGCAGTCTTTGCTGTTTTTAACCCCTAAGCTGCAAATGAAACAAAGAGTTCTTCCTCCAGCTTTCAATGGCTCTGGTTGAGTGGTTTGATGGTAAGGAGGGCTGATTCTGAGGTCCAAATTCAAGTCTGGACACCTTTCTTGAACCGGGGTTTCTTTTTCTTCTTTGTGGATGAATCCATTAGGGTTACTAATCTTCTCTTTCTCTTCTTTGGCTCCACTGAAAGATATTGTTGTTACATCCTGAGAAGCCTCACTGATCGGCCTGTGAGTCGCCGGATCGATTCCTCGGTTCAATAACTTCCTCCTTATATGTGTGTTCCAGTAATTCTTTATCTCATTATCTGTTCTTCCTGGTAATCTCCCCGCTATAAGAGACCACCTATACAGATTTCAAACAATCCCCACAAATTCCATCAAAAACCAATCAAAATTCCCAAGCACTACATGGCAGAAATTTAAATTGCGGTTGCAGATTGCGGTTGCAGTCACGTTGAGTTTATAGACTACAGCTATAGCAATCGCGGACCGCTATTTAAATCACTGCTACATGGTAAACAAAGTTGAACATATAAAGACTTACTTGTTACCAAGAAGGCTGTGCAGCTTGATGATGAGCTCATCTTCTTCCTCAGTGAAATTGCCACGTTTAAGGTCAGGTCTCAAGTAGTTGATCCAACGAAGCCTGCAACTTTTGCCACAACGGAGAAGGCCAGCAGCTTTAGGCAGTGAACGCCAACAACCTTCGCCGTGGGCTCGAATATAAGCGATGAGACGGTCATCTTCTTCCTTGGTCCATGCACCTTTGTTGGTATGAGCTTTCTCACAACAAGGAGACCTTCCCATAATTCAGCAACACAAACCCTTTTCAACTTGTGGGAACTGTACTACAACTATAGTCTACAATTGCTGTTTCTCAAATCTCAACACTATACATATATTATATGTATTATTATATTGAGAATTTGCAGGAACATAACATTGAGACCAGCCTTTTGAGAGAGAGCAAGTTAGATGCTGGTTTTATAGCCTTTTGACTATTATACTCGCAAACACAGAGAGAGAGAAAGAGAGAGGGAAGTGACCCTAATTTTAGCTTCTAGATGTGAGTTGGTGAAGCAGGTTAGAAGGGAGTGGATGGTGGCATCTCTTTTTTTTATGGATATTAGCATCAATCATATATATATATATATATAATAAAGTTAAAGGGGGATATATATATTAACTGTAGGTAACCTTTAGGTAGGTGTAAAGTAAGGTTATATTAAAGTATGGGTAGGACAAAGTGTGATCTCTTCTCTCTCTTTGCAACCCCATCTTTTCATATAGTATATTATTTTCTACTTCTTTCTTCCTACTTTTGGCCACTTTGTCTAAACCTGTACTACTTTAGATTAATAGTTTAGTTAGCTTTCATAATCTTTCCCCCAACTCATCAGACAACATTTACCTGAATACATGCTCTAACTTGTATATTTTATAGTGTTGTTTGAACTAACATCCTTAACAAATACTTGGAATTGCTTCTCTAATTATATTAAGCTCCATTGGAGAAGAAATTCTCCTGTGTATGATTGTTGTCTGGTTTACACCAGAAATCAAACCTTGAAGCAAAGTTAAAAGGATGTAAATATTTTATATGGTGATATGGGGAAGAAAATGTCCAAGTGGATAGGCTATATTTGTGAATAAATCATGATAAATAGATGGTAGTTGTGGATCTTTATTCTATTGGTATACCATCATCATGCATGAGAGAGAGAAAAGAGGGTTTCTAGAAGACTTGGAGGTTGGGGGTTCAGGGCAGGATGATGACAGAAAGAGAGAGAGAGAATAGGGAAAAGATATACTCAAAATAGTCTAATATGATATGAGTGTGGTTGTGGTTGTCTTGTTTGTGGGCTTTGGTTCACCTTCCACTCTCCCTTTAATATTTTTTTGCACTTTTTCTCTCTCCCCAAACCTTGTGGTTTAAGTTTAGGCAACAAATTGGGCAGCAGGGGCCAGGGATGGGAAAGGTTGATTCTTTTTACCCTTCCTCTTGCTATCCTCAATCTCTCTCCCCCCAATTTGCATACTAATATTTAGGTCAAATAGTAGAAAAGGTCCCTATATTATACATTTTTAAATCTAATCTTGTTATAATTGATCATTTTTGGTTTCTAGTTTTCAAAATGTACATTTTCAACTCCAAAGTCAACTTATAGTATTTGGTGCAGTTTATTAAAATTAATCTTAGAAGTTGAATATACTCATTTTTTTAAGAATTAACATTTAAACTATCCAAACCCTGTTAAATTTTATGGCGACAAACTCATTGGGGTGAATTATAGTGATCCTGCTACTGTGAAAAAATATGCTAGACGGGCTCAATTGGGTGAAATTTTTGAATTAGATTGTGCTACTTTGAAATCTAATGGTGTTTTTTCATAGCAGTTTGCGGGGTTGGTTTACTTTTGGGCATGCTTCGTTTGCTTTACTTTTCTTCTTCGAACACATCTGGCATAGTACTAGAACCCTGTTCGGAGATGCTTTTGCCAATATTGGTCCAAATTTGGATGCTCAAAAGGAATTTGGAGCATTCCAAAATCTTGGAGATCCAACTACAAGAAGACAAGTAGTATGATGCAAGATTGCTTTCTTATTCCTAAATTGAAAGATAATACGTGTCTAAACGTTCTCAAACCCACCCCCCAGATGTTGCAATAACAATCAAGTCAATTGAGCAAAAAGGATTAAATTTGCTAAAAAAGCATAACACGAGGGCCTCCAATGCAAATTGATCTTCTATACAGGGACCACGTATACAATTTGACCTTAGATTCATGTTACTCTTTTTGGTGTGATCTTCTATCTTTCACTCTCCAACAATTTGCATACATACCAGTATTTGTCACCCACCACCACACATAACAAAACTCTCTCTCTCTCTCTCTCTCATCATGAAATTCAAGTGGATGGTAAGAGCCAAGGATGATGAGCACAAGTTGTTCATAGGGCAAATGAGGAAAGAGAGAGAGGGGAGGTTCCACCTACTATTTCACCTTTCTTACTGTCCTTGCAACTATATGGGGGAGGGGGGCCAGGGCAGACAAGCGTACCATTTTAAGATTTTTCAATTCTCTCCCTAAATCTCTCTACTTCCATCTTTTAAACAAAAACACCCCCACCTATTCCTGTCCATTTTGCTTTGTTTCTCAATGTTTTTTAACAAACAAATTAATTAGGGGGAAATAAAGAATATATTAAGAAGAGAATAAGAGAGAGAGACATTAGAAGCCTATTAAAAAAATGATGGATCAAACATATGGCTACACACATTAATTGAATGGAACCTAACCTGTTGGCGCAAATCATCACTATCATCATCATCGCAATCAGTTAGGTTGGCTTTTTAACCAAAAGTCCTTTTCCCAACCCAAGTCATCCCAATCAATCTCCCCCACTGCACAACCACATGACTCTCCTACAAGTATAGAAGATAAGACTTGTAAGACAATTCTTTGATTATTAACCGGTCGAATTATGGTTTTAGTCCTATTACACTCAAATTCGAGATCTAGTGTGCGTGCGTTTAATCTGGTGTTATACTTTTATAATAAGTTAGAGAAAAACTTTGATTAGGGGTTTAGGTTATAGGGTTTATAATTTAAGATTTAAGTTTAAAGTTTCGGGTTTAGAGTATATGGTTAGAATGTAGAGTGCTAAGATTAGGGTTTTAGGTTTTAAAGAAGGTGTGTATCAAAATATAACCCAATAAGTTAATCCAAACAGTTAACACCATTAACTATTCTCGGTGAAATGTTGATGAATAGTGTAAGGACTAAATCTTAAATGTAAACATAGTAGAGGGACCAAAACCATAATTCAATCTAATTAATCCCAAACAAAAGAGAAAATAGAAATGGGATTTTATAACTACATGATTGGTTAAGGTCCTTAAAATGGGGGTAGGGGCTTAGGTTAAGGAATAAGGATTGCAATGATCAGGCAGTGGTGAGCATACAACAGAACGTGGATATCATGTGCTTAGGTATTAAATTTGAACAAAGACTTACAAGAAGAGCTGTCCAAAAAGTGGCTCAAGACCCTTACGTTACCAAACCTACCAACCTTTTGGCTGCCCCCACCATGTGGGACTCTTTTTCTTTTATTCATTGTGTGGGACTCTTTTAACCTTAGTGGAAGGTCTGTTTCAGATATCCAAATTCACACCTTACCTCGATTTTTCTTTATTTTTCATGTAATTTGGTTGCCATCATCCATGGGGCGGAGGCAATGCTGACCTGGTTGGGACTACGGGTCACTGTTTTCAGTTCTGGTCCCTCCTTTCGGGCATCAAAGAGCTGGCAAGCTCACTAAGAGTTAAATTCTGAAATATAAAGTTAAAATGTGTTTTTTTACGGTAAAAAATTCTATTTCTTTTGAGCAAGCGTTGATGGCCAGTTGGTCAGAGCTGCTCACCTACTCCCTTCCACTTCCCTTAAGTTTTGGGTTCAAAACCGAGCATTCCTTCCCCTATAGTCTCCCCCTCCCCTTCTAGGTAGAAGTAGAAGCAGTATTTGTCAAAAAAAACTTTCCCCTAGAGTCTCCCCTCCACTCTCTAGATAGAAGTAGTAATTATAAAAAAAAAAAACTTTCTTTTAATCTTCTACATAATAGTCAACTAGAGGATCGGACTATATTATGCTAATTAAGAAGGGAATAATGGAATAGAAATCTCGTGCCCCTATTTATGCCCTCGCACCAAAAATTTAGGACTTAATTTCTTTTTTTTTAGTGTTGGAGGATAGAAAGATACCGAAAAGAAGCAGAGAATTTGTGTCCAGTAATATTGTCTTTTAGAGCCACTTCATTCTTTTCCGGACCTCGTAAAGGTAGCTAAAGATCACAACGGCAGCGGCAACTGCGACCCCGACTGTGCCAATATGGTGCTGTCCTTTACAACTAGCTTGGACCGAGAGGAACTAGGATTAAACCCAAGTTCTGAAAGTTTCTTATGTGATTCTGCATAATCTCTGAAGAATGGCTCCTCATCCTGCCATATGCATAAATTCTTAGACAAATCACATGGAAAAGAATGGCAACCAACCACTTTAATCAATTTAACCAGATACACCAACCTAGGAGTTAGGTACTTGCTAGTCCAGGGAATCATAGCAGAAAAGATGTTTATTTGCATTTTGCAAAAGGAAAAGTCTCTGTCCACGATTGGTACTCGTTGATAGCGGTTGGCATTAGACAGTGTTTGACCCAATTTGGCTAAAATTAGACTAGGATCACGCTGAAACATCGTATAGACCCAGGTGATTTTAAAAAACACAGGCTAGTATCATGCTGGTAAGTGGTAAGCACTAAGCAGAGGGTCTTTATTACCGCGCAACCCCCACTTGAAGCATAGGTTGAATCCAGTTAGATGAAATAATTACCGCTCAAATATTGGTTCAACCTGAATCTAATTATTTCAAGTAGGTAATAAGCTCTAGGTAAGATTCTGACACTTCTACCGGTGACAGAACAGTAAAAGAAACATCAAGATCCACCAAGAACAAGGCTACTAAAAGCAGGACAAAAAACCATATTAATCAGGCAATTACATCGCACCAATGCAAAGTAACAAAGAAGAGGCATCATAAAACGATGAACTGGTAAGACGAATGGGAGCCACCCAGTTTTAGTTTTACCTTCAGTGGTTCATTTGTCCAAGGGCCGTCGAAACCTGATCTCTCTGGATGAGCCCTTCCCTCTAACACCAAAGCCAACACAAAAGTTCAATGTTGAGTTAAACCAACAAACTTGACAGAATAACCTAACAACGAGTTATGGACTTGTTTTACTGATTGGAGTGTTAAACCTCCGAAAAGGGAGCGATGAACCTTTAGTCAACAATCTCAATCCAGACATTGATTTGCTAATCGGTTATAATTTATACAGCAAGATCCAAGTTGCAACATGGAAATAGAAGAAGGCACATGAATAATCTTTGGATCTGATAAGAGAAACCTATTCTCCAGCCAAACTAAGCATTTTCACTAGAATAAAATGACAGCACTAAATGATTAGAATACATGACCTTTTCTGTCAAACAGGGTAATCATGACACTCCAATCTTAATTTATTCTATTAATTTCATATTTAGTTCTATCTCTTCCATCTAGCTTAAAGAAACACATAACAGAAGAATTCCAGAAGCAGCAAAGATATTACCAGATATCTAGATAGATTGTCTAAGTACCAAATGTAGCATATATTCAAGTTGCTTACTCAGAATTTAAAAAAGGGGGATTATAAACATTCAAATTTTCGGTTTCATAGATTGCTTCAGAAACCTCTGTTACCTTTTGTAGCATTTGGAAGTCGTCCTTCTTTTGGACAAATGCTTGAGTCCTATTAAACACAACGACATTAATCTGATGAGTCAAACAGAAAACAAGCTTCATATGGAAGGATAAACCACTATAACATACCTTTCTTCCTGGTACAAAGTCAATAGTGGGACCTCCAGTGACTTCAACAGCAACAACTCCTGCAAGCTGAAATTGAAAACGATACAGTTATGGATCATTTATCATCAAACACCAACTACAGTAATACACATGGTGTGGCTTATGAAAACATGCTGTTAAGCAGCAGAGAGTTGCTTCTTAAGTGCAATCAAACATCCTTAAAATCTACAAGACCCTGCAAGCTGAAAATGAAAACAATACAGTTATGGATCATTTATCATCAAGCACATGGTCAACAAGACAACAACTTGGATTTAATCTAAGTGCAGTAGTTCACATGGTGTGGCATATTAAAACATGCTGTTAAGCAACAGGGAGTTGCTTCTTAACGGCAATCAAACATCCTTAAAATCTACAACACCTCTCTAGTAATTTCATATGTAGTTTGGGTTTCAACTCCAACTATTTTTCTACATTTTTCAAATTTAACCAGATATACAACTTTTTTTCTTCTGCAACCATTAACAGTTAACACCATATTAGAATTAGTAGCTATTTAAGTACCAATAATCATCTTAGTTTTATATTATAGTGAATATCACTACATAATGTATAATAGATACATTCTTGTTACTTAAAAGATAAGCAGTAACCACTGTTTTGGGGAATCTGCACCACAAACCCTTTCCTTAAACTCCATCGAGGGTTTTCCATTCAATTTTTCTATCAAATCAGTATGTAAATGTTTCTTTGGTTACCTAAGAGCCTCGTAGCTGAACATAACAAGGGTCCTTTTTCATATAAATCCAGTCGAAGCATGTAATGATACCTCTGAACGGCAAAAGATCTAGAGAATTTCGGTTAAGAACTTTCTTATGCAACATCATCGCGTTTTCTTAATGCTACAGGTCTGTCTTTTAATTTTCTCATCTCAGGAATCTATAAAATCAAATAGAATCGACAGTATGCTTTTTAATCCACCATGATGCCATGAAATCTCAAATAAAAGGCTTGTTAACTCTTTCAACTCCATAATCACCTGGCATAGGTCTGCACATGTGATCTTGGGATGCTTAGCCTTCACTTCCTCTTAAACGTGTCAAAGAAAACATTTAACCAAAATACGGTAAATAATAAATAGAATATGTTTTAGTTTCCAGCCGTATATTCTAACATAAATAACATACTATACAATATACATGTCATGAAAAAAACGTAGGAATGTGTGTTTGTGTATTCAAATAATTTTTTAGCAACAGGTTTGTATAGAAGCTGGAATAAACTTTTTCTACAGGAGACACATACACCTTAAAAGATATGGTTCTTTGTCAGCCAAGGCAACAAACAATGTACCAACTAAACCTCTAGGGCCCAAACCTAACGGAGCCACAAGAGCTCAATCTTATTTAGGTAGATCAAAATAAGATGGCCCAATTGTTTTGATCCTATAATATCTTCCATTTTTGGAAATTAATCATACAAATTACATAGCCATGAGCTGAACTTTAACTAGTACAGATCTTCCATACACCCTATCCAACAATCATGTCAAGCTTGTACGTGAAATTTCGATATCAACACCACTCACCAACATACTTGCCAGTTGCCACCCTGCTTTCGCTTCTAAAACAAGGCAGAAACAACCCCTTTTGATTGAGCGAAATATTAACAATTAATTTCACCATTCCAGTCCAGAATGCTATCTATCAACATGACTAAACCAGAAGCCATAGCTATGTTACTTGTATTTCTCGCTCCTTTAAAACTAGAATTATTGCCATATCATCTCTAGAATAGTGAAATCTATGAACTCAATAATTGATTCTAAACGTTTGTCACATGTCCCTTCAGTTAAATGTGTGAAGTTCATATCCTATTGACTCCCTTACAGTTATAAAACAAAAAGGGCAAAAAGCCGATTTTGGAGTTTTTAAACTTCCATGCTGAGAATTGATAATAACGCCAAAACTGTGTTAAGTAACTTGATACTTGATCTATACTTTTTCAATCTTGAAATTCTCGCAAGATTTGATCCTATATTACTAGTTAAAGCATCTATTGATTAAAAGTTGTTCATGTTAACTGTGAGTCAGCTATTGCAAAGGAAATTAATTACAATTTAAAAGATAATCAGAGTCTGACCGCAAAAATCAATAGCGATTTTCAAGCCACTATTGGAACCATGAGTGTACTCTTCTTCATTCCTAATGGAACCATTTGATCCACCAGTTGACATCGTAAGTCCCCGCATCATGCCACCTTCAACATCAGAAAACACAAAACGGAAAATCAATCAAATCAAACGGAGAATCTATCTATCATAACTCATAAACAATACTAGTAATATTCATTTGCTCCATTTTTCCAGTTTATCTAGTCTTTCTGATTTCTGAACTATTAGTACCGGATTAGATTTTCGTCTATTCACATTCGTCACGTCTTTCCTAGAAATAAACAACTAGAAGAGGATGAGGAGGAAGAAATACGCTAAGAGAAGCATGATAGGAGCGCAATTCTTGAAGGCGATGAGAGCGCGAAGATCGCGACGTGCTTTCTCGATCTCCTTAAGGTACTCGGTATCGACTACAGGGAACGCCATTGAAATCAACGACTGTCAACTGATTTTGTTAGCCTTTTTCCCGTGGGAAATCAGTAGACGTAAATAATGGCGAGGGAGAAGAGGGGTTTTCAAATTTATTTTTTTGGATTTCGAAAACGAACTAAACCAATGGAACGGGATTAAATATTCTGGTTTGTTTTTACTTTTTTATTTGTCCTGATTTATATGAGATCAAATCTTAATATTTTTTTAATAATATAATTATCTCTTTATTTAATAAAAGAGTCAGGACGATTTACTTTTGAGATGGTTTGATTGAGTGCGAGACATAACCAGGACCCCATGGGTCATATTACCTGGCTTCAAAACTAGTAGGGACTTAAGATGTAATTAAATAAACAATAAGACTACAACTTAATTTGTTTAATTTCAAAAATTAATATAAACTTAAATTAAACCGATAGAGTTATAAAAAAAAATTAAACCGATAGAAGTTTGAAAAACAATTAATCCGAGTAAAAAGTTTAACGGTAATTAATTCTTTCTCTTAAACAAAAGTTTATGACTTTTCAATTAAAAAATTTATCTTTTTTAACGTCGTTTTCGCCGGTCATTATCGTCAGTAACTACGTATAGTCTTTTCCGGCAAAATAACTTTTCGTTTATCGTGATGGGTTGTCTGATTCTTTTCAATTGTTGAAAGCCTGACCGTTCAGGCCTCCCTCTATACCCCTTTGCTCTGATTTTTTGAGGGGATTTAGCGCCCGATCAGTGCTCCGATGCATAGTTGGGTAGTTATTTATCAGTGATTGGAAGTTTAGTGGAACCTCCTTCATCTGACTTTTAGTTGTATTTTGTTTCCTTTTCTTATACTTTTCTGATTTTTTAGGCTTCTGGTCGTTTGTATGCATGTAAGGTCATGTCATAGCATATCTGCTCCTTTTGGTGGTCTGGCTGTCGAAGTGGCTCCACTTCATCTTCCATGCCCCTTTCAGCCTTCGTAAATCTCATATCTGATTGCGTCGTCGTTTCTTACTCCTGCTGCATCATGTTTACCATCGAAATGCTCCAGTAACCTCCGAAAGGACATGCAATGTAGGCTCATGGATGGTGGTTTCTTCGTTTTTTGACATTTGTTGTTTTTTTCTATTTTCAATTTTCTTTGTTGTTTTATGTTGGTGTTTTTTGCTTTGTTTGTTTTTTTATTGTGTTTTGACCGTCGTTTTTGTTTCGGCTCAGTTGATTGTTATCCTCTCAGCTTGTTGGTCGTGTTCTTTTCAGATCCCATGTAATCTTGATAATTAAGACCAATCTTATTTCACCAGTTTCAAAATCAATAAAGGTTTGAAAAATATTTAGACCAAGAAAGTTAGGGGTCGGGCTCTCTAAGTCTCCCACCATTAAGGTGGTTCCATTAAGATTCGATGGTAAGATTTTATAATATAATCATCGATTTGGTAATACAATTTTTTTCTCAATTACTTCATAATATGATATTATCAATAGTGTTAAAATTTGTGGTATAAGAATATTTTTAATATCATCTTATATGGTCACGTAGCTATTAAGGATTAGAGAGGGTAATTGCCCTCATCTCGAAAAAATATATTTTTTTACTTTTGTCTTATCAAATAGTTGAGAAAAAATACGAATAAATATTATATTAATTTTATAAAATTAAATTAAATCTGTTTATAGTAACTTATAGAATTATAAAAAGGATTATTACCCTATATACTTGTTGTGAAAAATAAAGTTTCCATAAGCGGGATTATTTAGGAGTTTAGGGTTCTAATTTAGGGTTTAGATGTTAGGGGTTTAGGTTGTATGTTTTAGAATTTAGAATTTATGGTTAAAATTTAGGGTTTATGGTTTGTGGTTAGATTTCTAGGGTTCTAAGGTTAGAAATTTAGATTTTAGATTGAACTAATATCAAGTGCCTTAATTTTAGGGTATATGAAGTTAGTTTAGGGTATATGGTTTATGGGTTTAGGTGTAAGAGTTTAGAATTTAGGGATAGTTGTTTCAATTTAAGGTTTAGGGTTATAATTTAGGGTTTATATGTTAGGGTTTAGTTTTTAGGGTAATATGGTGATGATTTAGGTTTTAACCTATAAACCCTAAACCTTAAATTGAAACAATTATTCATAAATTCTAACCCCCTACACCTAAACCCCTAAACCCTATACCTTAAACTAACTTCATATACCCTAAAACTAAGACGCTTGTGGAAACTTTCAGTTTCTACCGCCTGTGTATAGAATATTTATCATTTTAGATTTAGGCTTGAAATAAGTATGCTTGTGTAAAAGAAAAATTTACACTACCCGTGTATCAAATTTTAATACTTATAAAAATGTAATAGAAACATATAAAACATGTGTAAAATTAAAATATATGTTATAGAGATCCACTAATTGACCAAGTGGCCGAAAATACTCATATTTTCTGATCTTGTATGGATTTAAATTCAGACATTAATCTTTAGAATGTAATTTCTCTCTAATTAACTAAAAAAATTAAAATATATGTCAAGTCCAAAAGAAAACAAAAAAAAAATAACACAAGCAAAGGGTGAGGGAAAAGGAACACGGAGCAAATGTAAATGAAAAATTGTTTTCAATCGAAATAGACAAGAAGTCTTCACTAATCGGACCATGATTTTTTATGTCGGGATGAAAATGTTTTTTCAACTGATTGAAAGAGGTATTGGTCAATGGTCACCAACAAAACACCTAGGGCGACTAAAACCTGAAGCAACAGAGGGATAAGCCAATGGCGGATTTAAGATCTAAAAAAGGGTCCAACATTTTAATATAACTTTTTATATAAATAAGTATGTAAAATATTTTTTTTTACAAATTATACTATATTTTTATTTTTTTTTTCTCAAAAATGGGAATGCATATGCTCCCTATAAGAACCATATGCATCCGCCCCTGGAATGAGCCATAGGGTTGTTTGAGTATACAAGTCGTCATCTCGTTAGAATGGCTAGATCTGTTCTGAAAAAGCACGATGCTAGTTAATGAGGTAGACCAAAGCAAAGTAACAAAAGAGACAAGAGAAGAAGCAATACAACGAAAAACGATCAATAATAGAAACGAGGAGTGTTGCCAACAAAGGTCATTGTCCGCCACCACTTGCCAAACGTGAAGAAAGAAAAATCGAAAACCTAAACCCTCCTAAAAGCCATTCGTAACCTTTGTCGGTAGATGAAAAACCCTATCTCCTACCACCAAATGACCCTTGTGAACAAGGGCGTATGTAGGCATGGGGCAACCCCATGCAAAATAAAATACTTTTCAAGTGCATTTTTTTCCTTCTGATTTTTAATTTATTTTCACTAAAAAATTAATTTGTTCATAGCTTTTTATAGATTTGGGCCAACCCCATAAACATATTTTTCATTAAAGCTAGGGCGTTCTTTTTTTATAGTACAATTTCATTATTTACACAAAAATTTTGTTTGTTCTTCAAGAGAGAAAACAGTAATTAAAAAAAACGAAGGGCATAGAAGTAAGAAACGAACAGAAATTTCACTATAATGTAACTAACATTCAATTCCCCATTACTTTTCAATTTATTAAAATTGATTTCTTCTTTTTTTTATAAGTATTTTGTTCTTGTTGAATTGTCAATGAATTAAATTTGGCTTTAATTGATTGTATTGTGAAGATTTATTAAAAAACTCTTTGTAAATGACTTGAAATTTGATATTTTTATTGATTTGGTTTAATTTAAATTCATAAATGGTATTTTATGAATTATGTCTTGAATTTTGTTTATTACTTTTAAAAGTATTAAAAAAAACAAGTATAAATTTTAGATATTTTCAACAATAAAAATTGTCAAGACTAGTTTATGAAACAACATAGAAGATGACTTCCTTTCGAATTGCTTAATTGTATATATCGATGAAGATATTATATTTTAATGATATGTTTTTTAACATAAATTCATTTTTACACATAATCATGTTATTTTTAGTTAATATTATATTTTTAAATTAATATATATATATATATATATATATATATATGAGTTATGTTAATAATTCATATATAAACAAATACTACCTTATAAAATCATCTTACAACTATTTTAAAAAATGTTATATTCACTATTTTTTTGTACTACTTAGATCGGCCTAATTGATAATATTTTTTTAAATATGCTGGTGAAAGTATTAACAATCATCGAGAGAAAGAAAATTTGACATTTCAAAAAAACCATCAAAATAAAACGAAAAATTATAACTTCTGAAACCTTATACTCTCCTGTTTGACTCAGTTAAACCACACTCTAAAATGCAAACCATTTTGGTGTCCAATATTGTTAACATAAAAACCGCAACCTTCTAGAGACTAAGAATTCTCGTAGACAAACAATGTTTCCCCTGAACCCACACACCACCATAAAACATGACACTAACAATTCATTATCACTAAACATGTTTTTTCCAAGTAAAATTTAGATCAGAATCTAGCTTAGTAAAAAAATATATTTAGTTTTCAGAACTCTAAACAAAATAGTATCCTTATATTTTTTGTTGGATTATTTTTCTCAATTACTGTGTGTTGTTTTCATTTTCTTTCGCAATAATAGTGTATTTTCTCACTACTCCCTAATTTTCTCATGTATTTTTTATATCAATAATCATATAGTAAAAAGTACTAAGCAATAATATTTATAAAAGGGTAATTGTCATCACAAGCACAAGCATTTTAGTTTTAGGGTTTAGAAATTTTGTTTAGGGTCGAGTGTTTAGGTATTTTAGTGGACGAGTTTTGAATTTAAGGGGTGTGGTTAGAATTTAGGGTTTATATGTTAAAACTTAAATCCCTAACTATATTACCCTAAAATTGAACTCTAACCTCTAGACCATATACTAACCACAAACCTCAATTTCTAAACACATATACTTAAACCCATAAATCCTAAACCATATATCTAAACCCTAAAACTAAAGTACCTGTAAAAACTTTTCATTATCACAGTCAGTGCATGAGATATTTTCTCTTTATTAAAATATAAAAAAATTCATTCATTCTTAGAGATGGGCACGGTCGGGTAGGGTATGATTTTCGGCCCACCCGAACCCGACCCAAAATTTCATACTTTCCACCCGCCACCCGACCCGACCCGAGGGTGAAAGGGTATATCACTCGACCCGAACCCGACCTGATTTAAGACTCAAAACCCGACCCAACCCGAATTAATTTTAATATTAAAAACAATAAAAATAAAATGAATAAAAAACAATTATAACAAAAATAAAAAAAAAGTTCAAACACAAAATAATTATAATTAGAAGTCCATAATTTAAAGTTCTAACACAAACACAAATTCAAAGTTCAAACACAAATATAAATATAAATTCAAAGTTCAAATTTGAAGGCAAACAAAACACAAATATAAGTTTAAAGTTCAAACTTGAAGGCAAACAAAACGAGACATAATCATGCAAACATAAACATCCGATGAAAAAAAACTTCCATTGTCACTTGTCATCGATCTCATATTCTTCAATCTCGTCTTACCATCCAAATCATATATCATAAATTCATAAATCAATATATATATAAACAAGATTGTAATAAAATAAATAAATATAAATTTGATATTACCATTATCTCTTCTTGATTGATTTTACTATCTTCATTAAAGTATGTTTCACTTGAATTTGATTCTAAAATAACATATATAAAAATAAAGGGTAAACTATACTAATGACCACCGAACTATGGGGTTGGTGTCGATTTAACCACTATATTTTCAATTGTGTTAAATATACCACATAACTATTTAATTGGTTCTAATGTAGCCACATGCCGTTAAAAAAACGAAAAAGTTAACGGGACTGTTAAAATAATTGGTATAATTACACATTTAGTCCCCTTTATTTATACAATCATTCAATTTAGTCCTAATTACACATTTAGTCACCTTTATTATTTAATTATATGGTGACACGTGTCACCACCTTATTCGATGATATTTTTTATTTTTATTAAATGTATTTTCTCCATCTAATCAAGTGATGACAAGTGTCTGGTGATTAGAGGAAAGAAAATAAAAGCAAAGGATTTGACGCTAAAGGGATTCGAACTTGGATCCCAATGATTAAAATACGACGCCCTTACCACCAAACCAGGCAAGATTATATAACATAAACTACAAAAACAAATATAACAACTACTTTACTGTAATGTTTTAGAAGAAGTTCATGTAAAATTGTAGTCTAGTTGCTGAAAAGAAAAAGATAACGACACAACACAGTGTTAAATGCTAGTGTCTAAAACTTTCGCTCTTAAAAATTAACTCTTGTTTGGTAAGAAAGAGACAGAACTTTAAGGTCTCAAATATACAAGGTTTGTTAACAACTAAATCACAGACAAGAAATAGTTACTGTGATGAGAAAGTTTGATCACTTCCCATGATAGTATACCTACAAGTTAAGATCAACATTAACTGATTCAACATTTCATCCGAAAGATGAAAAACAGAAATACGAAAAATTTCTGTCGAATTGAAAGAATCGAAGTAAAGAAACTGTTATAGTTCATTAAATGGAAAAATGTAAGTGATGGCAACAACAAAAAATGCCAGGCTTGAAAAGAATTAAAGTGATTATTTGTGTAAAATTTAAATTGGATTGTTAAGTCATGAGAAATAACATAAAATGAGTAATTTTCATGAAAAACTAAATAAAAACACTGAACATACCTCAACGCTCCGATCACCAAAATCGACAAAAAGCTTCCTCTCCGAGTATGATAAAGCTGTTATGATATAAACACAAGAAATTGATCCAATATGTCGAACGTCTACTTCAACATCGTCTCCTGCTAGTTCCTGCAAATCAGTTATATCAATGACATTTGTAAATCTAAACATAGAAAAAAATGCTCCTACAGATAAATAGAATTATAGAGGTTTCCCCCCATCTTAGCAGCCTATGTCTCAAGCAAACAAAAATTAATTAGTCAAGTCTGTGTTCAAACTTGTGCCTTGATGGTTCAGTCCCAACTTCCAGTAAAAAGCCATTTTCTATCCAAGCTAACAGTAAAAATGACATCATTGTGTATTTGCATTGATTTCCAAAGCATATCATCCCCCAAATCTAGAAAGAAGCATGAAGGGTGGAAATAATTTCAGTATTAAACTCGAGAGAATAAAAGGAGAGAAGGGAGCAGCAAGAACAACATTTCCACATCTGGCCTTTTCACATGGACATGAGAAGAGGTAGTTCTTCATATATTTGTTTTTGTAATTTATGTCATATAGCCTTGCTTGGCCTAGTGGTAAAGGTGCTGCGTTTTTATCATTGTGATCTAGGTTCGAATCCCCTCAAGGTTAAATCCTTGCTTTCATTTTTCCTTCCTCCAATCTTGTGACATGTGTCACCACTTGATTAGATGGAGAAAATAAATTTAATAAAAAAATATCATCGAATAAGGTGGTGACATGTGTCACCACATAATTAAATAATAAAGATGACTAAATGTGTAATTAGGACTAAATTGAATGATTGTATAAATAAAGGGGAGTAAATGTGTAATTATACCAATTATTTTAACAGTCCTGTTAACTTTTTCGTTTTTTTAACGACAGGTGGCTACATTAGAACCAATTAAATAGTTATGTGGTATATTTAACACAATTAAAAATATAGTGGTTAAATCCACACCAACCCCATAGTTCGGTGGTCATTAGTATAGTTTACGCAAAAATAAAATATAATAAGAAATCATATGTAAACATTAGGTAAAAAATAACAAAACTACACATGCACATATTTATACCTTCTTCGGCCCATAATCAATTTTGAGAACATGCCAAAGCTTCTATCGTTGATGGAAGAAGTCTATTACGATGTGCAGTCACTAATCTCCCTCCGGTACTAAATGTAGACTCTGAAGCAACGATAGAAACTGGTATAGCAAAAATATCTCTGGCAACATCTTTGAGTTTAGAAAATTGTGGCCCATTTATCTTCCACCAATTCAATATATCGAACTTCGGTGTGCTAGGAAGAATCTCTAATTCCAAGTAACGAACCAACTCAGATTTTACTTGTAATTTCTTTTGTTTCTTCCTTGATAGATAAGCTTCAAACTCACCTTGATCTCCCAAAGTAATCGGAACACTAGATGGAGATGTAGTGCAAGAAGATTGAAAATAATTCATTGAAGAATTCGCTTTTTCTTCATACTTTGAGACCAAATCCCGATAAAGTTGCACAATCTTTTCAACTTCAAATTCAGCAACAGCAACCCCAAAATTTTTCTTAAAGTAGTACTCCAATATAGGTGTTTTGTACCTTGGGTCTAAAAGTGTAGCAACACCCATGATACTATTCACATTACTCCAATACTTTCCAAATTTCTCCAACATGCAGTTTGCCATGCTCAAAATAGTGTCATTAGTATGCATTTTTCATTCATTCAATGACACTATAATCTTGCAAATACTCGAAAAGTAAAGATCAGTTGTTGCATATTTCGTTCCTGAAAAGCCTTCAGTAGTATCATAAAACAGCTTAAACTTTTTACAAATTTCCGTTGCAAAGACCTAATCATCTTCGATTGGTAAGCTCTTGTACAAAGGATCATGATGTAATTGCACACAACGTGAAAAAACATCCTTATAAGGTAGAGTTATTCGAAGCATAAAAAATGTCGAATTCCACCTTGTACGAACATCACCACATAATTTATTTATGGTTGAAATCCGTAATTGACGTGCTGCCTCTTCAAACCTTTCCCATCTTTTTTGAGTAGCACTCCAAAAAATGACACTCTGACGGATTCTTTTTATACCACTTCCAAGCACATTCATTCCATCTTTAACAATTAAATGCAATGTATGTGCACAACAACGCATGTGAAAGAATGACCCATTAAGAAACAATGTTTCACCTTCTAATTTATCAACTAACAGCCTAATTGCAAGATCATTCGTAGTACAGTTATCAACTGTGATACATGTAACCCCCTCGTCCCGGTCTGGCCGGATGACCGGTCCGAGTGAGCTACACGGGGAAAACCGAGTGAAAACTCCCTCAGGAACTATCCCTCGGTTAGCAACCCTATTTTTTTTCATTTTAATATTGTCTAGATGAGAATTACATCCTAAGTGATCATACAGCGGAACGAAATTTATGAAGAAATCAATCGAACCCAAACTAGCACTTAAAAGCCCATTTTTAATGATACACTGCAGGCGGTATCGATACCCTCAAGAGGGGTATCGATACCCCTGTGACTAGGTCAACAAGGTTTGGTCAACCTGAGGAGGCAGTATCGATACCCCAAATGAGGGTATCGATACCCTCCCCCAAAGTTGACTTTCCCCGGTCAAAAACCAAGACAACGGTATCGATACCCTTGAGAGGAGTATCGATACCAAAATCGACAGTAGCACCAGTGGCCAAAAAGGTATCGATACTCCCCCTCGAGTATCGATACACGAGCCTAAAACCACAGGGTAGTATCGATACCAGATCAACGGTATCGATACCTCAGCTACGAAACTGCAGGTTTGAGCTGATTTAGAGCACAAGGAGGCCCCTAAATCCCTCTAACCCTTCAACCAACACACTATCATCAATCCCTAAGGCAAGCCAACCATAAAGCATGCATATTTAAGTCAAGGGAGTCAATCAAACATGGATTTAAGCAATCATACATAGCATTCAATTTAATGAGCGATATAGGCATTAATAAGCATACTTGAAGGCTCAAATGGTCTTAAAAGCACAAGTCAAACTCAAGAGGTTTGCATCCATACATAAGGCAACCTAAACACCCTAAAGCATGCCATCATACACATCAACCATCATCAAGGCATTACATGCATACAATCCATAATCAAACCAAAATCAACATCCATCAAATGAGTCACACATGCTCATACAAAGACACTTGCCACATTGCTAGCTATTACAAAATCGGTAACCATACTTGAGCTACAACTTGGATTGCCCTTCTTGCCTTGCCTCGAGCTAACACCACGCTAATGATCTGCATTGTTGAACATTGAGAGCGTAAGCTATAAGCTTAGTGAGGGTGCTCTAAAACGAAAAACAACAACAATGCAGGGCTCAAGCATGTAATCCTAAACTCCTACATATCAAGCATTGCACATAACCAAGTAGACTTAGCTAGTCTTTCGAGTGGCAAATATGGTCTCTCAATCCTAGCAAGATTAAGCATCATTAGATCATCATGCAATACCATATATCAAAACCACATATCACCATCATATATCACATTACTTAAACAAGTTTAATTGGCCACTTTAATTACCCCGATTGTGCGGATATAAACCTTGACAACACTTTACCTCGGTGGGATTCCACTCATCACCGGACCTTGCATGTGCGGGATTCCACTCATCGCCACATGCCCTACGGATGAGATTCCACTCATCATCCCGTAGAGATATAATAAGCTTCCGGTGGAATGCTACATCACCGTACTCTTCCTTGATGACTTAACGCCATCAAGGCCACGTACGTTTTGACTCAATTTGTGTGCACACTATCCTAATGATCGATCATTTACAACCGGTAATTTTTAGTGCCAATTATTATAACCACAACATGTATCACCAACCACATATCATCAACACATTCATGCTCAACACATATATCCACATCATGATATACATATACATGCACCATCTAATCACAAGCATTTGAGCATAGTCATCAAGCACATAGCATTTAAGGAAATTAGACTAAGTTAACTACTTGGATTAAAAGGAAGTGGCCTACCAAGCACACTTGCACACACACACTACTCATGCTCGAACCAACTTTAAAACAAGTTTAGACCACTCACCGCCCTTCCTTAGCAAATCGAACAATCCTCCTACGCACCCGGATTTGGTCCCAAAGCTCCTTCAACGTTTCCCCTTGCTTCTAGCCAAACAAAATACATTCATCACTTCCCAAATCAATGCTAACTCAATTATCAATCCACATCGCAAAACACAACTCAATTTCCACAAATTTCAAATCACATAGTATCCCAAAACCCAAATTTTCGGACTCCCACAACCAAGGGCTGAAATACCCAATTTCAAGCATCCAAAAGACTTCCAAAACATCCCAAATCACCCTCCTAACATAACTAGACCATCAGCCCTTCAATTCCCACACAAATCCTCTCAAAAACCCAATTTTTCAAACCCTAAAATTGGCCCTAAAGACCCCCTACGAAAATTCATCCAAAATTGACCAAATTCATATATGTTGTATACTTTAGCATGATTAACAAAAACCCCAACACAATTTCTTAAGACCAATTGAAAAACCCCATTAAAACCCAATTTTCATCATAAACCCTAATTTTTCAAAACCCACATTTTTGAAATTTAAGACAATAAGCAAGTAGAGGATGGAGAGGAGGTTAAGAAAATACAATTACCTCTTAAAATGGTGTGGAAATCGGGTGCTAAAATTGATGGAATAGTAATTCCAAGCTTGGGAGGTTTTAGAAATGGTGGGGGTTTTCAAAATGGGAAAAGGAGGAAGAATGGGGGAGGAAGATAACTTTACCATAAAGTGGTCTTCCTTTTTTTTTTTAAAACTTGGGTAAATAGCCCCATAGGTCCTTCCCAACTTAATAAAATTCATTTAGACCATTATTTGAAATTGAATTGCTTTAATTTAGTTTTATTTAACTCGAACTAATACCCGACTAACTCCTAGGCCCGGAACACGGGTGTTACAACTCTCCCCCACTTAAGGAAATTTCGTCCCCGAAATTACCTGACTGAAAGAGATACGGAAACTGCTTTTCCATATCCTCCTTCCTCTCCCAGGTGGCCTCGTCCACACCTCTACGTTGCCACCGCACCTTTACTAGCTCAATTGATCTACCCCTCAACACCTTACTGTCTGAAGCTAAGATCTCAACAGGCTCTTCTTCATAAGTTAAATCTGGATTCAATTCAATTTCTTCTACGGGCATAACATGTGATGGATCGGACCTATACTTACGAAGCATAGATACATGGAACACATCGTGTATCTTCTCTAACTCGGATGGCAAACGCAACTGATAAGCAACCGGACCAACTCTCTTCACAATCTCATACGGCCCTATGTACCTCGGACTCAACTTCCCCTTTCGGCCAAATCTCATCACTTTCTTCCACGGAGACACTTTCAAGAGCACCTTCTCACCCACTGAGAACTCAACTTCCTTCCTCTTCAAATCGGCATAGGACTTCTGCCTATCCGAAGCAGCCTTCAAGCGATCACAAATCAATTTTACCTTGTCGGTTGTCCCTTTTAGCAAATCCGGCATAGGTAACAGTTTCTGTCCTACCTCGGCCCAACACACTGGAGTTCTACACTTTCGACCATACAAGGCCTCATACGGAGCCATCTGAATGCTCGACTGAAAACTGTTGTTGTACGCAAACTCCACTAGAGGCAGATGCTTCTCCCAAGTACCCTGAAAGTCAATGATACAACATCGCAACATATCCTCTAAGATCTGAATAACCCTCTCTGACTGACCATCTGACTGAGGATGATAAGAAGTGCTGATGTTCAAACGGGTACCCAAAGCTGTATGCAGACACTCCCAAAATCTCGAAGTAAACCGTGGATCTCTATCTGACACAATGGACTTCGGCACACCATGTAACCTCACAATCTCACCAATGTACAAATCGGCCAATCTATCTAAGGTGTAAGTAGTGTTGACTGCCAAGAAGTGAGCACACTTCGTAAAACGATCTACTATCACCCAAACGGAGTTCTTCTTCGTAGGAGTCAAAGGCAAACCTGAAACGAAATCCATGGTGATGTTCTCCCATTTCCATTCCGGAATTCTCAACGGCTGTAACAAACCTGAGGGAACCTGATGTTCCGCCTTCACCCTCTGACACACTAAGCACTTACTCACAAAGTCGGCTACATCTCTCTTCAAGCCAACCCAAAAGTACTCATTCTTCAAATCACGGTACATCTTCGTACTTCCTGGATGCATAGCAAACGGACTACTGTGGGCTTCAGTCAAGATCGTACGTCTCAAATCACTGTCTTCAGGCACAACTATTCTGTCCTTGAAACATAAGACCCCATCGGAACTGAAACTGTAGTCTGAAGATCTACCTTCGGCTATATCTTGCACGTGAGGTGCCAAAGATCTATCTAAGAGTTGTTTCTCTCGAATCATCTGACCTAGAGTAGGTCTAACCTGAAGCTCGGCTACTAAGCCACCATCTCCGGACAAACTCAATCTAGCAAACATGGCCCTCAAGTCCACGACCACCTTCCTACTCAATGCATCGGCCACTACATTGGCCTTACCCGGATGGTACTCAATAGTAAGATCATAGTCCTTTAGCAACTCTAACCATCTACGCTGTCTGAGATTCAAATCTCGCTGAGTCATAATGTACTTCAAACTCTTGTGGTCGGTGTATACTGTGCATTTCTCACCATACAAATAGTGCCTCCAAATCTTCAGAGCAAACACAACTGCAGCTAACTCTATGTCATGGGTCGGATAATTGCGTTCATGTGTCTTCAACTGTCTTGAGGCATAAGCCACTACTCTTCGGTCTTGCATCAGAACACATCCTAACCCTACATACGAGGCATCACTATAAATCACATAGTCCTTCCCGGACTCAGGCTGAATCAAGATCGGTGCTTGGGTCAAAGCTTCTTTCAATTTTTCAAAGGCTCTCTGTCTTGCATCTGTCCACACAAACTGAACACTCTTCTGAAGTAGATGTGTCAACGGAGCGGCTAATTTAGAGAAACCTTCCACAAATCTTCTATAGTATCCGGCTAAGCCTAGGAAGCTACGTACTTCTGTCACTGACTTTGGTTGCTTCCACTCAACAATGGCTTCAATCTTCTTCGGATCAACTCTAATGCCTTCAGCTGACACTACATGTCCTAAGAAGACTACCTCTCGTATCCAGAACTCACACTTGCTGAGCTTCGCATACAACTGATGATCTAGCAAAGTCTTCAAAACAAGTCTCAAATGTCGGTCATGGTCTTCTTCAGTTCGCGAGTACACCAAAATGTCATCAATAAATACAACCACAAACTGATCTAGATACTGATGAAAAATCCTATTCATCATGTCCATGAAAGCTGCCGGTGCATTAGTCAACCCAAATGGCATGACTAAAAACTCATAGTGTCCATACCTAGTCCTAAAGGCCGTCTTCGGTACATCAACCTCTCTAACCTTTAGCTGGTAGTAACCTGATCTCAAATCAATCTTCGAAAAGACCGATGCTCCCCTCAACTGATCAAACAAGTCATCAATTCTAGGCAACGGATATTTGTTCTTCACTGTCAACTGATTCAACTGTCTGTAATCAATGCACATTCTCATACTTCCATCTTTCTTCTTCACAAACAATACTGGTGCACCCCAAGGTGAAGAACTAGGCCTAATAAAACCTCTATCTGTCAATTCTTGCAACTGAGTCTTCAACTCTTTCAATTCTTTCGGTGCCATACGATACGGAGCAATCGAAACAGGAGCTGAATCAGAATAAGTCTCAATGCTGAACTCTACCTCTCTGTCCGGTGGTAACCCTGGCAATTCTTCCGGAAACACACTAGGAAAGTCACATACTGTCCGGATGTCCTGAGGTCTAACCTCACTCATGTTAGGGTTCATCACATACGCTAAGTATGCTTCACACCCTAACTCAACTAATTTCTTGGCCTCTAACACTGAAACCACATTGGATAAGAACTTCACATTCTCACCCACCACAACAATCTCATAATCATCTGTGAGTTTCAAAGAAATCCGCTTAGTTTCAAAATCTATCCTAGCTCTATGTTCCGTGAGCCAATCCATACCCAGAATCACATCAAAACCATAGAAGGGAAGTTCCATCATATCCACTGGAAACACATGCCCCTAAACCATCAACGGACACCTTCGGTACATCTTCCTAACCACCACCGTGTCCCCAAAGGAACTAGTAACACTAACTCCTACCTCTAACAACTCACAAGGCAAATTCAAAGACTGTGCATGCTCACTCAATATGTAGGAATGTGTAGACCCAGAGTCAATCAAAGAAAGCAAACCCAAAGACTGTATCGAGAAGTTACCTGCGATCACATCGGTGTCATGCTGCTCCCCGCGCTGAGCGTAAACCCTAGCCTGTCCTCCGCCCTCCGGCTGGACTGCGACTACATGTGCTAAGTTTCTCTGACCATCGTTCCTTGGCTGGAAGTTTCCTCTACCGCGCCCGCGGCCTCTCTGAAAGTCATTGGCTCTAGCAGGAGCCTGAGCTGGTGCCTGTCCCACCTGATGTGGACAGTCACGCCTAATGTGGTCTCTAGCACCACAACTCCAACAAGAGTGATAATTTCCCCAACACTCCCCGGTGTGGTTCCTCCCGCAGGAAGCACATGTGGGCAACTTCCCACCAGCTCTCTGGCCCTGGTGGCCCCTACCGTGGTTACTGCCACCACGCCTATGATCATACTGATGCCGGTTGTCCCGATGCCTCTTGGCATCTCCTCTATCAAAGTTGCTGGACCTCTTACCTGAACTAGATCCACCTGACCGCCTGGTCAAACTCAAACTGTGCTCCAAGTCCTTGGCCCTCGAGACCAAGACATCAAAATCAAAGTAATCAGAAGCTAGAGTATAAGTCTTGATCTCCTCATTCAGCCCATATCGGAAGCGGTTACAACGCTCCACCTCAGTAGGTACAAGTTCAGGTGCATACTGACTCAGCCTGACAAATCGAATCTCGTAATCAGTCACAGACATACTCCCCTGAGACAATGCCATAAACTCTCTCTTCCTCTCATCGAGGTATCGCGGACCCAAATACTTCTTCCGGAAAGCTGTCTCAAAGAACTCCCAAGTGATCTCGGCCTCATCCATCCCCGAAGTAACGGTGACCCACCAGGTGTAGGCATCACCCTGAAGCAAGGACTCAACACAGCCCAACTTACGATCACCAGTACACCCCATCTGAGCAAGGATACGGACGGTCTTCTCTAACCACATCTCTGACCTCTCCGGAGTAGCACCTCTAAACTCTTCGGCCCCAAGGCCCCGAAGTCTCTCTAATGGCAACCCGGTGCCCTCACCCTGATGATGAGCTGCCTGACCCCCAGCAACTGCAGCCTGGAACGCTCCGGCTATTGCCTGAACCAACGGAGCTAAGTCAATTCCGGCCGGTCCTTGGCCACCTTGGCCTCCTTGTGGTCCCATTCCTTCGGGCCCGGCCTCGCCTCCCACTCCCGGTGGAGGAGGTGGTGGTGGTGGAGGTGGTGGAGGAGCTCCAACTCCAACCACTGGCTCTCCCACTTGAGCCTCAACTCTCACAACTGGCTCAACTCTCGGAGCCTCTGCCCGTGGTTCCGGTCGAACCATCCTAGGCCTCCCACGTGGTCTCATGGTTCAACTAGCAAGGTATAAACTACAACAAGAAACAATAGGATTACGTTAGCCAAAGCAAGGGTCCAATAGTGCTCAAGTATTCCTCTTTCAAAAATCCTTTTTAAATTAAGTAGTAGTAGCAATGGGCACACACTCACACGAGACACGACCATTCATGCATTCAAAACATCATACGATCAATCAATCATCAAGGATTCATGGCAAATCATGCATCGAACAACACAAGCATTTAACACATTAATCTTACCTCACTTACCTGCCCGAGGTCTCGGTAACCTCAGGCTCTGATACCAACAAATGTAACCCCCTCGTCCCGGTCTGGCCGGATGACCGGTCCGAGTGAGCTACACGGGGAAAACCGAGTGAAAACTCCCTAAGGAACTATCCCTCGGTTAGCAACCCTATTTTTTTTTTCATTTTAATATTGTCTAGATGAGAATTACATCCTAAGTGATCATACAGCGGAACGAAATTTATGAAGAAATCAATCGAACCCAAACTAGCACTTAAAAGCCCATTTTTAATGTTACACTGCAGGCGGTATCGATACCCTCAAGAGGGGTATCGATACCCCTGTGACTAGGTCAACAAGGTTTGGTCAACCTGAGGAGGCAGTATCGATACCCCAAATGAGGGTATCGATACCCTCCCCCAAAGTTGACTTTCCCCGGTCAAAAACCAAGACAACGGTATCGATACCCTTGAGAGGAGTATCGATACCGAAATCGACAGTAGCACCAGTGGCCAAAAAGGTATCGATACTCCCCCTCGAGTATCGATACACGAGCCTAAAACCACAGGGTAGTATCGATACCAGATCAACGGTATCGATACCTCAGCTACGAAACTGCAGGTTTGAGCTGATTTAGAGCACAAGGAGGCCCCTAAATCCCTCTAACCCTTCAACCAACACACTATCATCAATCCCTAAGGCAAGCCAACCATAAAGCATGCATATTTAAGTCAAGGGAGTCAATCAAACATGGATTTAAGCAATCATACATAGCATTCAATTTAATGAGCGATATAGGCATTAATAAGCATACTTGAAGGCTCAAATGGTCTTAAAAGCACAAGTCAAACTCAAGAGGTTTGCATCCATACATAAGGCAACCTAAACACCCTAAAGCATGCCATCATACACATCAACCATCATCAAGGCATTACATGCATACAATCCATAATCAAACCAAAATCAACATCCATCAAATGAGTCACACATGCTCATACAAAGACACTTGCCACATTGCTAGCTATTACAAAATCGGTAACCATACTTGAGCTACAACTTGGATTGCCCTTCTTGCCTTGCCTCGAGCTAACACCACGCTAATGATCTGCATTGTTGAACATTGAGAGCGTAAGCTATAAGCTTAGTGAGGGTGCTCTAAAACGAAAAACAACAACAATGCAGGGCTCAAGCATGTAATCCTAAACTCCTACATATCAAGCATTGCACATAACCAAGTAGACTTAGCTAGTCTTTCGAGTGGCAAATATGGTCTCTCAATCCTAGCAAGATTAAGCATCATTAGATCATCATGCAATACCATATATCAAAACCACATATCACCATCATATATCACATTACTTAAACAAGTTTAATTGGCCACTTTAATTACCCCGATTGTGCGGATATAAACCTTGACAACACTTTACCTCGGTGGGATTCCACTCATCACCGGACCTTGCATGTGCGGGATTCCACTCATCGCCACATGCCCTACGGATGGGATTCCACTCATCATCCCGTAGAGATATAATAAGCTTCCGGTGGAATGCTACATCACCGTACTCCTCCTTGATGACTTAACGCCATCAAGGCCACGTACGTTTTGACTCAATTTGTGTGCACACTATCCTAATGATCGATCATTTACAACCGGTAATTTTTAGTGCCAATTATTATAACCACAACATGTATCACCAACCACATATCATCAACACATTCATGCTCAACACATATATCCACATCATGATATACATATACATGCACCATCTAATCACAAGCATTTGAGCATAGTCATCAAGCACATAGCATTTAAGGAAATTAGACTAAGTTAACTACTTGGATTAAAAGGAAGTGGCCTACCAAGCACACTTGCACACACACACTACTCATGCTCGAACCAACTTTAAAACAAGTTTAGACCACTCACCGCCCTTCCTTAGCAAATCGAACAATCCTCCTACGCACCCGGATTTGGTCCCAAAGCTCCTTCAACGTTTCCCCTTGCTTCTAGCCAAACAAAATACATTCATCACTTCCCAAATCAATGCTAACTCAATTATCAATCCACATCGCAAAACACAACTCAATTTCCACAAATTTCAAATCACATAGTATCCCAAAACCCAAATTTTCGGACTCCCACAACCAAGGGCTGAAATACCCAATTTCAAGCATCCAAAAGACTTCCAAAACATCCCAAATCACCCTCCTAACATAACTAGACCATCAGCCCTTCAATTCCCACACAAATCCTCTCAAAAACCCAATTTTTCAAACCCTAAAATTGGCCCTAAAGACCCCCTACGAAAATTCATCCAAAATTGACCAAATTCATATATGTTGTATACTTTAGCATGATTAACAAAAACCCCAACACAATTTCTTAAGACCAATTGAAAAACCCCATTAAAACCCAATTTTCATCATAAACCCTAATTTTTCAAAACCCACATTTTTGAAATTTAAGACAATAAGCAAGTAGAGGATGGAGAGGAGGTTAAGAAAATACAATTACCTCTTAAAATGGTGTGGAAATCGGGTGCTAAAATTGATGGAATAGTAATTCCAAGCTTGGGAGGTTTTAGAAATGGTGGGGGTTTTCAAAATGGGAAAAGGAGGAAGAATGGGGGAGGAAGATAACTTTACCATAAAGTGGTCTTCCTTTTTTTTAAAAACTTGGGTAAATAGCCCCATAGGTCCTTCCCAACTTAATAAAATTCATTTAGACCATTATTTGAAATTGAATTGCTTTAATTTAGTTTTATTTAACTCGAACTAATACCCGACTAACTCCTAGGCCCGGAACACGGGTGTTACAATACATGTAAGTTTCCTATCAATATTTCAATCAAGAAAACATTTCATCAAAGTAGAAGCAATGACATCTGCAGTATGTGGTGCTGGCACATATTCAAACATATTTAAACAATAATTAAAATATATAAATACAGAGTCATATTAAAATCTAACTAATTGATAACAAAACATATTTAAAAATTACCTTATGATTCGTATAGAGTGTCCACGATTTCTATATTTTGTACACGTTTCTGCTCTTATTATTGTTGTTCTTAAGCTCATTTAGACATATTTAGGTGCATTGCATGCATTATAACAATACCTTCTCTTTTATCATGCTTTTATTGAATATTTTATGTTTGGTTGAGAAAAGTTACTATTTTAGTTTAGTTTATATTTTCAGGTGTTGTAGCAAGGAGAGGACAGGACAAGAAAGCTAAAACAAAAGGAGCTGTACTGAAGAAATTTCAGATGCCGCCAAGGACGCTGCCGAAGCAGCATTGCCGCCAAGTGCTGCCTAGGAGGAGTTACACCGACTTAGCCAAGATGGGTCGCGATTTAAAGAAGGCAATTTCCTAAGCCCAATTAGCCCAGTCTTGCAATTTTCTGAAGCCTGTAGCGGCCGATAAAGCTGATCCAAGATCGATAAGTATGAGCACTTATCCTTACTTGCGGAAGAAGGCAACGTCCAAAGAGTCCATATTTAAGTCAAAAAGGAGTCTGTATTTAATGTAAATATACTTTAAGAACTTCTACTTCAAGGACTCAAACTTAGGCCATGATCCTTATATATACCCAATGTATGTAAGGGTATAGGGGCACCTTAGATAGATTGCATACCGAGAGAGTATAGATGGGAAGATATCTAGATAGGTTAGAGTCGTTGGGGGTTGCGACCCAACTCTCCTAGGGTTTAGACGCGTGTATGTAAAGTAGTTTGTGAGAAACGATTATATTGGTTTTGAGTTGTTTTCAATAAAATTCCAAAGTTTGCTTAATCTATGCACTTCATTCTTTCAATAAGTCTACACCAGTCAGTTGAGAGAATTCATTTGTCGGGCACGAAAATGCAAGGCTCACGAAAGGGTTAAGCACGGTCACAACATGTTGGGGTGTGACTAACTTGGTTTTACACCAGTCCACAAGTTTCAGCGGCTAAAAGGGATCACCAATCGAATGGACTTGCCTGTGTTAGGTTTACGTTGAGATTTCTAGGTATTACCTACATCACGTGAGTGTTCGAGCATCCTTGCCTAGAAATAGGAAGGATCATTGTCGACTATCCCGTTGAGCTTGGAATGTCTGCCAAACTTGCCGCCAGGACTTACTTTCGTTCCACCTGCCGAGACAACAAAAGTTGCAGTGGTAATGACCCGCTGCGGCCGCGTGACAGGGTCGTAACTTACCGCCTGCCATACCCGCCGAGGCAGCAATTCATGGCAGCACAAAATATACTCAAGACTTTACAATGCAGATCACACGCTACTGAGCTACATTTGTCTTACCCAATCTATCGACCAAATCTCTCCCTATCATCCCTCTCATCACTATCTTTATTTTATTTGTGTTTTTATATTTCCATATCGTGAGATTTAATTGCGCATTTACTAAATCTTTGTGCAGGAAACCATTCATAGGAGCTACTTCAATCCCTATGAGAGACGATATCTTTTATACTATAACTTGACAAGAGTGTGCACTTGCGCTCATAAATAGAGAACACCTAGATGCTCTACAAGTTTTTGGCACCGTTGCCGGGGAATGACAACAACAACTACGTTTGAATTTCTGCACTTCTATTTTAGTTTTTGCACATTAAATTTCTTTTTATTTTTATTGCTAAAAAACAAAATGAAAAATGCCTCTTTGTTTTTTTTGGTGTATGTTCCGCCAGTGCAGCAAGGATGACAGCAACATCCACCTGAGGAGGGGAAGGACATGCCCAGATGAAAAATCAAACATAAAGCCCTCAGGAAGTAGTTATGCTTGGGAAAAGCGCAGCCTGACATAACTTAATTTTTAATATTTATTTTTATTTTAATGCATTAGGATTAGATTTAATTTTTAGTTAATTTTTTATTTAATTTATTTCATGTTAGGAATGAAGGAAATATCAAGAAATATGAGAGGATAAAAGAGAAGCCCAACTAGCGGCCAAGGCAGCCCAAGGCAGACGAGCATAGCAGCTTGCAGCTTCATAACGGCTAGCCGCAATGACTATATTTGCCACAACGAGCGGAATGGATATCTGCGTAACGGCTAGAATCTCGGTATTCGCGCAGCAATAATTACCGCCCATTGACAGCGTGCCCACCAAGGCAGTGGAGAGAAGCGGTTATATAAGGCCAACTATTATCCCCCGTTCTTCACTTTGTTTTCTTATTTACTCTCAATTCTTTCTGCTATCTTTGCTTCCAAGATTTCTCTTGCTTTATTTTCTTTCACATTATTTTTTTCTTTCTTTAGGAAATACAACCATCTCACATCTATGGCCACATCACAGCAACCCTCCGCCACCTCCAACCCTCTTTACAAAAGATTCTTAAACCCAGTTGTCGAGGAAACCTACAAGAAATACTATAAAGAGCGACAACTATGGGAGGAAATGGGTTTTCAATATACCCAATCTAATGGAGATTTTGGCTTGGAGCCCTCCCTATTCGAAAGGATCCACAACATGGGCTGGGACCAGTTCGCATAACAACCACGTGCGAGAGTTCTACGCGCACAGACCGACACCGGCAAGCCCTTTCGTTTATGTCCGCGGAGAAGGTGTCAAGTTCATAGCAGATATGTTCAACAACTTTTATAGCATAGAAGCCAGCGGCAATCCACACGAGGAATGAGAGTCCTGCCTAACGACGACTGACTACAACAAGATCAAGAACGAGACCTGTAAGCCAAACACCAAGTGGCTAACAGGTAAAAACAACGGGTCAGTCAACCGCCGTGACTTGCTGCCGGAGGCAGCCCTTTGGAGTTACTTCGTCCAACGCCGTCTGATGCCCACCATGCACGGATCAATAGTAAATAGGTTGTGGCTTGCCCTCATCCACGATATTATAATGGGGTGGCAGATCATTGTTGGCGAGGTAATCATAAAGGAGATCTATGCCCACGCAGAGAAGTCGAACGCTAAGGGACCCCTTTTCTTCCATACACTCATCACGGGCCTTTGCGCTAATTTTTGTGTGCCGCCGCACCCAAAAGACAAAGTTCTTCCTGCCAAGGAAGGATGGACAAGAAGGGTATGCCAGCAGATGATGCAGAACTTGGAGCCAGATACACCTTCCACCGCCCAACCGCCATCCCAAGCTGCCGCCACCCCAGCCGTAGCAGGCAGTACTGAAGCTGCCCTCCTGTCTGCCGTGATCCCCTTGTTGCGCAGCCTCGTTGAAAGCTGTCAAATGATCGAGCACAAACAAGTGATCTTCACCAAATATGTGGCGGACGTGCAAGAGGCCTTTGTGTCCTACTTGCTTGATAAGTACCAAGACGACGGTCCATAGTTGCCCGCTTTCCCAATCGAGTTAGCAGCCTCCAAGCCAGTTCATACTACACCCATACCAGCTGTTGCTCATGTTGTCGAAGACAGCGAGGGGCCACACTACCGCTCCAAGAGAAGAACCTCTCCAACTCCCATCCAGCCATACGATCTCACCTCCTCATCCGAATCAGAGAAGGAATAGGAAACCACCGCTGCCTCCTCAGTAACAAAAGAGGCCGCTGCCAAAGATATCGGCTACTCAGACATAGAGATCTCAAACTCCCTTGATGACGAACCGGCAGAGGCAACAAGAAAGAGAAAGCGACCGACAACAGAGCCCTAGGGTGGAGGAACCAAAGGACCATCAAAGAAACCCACCCCAGCCGCATTCAGTCGCCATGTAGCAAAAAGAAGAGCCCAACCGACAGACAATCTGCTACGCGCCGCCTAGTCTTACCCGCCTCCTCAGCATCCTCCTCTGACGCAACAGTAACAGAGGGGAACTCTGCCAGTCTATAGCACCATTTTTTTTCTTTTCATTCTTATGTTCTATTTTATTTTTCTTTTTTTATTATTTTTATGGTTTATTTTTCTGTTTAATTTTTATTTTTATATCTTAATTTCTGTTTTTAATTTTTATTTTGTGTAGAGGCATTGAGGACAAAGCCAACCTTGAGTTTGGGGGTAAAAGTCCTCTTTGTTTTAGGTTCATTTAGTAGCATTTTGGAACATATGTAAAATTTCCCCTAGCACTTAATGAACTAGAAAACTTTAGTTTAAAAACTTGTGCCTATGATAGATTAACCGACTACTTATATTTGCACCTTTCAAAAAAAACTAATCTAACTATGGGAAGAAGCATGAAAAATACTTAGAAAATTTTTCTTTCTATCAATTATCTTTACACTTGTCTGTTAAATGCTAAAATTTTTCTTAAGTTCTGAGTTTAACACTGTCTGCCTTACTTAATAAAAATTACTTGATTTGATACAGGTTTGCCGCCACGGCAACATAGGGCAGCAAAACAAAGATGATGGAAACCCTGGAGGTGCCCAAAATAGGCTCTAGGAAGGATCATGAGCAAGAACACTCCGCTGCTATCAAAGTCTACGTATCTAAACCAAGTGACGGACAAATTAGCAAGAGTTAATGAAAGCCTTCACGGGATGACTCTATTCAAAGGGGTTCAGAGTTTCGTAGAGTACACCTATCTTAGCTTCAAACTCGGAGAATAGTTGTGATGAGCTGAAGCCCTTAAAGCCATGATCAGAAAAAGAAGACGAAAGTGCCCAATTGTGCTGCCACGGCAGCAACTCATATCCTTTCTAGTAATTTATTTATTTCAGGCCTTCTTTGTTAACTTAGTAATTTCAACATATTTAGCATGAACATAGACATGCACACACTGCACTGCATTGAGAAAATTAAATCTAAGTTATTTCATGCCATTCCTTATCACTAACATAAAAATAAATGCTACGGCCTTGAGGTAAGAAATCAAATTAAAGGCTAATGTTTTCTATTAATTTTGTGCAAGGGGCAGATTTACTAGCTAGGTTGCATTGCTTGAGGACAAACAATAGATCGAGTTTGGGGGTGTGTAGTGTGTCCACGAGTTTTATATTTTGTGCACATTCATGCCTTTATTATTGTTGTTCTTAAGCTCATTTAGACATATTTAGGTGCATTGCATGCATTATAACAGTATATTCTCTTTTACCATGCTTTTATTGAATATTTTATATTTGGTTGAGAAAAAAATACTATTTTAGTTTAGTTTATATTTTCAAGTGTTGTAGCAAGGAGAGGAGAGGACAGGACAGGAATGTTGGAACAAAATGAGCTGTATTGAAGCAGTTCCAGATGTCGTCAAGGATGCTGTTGAAGCAGCATTTCCGTCAAGTGCCGCCCGGGCAGGAGTTACACCGACTTAGCCAAGATGGGTCGCGATTTAAAGAGGGCAATTTCCTAAGCCCAATGAGCTCAGTCTTGCAATTTTCTGAAGCCTGTAGTGGCCGGTAGAGCTGATCCAATATTGATAAGTAGGAGCACTTATCCTTACTTGCGGAAGAAGGCAACGTCCAAAGAGTCCATATTTAAGTCAAAAAAGAGTCTGTATTTAATGTAAATATACTTTAAGAACTTCTACTTCAAGGAGGACTCAAGCTTAGGCCATAAGCCCTATATATACCCAATGTATGTAAGGGTATATGGGCATCTCAGATAGATTGCATACCGAGAGAGTATAGATGGGGAGATAGCTAGATAGGTTGGAGTCGTTGGGGGTCGCGGCCCAACTTTCCTAGGGTTTAGACGCGTGTATGTAAAGTAGTTTGTGAGAAATGGTTGTATTGGTTTTGAGTTGTTTTCAATAAAATTTCAAAGTTTGCTTAATCTATGCACTTCATTCTTTTGTAAAGTCCAGAAGTAATCAATGTAATGGGCAGTAACAGCCATGTATCCTCTGTTTTGGTGATCTACAGTCCACATATCAATTGTGATTGCAATTTGTCCTTCACTAGCCTCTAACAATTCGAATATATCAAAAATATCACGTCTTACTATTTTGCGGGAAGGCATTTCAAACAAAGGCTGCAGATTAAAGCAATACTTTCTGAATTGTACATGATCGACTATAGATAGAGGATATTCATGCATGATTATTACTTTAGAAAGCTCCCTCATTGCATCATCTTGATTAAATGAGGCCGCCTTCATTGTCACTTTCCATCCGATTTCCTTTTATTAGCAACTAGAACTTGTTGTCGAATGTCTACTTGGCCTCGTTTATTGCACCTTCTCATATGATCACGCAAATGACTTGTACCATTCTTTGAATCACCATTGAACTTTTTCTTGCAATAATTTCAAACTACCTTCTACTCATTATTGATCTTTTTCTTTTTAAAGTGTTCCCATAGTATAGATTTTAACTTCGATGAGCTACTTTCCTTTGACACACTATCTTCATCAACCACATTAGGTTGACTTGATATAGAATTTGTGTTTCCCGCTGAGGATGGTGATGGACTTCCATCGGTTGATAATTCAAGCGAATTGAAAGTTAGATATGACGTATTGGAGTTTGTCCCCACATTAGACATTTTCTATATAAATAATGTCAAAATTATTGTAAAGTGTAAGTACATTCATGTTCCATCAAATATTGCAACATAAAAATCATGTACTTTATGTTAGGAGAGTGTTTTCAAGTCAAAATGAATGTACCAAAAGAAAAGCGTGGCTACCTAGCTTCAAAAGTTTCCAACTCTAATAGTTTAAGAGCATTTTTACTATTCACATTAATGGTTTAGGAACATTTCTATTATAGAAAAGCATAAGAGGAGATTAACCTGGGTTGGTTTCTTCCTAAGGCCTCACAGCAACTCTCCTCAACATGCGCAGGAAAATAGAACAGAACTTCAAACTTAACAATTTATTTGCTTCTCTTTCTTTAAAAAAATACATTCACTTTTAAACTCCCTAACTTTATTATATTTATGTAGCAGGTTTTTACATACACAAAGTAAGCTAGAGTTCACTTTCATAATAATCATCATTCGACAGAAAAACTAGATTAAATCATCATCAAAATTTACAATAAAATATATTAAAAATATTTCACTAAAAATCTAGAACAATAAGCACAACAAAGTAGCTACACTGAGGTGAAAGATTCAAATTTCCCAACCAGCTAATATATGATTGACAGTTCTTTCTTTAAAGAATCTATTTACACGGAATATAAAAGATTGGACAAAAAAGAAGAATGACCAACTCTAATCACTAGACTAAGTCAATCTATTTTTTACTCTATCAAACAACTTCAAACAAATAATCTTCGAATCTAAATTTAGTGAAACGATACATGACTTTTCAATTTCAAAAAGCAGTAAATAACTTTACAAATACAGATTACAGAGTGATGAAATAGATCTTTCACACAAGGTGGCAGGTAGAATGATGTCTGTGATGTGTGTGGGTGATAATTGAATATTTCTTAAATTAAGACATCAATATCATTAGAATTGATTGACATGAAAATCAGAAGTAACTCATGAGATGATGTACAAGAAAGTTGATTTTTGCTAGAATGCTAAAGTCATCAGCAATTTTTTAACAGTTACCAAGTTTCTCAATAGTTACCCTTGTTTTTTTTAATAAATGACATCTAAAATTCATTAAGGCCTTTACAATTGCAATTTGTTTCACTATGGACAAATAAAACAGAGTCTTAGACTCTTTAAGTTGTAACTTGTATCTCCAACTTTTAGAAACACTGACCACTTAAGTGCATTTCGCAACTCATCAATTGAATAACACAAATATACATGTCTGTAATACCAGTACTCCACAGATTCAAAGTTTCAAAGAAGATGGAAGATCTTCGATAGCTTCTACTTAGTTATAGCAAATACGAAATGATGAATTACAAATGAAACCTGTGTAAATAGATTTACTTTTAAATCTAAATAATATAATCTAATACTATATATCAACGATGGTTCAAAAAAAAGATAAATAGAAATAAAATATGGTCTTATGGACAGTGAGAGTTTGAAACGAAATAAAGAGACTCTAAACACTTTAGAGAATCCAAAGAGCGGGCGGGAAGGGTTACGGTGAAAATTACGATCGGAGATGGGAGATTTGCGATCTGCTCTGCGATGGAAAAGGATTTTAAGGGATTAGGGCTGTGAGTTCAAAGTTCAAACACGATGAAAACTGAAAAGACTATTCTGCGATGGAAAGGGAATTAGAGAAAAATTAAAGAAAAAGGGTAAAATCATAAAAAATAAAATATAATATAAATAAAAAATGTTATAGTACCCGAGTCGGGTCGGGTAAGGTGTTTTTCCTCCAAACTCGACCTAAAACCAAACATTTCACAAACTCCACCTGACTCGAGTCAAACTCAATTTTTTTAAATCCAACTATATCGAATCTGATCGGATCGAAACCCGTCGCATTCGGGTTTCATGCCCATCCCTATTCATTCTCTGATATTTATATTGTTATAACGTACTTTAATATATATATATATATTTAAAATTGCTACTGCATGTGCTTTTTTTACACGTAATGGTCATTGTTTCCATTATATTTAGGTTTCTTACTAAAATAGGTGCCCAAATTATCTTTTGCTCCATTTTAAGTGCTTAATTTTTTTGACCTTTTAGGTGGTCAAATTATTTTTTTTAGGTGTTTATTTTTTTTGTCTTATTTAGGTGCTCAAGCTATTATTTTTAGTTAAAGTATGTGTCTCACTTTGAACTTAAAATGAAAAAAAATGATAGTTTGGACATTAAAAGGGTCAAAAAAAATTAGGCATCTAAAAAGAAAAAAAAAGAGATAATTTAGCCATCTAAAAGGAAAAAAAAGAGATAATCTAGCCATCTAAAAGGAGTAAAAAAATTTAGACACTTAAAAAGAAAAAATTAGATAGTTTGGACACTTATTTTAACATTAAACCTTATAATTAAAGCTAAAGTTGAAATCCATTAGCTGACTTAATGGTTAAAAATATTTTATATCATCTTATCTTGTATAAACTCGAATTTTGACATTTATTTTAAGAATATAATATTTTTTATTTAATAAAAAACTAAAGTCGTGTGCTTTCAGAAGTGGATGTCAAACTTAAATATAAATTATATATATACACATTGATTAGAAATTATTTTACGTGGAAATTATACCAAGTTGTAAAATATATATACATATATATGACAAAAATTACCTACTTCTACTTAAAAAGAAAAAAAATACTGCTGATATGTCTTGAAATCATGACTCAAAGGAAAAAAGAATAGAGCGGTAAACAACTCTAACCAATCAACCATCAATACTTGTTCTAAAAAATATAATTTTTAACTACGTCATTAGACAATAAATAATATTTAATAAAATTATTTTAATGTTACATGCCTCGTAGGTTATTTTACATGCTTGTTTTAATTCATTAGACATTAAATAATATTTAATAAAATTTAAAACAATATTATCGAAATTAATAAATATAATTAAAACATATTATTTATTTAGATAATTGAAATATCACAAAAATAAAAATATTAATATAATAATCATAGCCCGAATAAAAATAGCAATGAAATCTGAACTTTGTTTTTATAACAAAAGTGTAAGATAACATGAATGCAAAATACTTAAATACAATTCCAGTTTTAAAATAATAGTGAAATTTAAACTTTGTTGAAGGGGAGGAAGAAGCAATTGAAGTACCCTCTGAACTAGTTGAGGAAGAGGAGGAGGATGCTTTGTGTTTGGTGGGGAAATTTGTGACATCCAGTGTGATTCATTTCCTAGCAATGAGGAACACGTTAGCGGACCTCTGGCACCCCCTTGGGGGCATATCCATTACTGATTTAGGAGAAAAGAGAGTTTGCTTCCGGTTCTATGCTGAAGTTGATATCGACCGTGTCTTGGAAGGTTCTCCATGGTTCTTTAATGGACATCTACTTCTATTACATAGATTGCAGAAAGGGGAGGATCCGTTACAAGTCCCTTTACAAGTCTCAAACTTCTGGGTTCAAGTCCATAGTCTACCAACTGGGTTAATGTCCGAAGGTATGGCACAGCAATTTGGAAACTTTATTGGAACCTTCATTGAATATGACTCTAAACTGGTTGTTTCTGGGCGAAAACAATATATGAGGATGAAGGTGGCTGTTAATGTTAACTTACCTCTTAAGAGGAAGAAGAAAATCATGTTTGGAGGGGATCGAAGTGTATATGTCTCATTCCAATACGAGAAATTGCCTCTTTTTTGTTTCATTTGTGGAAAAATAGGCCATGGAGAAAGCTACTGTCCACTGAGGCTTACGACTGAGGAGAAAGACATCGTCTTCAGATGGGATCTTTCGTTGCGTGCGCCGTCGAGGAATGGACCGCCGGCACCAAACAGGTGGCTTCGCGAGGAGGTTACGGGACTGTCGTTGAGGGACATCCATGCAGTTAATAACGTGCATGGTTCGTTACATGGTCGTGGGAAGTTACTAGATTCCCCACAACTCCAATCTCCCGTATGTGATCCTTGGTATCTGGGCCGTTTTAATTTGGCACGTGGGAATACTGAAACTGGCCAAATGGAGCTGGGCTCAGACGCGGAAGACAACCCTATGTCTGTTGCTGATGGGAAAAAAAGACAGAGGGTACGTGGAGATACTACCTATGTATCAGAGGGTGGTGATGCTGCTGCTTCAAAGGAGGGTACCAATGTTTCGGCTAGCTCTGTGGTACAGAGCAGCCGGCAACCATGAAGTTGCTTACATGGAATGTTCGTGGTTTGGGGAGCCCACGAGCAGTACGTCGTCTCAGAAACAAAATACGAGACTGTAATCCCCAGATTTTGTTTCTCATTGAAACAAAATTAAACAAACGAAGAATGGAGATTGTACGCAGAAAGTGCGGTTTCAGTTTTGGAATTGATGTGGAAGCATTAGGTTCTCGGGGTGGACTCTCATTGGGATGGAAGCCGGGCACTGATATTACTTTGAAGAATTTCTCGAATTCACACATTGATGTAATAGTGAAAGAAGAGGAAAATGTCATATGGAGGTTCACAGGGTTCTATGGTAACCCAATTGAACATCGAAGAAGTGAATCATGGGACCTCCTCCGTCAGCTAGCTACGCAAGATTCTTTACCATGGCTTGTAGCTGGAGACTTCAACGAGATAACTTACTCGTTTGAAAAGAGAGGAGGCAGAATTCGATCTGAACGTAACATGGCTGCCTTCCAGTCTGCTTTGGAAGACTGTGATCTCAGTGATCTGGGTTTTCATGGTACCTGGTATACATGGGAGAGGGGTAGAATGCAATCGAATAATGTTAAAGAACGCTTGGACAGAGCTGTAGCCTCTCCTAGCTGGTGGAGTCTTTTCCCAGGCCATCTGGTACAACACCAAATGCATTCCATATCGGATCATTGTCCACTTATAATAAATCCTGATGGCCATGATATTAATAACCAGGACCATCGACCACGACCATTTCGATTCGAAGCTAGCTGGTCCCTAGATGAAGCCTTGACTAATGTGATTAAAAGTAGCTGGGAAGACTCGACTGGTAATGTCCCATGCAAGCTAAACAATATGGGGAAAGCGTTAGCAACCTGGGGTAGGGATCAAAAGAGAAGAAGACGATCTGCCAAGGCAACCCTGCTGAATCGTCTCAAAGAGCTAACCGAAATGGAGCATGATGATGATACATTGCAGGAACTCATTGAAGTCAAGTTGGGCCTCAACCTGGAAGCTGACAAAGAAGAAATTCAATGGGAACAACGTTCCCGTTCTAATTGGCTCAAACACGGGGACAAAAACACCCCTTTCTTCCACAGCCATGCCACATATCGAAATAAGAAGAATGCAGTGAAGGGTCTCTATAACCTCAATGGTGATTGGGTGTCAACAAATGAAGAAATGATTGAAGCAGCTACAGGTTTTTACCAAGATCTTTTCTCTTCTTCAAATCCTAGTGATGCTTCTGAGGTTTATAACCAGATTACTCCTAGAATAACGAGTGATATGAACTCAACCCTTCTAGCCCCATTCACGCATGATCACGTGCTCCATGCAATCAAGAGTATGGCTCCACTTAATGCTTCTGGACCAGATGGATTTCCTGCTTTATTTTTTCAGAAATACTGGGGTATAGTGGGGCACGATGTATCAAACTATTGCCTGAACGTTTTGAATGGTCACTCATCCATGGAAGCTATTAATAACACACAAGTCGTGCTGATCCCTAAAGTGCAGAACCCTGAGTCGGTTTCACAATTCAGACCCATCAGCCTATGCAATGTAATCTATAAGGTAGTGGCAAAGATGCTAGCCATTCGAATGGCTTCTGTTCTCGACAGCTGCATAGACAAAGTCCAGGGAGCATTCATACCTGGTCGCCATATAGCATATAACATTGTGGTTGCCTATGAGCTGCTTAATGCCATGCACAAGAAACGTGGAGGCAATCGGGGTCACTTTGCTCTCAAGGCCGATCTTAGCAAGGCCTATAATAGGGTCGAATGGCCATTCTTGGAAGGGATGATGTTGAAGCTTGGCTTTGCAGGTAGTTGGGTGAACATGATCATGACGTGTGTAAGAACAGTATCCTACTCTATCTCTTTAAATGGAAAGATTGGTCGAACCTTCAAACCTTCTCGTGGGATCAGGCAAGGGGACCCCCTCAGCCCGTACTTGTTCCTCATATGTGCTGAAGGTCTCTCAACCCTCTTGAATGCAGCGTATGGTAGAGGGGACATTAAGGGTGCCTCAATAGGAAGGGAACGCCTTCATGTTGGACATCTATTGTTTGCAGACGATAGTGTACTGTTTGGGGAAGCAACGGTTATAACAGCAAGCAGATTGAAGGCCATTTTAACAAGATATGGAGAAGTCTCGGGTCAGAGGGTAAACTTTGAAAAATCTCTGGTGTATTTCAGCTCAAATGTAGATGACTCGATAAAGAATGACATTGGCCATCTCCTAGGAGTTCGCATTTCTCAGAATCCTGAATCATATCTTGGATTGCCTACTATGGTGGGTCGAAACAAGAAAGAAGCTTTCCAATATTATCTTGATCGCTTCAACAGGAAGACTGGGGCATGGGGATTAAAATTTCTGTCGTTGGGAGGTAAAGAAGTGCTCATTAAAAGTGTTCTTCAAGCCCTACCTATATATGCCATGCAGGTTTTTCTTCTACCTTCAACACTATGCCATGCAATGGAACAAATCATGGCCCGTTTCTGGTGGAGAAATCACGGTACAGGGAAAGGGATTCACTGGTGCTCTTGGTCACGTCTCTCAAGTCCCAAAATTTGTGGAGGTATGGGATTTAGGGACTTATGCTCTTTTAATATTGCATTACTTGCCAAACAATGCTGGAGAATTATAACAAACCCGGATTGCTTAATGGCCAAGGTTCTCAAGGCTCGTTACTTCCCTAACTCAACATTCCTTGAAGCCAATCTAGGCTCGAACCCCTCCTATATATGGAGGAGTATCTACAGTGCAAGAGGAGTGATACAACAAGGATATGGTTGGAGGATAGGGACAGGGGAAAAGATTAACATATGGGGAGAGCCATGGCTTCCCGGACAAGAAGGAGGGAGGATTCAGAATTGTGACATTAACATCAGATTTACATATGTAGCTGACCTTATTGAGCATGATAGACGCTGGAAAGTGGAGGACATACGGAGCATGTTTGATGAAAACACAGCCAACAGAATATGTGCTATTCCTATACCTCGATCTGGTTTTCAGGACACACTAATATGGAGATTCGATGGATCAGGGAAATACACCGTTAAAAGTGGCTACAGGTTTTTGAGGAAGGACCTTGAAGCTAACTTTGGACTTAACTCCAATGCCCAACTCTCATCCATGAAACAATTCTTTAAGAGCCTCTGGGATACGCTACTGCCGCAAAAGATTAAAATCCATATGTGGAAGGTGATGAATAATTTTTTACCTACCTACTCTAATCTGAGATCTAGAAGCTTGAATGTCCTCAATAGATGTCCCTTCTGCCTCTTTCCTGATGAAACAATAGAACACCTAATGAGGGATTGTACCTATGCAACACAACTGCTAGCTCAACTAGGTGTTCACAATCGAAGCATATATGGGGACCTTGATTGGAAACAATGGCTGTCAGATTTCTTCCTCTCCTTAAACTCTACGCAGCAACGACTCCTGATGGTGTCCTACTGGGCTATATGGTTCTCAAGGAATAGAAGGGTGCATGAAGGAACTATTACTACAACTCAAGAGTCGGTAGCTTTCATCAATTCCTTCATCCTAGAACAAGATTCAGTAATGTCTGCACCAACCCCTCCTGAACCCTCATCCCACTATCATTGGACTCCCCCCCAGGGTTTAACAATTAAATATAACTTCGACTCTGCCTATGATGCAACCTCTAAGAAGGCAATCTCGGGAATTATTTGCAGAAACTCTGAAGAACAGATCATGGCTTCATGTATTATTCCACATTCCAATGTTTCAGATGCATGCACCGCGGAAGCAATTGCATGCTTGCAGGCAGTCTCTTTTGCCAAAGACATAGGGTTCACTCGAATCATGGTTGAAGGTGATTCTCTGATGGTGATTAGAAGAGCTAACTCCTTGGAGACGGACCTATCAGCTATTGGTCCCATAATACATGATATTAAAGATGCAGCACGAAGCTTTGATAGTATCAGTTTTGATTTCATAAGACGTGCTGCTAATAATGCAGCTCATGTTCTAGCCAAAGAAGGGAGAACCATCAGCATTCCGAGGTACTGGATGGAGGAGGCGCCACAGGGTGCAACGCTGGCGGCCGCGCAAGACTGGGAGATAGCCATGCAACAACGCCTGAACCGTTAAAGCACTGTGCTGGATACTATATAGTAATATTTCAGTGGAGAATTTAAGCATTTGTATTTTGATACACTCCACCTTAGGTTGAGTTTGATGGCTCGGTGAGGAACTAAAACCTCATCCTTAATCCTTATGAGTGTCAATTGAATTCTTGTAATTATTTACTTATGAATGCAAGCCATCTAGTTCAAAAAAAAAAACTTTGTTTTATAAATATTTTCTTACGTCAATAATGTTTTTTATTAAGAATAAAATGATCGAAATTATTTATAAAAAAAGAAAAAGAAAGAAAAGGGGTAAAACCGAAAGCAACCCGATAAAGACGGTGCAAGCGGAGAAGAATTCACCGTCGTGGAAGCTATTATACTCCCTTTTTCTTTTTTTCCTAAAAAATATACTATTTTCTCTTTTTATTATTTTAATCATAATATATTTCTTTACGAAAAAATCTGTACTAATACACATTAAATATATATAAATAAAAATACGAATCTAAAAATCGTTCACCTCTTTATTCCTTCTTCACTGCAGGGTTTCAGGTTTCTGCCTTTAACCTCCACACCCCCAATTTATAATCGAAATCCAATTTCTTTATTCAAAATAGATTAAGGCCTCGTTTCCCCTATCGTTAATTGTAGGATTTTCACTTTTATCCGAGTTGTGAATTGCTTTAATTTAATTTCTAGGGTTTCGATTTAGGTGTTGTTGAGATGCAACGAACAATCGGATCAGGAATCGTCTGATCTTGTTTCGGCGAGCGTCCGATTAACCCAGGGGCGGTGGTCCCCTTTGTATGGAAACTCGGAGCCGGAAGCGGGCGGAGGCCTCCTCAGCTGCCCCTTCATCTTCTCCCTCTGGACCGACCACTCGTTCTAACAAACGCGCTCGTCTTTCTTCCTCTTCTACCGCTGCAACAACCGCCACCACTCGCTCTCGCACTTCCCGTTCTGCCGCTGCTTTAATGGACTCCACAACCGAATCTTCTTCTGGTTCCCGCCGCGATCGCCGTTCCAGCAAAGCTAATCAGCCCACAACAAGTGACACTCCGAATCCCGCCTCCGATAGGGGCAAAGAAAAGGAACATGATCCACGTGTTCGCGATAGTGATAGGGATAATAGAGACAATAACAATTCTAACAACCCTGACAGAAATTTAGGGTTAGTTATGGATACCTCCGGAGGCGACGACGATGACAATGATAGCGAAGGAGGTGTTGGGATTCTGCACCAGAATCTGACTTCAGCAAGCAGCGCGTTACAAGGCTTGTTGAGGAAGCTTGGTGCCGGGCTTGATGATTTGCTGCCGTCTTCGGGTATGGGTTCTGCATCTTCTTCTCATCAAAGCGGGAGGTTGAAGAAGATTCTGTCTGGGTTGCGTGCTGATGGAGAGGAAGGGAAACAAGTGGAGGCGTTGACGCAACTGTGCGATATGCTTTCAATAGGAACCGAGGAGTCCTTGAGCACAATTTCTGTGGATTCATTTGTTCCCGTGCTAGTTGGATTGCTTAATCATGAGAGTAATCCTGATATTATGCTTCTTGCAGCAAGGGCACTGACTCATTTATGTGATGTTTTGCCTTCTTCATGTGCTGCTGTGGTGCACTATGGTGCAGTTTCGTGTTTTTGTGCTAGGTTGCTCACTATAGAGTATATGGACTTGGCTGAACAGGTTGGATTTTATTTGGTTACTTTCAAATAATTGACTATTAGAAAATGAGAGTGTTTTTTGTGCTTAAACATGAGCTTCCTTTAGTGAATGTTATCTTGTATTTCATTGTAAACTAGTGTCACAAGCTAATTCTACTAAAAATTGGATCCAATTGGCATGAATGGGGATAAATTTGACATGTTTAAGCATTTCTCTGAAGGCCATTGTCACATAAAATTGGCTTGTTTCTATCTAACCATTAAAAATTCTCTGTTGCCTGGTTTTCTAATAATGAATAGTTTACTACATTGTTCATAGCTTTAGACTTGAATTAGAAATTTGAATACTGTAGATTGGCTCTATTCTGCATTCTTATCTTTCTGGTTGAAATGCTGGAAACAGTCTCTCCAAGCTTTGAAGAAGATATCTCAGGAGCACCCAACTGCCTGTTTGCGAGCTGGTGCTCTCATGGCAGTGCTTTCGTATTTGGATTTCTTCTCCACTGGGGTTCAGGTAATTAATTTGAGAAGTTCTGATTGTTACTAATTTATCAAGAAGAGTGTCTGTCAAATTAGAATCTTATTGAGCTGTTTCTTCTGTTTAATCCTATGTTCCAGCGTGTGGCACTATCTACTGCTGCAAATATGTGCAAGAAACTACCTTCAGATGCATCTGATTATGTAATGGAAGCTGTACCTCTATTAACAAATCTTTTGCAGTACCATGATTCAAAGGTAACTTGAACATACATATTTGACGTTCTTTTGTTGTAAAGTCTGTTTCTTTTTCATCTTGTATACGTTATCATATTTGTAGGTGCTGGAGCATGCTTCTGTTTGTTTGACTCGCATTGCTGACGCCTTTGCATCTTCCCCGGATAAATTAGATGAGCTATGCAATCATGGACTGGTTACACAAGCTGCATCTCTCATTTCTACAAGTACTTCTGGAGGTGGGCAGGCATCGTTGAGCACGCCAACATATACGGTGAATTGATGTTGCTCCTTTGCTTATCGTTATGCCAATGTATTTTATGGGCAACATCATGACAATTGAGTTTTTGAATTTAGGGCTTAATTCGACTGCTTTCAACATGTGCAAGTGGGTCTCCTTTAGGAGCGAAAACTTTACTTCTACTTGGGATCAGTGGCATACTTAAAGATATACTATCAGGTTCTGGCGTTTCTAATAACTCATCTGTTCCGCCAGCATTAAGCAGACCAGCAGAGCAGGTAACATTTTTAATTCAAGCCGGAAACATGGTAGTTTTCATTGCTAATTCTTTTACCAATACCTGTGAACACGTGATGTGTGATGTGTGCAATTTTATATTAAAAGAAGCAGTGGTGGAAGTATGCACTCAGCTTCAACTCTTAGTTTCAGAATCATTTTATGTAAACCTTGCATGTCAGTGATTTTTTTATGTAGGTTAAAGTTACTCGTTTTGAATTGTTCTTAATTCAAGCTGAAATGATGGTAGCTGTTATTGCTGGTTGTTTGTATAGACCTTTGTGCATGTGACATGTAGGGTAATTGTTATGTTATAGTAATACCAGCAGTGCTTTTGAAATTTGTATGACCATTAATACACATGGTATCAAGTCCTAGTTTTAGATTTGTTAATATGAATCTTAATGTCAGTTCTTTATTTATTTATTTTTTTGTTATAAGTCTGGCATGACCAGGGGAAGCAGGCTGGGCCTTTTTCCCTGGTTAAACGTTGCAATTGCAGTTTTAGCCCCTCTTAGAAATGAAATATTTAATTTAGTCCTTTTTAGACCTTAAATAAATGGAAGAGGATTGCATTTTGTCCCCTCCCAGAAAAAAAATCAATTTAAGCCACTTTTTGGCCTCCCAAACATGAGATTCCTGGCTCCCATGGTATAGGTTACTTGTTTTGAATATATTGTATATTTTTTTGCTATTTACATGGACTTAGTAAGTTTTTAATAGCTTATGTATATTGTGCACATCTGATTGGTGGTCATGTAATTCTTATCTTACTCTGTAGATTTTTGAAATTGTCAATCTGGCAAATGAACTTCTTCCTCCGTTGCCACAAGGAACCATTTCCCTCCCTGCCAGCTCTAGTATGCTTGTCAAAGGATCTTTTGTGATGAAGTCTCCTGCCAGCAGCTCTAACAAGCAAGAAAATACTGATGAAAATGCTCTTGAAGTTTCAGCCCGAGAGAAATTATTGAGAGATCAACCTGAACTTCTTCAGCAGTTTGGAGTGGATCTCCTTCCTGTTCTCATACAGGTAAGTTTTCTTTGTGGACGACCATTCTAGATATATTGGTACTTACTGTCTCTTGTCTTTACCATGATTTTCTCTTGGTTTTCTGGTATTTATGATTTCTTTTTTGTCCATCAGATCTATGGTTCCAGCGTCAATAGCCCTGTTCGCCATAAATGTCTCTCAGTTATTGGAAAACTAATGTACTTCAGCAGTGCAGAGATGATTCAGAACTTATTGAGTGTGACAAATATATCAAGGTGTCTGCCTTAAATAAAATATAGCAATTTAAATATTTGTGCAATGTTTGATTATGGGAACTTACTCTTTGTTTGATGTTGTAGCTTCTTGGCTGGTGTTTTAGCATGGAAAGATCCACATGTTTTGGTTCCTTCCCTCCAAATTGCTGAGATCCTCATGGAAAAGCTTCCTGGAACCTTCTCTAAAATGTTTGTCCGAGAGGGTGTGGTTCATGCTGTGGATCAGCTTGTGTTAATTGGTAATCAAAAAGTCACTCCTGCCCAAGCATCTCCCCTTGAGAAGGATAATGATTCTGCATCTGGAATGTCATCACGTTCCAGGCGTTACAGACGACGCAGTGGTAACTCTAATCCTGAAGGAGGTTCTGTGGAGGAGTCCAAGAATCAGGCATCTTTAAATATTGGCTCACCTCCTAATACAGTTGAAATTCCTACAGCCAATTCCAATCTGCGTACTGCAGTAAGCGCATGTGCTAAAACTTTTAAAGATAAGTATTTCCCCTCTGATCCTGGGGCTGTTGAAGTTGGAGTAACAGATGATCTTTTACACTTAAAAAGTCTTTGCATGAAATTAAATGCTGGTGTTGACGATCAAAAAACTAAGTCAAAAGGAAAATCTAAAGCTTCAGCGCCTCGCATGGATGATTTTTCTTCTAGTAAAGAAGAGTATTTGATTGATGTGATTTCTGAGATGCTATCAGAACTGAGCAAGGGGGATGGTGTATCCACGTTTGAGTTTATTGGTAGTGGTGTTGTTGCAGCCTTGTTAAACTATTTTTCTTGTGGGTACTTCTCCCAGGAGAGGATTTCAGGTGCAAACCTGCCCAAGCTTCGACACCAAGCCCTTAAAAGATTAAAATCATTTATTAATGTTGCACTTCCTTTGGCTGATCAAGGAAGTATTGCTCCTATGACTGTCCTGGTTCAGAAGCTTCAAAATGCTTTATCATCTGTAGAACGTTTCCCTGTAGTTCTCAGCCATTCATCCAGATCTTCTGGTGGGGGTGCACGCCTCTCTTCTGGATTAAGTGCATTATCTCAGCCTTTTAAGTTGCGGCTCTGTCGAGCCCAAGGAGAGAAGTCTCTTCGTGATTATTCTTCGAATATTGTGTTGATTGACCCATTAGCAAGTCTAGCAGCTGTGGAAGAATTTCTCTGGCCACGTATTCAACGAAGTGACAGTGCTCAAAACCCCTCTGCGTCGGTAGGAAATTCCGACTCTGGGAACACACCTAGTGGGGCTGGTGCTTCTCCTCCATCTACCTCAACTCCCGCTTCAACCACTCGTCGTCAATCTTCAAGGTCCAGATCATCTGTTAATATAGGAGATGTTGCCCGAAAGGAATCATCACAGGAGAAAAGCACAAGTTCATCAAAGGGAAAAGGTAAGGCTGTTTTGAAGCCTGCTCAAGAGGAGTCAAGAGGACCGCAAACAAGAAATGCTGTTCGTAGAAGGGCTGCTCTGGATAAAGATTCTCCAATTAAACCCGAAAATGGTGACTCCACTTCTGAGGTATGTGTTTTGATTGTTAGATATGAAAGTATGATGTGATTTTTTTTCATTTTATAAGCTTACATGCTGGTGACTCCAATTACATGGTCGTCTTATGTTTGTATGTAACCATGACACCCCCCCCCCCCCCCGTTTGAAAATGATCATTTGCCACTTTTTTGGGTAGGATGAAGAATTGGATATGTCTCCTGTGGAGATTGATGATGCTTTAGTGATTGAAGATGATGATATTTCTGATGATGAAGATGATGATCATGAAGATGTAAGTCACATATTGTGCCTCTAAAAATAGGAAGCCATTTCCCGTTGATCATAAATTTCATTTGATCTTTACTAATTTTTTATGGAACCATTGTTCATTTCCAGGTGCTCGGAGATGATTCTCTTCCTGTATGCATGCCAGATAAAGTACATGATGTTAAATTGAGTGATTCAGCCGAAGATGGCACACCTGTGCCAGCCGCAAGTGATAACCAAAATAATGCTGCTTCTGGATCTAGCAGTAGAGCTGCTGCTGTTAGTGGTTCAGACTCTGCTGATTTTAGGAGTGGTTATGGCTCAAGGGGTGCAATGTCGTTTGCTGCTGCTGCTATGGCTGGGTTTGGATCTGCCAATGGTAGAGGTATTAGGGGAGGTAGAGATCGGCAAGGACGACCTCCATTTGGCAGTTCTAATGAGCCTCCTAAGTTGATTTTTACTGTTGGTAGTAAGCAGCTGAACAGGCAGTTGACCATCTATCAGGCCATTCAAAGACAGCTTGTGTTGGATGAGGATGATGATGAGAGATATGGTGGTAGTGATTTCACATCTAGTGATGGAAGAGGGATGTGGAGTGGTATCTACACGATAACATATCAGAGGGCAGAGAGCCAACCTGACCGAACATCAGTAGGAGGTTCAGGTTCTGCTACAGCGCCTAAGTCTGCTAAATCTTCTTCTCCCAATTCCAATTCTGATCCCCAAACTCATACGTCACTATTAGATAGCATCTTGCAAGGGGAACTTCCTTGTGATCTTGAAAGATCTAATCCTACTTATACTATCTTGACACTGTTGTATGTGTTAGAGGGGTTGAATCAGCTGGCACCTCGTTTGAGAGCTCAGATAGTTTCTGACAATTTTGCTGAAGGAAAAAATTTGAATCTGGATGAGTTGAGCATCCCCAGTTCTAGAGTGCCTTACGAGGAGTTTATAAATGGTAAGCTCACCCCGAAACTAGCTCGGCAAATACAGGATGCCCTTGCTCTCTGCAGTGGAAGCCTTCCTTCCTGGTGTTATCAGTTGACAAAGTCATGTCCCTTTTTATTTCCTTTTGAGACACGAAGGCAGTACTTCTATTCAACTGCGTTTGGGTTGTCCCGTGCATTATATCGTCTGCAGCAGCAACAGGGTGCGGATGGTCATGGATCAACTAATGAGAGAGAGGTGAGGGTTGGGAGATTACAGCGGCAGAAAGTTCGTGTCTCCCGAAACCGCATTTTGGATTCTGCTGCAAAAGTAATGGAGATGTACTCTAGCCAAAAAGCTGTGCTTGAAGTTGAATATTTTGGAGAAGTTGGGACTGGATTGGGTCCAACCTTGGAGTTCTATACACTATTAAGTCATGATTTGCAAAAGGTTGGTCTTGGAATGTGGAGGTCTAATTCTACGAGGGATAAGTCAATAATGGAAATTGATGGAGATGAAGAGAAAAATGAAAAAACTGCTGGTTCTGTTACTGTTGGGGGAGATGTAATCCAAGCCCCGCTGGGGTTGTTCCCTAGACCTTGGCCACCAAATGTTGATGCTTCTGAAGGAAGCCAGTTTTCTAAAGTAATTGAATATTTCCGGCTACTTGGACGTGTGATGGCAAAAGCTCTTCAAGATGGACGACTTTTAGACCTGCCTCTATCAACACCATTTTATAAACTTGTGCTTGGTCAAGTAAGTTGATTGCATTGTTTAACTTGCAGAACAACTTGAATCTTCTTTAAGCTTAGACTGGATATTTGTATGCATATAACATTTATACTATCGGGGCAATTATCTCTTAGCTTTTGGGCTAAAGATACATTTTATTAAACATTGCAGGAGCTTGATTTGTATGATATTCTGTCTATTGACGCTGAGTTTGGAAAAGTTTTGCAAGAATTGCATTTCCTTGTTTGTCGAAAACAATATTTAGAATCAATGGGTGGTGAAAATAGTGCTGCAGCTGCTGATTTACGCTTCCGTGGGGCCCCAATAGAAGATCTCTGTTTGGATTTTACACTTCCAGGCTATCCAGATTACATGCTTAAACCAGGGGATGAAACTGTATGTCTTGAACTTTTCATTCTATTCCTTTTTTTTTCTGTCAGTAAACAATTCCAACATCCTGTTAAATGCATCAGGTGGATATCAATAACTTAGAAGATTACATATCCTTGGTGGTTGATGCAACTGTCAAGGCTGGAATTAGTCGGCAAATGGAGGCATTTCGGGCTGGATTTAATCAGGTACTGTTGCTTTCTTTCTTCTGAGTTCTCGACTGATCACAACTTGATTTTTGCCTTGGATTCCCTTGTTAATTATCTGCATGCAAGGAGCTGTTTTTGAGATTCATTGCAATGTTAATACATCCGTTATATAACAAGCAGGTTTTTGATATTGCATCATTACAAATATTTACTCCGCAAGAGTTGGACTATTTGCTGTGTGGTCTCAGAGAGCTGTGGGAGGTAATTTGACTATTAATGTGATACTATTGCTAATTTCTTTTATTAGAACTGGTTTTCTACTTTGATTTTTATACAACTTCAAATACCGCAGGCTGATACACTTGTTGATCACATAAAATTCGATCATGGATATACTGCAAAGAGCCCTGCTATTCTTAATGTACGTTTGTTTCATAACACTCATCTTCAAGTATCTTGAAATCTATATTCCATTCATGACAATTTTTGGTTTTGTGATTTCGCAGTTACTTGAAATTATGGGAGAATTTTCACCAGAGCAGCAGCGGGCCTTCTGCCAATTTGTTACCGGAGCGCCTAGACTTCCACCTGGTGGTCTGGCAGTGCTGAATCCAAAGCTTACAATTGTTAGAAAGGTAACTGGAGTTATATGGAAACTTTTATATTGATGTTTCTTCTCTTTTTCATTGTTGTTTACATATGACATCACATCCAGCTTCGAAAATTAAGATCAAGCTCCAGTTGAAAGGAGCTTTACATATTGATTTTGTTTATGCCAATTTTTTAAGTGCTCAAGGAACTGGCTTCAATATTTTTAAAGTTGGCCTTAAAAGGAGAGTACCCATATTTGACACCTGAGCTCGACACATATTCGAAAATGGATATGTAGGTATAATCTTTCAAATGTAAACTACTTTAAAAAAGTGAGCACGCTGCATGCATGTCGACGCATTGACACCTCCGAGTTTGAGTAACATAGATCATCATCGGTATTATTATTAGTTAAACAGTAAATGTTTCATTCAGCTGTACATAAAACTTAGTTCTTGTTTGGCATATGTTCATGGTTCTAATGTTCTATTTGTCTGAAATCTGGTTGCAGCATTCCTCTCCTGCAATATCTGCTACTTCCAATGGAAGTGGACCCTCAGAATCAGCAGATGATGACTTGCCCAGTGTCATGACTTGTGCTAATTACTTGAAGCTTCCTCCATATTCAACAAAGGTATTATTAGTCGGTCCAGACTTTTTGTATGATTATCCCCGGTACCATTTTATCTAATGTATATATACACGTGCTTTCGTATCATCTTATTTCCTCGTCGACGATTGTTGCTGTCTGAGCAGGAAATTATGTACAAGAAGTTGCTATATGCAATCAACGAAGGGCAAGGATCTTTTGATTTATCGTGAGCCGGTGTTGGCGGCAGCCAAAACATACAATGTGGGTCTACTTTTCTCACCTGCTGCTATCATTTTCGGCGTATAAATTTTGCTCAAATAATAATGGCTTCTCTCTTCACTGCTGTTCCATTCAATTAGTGGCATTGGCAAAGCTCGGTTTCTACATCAATGGTGGATCATCCAAAGTCGGTCCGAATTCTGGGTAATTAACCGATCTCGATTTTCTTTAGTAATTACTCCTATATTTTCATTCCAGATGTGTGCATTTTTTGGTAATGAATAATTTATATCAGATGAATGGAGGGATTTATGTGCACAGACAGGGAAAGAAATTGGGAGGTGGATTTTGTGGAGAATTGATTGATGCAGGCCAGCAGCTTGCCAAAACTTTTGTATATATGAATAGGATATGTTTATACTTTATGCTTTTTTTTCTTGGTTTGACAATTTATTTACATATATACCATTATGTCGGCTAAATGGTTTATGGAAAGCAAATAAATGATGTTTTTGTTTTTATGCTCGATTCATTTTTTTTTAATTTTTGTGTAGCCCTTACAAGAGAAGGAAATTGAAATTAGTCAATTTATGTGAAAGAAACGGTTTTTTTATTATCTTATAACTTCTATTGAATTCAAAGGTGCAAAATATTATTTTTTTATACTACCAAATAAGCTTTTGAATTTGGTAGGTATGTTTGATAAATAATTTGAAATTTTCTGACAATTTCTATAATATGTGTTGAATAAGTTAATCGAAATTAGAATGATTTTTAACGAAAATAATATTTTTTAGATTATTTAAAAAATATCCAGAATTGCTAAAAATAATATAAAATATTATATTAATCATATTAGATTTAAAGTAATTAATTATTGTCAAAAACAATATTATGGAATACAATAATTTTATTTGATACTGATTTATAAAAATTATCAAACAAATTTTAATATGAATTCTACATTTATAAAATATAATATATAGTAACAATTTAGCACTTTAACTTTTCAATTTATCAAATAATATTGATTTCCTTTTATAATTTTAATATATTCAAATAACCTTCAAACTTTGACATTTTTCTGTCTTTTATCTCGGCCTATACACTAAATTAGCTTATAGCTTTTTCTCAGGTGCATAATTTTTTTAGTATACATTGAAATTTAAAATTTTGTTCAATTAATATATTGGCTTACTTGATGAGTGACATTAATAAAATAGTGTATCTTACTAATTGATTTAGTGCGATGAATATTAAATTTTTTAAATAACGTTTATTGATTAAATTTTAGTATTGTGAATAAAATAAATTAGATTGAGGGGATCCTTATAATGAGTTTCACGTATTTAAATTATAGTTAAATGACCGATAAAAATATATGCGAAAAAAGCAACAACAAAAATTCAAAGCCAAAGTGAATAAAATTATTAAAGATATCGAAAATTCTGAAATTGTCAAATAACTAAACTTTTAAAAAATTTATAAAGAAAAATATAAAAACTTAAGAAAATTCAAATTTGCATTTTTAATAATTTATATTTTTAGAACATTTTCAAATTTGTATAAGTTTATATATTGTAAAAAGTTTTTTTTAATTTTATATAAGTTTCATGTTATAAAAACAATATGGAAGAAGTTCAATTTGAAAAACTATACAAAAGACAACTTTTTAGAATTTTAACGTTCGTTTTTAATTTTAAATAACTTGTATATTGTAAACAGTAATATGGTAAAAATATAAGATTTATAAAAAAATCATAGAGTAATATTTATTTTTTTCTCTAATTTTTTATTATCGAATTTTAAATAGTTTTTTATAAAAGATAAAATAAGATTTAAAAAAAAGATTTTTACAAAAATATTTGAAATTAATACATTCTTATTTTTATGTCACATATTTTTAGTTTTTTAATATAAATTAATATTTTATAAAATAAAAAAAGAATATTTATATTTTAAAATTTTGATTTATTTCACTTAATAATGACCTAGTAATGTTGAGGTAGTGTTTTTGTCACGTTTGGCCTCCTTATTGTTATTATTTCCGTCCCGTCATTGACTAACGTCATTAATCAAATGAGTCAATGTGTTTGATGGACTATTTTCTTTATTAAACCTTCAATTTTATTTCATGTTAAGATTGACTTGAGGTAATGAGTTGTTTATGTATAAATCAAATGTTAAAGTTAATTGACATATTTGATAAAGAGCGGTTTGGACAAAAATTAGAGGTTTGAAGCATAATTAGAACTTTGACCAGTTAAATCTGTTAATATTGTTGTTTGGTGAACGGCGGATTTAGGTGAAATCGTTAATTTTGAAAAAACTCCTAATATGAGTTGTAAAGACTCTTTTACATTTACCAATTACCAAAAATCTTCAAATAACTCAAATTAAATATTTTCTCACACTATTTATAAGCTAATTCTATTTATTTTTTCTTTTTATTATCAAATATTTATATGTGTATTTAAATTTATTAATTAATTAAATTATATTAAAATAATTATATCAATAATAAATTAATATATAAATTATTCGAATATTTTTAAAAAGTTTATATTAAAAGTAATTTTTGTAAATCTAATTAATATTAATTAGATACAAAATACCGATAACTAATAAACTATACTGCACTCAGAAGAACTTTTAAAAAAACAAATTTGCAGTGTTACATATTATGCACTCAGAAGGACTTTTAAAAAAATCAACTAACTTTTATTTTAAATTTTATAAATTTATTTTTTAAACAAATTTAGACATTCATAAATCTGATAATTTTTTATCAATTAATGTCACATATCACATTGTAGTGTTTCCAATTACTACTACATGACAACTATAATATTTTAAATAAATTGTTAAAATTTAATGGTTAATTTTAATTGATTGATAGTATAATAATTCAGTTAAAATATTTTTACAGCAAACAAGTGTAATAAAAAAAAGATAATATTACTTAAAAAACTATTTTTTAATATGTTGGTGTGATTACAAGATAATATATGTTCAAATTTTCTTAGCCCTTTAATAACGCACACACACCATGCACACGTGGTGCTCAAACCCAAGTCACCTAGATGAGATACATCATCCTATCACGGGGACCATTCCACATGTTCCCCGATTAAAAAAACTATTAGAATCATAATAAAATGAAAGATGTTTCTATTAAAGTAACCAATGCGAATAATAATAGTAAAAAGAGTAGATTGATTATTGTTGTATCCTTGGAAATTGCAGGGTTCAATTGCAAATTTACACATATAACATGGAGAACACCAACATGAAGAAGAAAAAAAGAAAAAAAATCCCAAGTTTCCCATTTTATCTCCCTTGCTATATGCATGTGTCTAGCCTTTTATTTAGAACAAGTCACTTGGACAGCCAAAGTCTTGGGTCCATTAGGAGGACATGCACCATTTATGTTACCAAATGCTGCCGCCTCCACCGGGATCTTGCAGGATGGTTTCCCCAAGCAGTGGTTCTCAACGACTTGCTTCGATGACGGAGCGGTGCAATTCCCTTGGACCAAGGCCCCGCAACTTCCGAAAGGATCGCCGAAGCTGGCAAAATTGACCGAAACAATCTTCTTCTGGTCCGGACATGTCAGTTCGGCCTTTGGTTTCAAGTCATCCACGAGGGGTCGGACGATGCCAGCTTTGTTCTCGAATAAACTCGGGGATGGCGGGTGGAGTTCGCTCACGATGCTGCAGATCGTGTCCCTGTTTGCCGTCGATATGGAGACATCTTTAGGGGTACCGTGCTCTTCCTCGAATATAACAATCAGGTTGTTCTTTGGCTTCAGGAATGCTCGTGGGATGTGGTACCTGGAATTAGAAAAACAATCAGTAGTAGTTAAACTGTTTTGGGTGTACGGTTTAGGATTTAGAGTTTACGTACTCGGATTGAGTAGGCAGTTTAAGAGCAGAGAGGTAAGACATCCAATATCTGCCAATGTTGTTGCCATTGATCCACACAAAACCTTTTCCCATACCAGTCATTGTAATGAGAACCGGCTCGTTTCCTTCTGGTGCATCAAAATACCCCTTGTACCATGTGATGGGTCCTCCTTGGTCAACCTTGGTCCAATTAACAGACTTGGAGCCTTCTTCTGTAAATATTTTATTCTCTTCTCCGACAAGTCCAACCTGAAGGCTCCAACCATTTTCCGATATGTCGAGCGTACCGGTGTTCATACCAAGGATCGTGACAGAACGTGGCCCGGCATATCTGTGTTCCATGTAGGCTCCGCTATCGGGAAGTCCCACCACGTAACTCAAGAGTGCAATATGGTTTGTCCCTTCCTTGAAAGCTGCAGGTTTCTGGTAAACAAAGTTCTTCTCGACTTTGCTTCCGTGTTCTGTACCGACGAATTCACCATTGACGAAGGCATGAAGTCCGTGGCCCTGACTCGCAACTCGTAAAACCGGGATAGCTCCTTTCTTCATCGGCAAGTCACGTTCGCCCAAATTAAGTTTAGCTATGTACCATAGGTAGTCGGTTGTATCTTTGGTCGTTACCCAATGTTCCAATGGCTCCTCTGACTCTATTTTACCACCAGTAGGAGGGACTTCCCTGTACATCTCCCATTTGAAGTTCTTGTTTGCAGTTTCGGATCTTACGTAGTTTCTCACGTTATGTTGACCCGTGATCTGTTTCGAGCAAGCACGATAAGTTAATTGCAGTGCAAGTAAAGGATAGATTTGGAGCTTGTAGAATTCAGTTTACCTGGTTAGTGTTGAAAACCACGGTCCTGCAGTCGGGGAGAATACTGATGGAACGAGGCGGCAGGAAGTATTGCTGGCCCTTGAAATTAACCGTTTGTGACTGATGAGTGTTGTTGTTGGACAAGAAAGCTGCACATACTTGAGTTCCAGGTTGCTGCCACACTATAGCCTGCATTGCACATTAAACCTGTATCGATTTCCCTATCGAAAATCCACTTGAATTAGTCTATAAAAAATGCATGCTTACTTGTAGTTCTGGACCCAAGTTTTCAACATTAGGAGTCCCCCACAACAGAGCCCTCTTGCACAAATTTATGGCCTTGTGAACGTCCTTGAGATGACCCCACTTCGGTTCCCTTAAAAGACCTACAGCAACATGTGAGAGTTAGCTCGTCATAGTATCGAGTCGATGTAAACGGAACACTATTCTTAACCACACCAAATTCATCAATAGGGGCTTCATCATAGTATCGAGTAGATGTAAACGAAGAGCTCGTTCTGCCAAAGTTTGTGCCACCATAGTACATGTAGTAGTTAATCATGCTTCCATTTTTAGAGAACCACCGAGCGGCCGAGTACGCCAAATCTTCAGCGGATCTTTGGGATGGTGGATCCCCGAATACTCTAAACCTGAAACGAGACAGCAACAACATTAGTCAATACACACCGACATACTCGGATTGCGTTTAAACCTCTTCATACTTACTGTGCAGTCCAGTTCTCAGTCCACAATGAGGGCTTGTTGGGCTTATTTGGACCATAGAAAGTATCTCCACAGTGCCTTCCATTGCATGTATTGATCTGAAGAACAAAGTGTATTCATATGACTACTCGTTTTTTCGATCTTATTTTATCGGTTTTAAGAGGGAAGAAACACTTACAATGGGACCTGGGGCATCCTTCTGCTTGCACATAACCCATGGGATTTGGACATCCATGCCAAGAGCCAGTTTTGCAGCCCACTGAATGTAGCTCACGCCTCTTTCTCTGTATGCTAGCTGAATCGTGTTGTATTCGTTCTCGATCTGTGCTAAAATGATAGGCCCTCCTTGAGGAGCAAACAACTTCTCCTCCTTCAGTTTGTTGATAATCATGGTGACATACCTTTTCATTTGTTCCTGCACAAGTTAAAATTTTGTTCAGACAAGGAATCTTGTACTATTATCATGTATGTATACTTGGAAAAGGCTCATTACCTTGAAAGGTTCGTTATCGGATCGGAATATAATCTCGGGGATCTCTCTTAGCCAGTATGGTAATCCTCTGGTGAAAATGACAAGATTCATTTCAATAAGAACATTGAAAAATAATTTGGGAAAATCTTAGAAAACTTTGAATCACCGTTACCCGTTGTTCCATTCAGCTTGGATGAAGGGTCCAAGCCTAACGACTGCATACATATTTTTCTCATGAATCAACTTGATGAACTTCACCAAGTCATTTTGTCCTTCAAAATTGAACTGACCCTGAACCGGTTCGTGTGCGTTCCAGAAAACGTATGTCTCGATCGTGTTGAGCCCTCCCTGCTTGGCCTTTTCGATCAAATCCGGCCACATATCCGGGGTACTACGGGGGTAATGAATAGCTCCCGAGAACAGAAGCTCCCTTTTCCCATTGACGATCACGGACCTTGCGTCGTACGTCACGCCTTGGTTCACCGGCCCTTGAACCATGATCGCATCTTCCTCCCCTGCCTTAGTAACATTCCCGACATCCGCAATGCAATAAGGGATGAATAGTGTCGACAGAAGGAATGTCGACAGTATGCAGCCGGGTCTTAGCATTGCGGATTTATGCCAGTTTAGGCCTCTACTATTATTCGAGGGGATGGATAATGTTGGAAACTGGGCGAGCCTAACTCCTATTTATTGGGAGCCTCTTTAGCTTTTGAAAGAGGAGAAGCTCATCTAACGACGAGCATAATGTCAGTCATTTATAGTGTTGGTGTCATGCTGTGTTATCTATTTTTACCCTTTCAACGTTACTGGTTTACCGATTTTTTCTCGAGAAAATCTGCTATCTTTACAACAAGTTTGAAATTTGAATGGAAATACACATCATTAACATTTAATCCGTTGCGATCTTCAAGCCAACTAATCAATATATATGGTTTATTCATGCATGTAAATCTGGCTGTGTAACGCGAATACAACACTCTATCCTTTTCGGTGCCCTATTAATGCTCTCCATAATTTAGGAAATTTAGAGTATGATGTATTTTTTTAGTTTACACAAGCCCTTTAATTTTAGGGTTTAGAGTTTAGGATTTTAGGTTAGGGATTAGGGGTTTAGTATGTAGGGTATATAATTTAAAGTTTATGGTTAGGGTTTAGGGCTTAGGGTTTAGGTTTTAGGTTGCTAGGGTTTGTGATTTAGATTTTAAATTTTATAAAAGGATTGTGTAAAAAAAAATTACACAGCTTGTGCATCAAAATAAAACTCTTTTTTTAGAGTGTATAAAGGTGTATGGTTTAAAATTTAAGGTTAAGACTTGAAATTTATTTTTTTATTATTTTTTGGTGTTGGGCATAAAAAGAGACACCGAAAAGGGACAAAAATTTTTTATATCATCGGCTTTAATAATGCATGCACACCATTAAAATAAAATGAACAAAATGATGGGTCTCTTAGGATAGGGTGTTAAATAGAATGTACAATAAATAATGAAAATAAAATTATACATGAAAATTGATAAAAATTCAATCAAACAACTGAAAATAGTAACAATACGAACAAACATTATTTTCAGGCATGTTTGTAGGGTATGGAGAGATGACATGACACTACAAGATGATATTTTTGTTGACATGATATTTTTAAAATTTTTTTAAAAAAATTAATTATTTTTTTAAATATTTTTAACCAATCGCCATGTCAGCAAAAAATTGCAACATGGCAGTGTCACGTCATTCTTAGGCGTGACACTGCCATGTCAGCATAAAATTAGTTGACTAACGGTTTTCATCTAACAAGAGTAAAATTTGAACAAAAAATAAAACGTTAGATGGTTGTTTGCAAAAAAAAATAGGGCTAAAATTAGCAAAAAGATAAAACGTTGTGAGCTATTTTTGACCTTCCGCCTAAAAAGTATATCAACACTAACATAAAAGTGAATATAACAATAATAACATATTAAAAATTTCTTTATCACAACTCAAATGTAGCTCATCAGAGGTGATTGCACTCACATATTAATATAAGAGAAACAATTTAAAGATTCAAATACGAATAATAGATAACAAAATAACCAAATAAATGTCAATTGTAGAAGCGACAATAATTGTATGAATGATAGAAAAATTTGTTAATCAAGTGGTCAAAATTTATAATTACTTTTTTTTTAATTTTAACCACTTGATTAACAAATTTGCATACTACTTAATTTTCATCATTCATATTAAGTAAAATTTTCATAGATCTACTTATATAATTTGTGTAATTACATTATTTTAAATATTATATTGACTCTAAGAAATTGATGTAATTAAGGGTAAACTACAATATATATTATTGAATTTTAAGTTTAATATTAATTGTATCATTTAACTAAAAATCAATATTATTTTACCTTTAAACTTTAATTTAAGCTTTAATTATATTAATGAGTCGTTAAAATCCTTCCACATCATCATCTCACACGGTCTGTTAAGATCCATCTACGTCATCGATTGATTCAATAGTAAAAATAAAGTTTAAACTAAATTTTAATGTTAAGATAATATCGATTTTTAGTTCAACTGTATAATCAATACTAAATATAATACTTAATGGTATATGGTGCAGTTTACCTAATTTTAAAAGAATTTTAGAATTATTAAACTGGGTCCTCCACTCGAGTTAAAAAGATGAAAAAGAGGGAATGTTGTAGGGGTGAGCAAAACTCGACTCGACTCGAAAAAATCGAATAACTCGACTCGATTCGAGGTAAAAATACTCGACTCGTCTTGACTCGACTCGAAATTTCATAAACTCGAAAAACTCGAAAAAATTTCAAATAAAGTTTGAGTTGTAAAATGGAAATTCGAATAACTCGAAAACTTCTAAATTTTTAGTAATTAGTGGATTTATTTTTAAGTTCGAGACGAGTCCCTCTATTTATTATGATATATACATACTGATATATAAAAATATGAAGAAATATTGTCACGTGTGAAAAAATATATATGTGCATATCTTATATGATTAGAGAAATGAGTTTAAATTGGAATCAAACCCTACTATAACATGATAAATAATTACAGTTAAATTTTTATAGGAACTCGAAAACTCGACTCGACTCGAAAAAATTTTAAATAAAGTTTGAGTTGTAAAATATGACTCGTCAACTCCAATAACTCGAAATTTTTTGACTCGACTCGACTCGACTCGATCGAACGCTCACCCTAGAATGTTGTAGTTAAAACGCTGCGTTTTGGATTCGGCTGGTTGAAGTTTTGGCCAAGCCGCGAACCTCTTTTCATTCCCTCCAAAACATCTTTCAAGTCTCCCTCCAGAGTACCTAATGAATAAGAAAACCCTGATAAAATTGTCATTTTTTCTTCCTTTTTTTCCCAATCAATTCCATTTCAATTGATAAAAGAGAGCTTCAAAACCATTTCCCTGCAGTCCAAATCCGTTTCTCTTAAGCAATACCACCAATGACAAGCCACGAAGACGATCTCGATCTCCTTCTCTCTCTTCAAGACAGGGTTCTGGAAACTCCCCCTGCTTCTCCTTCAAATCCCCATTCTCATTCTCCAGGTAAATTCTCATCCTTCGGTCAACACTTTCCCATGTTTTCTATCATGCCACATTCTGGGTATCTTTTATTTCCCCCCTATTTGGATTTGGGTTTATGCTTCTGCTTCTGTCTCTGCGTTTTTGTTTGTAGTTTTTTTACGTATGGGGTTTGGTTATTTTTGTTCTTTCTTTCGAATCTGATAATGGGTATATCTCGGTTTATTCTCACAAGTTTGTTTGGGCTGAATTTGTAGGGTACCTTTCAGACGATGGATCGTCAAGGCAAAGAGGGAAATCAGACTTGTCTGTTTTTAAGAACTTCGTCGAAGATTGTCTTGATTATGAACCCAAACCAGTTGAGAGACATGCAAAGTCGAAGCCGCTGGCTTCAAATGATATTCAAGTTGAGAAGTTTTCGGGTCTGCGTATAAGGTAAAGCCAAGTCCTTTTGAAGTGGTATAACGATGACTGGAATTGATTTGGGTGACTATTCTGATTATCGGAGGCAAAATCATTAAAAAACATCACCTTTTTATGCCTTTTTTTCAAAGCAAGTCATATATACTATGTGCCAAATGGTAAAGCCCTGATAGTTATTTTTTCTTCTGTTTGATAGGAAGCAATTGGTCAGTCCTGCGGAACTAAGTGATCGTTTGTCTGATATTCGTTTTGTTCGACTATCAACTATAAAGTATGTACTTGTACTTTTGCTTGTACATTATGCTTTTATTGCTATACTTTTTTTGAATATTAAGTTCCCTTCAAGTTTGGCTTACCTAGATTATTACTTGCAAAGGGTATACATAAACTTCATGACTCATGAGGTGGATGACTAGATATTTTTGGGGTTTTACAGGAATTTGTTGATGGGAGACACCCTTTATGGTTGTTGGGCAACCATCGGAGTGTTGACTGAAAAGGGAACTCCGAAGACTAGTTCAATCGGGAAGAGCTATAGCATATGGAAAATCGGGTGCTTAGATGAAAATGCCGTTTCTCTTTTCATGTTTGGTGATGCTTATGAGCAGAATTGTAAGGAGCAGGTTGGAACAGTTTTTGCATTGTTCAGTTGCAGTGTTCGCAAAGACCCCAAGGTATCAACTTTATCTGTCACGTTTTAATTGACTTATGTTGAGTACCCTTCATGAAGGAAGTAATATCTTCTGTATCATTTTGTAGGGATTGGGGTTTTCCTTGAGTGCTAATGCATCCAATCAAATTGTAAAGATTGGTACCTCAGCTGACTATGGAGTTTGCAAGGGAAAAAGAAAAGACGGGATGGCTTGCACTCTCGTTTTAAATAAGTATGCTACATGTCTTCCTTATGGTTCTTTTGATATATCGACTGTCTTTGCACAATGGACCTCGTAACCTGATCTAGAAATGTGATCTCTATTTTGTACTAAATGGTATACATAATTGATTGATCTGAGTGATGTACGAGTAACAAGCATCTCAGAAAACACTTTAAAAGAAAAATCATTTACAATGATTTTAGTAGGCTTTCTAAAAGAATTATTGCTCTCTATCCACTTATGCCTGCATCACCAACAATCTACGAGTTTTAACTTCCCTGCAATATTGGTCATTGCCTTGTATGCAGTTTGCTTGTAGTGCATGGTAATTGTCATGTCAGAAGAACAAAAAATGCTCGATGTTTGTAAAACCTTAACTCTTTGATACAAACTTAGATTTCAAATCATGACTTCATTCTTTGTTGAGTTGTTTTCTTCTGAAGCTATTTCATAACCTCAACCTTCTTATATTATTTCATACAATTTGGTATCTTATATTTTATCATGCAGCTTACTAAACAACTTTTAATTAATTGGATACAAGGCTCTATGTTATCCAATTTTCCTTGTATGTTTGTCTGTGTTATTTATCTCTTTCAATATTCACTTTTAATCTATTCTTCTATTATTTCAGACGTCAAGGTGCTTACTGCCAATATCACAAATCGGTAGGCACGGCATTACTTTTTTCTGTCTTGTTTTACCAACATCACTGGATTAGGATGTAAATCATCTGTGGATAACACTTTTCTGTTATATTCTGTAGAAAGCATCAGAAAAATATTCCACAAAGCGAACTGAACTAATGGGAGGGTAGGCGATCAATGGTCCATTTCATTTTTGTATCCTTCTGTTGTGAAAATTTGAAATGGAACTGATTGAGCAATTTAATTTGACAAGTTGACATTTCCCCCCTCTTATCTTACAGGAACTTGAGAACAGCATTTAGAAATCCTCCTAGATCAGAAGGAATATACATGGTTGATCCTCTATCCGATAGGACAAACTCGAAAAAGCCTTCTAAGCCAGTGAAACTACTGTCTGTGGAGGCACTCAAACGGGCACTAAGGTATGTCATAGACTGCATCAATTATATCCATTCTGCAACTATAAGCCCATTTAGAAATCGACTGATTCATTTGAACTGTACTTGAATAAGCAGCAATGGAGATAAGGTGACAACAAATAGACACTCGCAGGGACTAAGATTTCTTAACGCTGTTACAGGTGTTTGATTAGAAACCATCTCTGCTTATGTTGATTGCTAATCTAATGCTATATCCTGCTATCGATATTTGATAATTATGTTGTAAAATGCCAGGGGAAATGGGATCCAAAGTAGCAAATGGAGCATCTAAAATGGTTGGCTCAGAGAAGAGGTAAATCATAAATCTTTTCTCCGTATTTTCCCGTCTTCTTTTCTTTTACTTTTCTTCCATCACTGCTCAGGAAAGAATCTACCGTAAAACAAGGCACATCTGTGCAACTAAACAAACATCTCGATTCAAAAAGAATGAAAGTAGAGCAACAGCAAACCATGGAATTCAATTGGACTCAGCGATGGGAAACTGATTGACCTATATGTTGATTTAAGTACTCAGTGTTCTGGTGCACTGAAGTTGAACAATCCTTTGGCTTGAGTACACTCCAAAACTCCATAGTAGGTTGCAGAGTTGATTATGCAGGCTAATTCCTGTGTTCCGGATTCCAGCAACTGTTTTTTCAAGCTTGGTATGGAGGCGTAGTTGGATACAATATAAGCCACATTCATTTCTTTGAACAATAATCAATTAAGTGTAATTTTCAAGTTTATAGTTTTTGGCAAAAAGTGAATCTTAATTTTTGGACAATTTTATCCCAAATTTATAGTTTTTATTGATTTAATCATTCAATTCATGTTAAGGGTATTTATTGTTGGATATCTGATCTGATTTAATTTTTTTGGATATTCGGTTTTTTGGATTTTGATGATATAGTGGTTTGTATTTGATTTGGAAAAAATTAAATATTTGAATTGGATATTTGATTATTTGAAAATATAATTTGATTTAATTACTTTTTGAAATTGAAGTTAGTATTTATAAAAATTTTGGGATTTTAAATATAATAAACAATAAATTGTTAAATATAATAATATTTACATTTATAAAATTTTTAATTTTTTTTTTAAATTTTCGGATATAGTAAGTATAATTTGTTAAAAATAATAAAATTAATATTTATGAAATTTTGAATCTCAAATTTTTAGATAATTCGTAACTTGAAATATTGTGATCTTTATTCAATTTGAAAAATTTAAAATTAAATTGGATATCCAATCTGGAAATAAAAATTGGATCGAATCAATGGGCTTATTTGGGTGAAAACCCTTTTTTAATAATTATATAGGTTTTTGGCTCCCTCCTAGAATTATTTGAAAAAAATGATCGCCAAACTTGTCATGTAGTGGAACCTCGCGTTCTCTGGAAAGCGAGACGCGAACTTGCGTTTTGCATAGTGCGCGTTCCATCTACGTCGCATCGTTGTTTGAATAACGGTTTTTCAAGAACTCGCGTTGTACAGAACGCGAGGTCCCCGAGAATTTGAAAAGGCGACTGAATATATCACACAAAAATCGCGTATGCAGAACGCGAGTTCTGTGCGAATTTGGGTTGAAAAACAAGGGTGGGTAGGCCTGTTCGAGCCCAATTTTGGGCTTATAAATCGTATATTTTTAGCGAACATCGAGTTTAGGTTCGCAGTATTAGAAATTCACTATCATATGACATCAACACGGTCAATTTTCGTCAATTCTAAACTGGCTTAAAATGGCTTCCAAAACCCTATGCTATCATCCTTTTTTAATGAAATTGCCTTTGAGCAAAGGTCGATAGGCATGTTCGAGCAGAATTTCAGGCGTATAAATCGTATATTTTTAGCAAACATCGAGTGTGAGTCTGTAGTACTGGAAATTCTCTATTATATGGCATCAACACAGTCAATTTCCGTTCATTCTACACTGACTTAAATTCGCTTCCAAAACGCTATCCTATCATATTTTTTTGAATGATTGAAAGTATAAGATGACTTATTTTATAAAACGAATTAGACTGATTTTATTGATCGATAGTTATGGGCGAACTAGCGTAAACAAATTACAATGATTTAATTAAGACGAGGGGTCGAGCGATTAGGACACTTGGTCCTTGAGTGTCTAGGATTTTTACATATACTACAATGTTTCTTTTGTCCAGTTTTTTCTCGATGTTCGACCATATCCTCGACAAAGTGTATTCGTGTAGACTGTGGACGTCCTTTGTCTCTCAGTAGTGTTGGATCTGAGCGTATGATCGGTTCAGTGTCAACGACATTCAGATCAACCTCATTTTCGATTGGAGGAAACTCTTTTTGGTAAACCTTAAACACTGTTTGAAGTAAGTATACCGGATCAACCAATTGCATGTAGTCTATACATTGGTTTGCGCAAGCAGCAATGGTGTGTGCGCATGGATATTTGAATGTTTGGAATATTCCACACTCGCGGGTTCTTGCCCTGATATCTACCACGTACGCGTTGTGCTGAATGTCTTCCATCCGCTTGGAAAATTCTAAAACACGAAACTTGTGTCCTTCTCGCGAGAAGAGAGTTGCAGTCATCTGTCTTGATTGGTGCACTTGAGTTTGCAGTTTTGTGCGGAAATCCGGATGGACTATGTGTCCACCGCCATGTACTCAGTTGCTTGCCTTCCCAAGGTTGCAAATAGAGTAGCCAAACGATAATAGGTCGCTTTGACAATAGAAGTGATAGGCAACTGCCGCACTCCCTTCAGTGATGAGTTGACTGCCTCAGCCAAGTTCATTGTCATGTGACCATATCGTTTACCCCCGTCATACGATTGAAGCCATTTTTCCCTCGGGATTTTTTCATGGTAGTCTGCGCCAAATTTGTTTCTCGCTCTCAGTTCCTCGAACACCTCCTCCACCTCTTCTACATAGTGCGAGTTGCCTAAGGGATGACAATTGAATAGTTATGGACGAACAACACATGCAAAGAGGTCGTAAATGAAAGCGAGCAGCAACTAATATAGTAAATGAAAATGACATAAAGGACGTACTCATTCTGAGCACCAGTTCACGTTCATCACGGTCCTTGAACTACTGCAGGTAGTTTGCAACCATGTGCCGTAAGCAGAAACGATGGTAAATGTATGGAGGCTGCCAATACTCACCAAAACATTCTAGCGCCCACAAGAGCGTTGTGCCTCTGTCAGAAATAACACATATCCCATCGTCCCTTACCCGTATTACAGGATCAAGGACATATCTTCGTAGGTTCCGAAGGAAGAACATCCAAGACTCTAGATCCTCCTTCGAGACGATTGCGAATGCAACAGGAACGCATTTTCGATTGTCGTCCTGTGCAATAGCTAGAAGTAGGGTCTGTGTATATTTTTCGTACAACCATGTGCCATCGATTTGGACCATCGGTTTACAGTGCTTGAATGCATTGATGCACTGCGGGAAAGTCCAAAATAACCAATGGAATTGAGAAACACCTCGAACGACACGATCATTTTCGTATGCCGGAACCGTATCAAGTTTGACAACCATTCGGGGACGTATTTCTGCAGCATATTTAGCCGCAGACGCAACTCTTTGTAAGAATCATCCCATCGGCCAAACATTTGTTCTACGGTCTGTTTCTTTGCATACCATGCTTTCCAATATTCAGGATGGTAGCGGGTGACACCCTCAGCTGCAACCTGACATGTGGGGACCGACACCTAGGGATTTTCTTTGACCAGTGGCATAAAGATGTCGGCGAGGAACTTTGCATCGAGGTTCTTGTGATCCTGGCTTAGGCTACCAACGGTGCATGTATGGGACCCTACAAGTTTTGTTATTCTCCAATGGTCGCATGCCTTCTTCAATTGTGATACATAGATTTTCCAATTACAGTCGTGATCCTTTTGGGTGCAGTGTGCCTTGTAGTATTTCGGTTGGGTTTTCTTCACTGTCGTCTCAACAGCCTGGCGAATGTTGCACTGCTTAATTGCGGCCACCGCCATTTCTTTTGTCAAGAACGCCATACCAATGGTCGGTTCACCATCAGAACGGTTGAGTCTGCCGACAATTATTAGGTCTTGCGAAAATTCAAGAACGTCCATGGCATCCGTATCAACCGTTGTGAAGTGGGATAGTGGCTGGTACATAGAAATAGGTACCGCTGATACAGGAAAGTTGGTTGATGTCGACTGTTCTTCAAAATATGCTGGTGGAACGGTCAAGTCTTCTGGTGGAACGGTCAAATCTTCTGGTTCTTCATAGAATGGCCTCAGCTCGTCGCCGTTGAGCCTGAGTTCTCTAATCAGTTCTTCATCAGAAGCATCCCCTTGGAGGCGAGCATGGTGGTCGACGATCGCGAGACCTCTCACGAGATCGCTCACGAACCGCATTTCCAAGACCAAAATCAAGAGCACCAAAAGAAGAATGTCTCCCCATAGATGGTTGAACGTACTCCGTGCTAGGGACATACGCTGAGTGTCGTCCATATGAGGAATCATTGAAGGGGTTGAATGCTTCATGGTCGTGCGTAACATAAGAAGACAACGCTCCCTCCCCTCCAAAAATATACGGATTGTATGGAGCGCACGTTACATTTCTTAGCGTATCAAATTCATCGTTTGGGGTTGGTTCAGGTCGAACCTGATACTAGCTACGCACGAATGTCTTGGCACAGCAGATGACGATGCACCGAACTCGTTGTCTTGGCACAGTAGGTTAAAATCATTTCTTAGACTTGCGGTCGGGCTATCAACGTTGGCATTCGGATCGAAGTCAAAATTCACCCGAGCCTAGCTTGGTATTTTGATAGCATGATTAGAATCCGAAAATGATGCATACAGCTCTAGGGGCCTGCCCAATGAATACTCGAAGTGGGAAGCCAGCATCAGCTCCACATTAGAACTGTGCGCAATGCTGCATACAGATTATGTTAACGGATCTATAGATATTGGCACCCGATACTTCAAGTCGGACAAATGGTGGTTTTGGAAATGCGGGGCATTGCTCTCCAGTTCCTTAACGAACTTCTTGTACGATAATCTCCTCGGAGTCTTTAGCGTTACTGGATCTTTGCACTGAAAAATGACATCGAGTTTGGGATCGAATTTTTGATGACTTGTTTTGGCTATTCAAACATATATTTAGGGTTTATGGTTCTGTTTCATATAAGGGGACACTTATGGCTTATTATTGGCACCGAAAATCTCAGAGAATCCGGGTGTGTAAGGAAAATTATTGTACTAGGAGTCAACTTAGTGAAACTCGTGTTCTATAGAACGCGAGATCCTTGAGATTCCATGACCTCGCGTTATGTATAACGCGAGTTTCATTAAAACACGCGTTCTACAGAATGCGAGGTCTATGTCTCTCTAAGGAGGCAGAGATTCCGTCATAGTTAATAATACTCGTACTGTGTACTCGTTTGAGTACATGTTTGAATAATTGAGACAATTGGAGACTAGTAATGTAATTTGTTCGAGTCATTTAACGATAAATGGAACGTGTTGAGAAAATATAATTGAATACAAATTCTACATAACGCGAGGTCCCTTGAACATTCATAAAGGATGAAAAAAGACGTCATATAACATAATTAGACGATGATTTAAGAAGTTTATGGTTAGTCTGAATCATCATAGTCAGTTGACACGTCTGAACTTAAGTATAATTCTTCGATCAGTTGTTGTTTTCTTTGTATACGCCTGTACATAAAAAGCTGCAGCTCGTCGACAGCCGCATCAACATCTAGTGAAGACAGAGTTTGTTCATTGGTCGGAGCAGGTTGTACAGGTGCAGACGTACTACCTTCGTCGGCGTTGACCTCATCAAACTTAACATTTAAATCGACGTATTTAGCTCTAACAAAATTGAGCTGGTCATACATGTTATGAACGTTTGTTTCGTTCGTAAGCTTCATAACGTAGTGTGTTTCATTTGCTGACGGTGCTGGGATTCGACATTTCAAGGAAGAAATTTGTTTGTCGGTGCGTTTACTAATCTCGCTTGATGTCAACTGTAATAAATCTTTGAGTGACATTTTGCTGGTGATTGTTGATTCGAAATAAGTACCGAGAAAATAAAATGTTGCGTGAAACTTTGCCATAAGAGGAGCAGAGATTAGTGTTGGGTGTTTTGGGAGAAATATGAATGAGTAAATGATGGTGGAATTGGTGGGTATTTATAGTAAAGGAAAACACCACATAAGTAAATTTAATTTGAATGAAAATTTTAATTCGTATTTCATTTAACAAAACTTTCAACAAGCCTTCTTATAGATATGTCAATCGGTCGATACAATATGTGCAGAAAAGAACGTTCTTCGTTTGCGATAATCATCATCTTCTCAAATGGTAGCAGCTTTGACCCGCATTAGCAAATGTAATCGGCACCGACTGCATTAGCAAAATAGGGCTGCATCTGCAACATGGTCAATCTGAATCTGCCATCGCTTCTTTCACTCTGGACTTTTTGCAGATGGTGAGGGTAAGCGGTGAACTTTAAAAAAGAGTCGCCAAGAGTCTCTAGAAAAGTTTAAATGAAAACTTTCTAGGCACTTCTTGGCGGTAAATAGCAGACGACCACACGCTCCCGGATATTGCGATATATCGGTAAGTATTCTTCAATCAACGTAACATGTGGGGGTCTGAACCCAGCGGAACACAAAATAATGGCACAACTCCAACTATCATAAACCCAGCAGAAGAGAAAATACTTAAACAACTTCAACTTCATAAACCCAGTAAAACACAAAATCATGAAACAACTTCACTGATTACGAAAATCCATCGGCGTGCAAATATATAGACCAACATCGCTTTTTGTATAAAACGATTTTCACAGTGAACTCGCGTTCTATATAACGCGAGTTCTAAAAAAAACTCGCTTCCTACAAAACGCGAGTTTGCCACATCAGCATATCCACCTCCATCTATAAATAGCCAACTCTTGAGGAGGAAAAGACCACCCACCCATCAATTGTAAAAAATTTCGATTGCATCTACTATTAGCAACATATCGCGTATCTGAGAAGTTTATTTTCAAACTAATTTCCCGGATATTGCGATGTGTTGTTATTTGTAGTTGCATATATAAGTCCTCTTGGGTTAGTTATGCGTAATTTTTTCATCGCTCTTGATCGACATCAACAAATCACAATATCTAGGAATCCGGAAATCTGAAAGACAAGCACGAGTTTTACCAAAAGTTAAATACGACTTTTTTAGGTACCCCATAATACGCTGAAAGGCCAGGTTGCTTGTCATTGCGAACAAATATCATCACAAATTCCACCTTCATGATAATCATCACCGTTAGAACAATTTAAGGATCTTTTAAGAAATGTTGGTTTCGGTGTAACTACGATTTTATACATTCAATTGTTATGATATACTCAAATTCGTTCAATTGTAAAAAAAATATTATTATTTTTAATGAATAATAATAATAATATTGTATTTTAATACTAATATAAACTATTATTACTAATAATAATAATAATATATTACATTTATTTAATAATAATAATATATTTATTTATTAGAATATTAAATGACTTTCCAGCGCAGGAAGTCATCTTTTAAAAATCCCACGACCTTGCGTCCTGTAAAAAGCGAGGTCTTCAGAACTAACGTTATGCAGAACGCGAGGTCACTTCTGCTCGTTCAATTCACGCGTCTGTTGCGTGATGCGTCTTTTCAATGAACCTCACGTCCTGTGGTACGCGAGGTCTTAAGAAAATCGCGTTTCCCAGAACGCGAGGTCCATTAACCTCGCTTCTCAAATGACGCGAGCACCTCTATAAATTGGTGGCCCTACCCCGTATCAACCACGCACAGAACGCGATTTCTTCTCTGTTTTTTACTATACTTACTAAATTTTCTTTCGATACAATGGCGGGCTTACGAAACGACGCGAAACACTACTCTAACTATTTCAGGATAACACCAGAGGTATTTTTTTTTAATTTTTTTATTTTACACGCATTACCAACTAATTTATTTTTTGTTATTTTATTTTTGAAGGGATACGAACACTGATTAATTTGTTACCTTAACCGTATCAACAATGCACCTCATCCCGTCATTATGTCGCGTGTTGATCGAGCTGGTTTGACCACGTAGCGAGGATCTTAGCGGGTGTGAAGTGTAACTCATCGTTGATTAGCGCGCTAATAGAACGATGGAGGCTAGAGACGCACACATTTTATTTCCCGTGTGGCGAGGCAAGAATAACGCTGCAGGATGTTGCCTACCATCTATGGTTGCCTACGGACGACAACCTTATTACGGTTATAGCGTTGGGTAATTGGCCAAATGTATTTGCTGAACTAATAGGAGTGGCGCCCCCAGTGGATGCGTGGGGCGGTAGGAAAATAGCCCTATCTTATTTGGTGACTAAATTTGAAAACCCTTCCCCATGCGGATGACGAAACACTCCAGGTTTTTTTTTTTCATTTTTCACTAATTTATATATTTTTAATATATTTCGTTTTTAAATATTTAATTTTTTAATATCCATAGTTCTTGCTTTTTCTTTACTATTAAATTTTGTTTTATTTATTATTTTCACAGCGGTTTGCGCGTGCCCACATCTTGCACATTATCGGCGGGATATTAATGCCAGATAAATCCCGCACCAAGGTGCACGTGATGTGACTTTATCATCTTATCAATTTCGATGAAGCTGGGCAAAAATGTTGGGGAACAACTGTATTAGCCTTTCTCTTTAGAGAGCTCTGCAGAAACGTCGACCGAGATAGAGTAGCAATTGGAGGATGTTGTTTACTCCTTCAGTCTTGGGCTTGGTTTCAGATGCCTTTTTTATGCCTGCAGCCTAGACAGAACGCCCCTACTTATTTTCGCTTCTTCGGATGTACTATTCAATTTATTATATTTAACGATTTTTTTTATTTTCCATTAATGATAGGTGGAGTGAAACACTGAGCCACTAGGGCATGACGAAAAACCAACAAGACTACAGGCTTGTTATGGATAAGATGACTCACGATCAGGTAATCTGAAAATTCATTTGAATTTTTTCATACTTTTTTCCAATAATATTTCATATAACCGTTAGAAACGTTATACTTTTTTTAGTTCATATGGATGCCCTACGCTTCTGAGGTGATTCACCAGATTACTCTACTCGAGATTTTGAGTCACCAGCACGTATGGCTTGCCCGAGTGCCGCTGATCAACTATGAAATTGTCGTGTGGCATCCTACGGATCGAGTTCTCCGACGGTTCAGATACGTTCAATGGGTTCCGCAAGAGGAACCACCAAATTTGGACGAATTCCACCATCTGACGCGTCAGGGGAAGACGAAGATTGATTGGGCTCATTACCACGCTGACTGGATACAGCGTTGGGATGACCGATTTATCAGTCGCCCACGCATCCTCCGACCCATTGTGGATTGGGCCGATTCGGTCACTTTTGATTACTTTCAGTGGTATGTGCTCTATGGGAAGCAATAGGGGTGATAACGAGCCTGACCGGCTCGCGAGCTACTCAGGCTCGACTCGGTCAAAGCTCGACTCGGGCTCGGCTCGAAACCTTAACAAGCCGAGCCGAGCTTACCCAGGCTTGGCTCGAAAAGCTCGTGAACAGGCTCGGAATCTACATATGCACTAAAATAAATTATGTGTTTGTATTTTCTTTCATTAGTTGATTATTGTTTGATTTTGTATTTTCTTTAATTATGTGTTTGTATTATAAGAATATTTATTGATTATTTGGATTAATCTAATTTTTGGCACATTTTTTCCCTTTCTGGTCATTGAATTTCGTTTGTGTTGGTTATGAAAGGGATTTTTAACGAATATTTTATATAAAAAAAAACTATAGCAAAATTTTTCATTACGAGCCGAGCCGAGCCTGACGAGCTTCGAGCCCGAGCCGAGCACAATAGAATTATTTTCGAGCCGAGCCGAGCCTGGCCAGGCTCGGGCTCGGCTCGTTATCACCCATAGGAAGCAACATATCCTTACTCCCAAGGAGCAAGAGCAACAGCTTTCTGAGGCTCCCCGAAACCGCCCACGCCCCAACGTCGAGCGAGCCAGAGCCAGTCGAGGCAGCACGGTCCGAGACCGTGAACTGACACTGCAAGGGCCTCATCTTCTGCCACAACATTTCAGAATTTGATCGGTCCTTCGACTTTTCAGCATATGAGGCCTCCACCCGACTTCGACTTCTTCGATGCCTACCGTCCCCATATGCCGACGAGTGGTCCTCTGTTGATCGATATTCCACCGTTGGCATCTTAGTTTGACTATAGCATTGTCTTGCAAACGCTGGCGGGTAGCTTGTTTTACTCCACGCCCGGGCCCAGTAGAGGTTCGCGTATCATAGATGATGATGATGATAGGGACCAGGAGGATGCAGCACAGCTTGTTCGGAGGAATCCAGATCGGGATCGTCGTCCACCCGGCTGCGGAACGGGTGGACATAGACATCATTAGCCTTTTTTTTCTAATGGATATGTACTTATGTTTCTAATATATTTATTTGAGACATTTGGTTTTTTTAAATACTGTATTTTAATTTTCTTTATCTATTATAATTAAATTTTTAAATGTTTATTTAATTTCAGTTTTTATTACTTTTTATGCGATTACTAAACCGAAATTATCAATTGTTGTTCAAAGGCAATTTCATTCAAAAAAAGATTATAGCATAGGGTTTTGGAAGCCATTTTATGCCAGTTTAGAATTGACAGAAATTGACCGTGTTGGTGTCATACGATAGAGAATTTCTAGTACTACGAACACAAACTCGATGTTCGCTAAAAATATACTCCCTCTGTCCCACTAAAACTGTCACATATTGACTTTTTTGGGTCAAACTTTTTCAACTTTGACCTCTTATAATTTAAAATTTATTATTGATAAAAATATAAAAAAATATATTTTAAAAATTTTGAATCAACTAATTTTTAAATATATTTTTTATAATTTTTAATTAATTAAAATATTTAAATAAATTATAGTCAAAGTTGAAAAAATTTGACCAAAAAAAGTCAACATGTGACAGTTTTAGTGGGACGGAGGGAGTATGATTTATAAGCCCGAAATTGGGCTCGAATAGGCCTACCCACCCTTGTTTTTCAACCCAAATTCGCACAGAACTCGCGTTCTGCATAACGCGATTTCTGTGTGATATATTCAGTCACCTTTTCAAATTCTCGGGGACCTCGTGTGCTGTAGAACGCGAGTTCCTGAAAAATCGTTATTTCAAACAACGATGCCACGTAGATGGAACTCGCGTCTTGCTTCCCAAAGAACGCGATGTTCCATTACGTGGCAAATTTGAGGGTCATTTTTTCAAATAATTCTAGGGGCAGCCAAAAACCTATATAATTATTAAAAATGGTTTTTTCACCCAAATAAGCCGAATCAATGAATAATTAAATTTGATATTTTTAAACATTCCGATTGGTATTTAATTTATTGATCGACTAATTTAGATTAACTACGGTAGAGTTCATCGGTCAATAGTTTATCCTTTGTAATAAGCATGAGTGAAGGTTAACTTTCTAGTTTCTAATTCATTATTTTCGTCGTCGTCTTCTTTCCATGTTGTCGGCCATGACTTTTTCTGTATCTTTTAGCATATGATTATTATTATAAATACGAAACCATAAAGATTCCTTGATGACCATTACCTCCATGCTCATGGCCCTCGCTTTCGGCCATGTTTTGTAGCCACCATTGTTAATAGCAATGGTTGTACACTCACTTTCCCTGCATATATCAAAATCAAACCACAAAAGAAAAAGGAAAAAGAACCATTATTAGGCCAGACGCTGGCATAGCACCATCATTCCATTCTTATTAATTTCATTATTCAATTAATTAATTTTATTAATAATTATTCATTATCTCATCAAAAAATCATATACATTTATATATATTGTTTGGAATATTGCATTGAATTTTTTAATTTCACATGTAACGTTAAGAATGAGATGTTACGTTTTTAAAATATTGTTTGAGATATATTTATAAATTGTATATTATAATAGAGAACAAATCAACTACATAACTAAGATTGTGGATGACTTTTAGAGTGAAATAATATTATATTTATGATATGATAAATCTTAAATATTTCACATGAATATTAATTATTGAATTATAACTGTTGTCAGACTAAGATTTTTTTTGTTTAATTCCAGTAAAATGGATCTTGGGGAGAAAAACAGTTTGGAAATTTTAAAATTTTAAGGACCTGATTAAATATATTTGAAATTTTAAAAGAATTTTATTAAAAAGATGAAATGCAAATGTAATTATTTTGGGGGCCAAGGCCTCTGACACATTTATGGTCCGCCTCTGAACATGCAAGTAATTATTGCATGATCTGAGATCTCTCTGGTCTCATGCAACATTTACTTTGGAAATCTTTTGGACCGACTTTTTAACATTTGCAGATTTTTCCACGCATTGTCTGACAATATAGTGTACACGTGGCGTGTTGTGGGAGAATAGTCGGTGGATCCGCTGATGCAAAAAATACACGTGTGATTAAAAGGACAGCTGAATTACTATAAACTTTTCAAATTCTGACCAAGCAGACGAAAATATCAAAATGTGTGCTCACGTATGTGTGATTGTTCGATTCAGTAAATTTTAGTGGAAAATATCTAGTTATTATTTAAATTTTAGGGTAAAATAATTAAATCATCATTTAGTTTTGCTCTGTGACTTATTTTGATCATTCAACTTTTAAAATATTTAATTTTATCACTAAACTTTAAATATTGACCTATTTTGGTCATTCCACCGTGCACTCTAACAACGTTATGACGTGAAAATAAAAAATATATTTTTAATAATATTTTAATACATTTAATTAAATAAAAATCATCTTCTACTTAACCTCACCTTCGATAACAACCCCACCTCCCCTCATTCTCACTTTCACGGCAAACCTCTAACGCAGCTCCGGTGAATTTTTTGACGAACTAAAATTACCGACCAACTTCTCTTCTTCTCCTCTTTCTTTCTATCGATTCATTTTTTTAAAAATCACCTTCAAATGATGCGAAATGAGTCCAAACATTTTCGTCTTAGGAGCATGATTTGTCTTCGTCTACCGTCAGATCGACTTAAATTCGAAATATGTTGATCTCCTTACCAAGGCACCTCGAATGACAGTTAAAAATTACCGTCTGATGCTCTGATCTTCGATAAGCCATCCCGTCTCCTTTTTCTTCTAATTTTCTTTCTGGGTTTTTTCTTATATTCCTCACTTTTCTTGTAATTTTCCTAAATCCATGTAGAATTGTGTTCTTTTAGTGAGGTTTGGCTCTATCCTATGTAAGGATCTATGTCCCCTGGTATATATTGATGTAAATCGAATTTTATTTACAAAAAAAAACATCTGGGAATTTTATAAAAAAATACAAATTTAAATGATTTTCGTACTCTATGTTTGTGCATGCTACATGCATGTATGTATGTATGATGATGGAGAAGTGATGTACTTTCTTTATGGAATGATTCATAGCAATATTGGAAAATTAAAGTTTCTATCTTTTTATTCTTTTTAGAGTGATGATACTCATGGATAGCTAACTTTGTGAAAACAGATGAAAAGTGGGAGCAGAACATAAACTGGTTCTTTGTTTCCTTGAAATTTGTTTTTTTTAATATGTTTCCATGGAGGATATAGTGAGTTTCGTGTACTTTGACTGCTATTATAGTGATTAGGAAGACGGTTAAATGTGTTTCGCAATCTATTTGCACTTTTTAATCGGCCGGTAATTTTGGTTCGCTAAAAAATTTTATCGGACCGACATCAGGGAGTTACTGCTGAAAGTAAGAAATGAGTGGGGTGGGGGTTATCATTGAAGGTGAGGTTAAGGAGAAGATGATTTTTATTTAATTAAATGTACTAAAATATTATTAAAAATATATTTTTTTATTTTTACGTCATAATTGTCAGAGATTTAGCGTTGGAGTGACCAAAATAAGTCAATATTTAAAGTTTATTGATAAAATTGAGCATTTTAAAAGTTGAGTGACCAAAATAGGTCACAGAACAAAGTTGAGTGATGATTTAAGTATTTTATCCTAAACTTTATTTTATATGTTTTTTAGATTAATTAAGTTCCTGAAATTTAGATAAAATAAAATATATTTATTTAAGTTTTTGTTCAAATTTAAATTTAATTATTTATAATATTATAATATTGGTTGATTTCAATTGAAACGACTCTTTCTAATTATATATAATATAAATATATACATATACTTATATGTGCAAGTAAGATTTATAATATTATTTGATAAATTAAATGTCAGTTAAAATTATATAATATTCTTATAATTTAAAAAAAATATTTGGTGGACAATATATTAATGACAATGCAAATTAGTAAGGAATTGATGGAAAGAAGAAATTTATAAAGAGGTGTACATGAAGATCGAATTAAATACAAGTACAACACAAAGTTGAGGAATTCTATTACAAAAATAGAAAATTATTGTAAAAAAAAAAAACTTAAGTTACAGATATTTTAAATTGTTTTTTTAGTGAAATATTGCCGTGGAAAATATTATTTTCTCAAGTATTGCACCTATGTTTTTATTTTTCAATTTATAACACTTGCTACAGTAAAAAGTGAAGTCGGTGAGAATACAGTCCGACTTCACTATGCATCTTAATTTTTCTATTAAAAATGTTGAAGGTAGAATATTTCTATTCTGACTTTACCACGTGATATGTTTTTATAGACTTCATTTTTATTAGACTTCGATTTTTTAAATCGAGAATAACCAATAAACATTGAAGTCAACAAATCGCGTAGTATTCCCACCGACTTCATTTTAAATAATCAAAGTGCAATAAATTGAAAAATAAAAACACTAATATAGCATTCGCGAACAAAAGTGGTTGCCACTACTTTTTCTTCATCTTTTTCTTTGCATATAAATAATTTGAAATTCCATTCAAATTTTGTATTTATATTTGTTTATTTTTTTTCTGATGATGTTTTTTTTTTGTATAAGGTATAAATATGATTTTTATTATAAACAAATGTAAAAACAATACATTTTAATCACAATATATAGAATTAATCAATATAAAACATGAATCAAACAAATCTAAACTAAAATAATTTTAGATAAAATTACAAATAATGGGAGTAAATTATAATAAATTTGAAGAGCATATATACACAAATTTCATATGATGAGACTCAAATGTATACTAAATAATTTTTAATGCCATTTAATTGCTTTATTTTATAAAGATTAAAATTCTAAACCCATTTACTTTATTTGTAACAGAATCTGTTGTTAATAGCTGTTATTAGCCGTTTATTAGTTAGTTTTCTTTACTAATCTTCTTGATTAGTATATAAACAGCTTTTGTATTGTTTTAGTTTAAGTTTTGATAAAACGCAATATTCTTAGTCGTTTTTGCTTAATAAAGAAACGCTGAGTTTTGTTTCTTTCTTTTCTCACAATTCAATCTTCATTCTCGTATCCAAACAGCAAACCCTAGAATTCAGATTGTATCATGGTATCAGTTGGGTCTTCCGACTCGCGCCCCACGACCGATTCATCCTCTGAATCGTCTCGTTTCCGAAATCTTGACTCGTTCGACGAGTATTTCATCCATCCCAGTGAAAATCCCTCTCTCGTCCTCACATCCGTTCTTCTTTCTGGCTCAAATTACCATTCTTGGGCTAGGTCGATGCGGATGGCTCTTATTTCCAAAAACAAATTCATGTTCGTCAATGGATCTTTGAAGGAGCCTGCTGAAAGTGATGCCAGTTATTCCGCATGGGTCAAGTGCAATAACTTGGTACTCTCCTGGTTGCAGCGAGCGATTAGCCCGGAGATTGCGCAAAGCGTTCTTTGGTTCGACACAGCCTATGAACTGTAGGCAGATCTTCGAAATCGGTTTAGTCAAGGTGACCTTATTAGGGTTTCCGATCTCCAGCAAGAGTTTTACTCTCTTACCCAAGGTATAAGTTCTGTTACTTCTTTTTACACTCAGCTTAAGAGTCTCTGGGATGAGTTGTCTATTCTTCGTCCTTTATCGAGTTGTTCTTGTTCTGCTATTAAATTCAGAAACCAAGATTTTGCTCTTCGGTTTATTCGTGGTTTAAGTGATAGTTTTGCCATTCCCAAATCTCAAATATTGATGGTTAAGTCTTTCCCAGAAATACATGAAATATTCTCAATTCTTATTCAGCATGAGCGTTCTTTGTCTAGTTCATCTGATAGTAATATTCTTCTGGTTGATAAGAATGTTCCTGGTAAATTTCAAAGAAAGTCTTCTGGCCATCTCAATCCTAATAGTAATTCCAATATTAACAGTCGTCGTCCTTTGTGTACTTTTTGTGGTCTGTATGGTCACTTAGTTGAAAAATGTTACAAAAAGTATGGGTATCCCCCTGGATACAAGTACAAATCTTCAGCTTCTTCAGCTCGTGTCAATCTTGTTGGGAGTAGTACTCCTGAAAATTCTGTTGAAGGTCATTCTAGTGTGGTTCCTGCTGTTGGTAATTGTTCTTTTACAAAAGAACAATATGAGGCTCTTCTTTCTCTATTGCAACAAAAGGATTGTTCTGTTCCAGAACCTGTTTCTCAGTCCAAAGTCAATGCTTTGACTTCTAATTTCAACTCTGTTCCCAATGAGGATCCAGGTATGAATTTGTTATATTCTGTTTTTAATTCATCTGTTAACTGTTGTTTAAGGAATAATTCTATTTTGAGCAATAATAGTTCCTCCTGGATCATTGATTCAGGAGCAACTGACCATATTACTAATGATCTTTCTTTGTTTAAATCATATTCTATTGTTAGTAATAAGTTTGTGAGGTTGCCTAATGGTAGTATGATAAAAGTTTTACATATTGGTGATGTTCAGTTAACTTGTGATTTTGTTTTAAGGGATGTTTTACATATTCCTCTTTTTGGTTTCAACTTAATCTCTGTCAGTCAGCTTATGATGCATTCTAATGTTTCTGTTTCTTTTACTAACAGAGGTTGTCTTTTGCAGGATCTTCAATCCTTGAAGATGATTGGTTCAGCTAAAGCTGTTAAAGGGCTGTATCATTTTGTAGCTCCAATAACGTCTGTTAGTAATTCTTCTACTGTTTTTCAATTTTCTAATATCTCTAATGCTGATATGAATGCTTCTACTGATTCTAATGTTTCTAATGCTGATATGAATAACTCTAGTGTTTCTGATAGTATTTCTAATGCTTCTAGTAGTGTTTCTGATAATCTTTTCTTGACTTGGCATGCTAGATTAGGACACCCATCCAATCCTAGAATGCATCAGTTTACTAAGATTTGTCATGAAATCCCTGCTGGTAGTCTTCATAATTGTGATGTTTGTCATTTAGCCAAACATAAAAGGTTGCCCTTTCCTATCAGTGTTTCTGTTTCTGAGTCTATATTTGATATCATTCATGTTGATGTTTGGGGACCTTTTCCCGTTAAAAGTGTGTATGGTCATAGTTATTTCTTGACAATTGTTGATGATAAAAGTCGTTTTACTTGGATTTTTCCTTTTGCTGCTAAATCTGAAGTTAGGCCTTTGTTAATAAATTTTTATGTTTTTGTTCAAACTCAATTTTCTATCAAAATAAAGTGTGTAAGGTCTGATAATGCCCAAGAGTTTCAAATGTCTGATTTTTTTAAAGAGAAAGGAATTATACATCAAACTTCTTGTGTTTATACTCCACAACAGAATAGTATAGTGGAGAGGAAACATCAGCATCTTCTTTCTGTAGCAAGAGCCCTTAGGATACATGCTAATCTTCCTCTATGTTTCTGGATAGATTGCATCTTACACTCATGTTTTTTAATAAATCTCACTCCTACTCCAGTCTTACAAAATAAAACTCCACATGAAGTTTTATATTCTAAGATCCCTCATATAGATAATTTGAGAGTCTTTGGTTGCTTAGCTTATGCTTCTGAGTTGCCAAAATCTGTTACTAAGATGCATGCTAGAGCTGTTAGGTGTATTTTTCTTGGTTTTCCTAAACATGTAAAAGGGTATAGACTTTATAATTTGGAAACAAAAGCTATTTTTCTTTCTAGAGATGTTATTTTTAATGAAAATATTTTTCCTTTTCAAAAGGTTACAAATGAAAATTTTGTTTTACCAAATTGTGAAGGCTCAACTTTTTTAGAAGATTTTCAACCTAGTTCATCTTCACAACCAGAATCTGTTCATTTATTTTCTGATTCTGATCAGAATAATACTTCTAATAATGACACTGTTATTCATATTTCTATTTCTTCTCCTCAAAGTACTGTTGTTCCTATAATTCCTCCTGTTTCTAGACCATCCAGATCAGTCAAACTTCCTCAGAAGTTTCAGGATTATCAGGTGAATCTACCAAAACCTAGAACTTCAAAGCATTCTGTTGCTAATGTCATGTCTTATGATAATGTTTCTGCTAAGCATACTGCATATATTGCTAATATTGATGCCTTAGCTGAACCTAAATCTTATAAACAAGCCATTAAACTTGAATGTTGGAAACATGCTATGCAAGAGGAAATAACTGCTCTAGAGTCCAATAACACTTGGGAATTAGTGTCTTTGCCTCCTAATAAGAAAACTATAGGATGTAAGTGGGTTTTTAGAACCAAGTTAAAGTCAGATGGATCATTGGATAGATACAAGGCTAGGTTAGTAGCAAAGGGCTATACTCAACAATTAGGTGTTGATTTCTTAAGTACTTTTAGCCCTGTGGCTAAAATGACAACTATTAGGACCCTTATTGCTATTGCTGCTTCTAAAAATTGGAATCTTCATCAATTAGATGTTAATAATGCCTTTCTTCATGGCTCTTTACATGAAGAGGTATATATGGATATGCCTCCTGGTTTTTCTAATGATAACAACACTGGTCTTGTTTGCAAACTTAAAAAGAGTCTCTATGGTTTAAAACAAGCTAGTCGACAGTGGAATGAGAAATTAACTTTAGCCTTAATAGAAAAAGGTTTTAAACAATCTTCTGCTGATAGTAGTTTGTTTACCAAAGGTTTAGATGTCAATTTTATTGCCTTGGCTGTCTATGTTGATGACATAGTCCTAACCAGTCCTAATGCTACTCAAATACAAGACATAAAAGATTTCTTGCATAATAAGTTTAAGATTAAGGATTTAGGAGACCTAAAGTATTTTCTAGGTCTTGAAGTTGCAAGGTCCAAATCTGGCATAAATGTTTCTCAAAAGAAATACACATTAGAATTACTTAATGATACTGGTTTCTCTGAATCTAAACCTGCTTCTACACCTATAGCTGTAACTAGAGGAGTTAAGAGAATGTCTAAATCTGATGGTACTCCTTTAACTGATGTCACTGAATATAGAAGATTGATTGGCAGGCTATTATATTTAACCAACACTCGACCTGATATTTCTTTTTCTGTTCAACAGTTGTCCCAATTTTTGTCTTGTCCTACAAAAACACATTTAGTTGCTGCTCATCGTATATTAAGATATTTGAAAGGGACACCTGGTCAAGGCCTCTTTTTTCCTGCTGATACTAGTCTTCATCTTAATGCTTTTTCAGACTCTGATTGGGCATCTTGCCCAGATTCTAGGAAGTCAATTTCTGGATATTGTGTCTTTCTAGGATCTTCATTAATCTCTTGGAAGTCTAAGAAACAGCAAACTGTTTCTCGTTCTTCCAGCGAGGCTGAATATAGAGCCTTAGCTGCAGTGACTTGCGAATTGCAGTGGCTTTTCTATCTATTAAATGATTTTCATATCCCTTTTCAAACTGCAAATATTTACTGTGACAATCTTTCTGCTATACAACTTGCAGAAAATCCTGTTCATCATGAAAGGACGAAACACATAGAGATAGATTGTCATCTTGTTCGAGAAAAGCTTCAACAAAGGTTCATCAAGCTGCTTCCTGTTTCTTCACATAATCAAATTGCTGATTGCTTGACCAAGGCTCTTCCGAGTTTTTCTTTTCATTTGTTAATTTCCAAGTTGGGCATACATAGTATATATGCTCCAACTTGAGGGGGGTAACAGAATCTGTTGTTAATAGCTGTTATTAGCCGTTTATTAGTTAGTTTTCTTTACTAATCTTCTTGATTAGTATATAAACAGCTTTTGTATTGTTTTAGTTTAAGTTTTGATAAAACGCAATATTCTTAGTCGTTTTTGCTTAATAAAGAAACGCTGAGTTTTGTTTCTTTCTTTTCTCACAATTCAATCTTCATTCTCGTATCCAAACAGCAAACCCTAGAATTCAGATTGTATCAATTTGCAAGAAATTAAATTGGTGTGTACATGTATACTTAGGTGTACCAAAAAAGCAATTAAATTAAGAAAATAACATGTCATTCCCATTCACGTTCCAAAAACCCTTTCCCCTTCATATTTAAAACGTGATTTGCCTTACTTTAATTACTAAAACAGTAAGTGGATTTTGACTATGATTATCACGTCTAAATTTAAATCAACGTGTAATTTGTGATCACTAAGCAAAACATCTTTATTTTATCTTGTATTTTTTTTGTTTGATTTTGTGGTACTCGTAATTTTTTTTTTCATTTTTTGGAGGGTACAATAATAAAAGAAAAGGACAGTAGTACCCTGTCTAGTCTGCACAGCAATGTGAAGCGCAGTGGCCCATCACAAGGGCAGGGTGAATGTTACAAATAGAAAATTTCTAATGTGCCTTATTTATGTATACACATTAAAAATTAAGTTTAGAGTTTAAGGGTTAATGTCAAAGTTTATGAAATTTAGGTATAATGTATTTTTAGGCTGTATAATTTAATGTTAGACTTTAAAATTTATTTATTTTTAACATTTTTTAGTGTTGGAGCATAAAAAGTGCACTAAAAATGGGCAGAAATTTTTTTCCCGAGTGTTACATGCATTTTAAGGGCTTTTCATGACTGATGTTTTCAGCCATTGAATTTATCAATATCATTGTGATTACGCATATAATTTTTTGAATCGATCTGATGTTTTATCATGTTGATCTAAAGTAATTTATTTATTAATATATATTTAATAATTGACTTTTTTATATAATAAATAATAAAAAATATTTTGATATACAAAATAAGTATCTCAATTTTAGGGTTTAGGGTCAAAGTTATGTGTTTTAGAATTTATGGTTTATAGTTAAAATTTATAATTCATGATTTGAGATTTAGAGTAGATTTATAGTGTTAGAGTTAAAAATTGAAATTTTAGATTTTATAGTTTAAAATACTTACATGCATGATCTACTTAAATAAGACATTAAATACACAGTTAAATTGTTAAAATAACAACCTAGACAAAACTATTGAAATGTGTAAAACCTAATAATTTCACACTAATGAGTGGTCTTTCCCATATTACCATACATACGATCAGTGAAAAATCCACAAATAAAATTAAAAATATCGAAAATTTTACCACGGGCGACGAACATTGATGAACAGTATTAATTTTTTTTTAATTTTAAAAATCTAAAGGACTAAAATTATAATTAAAATTATCTCTTAAAAAAATAAAAATCAAATTTAATAGTTACTTTATAATATTTTTAATAGGTTAGAATCAAATATACCCAATTCTCATAAACCCTATAAAAATCAATCTTTTAAAAAAATCAATTTATAATTTATGATTTCTTAAAGAGATGCATACAACCGGTTTGTGTTTTCTTCGTTTTCTTCACTATAACGTTTTTCTTATGTTTAGAGTTTAAATTGTTTTACTTTGTTTCATCAATTATGGATTTCTTAGTGATGATCGAAAACGATGATTGAGTAGTATCTGATTATTATAATGATCAGTTTATAATTTTTATTTTTATTTTGTAAGAGATTGATTTTGTCGTTTAAGAGAATTGGGTATATTTGATTCTAAGTTATTAAAAAATATTATAAAGTAACTATTAAATTTGATTTTTATTTTTTAAGAGATAATTTTAATTATAATTCTAGTCCTTTAAATTTTTAAAATTTTTAAAAAAATTAATGGTGTTCATCGGTGTTCATCGTTAGTGGTGTTCATCAATGTTCGTCGCACGTGGTAGACTCATCCTAAAAATATATATACATATCTTTTTTTATTTACGTCTTAAATTTTTAAATTAATTTAAACTCAGTATCTCAGTGAAAAACGGATAATATTTATTCTAAGAGACACTAATTCAAATTGTTTTGTCTATAAGTTGTATAAACATTGTGAAAAATTTAAAAATATGTGTGAACAAATACTATCTTATAATCACATTTAGACCATTAAAAAACTTAAAAATGCACATGGCCAAATAATATTCATTTATAAATCGTTTTACTATGATTTTAATTTTTGATAAAAGTATCTTAAAATTCATTCGATTATGTAAATATATTGCAACATTTTTAAAGTTGTAGAGATTTATCTGGCATACCCACCAGAAATTAAATTAAACAATTAAATCGATCAATGATCTACAACCAACCCTTGAGATTTGCCAAATTCTTAATAATAAAAAACACATGTTTGGAATTGTTTGTAATAAGCTTTATAAAAATCGTGAAGATAGACATTTATTGTCACCAAATCCCATGCTATATTAGTTTAAGAAACACAATCATACTAATTGTGCACGGCTAAGAGTATCGTCTCTATAATAAATCTCTACATTATTGTTTCAGATTTATCAGTCAATAACTAAATATTAGTGGTTAAATCAAAAAAAATATTTTATTTCAATTAAGAATATTAATTAAAGAAATTATTTAAAAATAAAAATTCGTGTTTTTATTTTTAATTTTAGTTAGTCGATAATTTGTATCATATTTAAAATGATCCCCCCCAATTTCACAAACGAAAAAATTATCGAAAATAAAAAATTTCATCGGACATTATTTTATTATAAAAAATGATAATTTAAGCAATTTGGTAAGTTTTAATTGATATTTTATAATAATTTAATAAATATAATAATTATTTTATAAATTTTAAAACTTCAATCATCAAAATACTTATATTATCTTAATTTACTGATCACTTCGGCCAAAAGAAAATTACCCATTGTCAAAAAAAACCTGAAAAAAACATGCAAAGCAGAGATCCCAAAGGGCAGTGCTCGTCAACCCGCAATAGCCGGTTTCCATCACTTAATTTCTCCCCCAAAACGACCAGCGACCGTGGGTTTCGCGCGAAATTCGCCGGTTCCGTTAACGAGCTTAAAATTATTTTAATATTTCATAATTAAAAAAATGGAGTCCCTATTTTTTTTCTCTTTTATTAATCTCTGAAATTCGTTGCCCACTCTTCGCGGGAATTCCCTCATTTCTTTTATTTTCTTTCGTACATCGCCGACACTTTTATCTCAAGGATTGGCTTCTTCACTTAAGAACCGTTTCTTTAAAAATAAAAAAAAAATTAAAAATCACACATTATTTTTTAAAAAGAAAGCAGATTGAATATCTTTATCATCACCCAACTTTTCCTTTTTATTTATTTAAAAAAAAAACTTCTTTTGATTGTTCCATAATTGATTTTCATTTTATATACGAAAGAATATTCAAATTGGTTGCAGCAGGTAGAAGGGATGATGTTCTTTGGCGGCAATATAATTTACAAAAAGGACTGAATTCATTTGTCTTGTTCTGTTTATCCGTATTCTTTATTTCAAAGATTTCGGTTGATTTGTTTAGTCTATTAAACAATGTTAGTTTATGGCTATCGCCGTCTCTTCGATCTGGGTTTTCTTTCTTTTTTTTTCTTTGAGTCTGGGTTTTCAATTGCAAATATGATAATGGGGTATCGTTTATAATCTCAAAGGGTTAACTTGTTAAGTGCCCAGTGTTGTTGGGGTACGTGATTTGTTATATGGAGAGATTGAATTGAATATTTCGAAGAATTTGTGGTAGTAAATAAGCAATAAGAGAAGAAAATATGCCTTGCGATCAAAAGAAGAAAGTGCTGGTTGGGATTCGATTTGATAATCAAAGCAGGGATTTGCTCAATTGGGCTATTGTAAAAGTTGCCGAGCCTGGTGATTGTGTTGTAGCGGTTCATGTTTCCCCGAGTTCGGGTAAGCCATTTTTCACTGCTTTTTTCAGTGAACTTTGTTGTTTTGTACAATTTGTGTTCTAATTTGAAGTTTCAATGTAGATCATGCTTTGGGGCAGAAGTTGTTGTTAGAGCGTTATCTAGAAGTATATGGAGGCCTGTGTTCTATAAAGAAGGTTGCTTTCGGTACCCATAACTCGGCATTTCAATGAATTTTTACTTTAAAAAGAATGAGAACAGATATTGATCATTGCCAGAATTTTCTTGCTTGGCTTTCAGGTTGATCTTAAAGGCCAGATTTGTAAAGGAAGTTCGATACGAAAAGTTTTGATTCGAGAAGCGGTGAACTATGCTGCTGTTGCTTTAGTTGTGGGTACAGACAAGCTTGGTGCTCTTGGGTAAGTAGTTGTTAAAAGACTCAATCTTTTGGGTTGTTTAAATTGGTGTGATTCTTAGTGTCATTACTCAAAAAAACAGATATCGTTTTCAGGGGTTGGACTTCCACGGCTAGATATTGCGCGAAGCGGTTGCCGGTGACTACCAATGTTCTGGCCATCAACAATGGAAAACTTGTTTTTGAAAGGTCCAACAATAGTGAATTACCAGGTCTGGTTTTTAACCTGTCCTAGAAATAAGAAAGAACTTGTTTCTGGTTTCTACTGTGTTTCAAAAGTAATTTGATTATGTACTTTCAATTATGTCAGGTCTTAAAGGTGATCCAAGACCAAGTCTTTGTTTGTCTGAAAACCTTGGTGTTAGAGAATGTCAATCAGAATATGGTGACTCTGAAGTTGGGTCTGAGATATCCAGTTCCGAAGGGATTCAAAGCTCCAAAGATGGATCAAGAACCAGTAGTGAAGATTCAAAGATTGAAACATCGAGTGTTATTCGTGAAGGCAAGAGAATCACCTCGCGGTCGATTTCTCTTTTGGCGGGAGATAATTTAGACTATAAGCCTGGTTGGCCCCTCCTCCTAAGGGCTAGTTCAGCAACACCGCAAGCAAAGCACGCCAGGAGTTTGTCGGTTGTCAAATGGGTGATGAACTTACCAAGTCGTTCCCCGCATGATCATACTCCTCGATGTTCTACAATCAAGGAAATAGAGCTGAGTGAAATTGAAGATGACAATGATGGGACTGGGACCAATTCATCTATGCAATATGAGTTGCAGAAATGCTTGGATATACTCCTGAAAACGAATTCATCGGATTGTCGATGGTATAGTTATGAAATTCTAAAAGATGCAACTGATCAATTCTCCACAGGTTTTTATCCCAAACTTGCCTTGCAACCAATGATGTGTTTTTTATTTTAGTTTTCTAAGATTCTGTTTCATAGCAGAGAACTTGATCGGAAAAGGAGGGAGCAACCGTGTTTTTAAAGGGATCCTTCCTGATGGCAGAGCAGTGGCTGTCAAGATTCTGAAGTCATCGAAAGAGGCATGCAAGGATTTTGCGAACGAAATCGAAATAATCTCCTCACTGAATCATAAACACATCATGCCTCTAATTGGTGTCTGCATTAAAGATCATGATCTAATATCTGTCTACGATTTCTCGTCCAAGGGAAGCTTAGAAGAAATTCTGCACGGTACAACACTACAGCTTCGGTTACATCTGTGTTTTTTTCTCTGCTTGATAAATGTTGTTGTAAACCACTGATCCAATCTAACATATACTGTACTGAACAACATAGGAAAACATCCCTTGTCATGGGAACTCAGATATAACATTGCTGTTGGGATTGCCGAAGGCCTAAATTACGTACATAATGAGCTTTCTCGACCTGTTATTCATAGAGATGTCAAGTCTTCAAATATTCTTCTTTCTGATGGGTTCGAACCAAAGGTATTCAAATGAACCTTATTCGAAAACGAAATACGTCACAAATCGATCACATGGTCATTGTTTATTTTGTTTCCGATGTTGACAGTTATCTGACTTCGGGTTAGCAATATGGGGACCAACTGATTCGTCATTCCTACTTCAAGCTGATGTTGTTGGAACATTTGGGTATTTAGCTCCTGAATATTTCATGTACGGTAAACTTAGTGACAAGATCGATGTCTATGCTTTCGGCGTTGTTCTACTCGAATTGCTATCGGGAAAAAGACCGATAAGCTTTGAGAATCTGAAAGGCCAGCAAAGCTTGGTCATGTGGGTAAGAGTCTTGTCTAAAATAAAGTGTTCCTTTCACATCTTCATCAATGATCAAATATAATTTGTTAAGTACTTGAAAATTTGCAGGCAAAGCCAATAATAGAGAGTGGAGATGTGAAAGGCATATTGGATCCAAAATTGAATGGAAATATCAACGAGACTCAAATGCATCGGATGGTTCAAACTGCAACACTTTGCCTCACATGTTCGGCTCGACTTCGTCCTAAGATGAGCCAGGTAATCTAGCCTTCGTATAGGATCATCTAAGTTACATTCCGGGTTAAATTACATTTACATATTGCATTGATCCTTCAATCTGTGCAGATACTTGAGCTCTTAAAAGGGGAGAAAGCGGTTGAAAACTGGGGAATGACGGAGAACGATAACACAGAAAGCCAAGAACATCATAACGACGATGAAGTTTATCCGAATTCGAGGCCGGAGTTACATTTAAGTGTTGCAATGCTTGATGTCGATGATGATTCTACATCACTTAGTAGCATGGAGCAAAGCGGTAACTTTTCGACCGAAGAATATTTAAAGGAAAGATGGAGTCGATCATCAAGCTTCGATTAGATTCATTTTTTTGGTTGGCATCTTGAAGGTTTTTAAACACAATGTTTGCCTCAAACCCAGTTTTGGGAATTGCTTGTAATGTACAGTCAAGAAAAGAAAGAAAAGAGACAATGCCAGCACCCATTGTTGAGGTGTAATTTGGAGACTGTTGACTCTTGTGAAAAATAATAATATGGCTGCCAAAAGGATTGTGGAGTTAAATTAATAATATGATTTTTCTTGGTCGAAATATTAAGAATTTCAATACATTAAAAATAAATAAATAAACACCATAAATCCTTATAAGTATTTATATTCGATACATAGCGGGAAAAAGAAAAGTTTCTATAAGTGCCTTAATTTTAGGGTTTAGAGTTATAGGTTAGGGGGTTAGAATATAGGTGTTGTGGTCAAAATTTAAGGCTTAGTGTTTAGAGGTTATGATTTAGAATTTATGATATATGATTAGAGATTTAAGTTTTAACCTACAAACTCTAAATTTTATCCCCAAACTCTAAATTCTAACTAAAACCCATCAATTATAAACCACTAAACTTAAACCCCTGACCTTTAACCCATACAATCTAGCCATAAACCTTAAAATTAAGTCGCTTGTGGAAAAATTTCCACTAATTGTGTATGGAGTAATTACCCTTAAAAAATACTTTAACATTTGTTATTAAAATTCAATGAAATAATGGAAATCTAGTTGGTATATTAACAAAATTCACCTATTCTAAACCAAGTTCTAGTCATTGATGAAAATTAGGGATGAAAAATTAATCTTTAAATTTGATAAAAAAATTAATTTGGTCTCCAAATATTATTTTGATTTACATTAATCTCTGAATTTAATAACTATTTCAGTTTACTCCCATAGTGCTGCATATCAAAGGACTGAAATGTACTAAAACTCGAAATTAAGGGATTAATATAGATAAAATAAATCAAGCATTGAAAATAGTTAAATAGTAAGGAAATCAATGTGTGTGAGTTTGGCCCAATAGCAAAGTGTTCTTTCTAGTTAGGGCACAGCCTACCCACTTTATTTTCCTTTTCGGATTAATCCAAAGTCAAATCAATGAAGTTGACCCACAATCATTAAATACTAATATTTTTTCAGAAGATACGAGTAAATATACAAATATAATTGTGTGAAGTTTGGTTTATAAAATTCAAGGTTGTTAATACTAATTTCATTACGCTAATTAAATAAGATTCCTACATATAAATGTTAAGATTTCTTTATATGTCTTTTAACTATTGAAATTTGCTCTCAAAAAATTTAGCCGCTACTCACTTAAAATTATTTCAATTTTAGATTTTTTGTTCAATCTCTTTAATCGGTGGTCGGTAATTAATTTTTGTATTAGTTGTCGACCACCGATTTTATTAATTTTTTTGTTTTTATTTTAATAAGAATCTCTGCTTCTATAGCACGCTCTTTTTCTGTCCTAGTGACACACTTCTTCTTTTGTCTTTGTGACATGTTTTTTTTGTTCATCTGTCTTCGTGACAGGTTTCAGCATACCATAGCGTTCAATTGTTGTTCGCACAGAGATTCACTCGGCGCTAGTTTCTGATTCATGGTGTTATCGGTGGTCACTTGGAATGTTTTATCCCCACTCATTGATGATTGTTTGCCGATAAAATCAGTCTTAGGTAGCGGTACCTTTCACCTGACAGAATAGATCGCGCACCACTCCTTCCTTCTTTATGCGTCTCGTTTGGATAGAGACAAAGAGATTCAAGAAGCTTTTGAATTTTTGTTGGTATGCGTATTTTCATAAAAATTTTCGTTTTCATTGTTTTTGAGTTGTAAGAATTTTTTAGGTTATATTAACCCAATTTTTCTTCTTCTTGATTTACGTTGTACTTGAATTTTTTTATAGTTTAATGAAAATTCAGTGGCTATTTTAAAAAAAAAAATCCTATATTTCAGTTGAAAGAACTAAATACGGTAACTTTACATATATGATAATGTAGTAAATAATTTTAAAATTTGATAATCTTATTATCAACTAAATATTAAGGTTATATTTAAATACATAGGTTGTGTTAAAAAATATTATACAATTATTTTTTAAAATTTAAATTCTAAACTCTAAATCTAACAAACTTATCTAGTTATCTTGACACGTTTTGTGTAACAAAAATTTTCCTTTTATATTATGTGAATAAAATATCTATATAAATAATATATCCAATAACTATAAACAAAATACCCTGCTTTTCTCTGCAACGAGAGCGCCACATCTTCCTTTGTTTTTTTTTTGTTTATCATCGCCGAGTTTAATATTTCTTTTTTTATTATTTTAATAAGAATCTTTGTCTATGTGACACGTTTTTTTCTACTTTTATGGCACATTTTTTATTTATTTATTTTGTGATTCGTTTTAGCTGTCATTTGACATGATTTTTACATGCTTTAGCGGTCGTTGGTACTCGTACAGAGATCTTCACGGCGCTAGATTTTGATTATGTCGGTGGTCATATAAAGATAGATCCTCACTCGGTTGATGGTTGTTTGCCGATGTAATCAGACTTGGTTAATAGAGCATTATGCTTGATAGTATAGTTTGCTCACCATTCCTTTTTCATCTTGTAAAGCGTCTCGTTTGGTTAGAGACAAGGAAATTTAAGAAGTTTCTGAATTTTAATGGTATGCTAATCTCGATGAAAGTGTTTACTTTTATTTGTAACATTGTATGAGATTTTAGTGAATTAGTCATTTTTTTCTCTTTTTGATACATTATGTTTGTAATATCTTTCATTGTGATTAATAAAATCCAGGTACCATTGTCAAATAATTAAAAATATGTATGAACAGATACTTGTCTCATTTTCATATGTTAAAATTTTAAAGTTTACATTAGAATGCAATTATTTCTCTACTTAATAAAAAATTTATAACATTTATGGTATTTCAAAGCGGTGGAAATTTGGGATCACTCTATAACAATACTTAATAATTTTCTATTTGAATGATTCGAACAATAAAAAAATATCGAGTATTACACATAATGTAAAACTATGACTTTTATACGTTTTTTGGATCGTTGGATGGCTAAGATTAACTTATTATTTTTTCCTCCAAGTGATAATCTTGACATATACTATTGTTAGTCTCAGCCATTCATCACCCATCTAACGATTCAAAAAAAACGTATAAAACCTAGAAATATTTACGATGTGTAAAGTGTAAACGGATCCTATCCCTATATATATACACACACTTTACACGGTGTAAATATTTTAAGTTTTACACGTTTTTTGGATCGTTAGATGAGTGAAACGGATGGCTGAGATTAATAGTAGAATATGTGAAGATTATCGTTTGGGGAAAAAAATAAAGAGTTAAACTCAACCATTCATTTCTCCTATCCAACGATCCCAAAAAAACGTATAAAACTTAAAGAGTTGTACATCGAGTAAGTGGATCTTAACACTATATATATCCCATACAGGCAGTGGAAATTTTTTGTTTCTACAAGTGCCTTAATTTTTAGGGTTTAAGGTTTTAGTTTAGGGGCTTTAGTGTGTGTTTAGAATGTATGATTCATAGTTAGAATTTAAGGTTTATGGTTAGAATTTATGGTTTAGTTTTAGGGTAATATGATTAGGGGTTTAGTTTTTGACCTAAACCCCTAAATTTTAACCCTAAAGCCAACATTCTATCAACAACCCCTAAATTCAAAACTACAGCACTTAAACCATTAAACTATAAACCCTAAAATTAAGACATTTGTGTAAACAAAAATTTAATGAGCGCTTGTGCATTGAATAAATGATTATTATCCTATATATCGACAGTGTAAACTGAAAGTTTTCACAAGTACTTTAGTTTTAGGGTTTAGGGGCTTAATTTATGGCGTAAGGTTTATGAGGTTTATGCGTATGGATTTAGAGTTTAAGGTTTATGATTTAGAATTTATAGTTTAGAGGTTAGAGTTTAGTTTTTAGGATAATACAATAAGGATTTAGGTTTTAATATATAGACCTTAAATTATAACCCTAAACTATAAATTTCAACCACTATCTCTAAATTCAAAACCTATACACCTTAAACCATACACCCTAAATTAAGTCCATTAACCCTAAAATTAAGACGCTTGTGGAAACTTTCATTTTCCACCATCAATGTATCAAATAATTACCATATGTATAAGATTTATATCCAATACATTGGCTCCACAAGCGCCTTAATTTTATAGTTTAAGGACTTAGTTTAAGGTGTGGGTTTAGGGGTTTAGGTGTAGGGGTTTAGAATTTAAGGGTTATGATTATGGTTTAGAGATTAAGATTTAGATTTTAAAGTAATATTGTGAGGATTTATGTTTTAACCTATAAACCCTAAATTATAATCCTCTAAACACTAAATTCTATTCATTGTCCCTAAATTCTAAACTGCTATATATAAATCTTTCAATCCAACACCCTAAATTAAGTCCCTAAAACTTAAAACTACCACAATTTTGTAAATTAAAATTTTCCACAGCTAATTTAACAAATAATTACCTATATATATATAAACTTTTAGCGTGGCCCTAAACATTAAAAATAAGTAGCTTTTAGTTCATAAACAGCAATACAATCATGGCCCTAAAATTTTCCACAGCTAGTTTACAGTGACGCCGCTTAAGTACCTTGGTATCTCTGCACCAAAGCGGTTCTTTATTTTTTTTTAACTTTGTTTCTGGTACGTTCATTTTGGGTATCTTCAAAATGCCATAAAAGATAAATCTACCATTTTCAATTTTCATTGACCTTTTCAGCAATATTAAAAGTAGAGAATCTCTTCTTATTTATTTTTTTCTTTTAATTCATACGTTTATTTTTATCCCCCTCCCTTTGAAACCAACACCCACCGTTTATTTTTCCAGCAAATCTGTTCGTCGAATATATGATAACGATGCTCTTTTTCCGAATATTTGTTCTTTGGATTTCCTGTTGAACCTTAATTGTATCGAGTTGTTCGGCTCATCTCAGGTTCTTCCACTTGCTGTGGTCTTTTTCTCGAGTGAGATTTTCTTCCCCTTTTTTGTTGTTTTTTATGATAATCGTCTGATTCGTTTTCAGTGGAAAGTTTTTTTTTATCATATCTTGTATGATTGCTTCGAAAAAATGTTGGGTCGTAGAGTTGAATTGCTTTAATTTGGTTATTTATATAGGCATTTGTATGGGAATTATTAGGATATTTAAATACCTTAATTTGCTTCTTTGGTGTTGTAACTTGCTAATTGGGCGCGATTTATCATCTGGGCCAGGTTCAAAATCGTAAATTGATCGCTTGATCACTTGATTTAAGTGGGATTTCTATTCTGATGGACGACGGGGAGCTCGATTTTTCGAATTCGAACCAAGAAGTGTTTTCGGGCAATAACATGGGTGAAATTCCCAGCAGCTGCTCAATGGACAGTTTTTTTGATGAATTACTCAATGATTCCCATGCTTGTACCCATACACACACTTGCAACCCACCCGGTCCCGATAACTCTCATACACACACCTGTTTTCATTTTCATACCAAAATCGTGCCTGCCTCGAGTGAAGATAAGGATGCGGTTGATGATACCTCTGAGTCTAGGGAGAAGAAATTGAAGAAACGTCCGTTAGGTAATCGAGAAGCTGTTAGGAAGTATAGGGAGAAGGTTAAGGCACGTGCCGCATCTTTGGAGGACGAGGTCGAGAGATTGAGGGCAGTGAACCAGCAGCTGCTGAAGAGATTACAAGGTCAGGCTGCATTGGAGGCTGAGGTCGCGAGGCTAAAGTGTTTGCTTGTAGATATTCGAGGAAGAATTGAAGGGGAGATTGGAGCATTTCCTTATCAGAAACCAGCAACTAATGTTAACATGATGAATGCACCCGGTGGTGCTTATGTGATGAATGCCTGCAATCTGCAATGCAACGATGAGATGTATTGCCTTGATCCTGGAGCCGACGATAAATCAGGAGAGGCTGCAGTGCTGAATGGACAAGGACTTAATGGTTGCGACTTTGATAATATTCAGTGCTTTGCGAATCAGAACTCTGGAGTGAACGAGCTTTCTACGGGTGGGGTTAGAATTGCAGGGTCGAATGGCAATTCTTCTAGCAGGAAAAGGAGGAAAGGTATAAATTTAAGAGTCTTTATCTTAATTTCTTCGTATAATTCATGCTGGATGATGCAACCTAATTTCTGATTGGTTTACCTATATTTTATCACCATTTTAATTAGTATGTTGGCTGTAGACTATAGTTATTTGCTTCACTAGTTTTTAACTTGAACTTTCGGTCCAAAGTTTTAATCTTCTATAGGAAGTTATAGTTTTGCTCAAAATGTGTTTCTCTTACTTTATTAAGCTGCTACAGGTAGTTATTCTCTTGTGCGTCTATGATGAAATTATTTGGTTCATTGCTTGCAACAATTATAAGAGTACATCAACCATCCCGTAATTCTAGTTAATAACCTGTATCAGCTATTAGAATGATTACTAGAAGAATGACAGGATTTACATGAGAAATAAGGACCAATATGCGTGGTGAAACATTATTTTCAATATTTAGGTGCCCTTTTATAACCATATGAATTGTTAAAAAATTAAAGATGTTGATGATTTCTTTAATATTTTAAATGGTTTTGCTCTCTCTCATATCACTTAGCTATGGTTAAAGTATAGGGAAAAAACTTGCATATTTGTTGTTGAATGTTGGACATGTGACATGTCCCAGTCCATATTTGTAGAGAGGCCATTAAACTGATACTGGAACTCGTTCTTGCAATATTCAGAATATTATGAGCTGTAGGCGACTCTTTCAAAACTGAATATAGCTACACACGATGTTGAAGACTCTGCTTTTGAATGTGTTGTTTCTGTGATACTGATATTTATTTTCTTGCGAGGTGTTCATCCAGCTACTGCATGTTGAAGACTGCGCGGAAGAGGGGTATATATTTGTATTCTAACAAGCAGTTTTCATGGGATGCGTAACCTTCTTCCGTCAGGTTGCATTGCTTTTTAATTTTATTTTTTCCTTTTCTGTTTTCTTTTTGAAGCTGTTCTTAGTTTATGGTCTAAAGCCAACAAGGTTGGGAAGCTGAAACTTAAGGATTTATATTATGTAGTATTTCTCTGTAGCAACAGACGGTCGGTTTCTTACCCAAGTTAAACTCAGTCTCAATAATGCCTTATACCAAACCTATAATGTATGATATTATAAGTGGTTGTGTGGAGTAATGGTTTTCTTCTTTTTTAAGTTCTAGTTATGTTTCCATCTTTCGAAGGTATATGAACTCTCTTATTTATGAATGACAGAGTTAGGGGAGGTGGAATAACTTTGATGTTCCGATAGTGTGAGAGCCCTTACCAGGTGAGTTACAAGTTTTGCTCCTTGCACTCATGGTTTGTGATTCATATAGGAAGCCACAAATTAGCTTGTATTGCTTACAGTCATTCCTATTCCGATTCTGCATGGCTCAACAAAGCACAAGAAATTTGCTTTTGCCATACAAGTTAATTCTATTTAGTAAGGCTTGAGATACACACTCAAGAGCGAAGTTCTGTGTCGTGAACCAAAATTTTGATCATCTGATCTTTGATGAGTTTAACTCAGTTAAATATTAGGGTATACTCTTTTAAGTGATAATTGGCCCGAGATTAACCCATGTCTAGCTTGCAAGTGCCTACCATTGAAACAAATTGTGGAAAGAAAAATGTGGGTTTCAAGTTTCAAAATAAATAAATAAACAAGTTGAGTTCTTGAAGTTGAAGATTCAATTATTTTTAGATAGGAAGTGTTTGGTATCGGTATGATAGAAAGTGACACTTTTTCAAAAATTTAATTAGATGGAATGCAACTCTGTCTCTAATGCTTGTTATGCTAAAATTTATTTAATTTCCTTGGAATGTAACTTTCATTGATAGTTAGTTTGTCAAAAACATGGTTGTCCTGATAATTAAATTGGGAATTAAAATTCCATTGGTTGAGGGTTTGCTCATCTCATTGGCATTGATTAGTTGGTGTTTACCCTTTTATAGACCAGCAGAATACAAAGTATTAATCATTTGGCTCGCTCTATAGGGATACATCGGGTCGTAGAGGTCCTCAATCGAGTAAAGGTTTAAGCAATGAGGTTTAGAGGAATGTTAGTTCCACAGATATAGCATCGAGTTGCATGATGATGTGAGCAGGATTAATCTGTTTCGCGTCAGGAAGGTCATCACGAGCAGATCAAAAGATCTGCTTAAGTATTGGTAGCAGGATAGATGCGATACTAATTGGCCTGTTTGAATTTTTCCATTTTATATAGGTTCCCGGAACTTGTTTTAAAAATGTAATACATCTCTATTTACCATTGTTCATTGATAATAGATCTCGACCCAGCAGCGCCTGCTTTTAGAATGGATGGTCCAATACACCATACGTCACTTAATTACGAGTTCTTTTTATTAAACCAGCGCCTGCATTTTATATAGGTTCCTTGTAAAAATGATAATTTACTCATTCAATTAAAATGATGTCAAATATCTCACTTAATTACGAGTTTTTTTAGAGAAAAAAAATGAAATTTACAAGAATATATTGAAATTACAATAAAATTTACAACTTAGTGGATAAAATTAGCGTCTCGTGATCAAATGAGGATCATACAAAAAAAAATATAAGAACTTAGTCTAAAGGCTCGAAATAAAAAAATACAAATATTACTAAAATTGATGATGATAGGTAAAACCATCAACAAACAACATAAAAATGTATATTCTAATGAAGGCACATCGATAACAAGGTTATTATCACAATTCAACCGCGAATAAAGAATGATAGATCAGTAGATGTAGTTGCGTATTTAAATTCAGTTTGAGGGTTTGAGACATAGAGATCAACAGCATATTAAAAGAATCGTCATCATAATCAGTTGTGGTGTTGTCAGATCCATCCTTAATAGTAAATTAAAAATAAAAAGTACCAAAAAATAAAAAACAAAAAAACGTACTAAAAAGTAGAGTAAAATTGTGCCACAATAATAAAATAATTTATTAAAAATTAAAAAATAAAACAAACGAAACGATAGATCTCGACGGTCGGTGACTAATATTAAAATTGGTGTCGCCGTCAGTGTTTAAAGGAAAAAAAGAACAAAAGAGCGAGCGACTCTATAGTTGAGAGAAAAAATTAGTGAGCAGCTAGGGTTAGGTCAATTAGAAGAAACTAAAAAAATCAATAACCCTTCATATTTAAAAATTTCATTAGTGAAGTGACTATGTTTACTAGTAAAGACATTAAGTTATAATAGGTATGTTTTACTAATTTACCAATTATCTAGTAGTGAAATGATTGTGTCTGCGTCTGTTAATCTATCATATCTGTTAATTATCGAGTTGAGAAATAATAGTATAAAATGCTACAGATGGTTGGAAAGTGTTTAGAGGCTATATTCTCAAAAAAATTAAATATAAAAACTTAAATTTATTGAATTTAAGAACTAAAATTAGTAATGTTTCAATTTTAACTACATATAATATATTTGTCACAAATTTATATTTGTGCGACTAAATTATAACCTTTAAAGAGAATGACCTATTTTTCTTGAGCTTTTGACAGATCTGTGGTGTAATTTATCCATTTTAAAACTGTCAGTGAGAACGAAAAAATCAGTTGCGTTTTCCAAAGATTTTGAAACAAAAATTTGCAAAAGTGGGGCTGTTTAGTGTTTACCAAAGACCACGTAAAACTGTGCAGCCCGTAACCCAAATTTGTTTCACTTTTCCAAAGATAAAATCTGAGACCTAAAATTCTTGGGGGAACTTACTTTTTACTACCAAATGAAAAACATTATGATACACAAAATCCCAGATGCACAAATAAAAATATAGATTAGATCCAACATAACAACAAATTTACAACCAAATCCTCAAACTAACACACAAATTCAATTCAGTACCACCACACAATACTTTGTTGGTCTCAACTCAATCCAATCACATAACAGTACAAGCAGCGGTGTTTTCGTCACTAAAAGCTGTGGTGTATCTAACTTCAGTGGAGCTAGCGCGTGCAAGATACGACCCCTGCGAGTCCTGGGCGTTGCGGACGTACCCGGACGGCGCCTTCTTGTCGTAAACCCCGGGGGCATAAGGGTGAGCCACCACGTCATACGGCACGTAGGGCCATAGCTCAACCTTCTTGCCCGTCCGGTGCGCCACTCGTGCGACGACCTTCGCCGGGTCGACGTATCCGACCACCGTCAGCTTGCTGGCCTTGCGCTCCACGTCCACCTGCGTCACCCCTTTCATCCCTTCCACTGATTTCTTCACTTTGCGCTCGCATCCTTCGCAGTCCATTTTCACCTTGATCTCCACCGTCTGAAAAAAAAAGCGTAAAAAAAGGTTGGTAATGGTTGAAGTATTTCTTTAGTGACAGTTTCAGAACACTGACAACAGAGCACCACCTTGTCGGAACATGACTAAAACGACGAACCACAGACGTATCTACGGTGTTTTGTCGTTTGGTGTAAGATTCTTTAATATTTTAATCCAATAATTAAATTTCCAATCTTCGAATACTGATTTTTCCAGAAAAATCAAACTGAAAAGTAAAACCTTTTTTTTTCTTTCTCAGATTCAACCAAATTATCTCACAGATTAAACAAAGAAAAACCCATAAAACATACAATCTCAGCTTACTGCTGCAGCAGATCCGATCCCTAAACCACCTAAATTTAGTAATATCGTAAGAAACAAAGTACTGTAATAACGAGGGCAGCAGAAACAGAAAGTTTCTGGATCTACTAAGAAAGAAACAGCTTTTGTTATATGAAACTACAGCTGGTATAGAAGGAGAAGTACCTGCAACTGCTTACGTTTCTTCTTGTGCTTGGAACTGCCATGAGAACAGTCAAAGAGATCAGAAACATGATCCAGAACACCCATTACTTTGTTTTCTCTCTGCTCTGATCTCACTTAAATGAACCTTTTTTCTTGTTGTTGTTCTGGGTTCTGATAAAGTAGACGAAGAAGGAACAGTGAAACAGTAGAGAATAGTGTATATACGGAGATAAAAAGACGCTCCCACCAACCAAAATATCCTTTCAAGAAATTAAAGGGTTCTTCGCTGTGTAAGGAGTGAATAAGTGATAGTGATGCAGACGAGGATATATAATGAATTCCACCGCCTTATATAAAGGCAAAGGCAAAGGTTTTTAGTTTTGATAAATTAATTAATTCATCACTCAACTTTACTCTTAAACTTATTTTGGTCATTAAATTTTAAAACATTCAATTTATTCATTAAAGTTTAGATATTAGACATTTTTGTTACTCTTCCATTAATTTTTGACATGTTCATTTATTGGCGAACAAAGGAGCTTCTTCAAAATTCTAACGTTAAAAATTTTATCAGCACGAAAAAATTAACAACTGAAAAATAGACTCTATCCAACCGTAGAGGAGGGAGGTTGAAGAGAGAAAAATAATTCTTTTGATAATTTATTGACTTCTGAGTACTTTTCGACAAAATAGTAGTTAAATTTATAATCATTGGACGTGACGAAGTGATTAACAAAATTTGAAACCGAACAACTATTAATGTTTTACATCTAAATTTTAGGGACAAAAAAAATTTAAAATATCTAAACTTCAGTGAGTTATTTGAATGTTTTAAAACTTTTGTGATTAAAATAAGTTTAAGTATAAAATTCAATGATGATTTATATAATTTACCCTAATTGTTTAGAGTCGTTTCTTCGTGGAAATCTATGTCGTTGGATCTCATGTGACTCGTTAGTTTTGCGACACGTGTATGAGATATTTTTTTTTTTTTTTTTTTGAAAATTGTTAGTTAGATTGGCGAGTGTAGGGAAATCGATAAGTTTGACGAGTATTATCCGAATGGGGGAGGTATGGAAATAAGTAACGGACACCGACTTCAGACAGTGGTGTGTGTGATGGTGGGGTCTACTTGCATTTGTTGTTTTGTCGTGACTGACCACGCGCTTGGGTAGTTGTCCCACCGCCAACTGTGAACCAACTTTGGCTGACCATCTAGCCATTCCTTCGGCCATGGGTTTTGGAATGATGGGTTTGGGGACTTTTGATTACGATGGGTCCCATCATTTCAATCCAGCCCACCTAATAATTATACGACTAAAAAGAAGGCAATGCACTTTATTGTTTTTGTAAGGCGACTCTGATAGATATATGGCAAACTGTCCAAAAATATCTCTATTATTTGATTGTATTCTCTCTTTTTCTTTTTGCATTTAAAAAAAGATTTTTTTCAAATCAAAATGGTCTTTTGCGGATAAATATTATTAAACTAACAATTTTTATTTAAGAATGGATATTTTGATTTAAAATAAAACTTTGAGAATTTAAACATTTCGAAAAAAATAAAAGTATAAATTATTATCCAGTCAAACATTAAAGATATTTCTTGACATTATTTATAAAAATATTGCACAACCAATATCATGTACAAACAGTGACATCACACTTTTTTTGTATTTTTTGTATAAATGTTGGCATACGAGAAAATAATGTGGACTTTACAAATATTAAAGGCCCATTTCGCTCAATTTAAGCCTTCTAAGACCCAAATTTTGAAGGGAAATGTATCGGGCTTTATCTGTTGGATCCAACAGCCCATGAATTTAAAAGCAAAACATTTTTTTTTGGATAAATGGAACTTCTATTCATCTAATGTACCACCAAAAAAACCAATACAATGCTATCCCTGTGAATTCATCTATACAACCAGCAAAAGAAAAATAAAACTAACTAAGCCCCCACAATTGTGCTATACAATTCCCAGAAAAAGTATATCTAGAACTATTAAATCTTTCACACACATCCTGCTTAAGAGAACTAAAAACATCTGAACTAAGCCGATGACCTTTCTCATGCAACCTTCGATTACGTTCTTGCCAGACATAATAATTAAAACAACGCCAAGCAAAGGAAATAATAGCCGCGCGTAGCGATTTACCTTTTCCAGCCTGAATAACCCAATCAACCAGTTCATACCAACTTCCATAGTCCATAACTATGTCACAGGCTTGCGGAATTAAACCCCAGAGGCCCTTTGCAAAGCCGCAATCACCAAAAAGATGGTTCCTAGTCTCCGCGCCATCACCACATAATAAGCACACGATATCCACATGGCAACTCCACTTCCACATACGACTCATAGTAGGCAAGCGATCCAACACAACAAGCCACAAAATGAATGAATGCTTAGGGATGGAGAGCCCCCCAGACAATACAATGCCAAGGCACACTCTTCACTTTATGTCTGATTTCATACCATACTACCCTTGTAACAAATTTTCTATGAGTATCAACAGTACCTCTAAATTCATCTCGAAGCTTGAGGAGCTTCCGGCAAGCCCAGCTATGGTTCGACTTCAATTGGACTTGCCAAAGAGAGTGACCTTTTAATAGATAGCTCTGCACCCAGGCAACCCAAATAGATCCAGCTTGAGAAAGCAATAGCCACAAACAACGCATCGTGCACGCTCTATTCCATGAAGAAGAATCCTTCACCCCGAGTTCCCCTTCTCTTTTAGGGTGGCAAGTATTACTCCAACTCACTCTCGCACTTCTCGCATTAGTCTCCACTCCCTTCCATAAAAAAACATTACAAAGTTGAGAGACTCTCTTAATAACCTTCGAGGGTAATTAGAACATGCGGCACCAATAATTTTGCAAGCTCAAAATCACAGCCTGAATCAACTGCAACCGCCCTGTAAACGACAAACTTTTCGATGGCCAACTCTAAATTTTCCCCACCACCTTGCCTACTAGAGCCTCACAATCATTAAAAGAGATATTCCTAGTGGCCAAAGGCACTCCAAAGTACCGCACTGGAAGCTCTCCCAACTTAAACCCAGTCTGGGCCCTCAACAATTGCCGATCCTTTTCATTAATCTCAGCCGTAAAAAGTTCACACTTTGATTCATTAACTTGCAGGCCTGCCATATGGTAAAAAAACACCCAAAACACCTTTAATCCCCAACAAAGAATCAAGGTTACCTTTAGAGAAAACCAATAAGTCATCGGCAAAATAAATATGAGTCAAACAAATCTTCCTATACTTAGGATGATACTCCATCACCTTGAATTTTCCAGCCCAATTCAGCAAATTAGAGAGCACATTTAGGACAAGAATAAACAAATACGAGGACAAAGGATCCCCTTGCCTTACCCCTTTTGCCCCTGCAAAGTATCCAACCAATTCACCATTTAGATTAATAGAAAACATTACTTACACTACGTCATTATCATCCTCATTTGACGTCATTATTATACCCAATTAAAGGATCTCTTACTCGTCACTTTAAAACGCAAATAAAAGTCGCCATTTTTTTAACTTTTTTAAACCATTCTAACATCTACAATTTTATCAATTTACTACAAATAAATACATAAGAACTAACTTACTCACCATTATAATAGAAGGGCTAATTTACTTCTAAGCCTGCAATATCGATAGTCTAACCCTTAAAAATACTTGATATTATATATACTATCATTTAGATATGTATATGGGTTGGGTAAGTCATGTTTAGGTTGACTTTATATATGATGTTAATGGATGAAAATCCTCTACCCTTTTCGGTGCCCCTACTTATGCCCCCACATTCAGAACTAAGTTTAAGGTGTAGGGTTGTAACACTCGTGTTTTGGGGTTAGGAGTTATAGGGGTTTGCGGTTCGAGTTGGTAAAATTAAATAAAAATCAATTCAACTTTAATTAAGACCTAATTGAAATTTAAAATAAAGGGGAGGGACTAAGTTGGTAATTTTACCCAAATTTTTTTTAAAGGAAGACAACTTTAAAGAAAAAGCCATCATCTTCTTTCTCCCACTCCTTTCCAACGTTAGAAGCCCTCTCTCCTCTTTCAAACTCTCCCAAACACCAGTTACTATTCTATTGAGTATCTTCTTCAATCCAAGGTCTTTTTGAAAGGTAAAATCATATTCTCACTCTCCTCTTCACCCTTTATCTATCCATGGTTTTAGATTTTAAAACTATGAGCTTTTGAAAAATTAGGGTTTGGTTCAAAGCTTGAGTTTTTATGGTGATTTCCATTTTGTTTTGAAATATAAAGTTAGGTTTTATCTTAATCACATTAAGAGGTATTATATATGTCAATTTGGTTGAGTTTTGTTGAAAATCCGAAGTGGGTTCTTGGAGCTTTTTTTGAGATGTCAAAACTTGATTTTTGGGTGGGTTTTGAGTGAAAGTCAAAGGGCTGATGGTTTATATAGGTTAGGAGGATGTTTTGGGACCTTTTGGGGGTCATTTGGGTGATTGGAAATGAAAATTTCAGCTAAGGTTTGAGGGAGCACGAATTTGATATATTTGGGGATTAATTTGGTTGGAAAATATGGGTGAAGTTAGTTTAAGCTCTAAGGTTGAGTGTTGATTGAATGTTAGCATTGATTGAGGTTGTTGGTTGTGTTTTTGGTTGGCTAGAAGCAAGAGGAGACGTCAAAGGAGTATTGGGACCGGATCTGGGCTCGTAGGAGTTTTACTTTGGTTGCTAAGGAAGGGCGATGAGTGGTTTTAATCATGGTTTAAAGTTTGGTTCGAGTGTGTGTAGAGTGTGTGTGGAATGTGCTTGGTAGGCCATTTCTTTATTTCAAGTTGTTAATCTTAGCCATTGAGTTCCTTTAAGTGCTATTGTGTATTGCCTATCTATGCTCTAGTGATATGTGGTTAATTTTTATATGTATGCCATTGTATGAATATGTGATGAGCATGATGATATGGTTGATGAAAATGTGATGTGGTAAATAAAAATTGGCACTAAGTAAATTACCGGTTGTAAATGATCGATCATTAAGATTAGTGTGCACACAAATTGAGTCAAAACGTACGTGGCCTTGATGGCGTTAAGTCATCAAGGAGGAGTACGGTGATGTAATATTCCACCGGAAGCTTTTATATATTCTATGGGATGATGAGTGGAATCCCTCACATGCAAGGTCCAGTGATGAGTGTAATCCCACCGAGGTAAAGTTGTTCATGTGTTGGTGATATATGATGTTGATATGTGATGTTGTTATATGATGATTGAGCTTGGTAGGTTATGAGAAACCATATTATGACTCTTGAAAGACTAGCTAGGTCTACTCGATTACTTTACCAATGTATGTTGTATGTGAGATTAGGATTTACATGCTTGGACCCTGCATTGTTGATGTTTTTCGTTTTAGAGCACCCTCACTAAGCTTATAGCTTACGCTCTCAATTTTCAACAATGCAGATCATTAGCGTGGTGTTAGCTCGGAGCAAGGCAAGAAGGGCTTTCCAAGTTTGTGGCTCAAGTACGATTGTTAATTTCGTATTAGTTAGCAATGTGGCAAGTGTGTTTTGTATGAGCTATGTATGACTCGTTGATATGTTAATGTTTTGGATTGACTATGGTTTGTAAAGCATGATATGCTATGATGAATGTTTGTGTGTGGTGACATGCCTCTAGATGTTTAGGTTGTCTTGTTAGTGGGTGCAAACCTCTTATGTGCTAACTTGTGCCTTTTTGGCCTTTTGAGCTTTCATGTATGACCTTAAATGCTAAATTTGCCCTTTTGTTGGAATGCCATGTATGAATGCCTTGTCTCATGTTTGATTGCTACCTTTGGCTCAAGTATTGTAACCCCCTCGTTCCGGTCTGGTCGGATGACCGGTCCAAGTGGGCCACACGGGGAAAACCGAAGCGAAACCCGTTAAGGCTTCCCCTCGGTTAACGACCCAGAAAATTTCTTTTTATCTTATCTTGTCTACATGCATAATTTAGACCTAAGTGTGGCACAGCAGCGGAAGATACAATCATAACATCAAACATCGACCAACCCAACATTTAAACAGCTCATTTTAACATTCTGCAGCAGGCCGTTTCGAAACGCCCATAGGGTGTTCCGAAACGCCTTGACTTAGCCAACGGGCCAGGGTCAACCATAAGGTGACCGTTCCGAAACAGGGGAGACCCGTATCGGAACGACCTTGACGGTCAATATCTCGTGGTCAACGAGATTTGACCGTTTCGAAACCTCAAAGGCCCGTTTCGGAACGGCATCATCTCGCCAATTTCTCAAAATTTCAGTAGCGAAAATGTTCTGAAACGACCCTCATCCGTTTCGAAACGGCAGGCCATATACACAGGAACCGTTCCGGAACAGGGGGACCCGTTCCGAAACACCCCCTGTCTGCAGACTTTTCTGGGCTGTTTTGAGGCACAAGGATGCCCCAAAACACCTCCAAAACACCATACAACAGCCAAGCATTTAAACCCAAGATATACCAACATTACTATCATGCTTTAACAAGGTTTGGACATGTCTAATACTAAAGCAACATCCCACAAACATGCATTCATTCAAAGATCACTCAAACACATTTATAAACTCTTAAGCATAAGGCTAACATTTCAAGCAAGCAAATAGGCATGAGTAAACATTCATCATGGCAACACAACCATGCAAAAGCAATATATATAAAGGAGTCTACACATGCTCCTATCAACCAACAACAATCCAACAAAACCATACATGTCCCATTGCTCAAACCATTACATGTTTAAATACTAAAATCCATACTTGATGAACTCAAGTCAAAATCACACTTGGAGGCTCTCCACTTGCCCAAGCAACCCACGAACTAAGGATCTGCAATGTTGAACAAAGAGAGCGTAAGCAATGATGCTTAGTGAGGGTAAGCTCTAAAAACAAACCTCAACATTGCAGGGTCCGAGCACGATCTAGACAATGTAAGTCACAAACATACCAAAGGTCCACAAGATATACACATGAGCAAAGGACAATAATAAAGCCATGATCATAAACTCAATTTCCATGATACATGTAATCACAACCAAGTATTCCAATAAGAACCATGAACCTCAACACATTGATATACACATCAAACAACATTGGCACCTAGTTAAGACCCGAATACGCGGATAGACATGTTGGAAACTCATATCCAACAACCACATTACCTCGGTGGGATTCCACTCATCACTGGTCTCGCGGAGGGGATTCCACTCATCCTCACGCCCCGTCGATGGGATTCCACTCATCACCGACTATATTCAATTACAATTCCGGGCGAACCCGTACTCCTCCTTGGTGACTCAACGCCACCAAGGCCACGCGCGACTTTAGACTCATGTGTACACACTAACATCCTAATGATCGATCATTTGTATCCAAGTTTACTAGTGCCAATATTTACTCACATCATATTACTTATTTCATAAACCTTGTGCTTAGCACATACTCACCAACAACCATCATTATGCATGTCTCGAGCATCATAAGTCCAATCTCATTTCACATGTATAAAGCAATATACATAGACATTCATATCGCAATTTATGCAAGACATACACAACCATAAAATGAGTTCAACCAAAGGCTCTAGATCAAGTTTAGGATTAGGCTACCACCCTAATCCTAACTCTAAGCGAGTCTACCAAGCCCAACCTAGTCCATATACTCGAACCAACCAATTTAAAACCGTTTTAAACAATTAACCACTCACCTAAGTTTCCAAGCCCAACGACCAAGCAAGCGACAACCTTCAACTCCCCAGATTTGGTCCCAAAGTCTCTTACACGTTTCCTCTTGCTTCAAGTCAAACAAAACACTTACATTACTTCCCAATTCAATGCTAATTCAATCATCAATCTACTTTGCAACTCACAACCCATTTCCACAATTTTCCAAACCATATAACATCTCCAAAAACCCAATTTTCGGACTCCCACAACCAAGGACTGAAATACCCAATTCCAAGCACCCAAATGGCTTCCAAAACACCCCAAATCACCCTCCTAACATAGGTAAACCATCAGCCCTTCAATTCCAACATTAAACCTCTCAAAAACCCAATTTTTCATACCTTAAAATTTACCCTAAAGACCCACTACGAAAAATTCACTCAAAATCAACCAAATTAAGATATGTTGTAAGTTTCATCATGATTAAGCATAACCCCAAAACAATTTCTCAAAACAAATTGAAAAACCCCATCAAAACCCCAAATTTCCATATGAACCCTAATTCCCAAAACTCACTATTTTTGAAATTTGAAACAATAGATAAGTAGAGAATGGAGAGGAGGTTAAGAAAATATATTTACCTTTTAATTTGGTGTAGAAATCGGCTAGCAAAGCTAATGGAATAGTAACTAGGGTTTAGGAGTGTTTGAAAATGGGGGAGGGTTTTTGAAATTGGTAAAGGAGAAAATGAAGAGGAAGATGACAACTTTTATGGAAAAGTTGTCTTCCTTTATTTAAAATGTGGGTAAATTACAACTTTGGTCCCTCCCTCATTATTAAGACTCAAATAGGTCATTATTTAAAGTAGGTTTATTTTTAATTAGATTCTATTTGACTCGGACAACAACCCGGCTACCTCCTAGGCCTTAGACACGGGTGTTACAACTCTCCCCCACTTAAGGAATTTCGTCCCCGAAATTACCTGGTGGAAACAGATACGGAAACTGCTCAACCATATCCGCTTTCCTCTCCCACGTGGCCTCTTCCACACCTCTATGCCTCCACAACACCTTGACCAACTCTATGGTCTTGCCACGCAACACCTTGCTATCCGAAGCAAGTATCTCAAAGGGCTCTTCATTATAAGACAAATCCGGATTCAACTCTATCTCCTCAACGGGCATCACATGCGAAGGATCTGATCTATATCTCCTAAGCATAGATACATGAAAGACATCATGGATCTTTTCTAACTCATAAGGTAACCTCAAACGATAAGCTACGGGCCCAATCCGCTCAACTATCTCATACGGACCAATGAACCTCGGACTCAACTTGCCTTTCCGGCCAAATCTCATTACCTTCTTCCACGGAGATACTTTCAGAAACACTTTCTCACCCACTGTGTACTCAATCTCTTTCCTCTTCAAATCTGCATAAGACTTCTGACGATCCGAAGCCGCTTTCAAACGGTCACAAATCAACTTCACCTTTTCTGTGGTTCCCTTAAGCAAGTCTGGCATGGGTAACAACCTCTGACCTGTCTCAGCCCAACAAATCGGAGTTCTACACCGTCTACCATACAAAGCCTCATAAGGTGTCATCTGAACACTAGACTGATAATTGTTGTTGTAAGCAAACTCAACCAACGGTAAGTGCTTCTCCCAAGAACCCTGAAAATCAATCACACAACAACGAAGCATACCCTCTAGAATCTGTATCACTCGCTCTGACTGCCCATCGGACTGCGGATGATAAGATGTGCTGAAATGCAGACGACTACCCAAAGCACTATGCAAACAACTCCAGAACCTCGAAGTAAATCTAGGATCCCTATCTGAAACTATAGACTTTGGAACTCCATGAAGTCTCACAATCTCACGAATGTACAAGTTTGCCAACTTGTCTAAGGAATCCATAGTGTTCACTACTAAGAAGTGAGTACACTTAGTGAACCTATCAACAATCACCCAAACTAAATTCTTCTTCGAAGGAGACAAAGGCAACCCCGATACAAAATCCATGGTGATTCTCTCCCACTTCCATTCCGGAATCTTCAAAGGCTGTAGCAAACCTGAAGGAACCTGATGTTCTGCCTTCACTCTCTGACAAACCATACAACGGCTCACATACTCGGCTACATCTCTCTTCAAACCAACCCAGAAGTAATCATTCTTCAAATCTCGGTACATCTTGGTACTACCCGGATGCATAGAAAAGGGACTCGAATGCGCTTCGCTCAAAATCTGACGTCTCAACTCAACATCTTCTGGTACCACAATTCTATCCCTAAAGCACAACAAGCTCTCACCACTGAAACTATACTCAGTCGGTCTTCCTTCGGCTATGTCTTGAACATGAGGAACTAGGCTCGCATCTTGCAACTGCTTCTCTCTAATCAACTGAATCAAAGAAGGCTTCACTTGCAACTCGGTGATCAAGCCACCATCATCGGACACACTCAATCTAGCAAACATAGCTCTCAGCTCAACGACCACTTTTCTACTCAAAGCATCGGCTACTACGTTTGCTTTACCCGGATGGTACTCAATAGTCAAATCGTAATCTTTTAACAACTCTAGCCATATCCTCTGTCTCAAGTTCAACTCTTTCTGTGTCATCAAGTACTTCAAGCTCTTGTGATCGGTGTAAACTATACACTTCTCACCATACAAATAGTGACGCCAAATTTTCAATGCAAATACAACTGCGGCTAGCTCTATGTCATGAGTAGGATAGTTCTTCTCATGAATCTTCAACTGTCTAGAAGCATAAGCAACAACTCTCCTATCTTGCATCAAAACACATCCTAAGCCTACGTAGGAAGCATCACTGTAAATCACAAACTCCTTACCTGAAACAGGTTGCACTAACACTGGAGCATTTGTCAACGTTTCTTTCAATTTCTCAAAGGCCTTTTGTCTTGCATCTGACCATTCAAACTTGACTCCCTTTTGCAACAACCTAGTCAAGTGAGCAGCTACTCTAGAGAAGCCATCAACAAACCTCCTATAGTAACCAGCTAATCCTAGGAAACTCCTAATCTCGGTCACGGACTTAGGTTGTTTCCACTCAACAATAGCCTCAATCTTCGATGGATCAACTCGGATACCTTCGGCCGAAACAACATGGCCAAGAAATACAACCTCTCGAATCCAGAACTCACATTTACTAAGCTTCGCATACAACTGATTGCTCAACAACCTTTGTAAAACAAACCTCAAGTGCTCATCATGCTCTTCTTCTGTCTTCGAATACACAAGTATATCATCAATGAAGACAACCACGAACCGGTCTAAATAGTCTCTGAAAATTCTGTTCATCATGTCCATGAATGCTGCTGGTGCATTCGTGAGCCCAAATGGCATCACGAGAAACTCATAGTGACCATATCTAGTCCTAAAAGCTGTCTTCGGAACATCACACTCTTTCACTTTCAACTGATAGTACCCGGATCTCAGATCTATCTTCGAGAACACTGAAGCACCTCTCAACTGATCAAACAAATCATCTATACGAGGCAACGGATACTTGTTCTTCACGGTCAACTGATTCAGCTGCCTATAGTCAATACACATGCGCATGCTACCATCTTTCTTTTTCACAAACAACACTGGAGCACCCCACGGAGAACTACTAGGCCTAATGAAACCACGGTCTAATAATTCTTGCAACTGACTCTTCAATTCTTTCAACTCTTTCGGAGCCATACGATACGGAGCTATCGAAACTGGATTAGATCCTGAAACTGTCTCAATCACAAACTCAACATCTCTTTCAGGAGGCAAACCCGGTAACTCTTCAGGAAACACATCTGGAAAGTCACACACTATTCTGATATCTTTCGGTCTAGCTTCACTCATGTCCGGATTCATAACATAAGCTAAATAGGCCCCACATCCAGAGTCCATCAACCTATTAGCCTCTAAAGCTGACACCACATTAGACAAGAACTTAATGTTCTCGCCCACTACCACTACCTCGTAGTCATCAGAAAGTTTCAAGGAGATTCTCTTTGTCTCAAAATCCACGCTAGCCCGATGCTCAACCAACCAGTCCATACCCAAAATAATATCAAAACCATAGAAAGGAAGTTCCATCATATCAACTGAGAACACATGACCCTGAATCTTCAGTGGGCACCTCCTATACATACGTCTAACCACAACTGTCTCACCAAAAGAACTAGTAACATGCATACCTACATCTAAAATCTCAACAGGAATATCTAACTTCTGTGCATGCTTACTCAAAATGTAGGAATGCGTAGAACCTGAATCAACCAAAGAAAGCAAGGACATAGACTGTAACTCGAAATTACCTGCTATCACATCGGTGTCGTTCTCGGCCTCTCTCTGAGCATAGACCCTCGCTGGTCCTCCCGCCTCTGGCTGCACAGCCACAACATGTGCAAGGTTCCACTGAGCATCTACCCTAGGTGCATCAGCCCTCGGCTGGAAGTAGCCACGACTGCGCCCACGACCTCTCTGAAAATCATTACCCCTCGCAGGAGCCTGAGCAATATTCGGTGCCTGAGCTGCCTGACGCGGACAGTCCCTCCTAAAGTGGTCCCTCGAACCACAGTTCCAACAAGCATGAAAGTTACCCCAGCACTCTCCAGTGTGCTGTCTCCCACACTGTGCACACTCGGGCAAGCGCCCTCCTCCTCTATGGCCCTGATGGCCCCTACCATGGTGGCCACCGCCACGTCTCTGATCAAACTGATGTCCGCCTCCTCTGTGCCTCTTAACATCTCTACCATCAAAGTGGTTATGCCTCTTTCCAGAACTAGAACCACCAGCTCGTTTGGCTGAACCCAAACTATGCTCCAAATCCTTGGCCCTCGCGACCAACACATCAAAGTCTGAGTAGTCAGAAGCCAACGTGTACCTCTTAACCTCTTCATTCAGTCCGTAACGGAAACGGTTGCAGCGTTCCACTTCAGTAAGAACCAACTCTGGGGCATACTGACTCAAGCAAACAAAGCGGATCTCATAATCAGTCACAGAAGCATCCCCCTGAGTAAGAGCCATAAACTCTCGCTTCTTCTCATCCAAGTACCTCGGTCCCAAGTACCTCTTCCGGAAGGCAGACTCAAAGAACTCCCAATCAATTTCTGTCTCTGGAACCCCGGTAGTGATGGTGACCCACCAGGTGTAGGCATCACCCTGAAGCAGTGAGATCACACAACCCAATCTACGTGCGCCCGCACAACCCATCTGAGCCAAGATACGAACTGTCTTCTCCAACCATAACTCCGACCTCTCCGGAGTAGATCCTCTAAACTCCTCGGCCCCTAAGCTACGGAGCCTCTCCAAAGGTAAACTAGCATCATCACACCTAGGCTGAGCTGCAGCCTGAGCTCCCGCAACTGCGGCCTGGAACGCTCCCGCTATTGCTTGCACAAGCGGAGTCATGTCAATTCCAGCTGGACCTTGGCCACCTTGGCAACCTTGAGGTCCATTTCCTCCGGCTCCATCCTCGCCCCCAACTCCCGGTGGAGGAGGTGGTGGTGGTGGAGGAGCGCTAACTCCCGCGGCCCCCGGTCCCTCTATGTGAGCCCCCGCACCAACTACCGGCTCAACAGGAGCCACAACTCGCGGTTCCTGACGAACCAACCTCGGTCTACCTCTCGGTCTAGACATCGCTCTCACAATTATCAACTACAACCACAATAACAAAACATACAAGTTGGGTTAGCAAGGCAAGGCTTCCAAGTGTTTCAAGTACGTTTCCTCACTTAAAATCATTTTTTCCAATGTAATAGTAGCAATGGGACCCACACACACATGCTTTAAAATAAAACAATCAGCATACTTGTCACACAAGCAACCATTCTTACAAAACAAGCAAACACTGTGCATTTCAATTTAAAAACTTAAACTTACCTCACTTACCTGCCCAAGGTCTCGGTAACCTTAGGCTCTGATACCAACAAGTGTAATCCCCTCGTCCCGGTCTGGTCGGATGACTGGTCCAAGTGGGCCACACGGGGAAAACCGAAGTGAAACCCGTTAAGGCTTCCCCTCGGTTAACGACCCAGAAAATTTCTTTTTATCTTATCTTGTCTACATGCATAATTTAGACCTAAGTGTGGCACAGCAACGGAAGATACAACCATAACATCAAACATCGACCAACCCAACATTTAAACAGCTCATTTTAACATTCTGCAGCAGGCCGTTTCGAAACGCCCATAGGGTGTTCCGAAACGCCTTGACTTAGCCAACGGGCCAGGGTCAACCATAAGGTGACCGTTCCGAAACAGGGGAGACCCGTATCGGAACGACCTTGACGGTCAATATCTCGTGGTCAACGATATTTGACCGTTTCGGAACCTCAAAGGCCCGTTTCGGAACCTCAAAGGCCCGTTTCGGAACGGCTTCATCTCGCCAATTTCTCAAAATTCCAGTAGCGAAAACGTTCCGAAACGACCCTCATCCGTTTCGAAACGGCAGGCCATATACACAGGAACCGTTCCAGAACAGGGGGACCCGTTCCGAAACACCCCCTGTCTGCAGACTTTTCTGGGTTGTTTTGAGGCACAAGGATGCCCCAAAACACCTCCAAAACACCATACAACAACCAAGCATTTAAACCCAAGATATACCAACATTACTATCATGCTTTAACAAGGTTTGGACATGTCTAATACTAAAGCAACATCCCACAAACATGCATTCATTCAAAGATCACTCAAACACATTTATAAACTCTTAAGCATAAGGCTAACATTTCAAGCAAGCAAATAGGCATGAGTTAACATTCATCATGGCAACACAACCATGCAAAAGCAATATATATAAAGGAGTCTACACATGCTCCTATCAACCAACAACAATCCAACAAAACCATACATGTCCCATTGCTCAAACCATTACATGTTTAAATACTAAAATCCATACTTGATGAACTCAAGTCAAAATCACACTTGGAGGCTCTCCACTTGCCCGAGCAACCCACGAACTAAGGATCTGCAATATTGAACAAAGAGAGCGTAAGCAATGATGCTTAGTGAGGGTAAGCTCTAAAAACAAACCTCAACATTGCAGGGTCCGAGCACGATCTAGCCAAGGTAAGTCACAAACATACCAAAGGTCCACAAGATATACACATGAGCAAAGGACAATAATAAAGCCATGATCATAAACTCAATTTCCATGATACATGTAATCACAACCAAGTATTCCAATAAGAACCATGAACCTCAACACATTGATATACACATCAAACAACATTGGCACCTAGTTAAGACCCAAATACGCGGATAGACATGTTGGAAACTCATATCCAACAACCACATTACCTCGGTGGGATTCCACTCATCACCGGTCTCGCGGAGGGGATTCCACTCATCCTCACGCCCCGTCGATGGGATTCCACTCATCACCGACTATATTCAATTACAATTCCGGGCGAACCCGTACTCCTCCTTGGTGACTCAACGCCACCAAGGCCACGCGCGACTTTAGACTCATGTGTACACACTAACATCCTAATGATCGATCATTTGTATCCAAGTTTACTAGTGCCAATATTTACTCACATCACATTACTTATTTCATAAACCTTGTGCTTAGCACATACTCACCAACAACCATCATTATGCATGTCTCAAGCATCATAAGTCCAATCTCATTTCACATGTATAAAGCAATATACATAGACATTCATATCGCAATTTATGCAAGACATACACAACCATAAAATGAGTTCAACCAAAGGCTCTAGATCAAGTTTAGGATTAGGCTACCACCCTAATCCTAACTCTAGGCGGGTCTACCAAGCCCAACCTAGTTCATATACTCGAACCAACCAATTTAAAACCGTTTTAAACAATTAACCACTCACCTAAGCTTCCAAGCCCAACGACCAAGCAAGCGACAACCTTCAACTCCCCGGATTTGGTCCCAAAGTCTCTTCCACGTTTCCTCTTGCTTCAAGTCAAACAAAACACTTACATTACTTCCCAATTCAATGCTAATTCAATCATCAATCTACTTTGCAACTCACAACCCATTTCCACAATTTTCCAAACCACATAACATCTCCAAAAACCAATTTTCGGACTCCCACAACCAAGGACTGAAATACCCAATTCCAAGCACCCAAATGGCTTCCAAAACACCCCAAATCACCCTCCTAACATAGGTAAACCATTAGCCCTTCAATTCTAGCATTAAACCTCTCAAAAACCCAATTTTTCATACCTTAAAATTTGCCATAAAGACCCACTACGAAAAATTCACTCAAAATCAACCAAATTAAGATATGTTGTAAGTTTCATCATGATTAAGCATAACCCCAAAACAATTTCTCAAAACAAATTGAAAAACCCCATCAAAACCCCAAATTTCCATATGAACCCTAATTCCCAAAACTCACTATTTTTGAAATTTGAAACAATAGATAAGTAGAGAATGGAGAGGAGGTTAAGAAAATATATTTACCTTTTAATTTGGTGTAGAAATCGGCTAGCAAAGCTAATGGAATAGTAACTAGGGTTTAGGAGTGTTTGAAAATGGGGGAGGGTTTTTGAAATTGGTAAAGGAGAAAATGAAGAGGAAGATGACAACTTTTATGGAAAAGTTGTCTTCCTTTATTTAAAATGTGGGTAAATTACAACTTTGGTCCCTCCCTCATTATTAAGACTCAAATAGGTCATTATTTAAAGTAGGTTTATTTTTAATTAGATTCTATTTGACTCGGACAACAACTCGGCTACCTCCTAGGCCCTAGACACGGGTGTTACAAGTATGATTGCTTAAATGTTTGTATGTGCATAGGAGAGTCTAAAAGTGCATCTAGAGTCGTGTTTGGGGTCGTTAAGTTGGAAATTGTGGGATTGCAGAGCAGGGCGTATCGATACGCCTAAGGGCCGTATCGATACGGCCTTGCCCAAATGCCACGATTTTTGCCTGGCGTACCGATACCCTGGGGGTATCGATACCCTCCAAAGTTACTGGAATTTGGAGAAGTGGATGAGAGTATGGCGTACCGATACGGGGTTCACGCGTATCGATACGGGTTTACTCCGTTGACCAAGAAAGATTGACCGAGAAGGGCGTATCGATACGCTCAAGGGCAGTATCGATACGGTCTTCCCGGAGTTGACTCTTTGGGTTGACCTGGTCAGGGCGTACCGATACCCCTAGTTAGGGTACCGATACGGTCTACCCTGTAAGTTTAAAAATGGATTAGTTATGTATGGTCGGGGTTCGAATGTTATTTTCCTCTGGATGCTTTCCGCTGTTGTGAATCATTTATGACTTAATATCCCTCTAGACAAGATTAAAATAAAAAGAAAAAAAATAGGGTTGCTAACCGAGGGGAACCTTAACGGGTTTTACTCGGTTTTCCCCGTGTGGCCCACTCGGACCGGTCATCCGGCCAGACCGGGATGAGGGGGTTACAAGGGTTAGGGGTTATGGTTAGGATTTAGGGAATTTAGGGTATGATGTATTTTTAGGGTATAGGGTGTAGGGTTTAAGATTTAGAATTTAGGGTTAGGGCTTGGAATTTAATTTTGTTATGTTTTTTAGTGTTGGGGCATAAGTAGGGGCACCGAAAAGGGGCATAGAATTTTGTCCGATGTTAATTTATTTAGTATTTAACATCTTGTATATAGTGATAGAACTTGGAGTAAAAGTTTGAGAGGGACAACTTTATTTTTAAAAAAAAATTGGATGCTTAAACGAATTTTCGAAAAATGGAGGGTTTAACTAAAATTGTTAATAATTTTGAGAGATTTAACGAAAATAAAATAAAATTTTGAAAGGGAATTTAATTAAAAATATTCAAAATTTTGAAGTTAAAAATAAATTTTTAAAAATCTTGAGGGGGCAAATTAAAATTTTCAAAAAAGTTAGGGGTAAAATTAAGATTTCCCAAAATTTTGGGCATGGTGTGGTCCCACTAGTCCCTTAAAGGATCCTCCCCTGCTCGTATATGTTCGAGTTCGGTCTCGTTTGAAATATGAGCTTTAAATTTAATCCAAACTCATTTATATTTATAAATGACTAATCAACGTTTGTTTTAGGCCTACCCGTGTTATTTTAGAAAATATATATGTTATTTTGAACTCAACGAGTGGCTTCAGTGTGAAAGAGAATGATGTTCATCTTGTGAGACTTGAGCTTGACCATACGAGCAACTGTGTGCAAGGTATGTGTGCTTTATCACATGGTTAAGAAAGAGTATGAACAAATACTACCATGTAATCATACAAGGATATTATAAACATATTGTTTTTAATATAATATTCAATTGTACTACATGTCCCAAAGCTGTGACCCTTATCCTAAATTGATCTATGAACTTTTGAATGTTCTAATTTTATCTCTAAACTATGATTCTTATTCTAAATTTGACCCTAAACTTTTGAATATTATTTCACCCTCAAACTATGACCCCATTCTAAAATGATCTCCAAATTTTTGAATGTACTAATTTCATCAAGTTATAATTTATGTCACATCATATTATTGTATAATACATATAATTGTTTACATGAAAATTAATTAATTTTATAATAATTTTATTAACATTGGATATGAGTAACATATAATTATAATTTGGAGGTAAAATTAGAATGTTCGTTTTACGGTCTATGTTCGGGGTGCGAAGCTGCCCCTCCTAACAATATCATCTACAAAGTTTGTACTTACGTCCTTTCCTTGGGAGTGCAACATGTCTTACCAGTGCACCCAACACTTATTGGTTATAGCCAACTCTTTAATAATCAATAATTTGATATGTTTTTCTTTTTAAAAAATATTTTACATTTTTATGTTTAAACATGTACACGTTAACAATATTTATTATGTATACATTATAATAGTATATATGGTAAAGTACACAGACGGTCACTGAACTTTAGTAAAAAAATAAAATAGTAACCAAACTTTTAAAAATCACAAAATAGCAATTAAACTTTATATTTTGAAACAAAATGGTAACCGAAGCGTTAAACCTCGTTAACCCTTAACGAAAATATGACATGTATATGCCACATCATCGTCTTTTTTCCGTTTCATATTTAAAAAACAACATCCTCGATTTAAAAAACAAAATAACAATTAAAAATTATTTTTAATCACCCCTTTAAAAAATAAAAAATACAAATAATTTCAAAAACCCAAAGTATCTGTCGATTGGGGAAATCAAATCCCCTCGTCGATCGCTATCGTTCCTTTTCCGGCACAGAATATACCGACCGATAGGCCTACAACCGTGGAAGATCTAGCTTCACCGCCGCCCGGTTACCCTTCATCATTTGTTGTGTTGCGCGGCAAGGAGCTGCAAATTTTGTTGTTCGTGATGAACCCTTTCAGGGAGGGGTTAATACCATAAACAAATCTTTTTAACAGGTCTGATTTTAGTCCAAGTCTACATTAGAAGAACGATGGGGTAATCGGTTAGCCGGGTTCGAATCAGGCTCGGTGATGTTCTGTGCTTTCGGGAGCCAAATCATTCTCGAAAAGACAGTTCAGAAAACTCGTATAAGGGTTTGAACTAACGGGGCTGCTGTTTTTAATGGCCGTAAAGCCACTAGCAGGGACTGCAACGATTGAAGAAGCATTGCTGGAAGAGTTCGAAGAAAGGGTTAAAGGCAGATGAGTGGTTTGGGGTGGATGGGTGCAGCAACCACTGATGTTGGCTCACCCATCAGTGGGATGTTTTGATTTTTGGGAGAGGAATTGGTTTCCTCATTCGACAGACATTTTGGGAGAAGAAAGAATTAAAAATAATTTATTTATTTATTTTTTAAATATGACGTGGAAATGAATATATTATTTTTTAAAATATGAGGTGAGAAAAAGGCAGTGATGTGGCATATACAGTCATATTTCTGTTAAGGTTAACGGGGTTTAACGCTCCAGTTACCATTTTGTTTCAAAATATAAAGTTTAATTGTCATTTCGTGGTTTTTAAAAGTTTGGTTATCATTTTATTTTATTTTTTACTAAAGTTCAATGACCGTCTCTGTACTTTACCCTAATATATATTATTGTAGATTTAATTTTTATGTTAAATAAATTGTATAATATATTATATTACACAATTTAGAAAATGGGCCAAGTTTGAATGTTGAGGTCCGAATCTAATTATATTTTAAACATATTAAGTTTTTTTCCCCTAAGCCCATTTCTTTTGCGTAATGTTTTTACACAAACTTCGATCGAAGCTTTGAGCTTGAACCGATAATTTGACCATTGAATATATCTATTATTAATGAAAAAAATTCTACCCATCAATTATTTTTTTATTCAAATCTACCCATTAAAGTATAAAACAAGTATAAGCTTCAAGAAAATAATACAAGAGTAAACATTATAATACAATAAATATAAATTTCAATATTTTTTAATTTTGGATTGGGAGAATCGTCTTCATAATTAGTGACAGAACTCAACGTTATTTATTGAGGGGGCGTGTAACCCCCTAGATCTACATATGCAGAATGACCATGTCAAACAGGGCACATCTTAACCTTAAAATCCAAATAGAAAACATGTCAAAAATTCCATCATCTAATTCAAAAATATATTTGAGTAAACCGATATAGGATAATGTAATCATATATATAAGCATATCATGTGCTAGTTACAAAATAAGTAATATCAAGTATGGTGGCAAAATATTCGTAACAAAAACTCCATACAGTCCTAAAATATAGGCACATGTCACCCTGAAAAAACAAAACGGTGGATAAAAACATTACAAACTAGATATAGTATTGAATGTGTCGATCCTCCGGATATCAGGTACAGAGTAGCCTATCCAAAATATTTGAAAGGAAAAAAATTTGATGGAGTGAGCTAGGGAGCTCAGTGTGTTCCATTAAGTACAAAGTAAAATAATTTAATTAGTTCAAACATGTATAAATTATTTCAGAAAATCGTGCTATAAGGGCAACCAAAGTTTTCATGTAAAATCTAGCTATCCTCCAATCGAACTCTTGTATGCAATTCCTCATAATTACATCTATAAAGGCATTAACTCAGGTCCATTGGGCGTAGGCACCATCCTAAAGGGATACCTTAGGTCAAGTAAAAATTACCCTAAACGAAGCATAAAAACCTGATACAGTAGGAATTACCCTAGCTGAAGCATAGGAACCTAGTATAGTAGGAATTAACAACCAGATTAAGACTGAAACTGCAGAAACTTCATATACTATCTTAAGTACCCAGTAAAGCAGTCTAAGTAGTAATTACAGTTATCAGTAGTAAGCAGTAATAACCGTAGAAATAAAACATGCAACTATTTTCAGTAAAGTAGTAACCAGAGAGCATGCAATTTAATCAAGTATTAAAACATAAATCAGACAGATAAAGTGATCATGCTTAAAATCAGAAAACGTGTTATGTTTCGCAAAGTCAGAAAATGTCAGTCATGTGCACATGAGCACTTCAAACTAAACATTTAAAACATTTATTTATCACACAATGAACATGTAACACCCCAATTTTGGGCTTGGAAGTTTAGGGTCTGAACCGGACCGGTTTAAATTTCGATTCGAATATAAAAGGTGATTTTAGGGAAAACTTAGTTCGGAATGCATTAAAAATATGGAAAAATATCTAAAAATCCTCTTTTATTATATATAAGAGAGTGGTAAAATCAATTTTACAAAATGGGGTTTGAAAATATGACATTTCAAGTTAGTGACTAAAATGTAATTTTTGAAAAGTTGGTGATTGTTTTAAAAGGATTGAAACTTTAAATCTTTAAGGAGCTAATTTACCCAAGGGAGGGTTTCTCCAGATTTTTCTTAAATTTTAAAGACTCATTTAATGTTATTTAATAAAAAGAAAAGAGGGAAAAGAGATATTTTAGTTTCATAACTAACTTTTGCCAAAATTTTCCCATTTCATTTTCTCTCAATTTTCCCTCAGCCAAACACATTTTCACAGCCACTTTTTCTTTGATTTTCACACCTAAAGTTGATATTTCAATCTCTAAATGATTTCTAATCATTTCTACACTAAATCCTCATCATTTGCTTATTGAATTTTCAAGAATTTTGGCTCTAAACAAGGAGAAATCCACATTTAGAGGTATGAACGTCCTTCTCCTCTAAATACTCAGTTCTTTACTGAAATTCCCAAGTTCTCAATCCTTAAATTGAGTTTTATTAAAGGTTTTAATGTTGTGTTCTTGATTTTGGCTTAAAATGCAAGATTTGGATTTAATTTTGAATGATTTTGAGGTTTGCAAGCTTTACGTTTTAGTCCTGATTTTTGTATGTGCAATTGGTTGAGTTTGAGATGTCCGATTAAGGTGAAATTTGGCAGAGAGGCACGAAACATGACTAATTTCATAATGGTAACTTAAAAATTGGTAAAGTCCTCTTAATTTTTAAGAATTTATAAATTGGTCCCTAAATTCGTATTTTGTGCAATTGGGTCCCTTTTGTTTTCCGATTGTTGTGATTTTTGAGTATGCTTATCTCAAGAATATGCCTAGGTTTAATGTGCATCTAGACAAGTTTAAAAAGAAAAAAAGGGTCGTTAATCAAGGTTGACTTTCGGGTTGACTTTGGTTTTTCCCGTGTAATCTTCGTAGTCTGGGTCAACCGTCTAGGCCGGGCTAAGGGGGTTACAGAACACACCTCAAAAGGTCAGTTCGGTCAAATGGCCTACTAAACACCAGTGTGACGATTCGATGATGTGCTAGAACTTAAGATACAACAAATCTTAAATTAATAAGGGGGTTCTCTACTATGATAATTCAGAATGTAGATATACATACGAGTCACAACGGGATCACGCTGTCGCACGTATCGAGAGAAGTTCGGCTCGGCATATGCACGGTCGGGATAGTCTCTACTCTCTAGTACCTTTAAACAAATAATTTCAAGTGTCAGTCTTTTATTCAATATCTTCTCTTAAATAAATTAACTTAATACATATGCATGTTCGGGTTCAACGCCAGATTCGGAGGCTTTCGGGTTAGAATTTCATGAAATGGACTTCAAAATCAAATTCAGGACGTCAAAAAAATATAAAATGTGAGCTTTTAGAAAAAGTTACCTTTTTGGTCAAAGTTAACGTTCCGAGTCAACGGAGATGACTCGAACGAGTTGAATCGGTCAATGAGTTGACTCAGAAGAGTTGACTCTGTAACACCCATTCCCGGCCTGGTAGAGAATTGGGTCAAAGTATGCTACCGATGTTCGATACGGTGATCAATATGGCAATATTACTCAATACTTAGTAATTCAATGAAACAATGATAATGCAATGGAGTCAATAATTCGATATTAAGCTATCGTTCCCATTTCAGGACTAATTTTAAACTTCTTACAACTTTAAGGACCAATCCATAAATTTAGTGATGAAAAGGTTTTTACTAAGAATTAAACATACCAATATAAAATTCAACCTATAAACAATGAGTCTAAATTTTTTTATCTCAATAAGAGGTCATTTGCTTAATCTATTAAGCCATTTACTACATAGCGACCATTTTTGTAATTAATCAGACTTGTTCTCATAGCTTTTAACAGATTTTGTAACACCCCGGTTTAGGGGTCAGGTGAAAATAATATTAAAATATTGTTTCGGGTTTCGATTTTAAAATTTAAAATAATAAAATATTATTTTGGACTTTAGATATTCGAATCAAAATTTTATGTTGGATCAAAATTGTTTTGGGAATTAAATCCCATGAATTTTATGATAAAGGAGAATTTGCCATCTCATTAATGGCAAGATGGTAATTATGAGAGCCTTCAAATTTAAAACCCCCTTTATGTTAAAATAAGTCTTGTCATCTTCTTCTCCACCCTTGTTTCCCCATTTCCACTACAAGAAGAGAGTTTCTCTTCATTTCATCATTTCAACTCTTTCAACTTCATCTTTGGAGCTTTTTAAAAGGTAATTGTGTTTTTGACTTAGCCTTGACTTCCTCTTCATGTTGGTACCAATATTTCTCATTATTGTTCATGATTTTGAAATTGGAAGTTTTAGGGTTTTGTTTAAAAATGAGAACTTTATGGTCTTTAACCTAAGCTATTGATTTATTATTGTTATATATGTTGATTACTACCCATAAGGTCCAACATAGTTAATTTTTACATGGTTTTATGTGGAATCCTGAATTTGGGTTTTAATGGGTTTTTTGGAGGGTTTTGGGTGAGTTTTAGGGGTTGTTTTAGGTGGGAATTGATAGCCCAATGGTAGTACTATGGTTAGGGGTTGATTTGGGATCATTTGTGGGTGCAATGGGTGTTGGAAACATGGATTTTGGAAGGGGTATTAGGGCTGTCCGAGATTGCAAAAATTGGGGTTTGGTCAAGGTTTGAAATATTGAGTTTGATGTTTGATTAGTGTTCCGGGTTTGCTACATCAATTGGTGGATTGATTTGAGGATGTTTTGCTTGTGTTGAGGTTGTTAGAAGCGATATTTAGAGTTGGTGAAGCTTCGGGACCGATTTCGGAAGTCATGGAGGCTTGTGTCGGCTTTGCTTGGCTTGCTTAAGGAAGTGAGGTGAGTGGTTAAAATGTTTTAAATGGCTTTGATCAATTGGTTCAAGCATATGAATGTGGAAATGTTTTCAAGAATCGTTTTGGTTCAAAGTTGGTTCTGAAAGAGTTTAGTTGGGCTTGAAAAGTCAATTTTAAATTCAAGAGTAAGTTGATGAGAATCGCCTCTTTAATTTCCCCTCTTTCCGTTTGTTTTCATTACTTGTGATGAGGGTTTGTTAAGCATGAAATTTAAATACTTTGAGAAGAAGCATGTTGCTTAATATTATATCGTTGATCATGTATGAAGGTAATAATGGTGACGTTGTTATACCTTGTAAGATGTGTGTAAGTTGGTGCAGGTTGTGCACGAAAATGATGAGTAAGACCATTTGTGATTGGTAAGATCGTAAGTAGTAAGCGATGCCTAATTGTGAATATTGTTACAACTTGTTTTGGTTGTGCATGATATAGTGAGTACATGTCGCATGATAGTGAGTGTATATTGTGTTGCATGGTTGGTGTCGAACCTCACGTGATGGTTGTCGTTGCTCCGGTGATGTGTAGTCCCACCGGTAGCGAATGGTATAAGACTCCGGTGATGTGTAGTCCCACCGGTAGTGACTAGTAGAAGAGTACTTTGATGTGTAGTCCCATTGGAAAACTACTAGTCGAAACGGTGACGTGTAGTCCCACCGTGTGTGTTTTGGTTATGCTTGTGCATATCATGTGTGCTCATGTTGTGTCTCACTATATCATTCCTTTTTATGATTTTGCTTTAATTTAGGATCATGCCTTTATGCATACCATGAAGTGTGATGCCATAATAAATGCCTATATCGTTGACTTGTGGTTGAACTCGTATGTGTTGGTCTTTACTTTTAAAGAAAGCTCTGAACCCTGCATTGTCGTAGTTATGTTTTAGAGCTCCGCTCACTAAGCTTTATGCTTACGCTCTCCCTTTTCTGACAATGCAGATTTTTAGTTTGGAGTTAGCAAGGAGCAAGAAAAGGGCGTCCAAGCGGGTGGTAGTTTGCTCAAGTATGGTTTATTAAATAATGTAGTAGTCTAGCAATGGGAAATGCTACGTGTTTTAGGAGCTTGTATCTAGACTCCTTTGTGTTGGCTTTATGTTGTTGATGCCTTATGTTGATGTTTTGGATTGATTATGGGTTGTAATGCATGAATGTTATGATGTATGCTTGAGTGCGGTGGCATGTCTTTAGATGTTTAGGTTGCCTTGTTGTGGGTGCAAACCTCATATGCTTAACTTGTGCCTTTTAAGGCCTTTGAGTTCCATGTATGACCTTAAATGTTGAATTGCCCTTGGTTGGAATGCCATGTATGGATGCCTTGTTTCATGTTGAATGCTTAAGTTACTTGTATGATTTGTGCACCACCTTGTGTTGATTTGTGCCTCTTGTTTCTTAAGTTTTCAAGCATGTTTGTATTGTTGGATTGCCTTAGGAATGATGCTAGTGTGCTGGTTGAGGTTTTAGAGGGATTTAGAGGCATCCTTGTGCCTTAAATCAGCTAAAACCTGTAAGTTCGTAGCAGGGGGTATCGATACTGTTGGACCCGTATCGATACGGCCTTCATGTTCAGGCCACGCGTTTCGATACGCGAGGGGGGCGTATCGATACCTTTTTGGTCACTGAAGTCACTGTCGATTTTGGTATCGAAACGGGCCTCTGGCGTATCGATACGGTCATCTTAGCGTTGACCGCGAGAAGTTGACCGTTGGGGAGAGTATCGATACCCTTTTTGGGCGTATCGATACGGTCTCCACGGGTTGACTTTGACCAGTTGACCTAGTCAAGGCGTATCGATACACTCCTTAGGTGTATCGATACCGCCTGTAGTTTAAGTATAAAATTGGGCTGTTAAATGTTGTTATGGGTTTGTTTGATTTGCTCGTGTATGATGTTCCGTTGTTTGATCACTTAGGATCTAATAATCCTCTAGACAAAATTAAAATGAAAGAAAAAAAATAGAGTTGCTAACCGAGGGGAACCTTAACGGGTTTCGCTTCGGTTTTCCCCGTGTGGCCCACTCGGACCGGTCATCCGGCCAGACCGGGACGAGGGGGTTACAGATTTACTTGTATTGATACTGATATTTAGAGAAGTCGTACCAGTACACTTGTATCATGACTGGTATTATTGTTAGGTTTTGTAAACTCGTACTGATACGAGATTAGTCTGTATCAATGCGCAATGCCCAAATTATTATTTCAGGATTCTATTAGCGATTTTTCGTATCGGTAAAGCTCTAGGTGTATTGATACGGAGGGTTAGGGATCAGTACACCAAGAATCTGTACCGAAACCTTTTTCATAACTCAATTCCAATGTTGAATTTTTGTACCGATACGCACATAGCAGTATCAGTACGTTTGTTTGCCTATGACCAATAATGCATATTATTATCGATACGCCATCACCCATAATTAAAAAAACAAGTATAAGCTTCAAGAAAATAATACAAGAGTAAACATTATAGTACAATAAGGATTATTATTTTATACACCGGCGGTGAAAACTTTTTGTTTCTACAAGCGCCTCAATTATAGGGTTTACTTTAGGGTTTAGTGTTTAGGATTTTTAGTGTAAGTGTTTAGAAGTTAGGGTTCAGATCTAGAATTTAGGGTTTAGGGCTTAGGGTTTTTAGTGCATGTGTTTAGAATTTAGGTTTTATAGCTAAAATTTAGGGTTTAGGGTTAGGGTTTAGGTTTTAGGGTAATATGGGTAGGGATGTAGGTTTTAACCTGTAAACCCTAAATTTTTACCCTAAATCCAAAATTATATCAACAGACTCTAAATTCAAAACTACTACACTCAAACCTCTAAACTTTAAACTCTAAATGGAGTCTCTAACCCCTAAAACTAAGACGCTTGCGTATAGAATAATTACCCATACAATAAATATAAATTTCAATGTTTTTAGTTTTGGATTGGAAGAGTCGTCCCTATAACTAGTGACGAAACTCAACGTTATTTATTGAGGGGGTCATTTGAAAATATTTAAATTTAGGGAGACAACAATATAAATAATATGTTTTTAGCGGATTAAAATACGATTTTACCATTACCTTAACTCTCATTATGTACCGCCATGCCTATAATGAACCTTTGTAACATTTGATTCGGATTAATCAACCAATGAATTGAATATATATGATTATAGAAAAAAAAATCATTGTTAACTTAATTATTAGAAAAATAGATATAGAAAATAATACAATTATTTTTAAAGATTCGAGATGTTCCTTTTAAGGTCCTTCACGTTCGTTTTGATTTGTATATAATTTCCCCGACAGTGAGAGAAATGAAAGGTTCAAAATGGATGGCACACGCATTACGCCGGTGGCGTTAGCGTGTGAGTGCCACCAAGGGGCAAGTGCCGACCTCCCATTGCTCGGCGGACGCTCCCCGAATTGGGCAGTGGAATACGTTGGGTCCCGTGAAATGAATGGATTCCGCAGCCACTCATTTAGCAATAGAATAAGGCCCCGTTTTCGTAGAAACATCATTGCACATTTTCATCTAATTCTATAATTTATCACTAGGTTGACTCACCAAACTAGTTCCTTTGAATATATTATCTCTTTTTAACTCATTAGATCATACAGTTATTAAATTACATCATTTCTAAGTCAAGAGATTTGAAATTTGTTTCAAGCCTTTTGAATATTTGATTCACATGCAATACCTTTGAATTATGTATATATTAGTAGGGATTGGTTGTTTTGTTTTGTTCTAATTATGGTTTTAGACTTTTAGTCTCCGTATTAGAATTCCAATGCTATTAATTCCGGTTGTTAAATTGATTATCTGGTTTAATAAAGATTTAAATATTTGATTGGATTTCAAAGAGATTTTAATTAATTATGTGTTCAAATAATAGGAAAAAAATTCAACACCATCAACCAACAATGTTTTCAATTTGATCATACTAAATAAAGTTAAGAATAAACCACACATGGTCATCTGATTATTAGTAAGTTTATATTTTGGTCATCAATTTATGAAAACTGTAGATATTGAGGGTTAAATTTGTTATTATGTCAATTTTAGAAGTTGTCATGCTATTTTTCCATTAGAAGTTACGGACAAAGTGACTTAAATGATCACATTTGATTAGTTTTGTGCGATGAAAATGTAATTTTTCATAATTTAGTGACCTAAATATAAACTTACTAATAATCCAATATAGTATAGGTACTAAAATCATAATTATACTCCATACTCCCTACCAAAACACCACCCACTTGAGCATGGCGTTTTCCATGTATAAGCTCTTCTTCCTTTATAATTTAGACGGGGTTATAAAAAAAGGTGAGTTCATAAGTTCTTTAGGGAACACAAAACTTGCTTTGGTCTGCAATTCAATCTCTAAAAGTTGAAAACAAACCAGATAGGGATATGCATGACTTTATTGTACGTATGTGGGATTTGTTGTCTGATTTTCCAAACGTCAAAAAAGATAAAACAACGACCCTCTCTTCCTCATGACCGAACCAAAAAAGGGGGACCGACCGAGGGTCAAATGTATGCTGTTGTGTTGGTGGTGGCTGGTTATGGTGGGGAGTGGAGTTTCCTGGAAACCTAGAACAAGTCAAATTTAGAAAAAGATAAAAATAAAAGGCAGATCTTGCTTTGCTTTAATCAAACGTTAGAAAAACCAGACCAGAGGGATAATGTAAGTTGGTTAATCATAATGAGATGAACATGTTATTTTTAAATATTATTATTTAATTATACTAAAACAAAATTTACGGTTTAACTGTTGTAGTACGATGGTTAACTATGAACGCCTAGTTCAAGTGTGGCATTTCGAGTTATCCACGTATGTGCAGTCAAAGTTGCACGAGAATCAGGCATGGCAGCAGAATATTAAAGAAAAGAGAGGGGGGCATGGGAGTCTACACCACTACACATGACTTGCGTGTGTCGGTTTCCAATGCAGAAAAAATGTGAAATCCACCACCTGACATATTGCATGGGTCACATTAACCAACTCTTTTTCTTCTTTTTTTGATGATGACGATGATGGACATTTCAAGGTATCAAACCTAATGGAAACCCATTTTCTTTTTGGTTATTATGCCACCACCACTTATTTATTTATTGCCTTCATGAGATGTGCACAACATGGCCACCCCACCCACAAATACCTAAAAGAGGAGGTTGAAACTAACTAGCTGCTCTTGTTTCCGGAGAAAATCTCTTCTGATATTATCTTTTTATTTATAAGACTCGAACTTTTAACGAAATTTTAATCCAAATATCCAATACTGCCATCCTATTCTGCAAATGCATAAATAGTGGATCCAGTCTTTGCAATTATTATATTAATCATGTAGCCTATAACATGGATAATTGCATAATATATATATATATATTTCCAGTGCATTTCCATAAGGTTCCACGTGTAACAGTGGCTTGTTTATATATATATAGTTAATGGTTAATTGTTGGAAGCATGCATGTATGGTTGCTGCACAAACACAGACAAAGAAAGCAACAAATACAACAGGTTTTGCTGTGGAGTGTGAACTCTCCTCTCTCTCTCTCACGCACATATATATTTATTATTTAAAGTGAGTTTAATAATTTTAATTTTAATTTCGACAAAACAAAATATATCTACGTTACTCAGAGTCGTAGAGACTGGTTTTATCTGAACAAAGGCCAAGATGAAATTAAAACATTATGAAAGGCCAAAGCTGATATTTTCTATATTCAAATGTCTCAGTTTAATTTTTTAAGAAGACGTGAGTTCGAATATGTTTAAGTGTTCAATATTCTTCTATGTATAGATAGAGTCATTGTACCAAAATTATATGTTGGAACAAAATGTGTCGGTTTTCATAGTATGCAGATAGGGTGGAGATGTGTGTATTGTTAAAACGTTGGCATCATTTTCAGTTCATGCATGAATCATGCTGGTGTCATATGAACAATCTGAAGCAGTTAATGATACAAAACCCCATTGTTTTGGTTTTATTCATTTATTTGTTTCCCAAAATTTCATGAGAGCGTCAGTGTGGTGTGGTCCTCAAAATGACCGTTTCAGCAGTGAGTGGTCTAATTAGCCATATTTTTCAAGTCTCAAATTGTGGGCAAAGAACACTGAGCCAGCCAGCTCTCATTCACAAGATGCGACTTTTAAATGCATCGGTGGTGGGTCACAACAACAGGGATGGGACCTTACCACCTCCCTTTGCTCCGTGCAGGCACCAGCCCCCTCGGTGCTCTAAACCAACAACTCCTCGGCTCACCGTCTCGTCTCTTTCAAAGTCTTGCCCATTAATAAAATAACAACTACTTTCGACTGCCCATTTTTCCTTAACAATGAAATTTCTTTATCTTTTCTTGTGTGCTTGTATGGATACGTATAATTCAACATAGGGTTTTGAATTGTCAAGATCTTCAATGGGATTTGGTGTAAATGTTCAAATTTGTGTTTGGTCGGATATTGAATTGATTTTGAACTTGACATGGGGGTTTTTGAAAATTGAAATAAACAAGGGGTCCTAACCCATATATATAAGCATTTTTTACCCTTGTTTTTTTAACCAATTTAACTCTTAACGTTTTGGGTCAAAATGGTCCATCTGCATATGAAAATTGTTAGTTAACTAACGGTAAATGACTTAAAATGACATAATAAACCTACATGACGACGCATGTTGGCATGCGAGTGTTGTATTGACAAATGTATTGACTTGAAGTAATGTAACATCAATCAAAAAATAATTTTATAAAATTATATAAGATATTAAATTATTTTTTCTCCCGACATCTCATTTTGTCAGGTGATCATTTCAAGTTGTTTATCGTTTGTTGACTAACAATTTTCATCCGTGGATAAATCATTTTGACCCAAAATAAAACATTGAGGGTTAAATTAGTTCAAAAAAATGAAGATTAAAATGACTATTCAGCCAAAACCTTAGGGTAGTTTTTGGCATTTTGCCTATATATTAACCAAATGTTTAAGGGTAGTTTTTTAAGAAAAAATCCCATGTAATTGATTTAACGCATTAACTAACGGTGTTATTTCAATTTGGACCTAATAATACTATCACAATAATAGAGGGTCTAAAAAGACAATTAGAGAAAGAAAACAACTTTCTAAATCATTCACCAATTCATGTGTTGGATAAGCTAATGATGAAGCCCTTAATTAAAGGGAGGGCGAATTGAGTCAATGCATGCGTGTAGTAAGGCACGTGGAAAACCACAAACCCACCTTCCAAGAAACGAAAGCTCCATACATTGCATTTCTAATCAAAACTCAGACCAATCACCCAACAACAGTTTAATCTCGAAAACAACGGTCTTAAACATATACTCTCTTTGAACGTGTTGAAATAAGATGTGAACCCTAAACTTGTTTGTTTTCTGTAAAGAATAATGCATGAATCATCGATTGCTATAACCACCACCAATTAAGCAATGACATTGTTCCCGACACAAATCGCTTTCAATTTGACAAACAAAAACACAAAAGGATTCAACTTTATAAACCGCAACAGTTTAGAAAAATTGCAGCAAACACTTGGCACCAAATACGAGAACAACGGGGTTTGGATTTTTGCAGAAGGATCCCACTTTTCTCCTGTGGTCAATGAAGTGAAGTTAGCAAAGCTAAGAACTTTTGGTTTAAAGCGTCGGTCTTGGTGTTTTCGCAGTTTTCACATGGAGGGGCCACCCTTTTTGCACTGTCCATGTGTATATGTGCCGTTGCTCTCGGTGTTTCCTTTACGAATGCAAACGGAAACAAGGCTTTCAAATTAAAGATTTTGGCTGAGCTGAGCTAAACTGACAGACACACACACACAGCCCTCGTTTCCCACTAGTATATTGAATTGAGGATGTGTAAATGTAAGAGTAGTTGCATTTGGGCTTGGGAAGCGTGTTTGTTTAAGTTTAAGCAAGGAAGGTTTCTTTTTTGCTTTAGAATCTTGGTGAGATTGGACAAATTTTGGTCTGATTTAGGATCTCCATTGGTGTTGAATTTCTTGGATTTGTGTGTGTGAGTTTGGTGCATGTGGTGGAGTAGGAGTAGCAGAGACAAAGAGTGACAGATCATGTTCCGGGATAAAAGTTGTGAATTCTCGATGCCATCAATCCGTTTCTTCTTTATATATTTCCAGCAACATTTTGTCTTCTGCCATTTATGTCAGTTTCAGATTCTCTATTTCAAATCTAATATCTACTCCTCTAAACCTAACACATTTCTTCAACAACAAAAAATCCTAACATATATTAAATATTTTACAAAATGTTCTTAAATGATGTGAAGGAGTTAAAATTTTAACAGTTGAATCTAAAGAGTGGCTCTAGTACCGGAAAAAGATATAACGTTCATCTTGAAAGATTTGAGTCATTGTGTGTCCAAGGTGTATGTAGGGTAGGGATGGGCACGAATTGAATTTTTGGCCAACCGAACCCAAGCCGATATATATAAATTAATTGTAGGGACCTAATTGTAAAAAATAATTTTAGGCACCCAAATATTAAAAAAACAATTTTAATAACCTAATTATAAAAATATAAAGAGGGGTATTATTGTAAAATATCCCTAAAAATATACGGGGAAATACACTATTAGTCTCGAATCAGGTTGGGTCGAACTTTTTCACCCAAACACGATTTTTTTTACAAAAGAAAATGACTTGGTCAAGTCGGGTGAAATGTTTATCCCTAGGTGTATGCTATCAAAAAGTTAAGAAAAAATGTGAACAAATACAGAAATATTATCATGTAATCACACCAGTATATATTCAAATTATTTTAACAGTTGTGTGGAATCCTAACTTGATTGAATTATTTGGATTGACTAATGAATACAGTAGGAAATTAATTTATTTAGTTTTTTATAATCACCGATATCAATAAATTAGATTGATTTAGATCGAATAGTCTAAAAATTTATTATAGAGACAATTTTCTCAAATTTATTTAACTTTTTAGTGTTTTTTTATCAAATCAATCGAGTAGTCTAAAAGTTTATTATATAGACAATTTTCTAAATTTATTTAATTTTTTAGTGTCATTTTTTTATCAAATCAATCGTGTAGTCTAAAAATTTATTGTAGAGATAATTTTCTCAAATTTATTTAGTTTTTCAGTGTTTTTTTATCAAATCAATCTAAATGTAACAAAATAATAACATAATGTTAAGTTGAAATGTTATCTTCTCTTTGTTGAAATACTTTAATTATTTTATCATTTTCTGTTTCGCAATGAAAAAACCAAAAGAAATAGTGGTGTCGATATTTTAATAATGATAATACGTATTCTTTTGAAATTTTGACGACGAAAAAAAATGATAAAATGTAGGCTTAACATTATCGTTATTGTTTTATTACATTTAGGTCAATTTGACAAAAATGACTAGACTAATAAAGTTAGATGTCAAAAAGATAATTCTACCTTTAAAATGTTGCATCATACTCTATAACCACATCTCTAATCAATTCAATCCCGGCCATCAAGCTTTGGCTTAATGGCAAATATGAGATTACATGTTTGAATATTTATAGAATGTTACACTTGAATTCGAGTCTTAACTTTTAAATTTAATTATATTTAAAAAAAAACATTTCAATTTATTTAAATCTCATCATGTATAGATTTTATCCGGATATATATTATGATCTGAATCTAGATAATTATGTGGTATAATAATCAATATAAATTATTCAAAATAATCGGGAATACAATTTCTTATTTTGTAACACTTTTACCTGAATTTCTTTTTTCTGTTTGAAATGAAATATCCTACTCCTACAAACCTAAAATAGATTTAAAATTCCTTTGATGGGCAACTACTCTATATGAGATTAGGCCGTCGTTATCCCGGGTCAATTGAACCGATAAGCACAAACTCATGGAGTTACGATAACAAACTATACTTGACAGTTGACACCAAACCAAACCAAATTCTTTGAATCGGTGCTGAAAAATCAAAGTCATATTATAAAAAATAAAATAAAAGATATAAATTCAACCTGAATGAATCTACTAAGTTTAAGAAATATTGCATGAACCATAAAAGTAGTTGTTAACTTTAGCAACAATTAATTAATTATAGCAATAATATTGAGGAGGTGCGTGAATGGTAAATAGAAATCATGTCGCTTTTTAGTGCCTCTTTCTATGTTTCACATTAAAAAAAGATTTAAGGTTAATATTAATAGTTAAAGTTTAAAGAATTACGTGTATGATTTTTAGTGTTTATAATTTTGAATTTAGGGTATCACTTAAAATTTAATTTTTTAGTGTTGAATTATAGAAAAAATTACTTGAATTATAGAAAAGAGTACCGAAAATGGATATATGATTTTTGTCCCATGAATAGTAGTCCTTCTATTTTGTTGACATTAACAAGCAGGGATGGTGGAATTTTATTTTTTAATTCAAGTGTTTTATTTGTATTTTTATTGATGGTTTAATTTTATGCCCTTAATGTTTTGAATAACTATTTAAAAAATTATACCCTGCATATATACCATGTTTGGTAAAGAGATGTTTGGGCAAAAATTAGAGGTTTGAGCCATAATTAGAGGTTTGACCAGTCAAATCCGTTAATATTGTTGTTTGGTAAATAGCGGATTGAAAGAGAGGATTGAGGTGAAACCGCTAATTTTAAAAAAGCTCATAATAGGAGCTTTTTGAGATTAGAGGTTTGATATTAGATTTGTAAAGACTCTTTTGCCCTTACTAGTTATCAAAAATCACAAAATAACCTAAATTAAATATTTTCTCAGCCTATTTATAAGCTAATCCTATTTTTTTTATTATCACATATTTATATGTGTATTTAGTAATTAAATTATATTATATTAAAATGATCATATAAATAGTAAATTAATATATAAATCATTCGAATATGTTCAGAAAAGTTATATTAAAAATAATTTTATAGATCTAATTAATATTAATTAGATACAAAATATTGATAACTAATAACTATTCAAACAAGTATGGAATATAATTATATCCTTATATGTCATTTTGTTTGTTTAAATAATCTAACAGCTATCAACTATCAGTTAATTTTACCAAACACTTTTATATAATCAGTTAATACAATCCGCTAGTTAAATCAGCTAATGCAATCAGCTATCAGCTAATGTAATCCGTTATCCGCTATCAGCTATCCGCTAATTTCCAAACAGGGCCTGTTTGTCCTGTTAATAGACAAAAATATTTATAAAATTAAAACATCCCAAGAATTTATTGTTTTATTTAGATAATCCTATATTTTATACACCATTTTAACCTTTTTAATTTACACTATGATGAAGATTATTCGGGTGTAAATCAAAGAACAATGAAGCTAATAATTTAAGTGTAAAAAAAAAACTTGATTAATTGGAGTGATGAAATTTAACGATCTTTTTAATATTAACCATGTTAATGAAGCTAATAATTGAAATATACAAGGAAAGTTCTGGATCAATTATCTTTACGTGACAGTTCCAACAACATTATAATAAACCTTTTTTATCACATGTGTTATAGGTTGAATACGAACAAAAAATAATAATAATAAAATAGAATGATTTTATGAGTGCACTTATCTTGATAGATTATTATAATTTCTGGTTAATTGATCAACCTCAGCTTTTGGTTTGTGGCGGCAAAGCTAAATAAGACTTTCGGTTACTACCTAATTATTGGATTGTTTGTATTTTATACAATTTAATATAAACACACTTCTTTTGAATTCTAAAATTTACTTTGAATTATCGATAAAGTATTCATTCAATGAAAATCGAGTTTTATCGTGTGTAAATATCACGAGTAAATTTGAAATTCAGTTTTATGATAGTAAGGTCTTGTAATGGGAGAGTGTCATCAATTTGATCATAATTTAAAATGCCCGATTCTGATTATAATATTCAATTTTTTATTAAAAATAATGCTAAACACAATTCTATCGTCCAACTCCCTGTTTTTTTTTATTTTAATTGTAATTACTCATATTGTATGGATGATAGTTGCAATTGAAATATGAACTAGTTAATATGAATTATTGTCAAATTTAAACTTCGAAAATGATATGTATTAACCATAAAACAAACATAAATCATATAATTTTTTTATTTAATTGTAGAATAAAAACAATATGATAATATAAATCTACTATACACATTTATTTAATGAATATATACCAATAATTATTTTATTTTAATAAATATGAATGAAAAAAACATTTATATTCTCGTAATTTTATTTCGCATACTATTTAATAAATATAATTAATTACAGTTTATTTTTATTGATAATTAGTTTGAAGATATAAAAAAATACAACTTAGTGTGTAAAAGTAAACAAATCAAACAATTATAGTTTAATTATTATTTTGATTTTTGGAATGAAAAGGCTGTTTAAACATTTAAATGAGAGTTCCATAACTGAGCCTGCATTTATTTCCATGCATGCAATGAAATCTACACTAATTATAGATTTTGGTGGTTAAGTAATTTACTTTCCACCATTATTCTTAAGATATGATGTGCTGTTAAAGCTTAAGAAATTTATTTTAAAAATTATGTATTTCAAAGCTTTTTATTTGCTAAATAAATGCTCAACCCTGACTTGGTAAAGTACCCTATTATTCGGACTTTCAAATGACTAAACTGACGCAAATTACTATTCCTTTTCTTCTTTTCAAATTCTTAAAACTGTAAATTAAATAAGTAAAAATTTTGGAGAATTTAATTCTAATTCAAAGAAACATAGCATGAGTACGTTTTAAAAGCCACCATATAACCGGATACAAATATAATTACATACGTAGCATAATGTCAAGAAATATCCTAATATCTGACCGAATAATTATTTTGACTTTCAATTTAATCTAAAAACATTAAGGGTTAAATTAATTTAAAAATATAAACTAAAATAATTATTCAATCAAATATTATAGATATTTTTTAATAGTATGCCTATTAAAAATACAGTCTAAATAAAAGAATCCATGTTCTGGTCAATAGGCACTATCAATGGGTGTAGTCACAAAATATGCATGTGTACGTCGATGCTTACAACTTCCCATACGTGGCATCTGAATTCCTATACGATTATTATTAGAGAAAAATATGGCAGAAAATAGTATCCTATGCGCTCCATCTTTCCTTTTTCAGTTACTTCATAATAATCAAAATCAAATCAAATCCCATTATTTTCTTCTTTTTATACCCACACTCCATCTCTCTTATAAATACACACCAACACCCTCCACCATCTTTTTGTTTTCACATGTCCTTTTAGTTTCTTTGATCCCAACTGCAAAACCCCCATTCCGCAAAAGAGATCTGTGGATTAGAAGAGAAGGCTGTTTCCTTTTCGGTTCTTTTCAGTCGTTGTTTGTTTTTGTTTGGTGGTTTAAGAAGAACGAATCAAGGAGATTATGGCTGTACAAGCCCAGTTGTATTCTGATAACATTAACATCGGCTTTCCATTGTCCGCTTCTTTCGATTTGGTCGATAATGGTTGCGGCGTCGGTGCCGGTTTCAATCAATACGGTTTGAGTGTTCAACAGTTATCAAACGTGCAACAACTGCAGTTTCAGTATCTACAAAACCAGCACCAAGGAAACCAGAATCTTGAATCCATGATGTTTAGCCAAAACATGGTTTCTCAAGTCGAGAAGCAGAGGAACGAGATTGATCGCTTCATCAAATCACAGGTTAGCAGCAAAAGAAACCAATTTTTTTTTATTTTTTTCAAAGATCGTGTCTTTGGTTCAATTGGGTTCTTAATTTTTCTTTCTTTCTTTTTTTCGTTTGATTTTAGAATGAGAGGCTGAGATTGTTACTGCAAGAACAGAGAAAGCAACAATTTGCAGTAGTGGCGAAGAAGATGGAATCGAGGGCGTGTGTTTTACTCAACCAGAAAGACCAAGAGATCGCAAAGGCGACGAACAGAACAACCGAGCTGCAAAACCTGTTGGGAAGACTCGAGATGGAAAACCAAGCGTGGCAGAGAGTGGCGCACGAGAATGAAGCGATGGTTTTCTCTTTAAACAACCGGCTCCAACAGCTCCGGGAGCAAGCTTCTTGTCGGTTTAACAACGGCGTCGACGACGCAGAATCTTGCTGCGAATGCGACAACAAAGAGGCAACCGCCGCCGATCAAAGAAAAGAAGAGGACGGAGAAGAAAGAACGATGGTCTGCAAATGCTGCTACCATCGGAGCTCGTGCGTGTTGTTCCTCCCGTGCAGGCACCTCTGTTCGTGCAAGGATTGCGCGGTTTTTCTCGATTCCTGCCCCGTTTGCAGAACAGCTAAGAAAGGTAGCATAGAGGCATTGGTTTCCTAGGCAACGGGAAGCAGAAGATCTGAGGTTGAAGATGAGTTGCCTTTTCTAGGTGGTATTAGACTGGACATTGTGTAATTAGAGAAGCAGAAATAGAAAAATGAATTGAACAGAGATTTACAGGAATATGACAGGTTTTTCTTTTTCCCTCTTAATGCTTGAAATTATTGCCTGACCATAACTTTTATAGGTAGCAATAATATATTACATAATTCACAGATTCATCCTCTGATATGCTATTATTTTCTGGGTTTGGTCAGAAAATTTTGAACGTTAATGTCAGATTTGAGATTACAAGCTAATCTGTGTTGATATTAATTTCAGATTAAGTAGTGAGATCGTTTCAATTTTCTTTGATTAATGACGAGGTCCGATCTTTAATAAGAAAACTGCCAACAAGGCCAATTTCCCCCCAAAAATGCTTGAACTTTTCTGAGACGAGTCTTCAATTTTTTTCACTTATTTATTATCATCAAATCTTTTTGTGTTCAAAATTTTAATCTTGACGTTGTGAATGAGAAAAATCGGTTTATGTGAGTTGCCTCCTAATAGATCCGAAATTGGTTTGTAGTTATTATATAATATCTAAATTTGTTCATCTCATTGAGTAATTCCTAATGAAAAGGGAAATATTAAACTTGGATTTGAACAGTTTTTATGTATAGTGTTATACATAGCGAAAATTGGAGAAAATTATATCATTGGTTTGACTTACCACATCAGACATGATTTTATTTAGTAAAAAATTATATATTTTATTATTATTTTTTATGTCATCAATTTAATAATATAATAACTTCAAAAAAAATTATTTTTATAACTGATGTAGTAAGTCGGATCTATAATATAATATTTTCGGAAGATGGTAAGATTGGTCGACGGTTTGTGAAGTTGTTTCTCCTTGTTATCTGCCTTATTTTACTGTTATCAATTTTAAATTTTTATATAAAATCATATTTATTTTAATATATTGTATTAGTTCATACTAGAAAAAACCTGAAATCGGTTACGAACATTTGATCTGTTCGGTTTTTATATATAAAAAAACTGATTAGATCAACAATTATCATAAAACTGAACAGAACTATACACCGAAATAACCGAATCAAAATTTTCTCATTCAGTTTAATTATTTTTAATTTTGGTTTTATCTTCTAAGATTTATTTAATAAAATAGAAAAAAAATGTTTAAAACTTTTATAATTTGATTAAATAAAATAATATTTTTTAAGAGAACAAACTAATTAGTTTTAAGATAATTTGGGCTAAATTAATTTAAGGTTGGGTTGAATAGGGGAGTAAAAGGCCTGAAGGCTTGACTATGTATTTTGGGTTTGATGCAAACTACTGAAAGATATGTCCGGTTTATTAGGTTTGTTAAGTCGAGCCCATTAAATTAATTTAAATTGAATTTTCAACCTATTAAATTTAATTTAATAGGCTAATCAATTTTTTACTCCGAGTTATCTGAAATGACTTATTAATAAATCTTTCAATTCAATAATTAAGTGATGAAAATTTCAGTATGGAAATTGTACTCCTGAATTTTATATCGTTAATTTATATTAGAAATATGTTTTGTAAATTAGTCAAAACTAAGTATAGAATATAATTTTTTTATTTAATAAAAAATAAATTTAATTTTATAAACTGATTTATTTCTTCATTTTTTAGAGAATCTATTTCATAATATTTCTTAATTTTAATTCTATTAATATAATGTTTTATATACATTTTTATAGTTTGGATAAAATTTTGATGTGGTAATTTATTTCAATTTTTTGTTTAGTTTTTTAACTTGTCTACCAATCTTATTCAAAACTTTTTAAAGTTTCCTATTTAGTAAAAAAAAATATAATTATCAAACGCGTTTTAAAAAGTTAAATGTTGTAAATGATAAATTTTCAATGATATATCAAACACACCCTCACTCTAATTGTCTTGATTCCAAAACTTGATTTGGTTCGAGAAAGTATTCTTATTTTTTCATTAGAATAAAATAATATTTTTAATTAATGTAAAATGAAAACTTGTTTAATAAATAACGTCAAAAATACATTTTTAAAAATGAAAAATATAAAAAACACTATTAGCAATTATTTTTTCGTAATAGAAAATGAGAATTAAAAATATAAATTTATATGAACTTTAACTGGGATTTGGTGTCACAAATTAACTTATACACCAATTCATTAGAAAATTGTAAATTATAATAAATGTTTTTTCTAAGAGTATTTTTATTTATTTATTAAGGGTTGGGATTACGGAAGATAAACAAACTCAAATCTCAATTATTATATTTATAATACACATTTTGATACCTTAACATTGCCTCAAGCTTCAATTTAGTATTTAAACTTTATTTTGATCTAATCAAATACTTGATTTTTGGCTTCTTAGTTCAAAATAGTACTCAAATTGGGCTTCTTGATTTAATTTAGTATGTGTATTTTTAGTCCAATGCACGAACTTCGTTTATTGGTTCAAACTGAATTACTTTTAGATTTAGATCCGTTTAAGCCGGTAAATTTAAGCAAATTCAAGTTATTTTGAATCTTTATAAATATAAATATTTTTATTTCAAATGTAATAATTAATTTGATAAAAAAACATACGTACTAAATTGACCAAAAATTCAGGTATCTAATTAGGCCAAAGAAAGATTTAGATACCAAATTAAACATCGAAACCAAATTCAGATATAGAAATATATATCTTCCCTTTGTTTATACCGTGTATAGCATTTGGGATTTGCATAAGATTGTAGGCGAACTTCACTACAACTAATTGCTATATTTGATGGAATCTCTCATTATCTAGTAAGAAATGTTATGAAAGAGTAAATGAAGGATTAGTTGGGTAATTTACCCAAAAGAATAATATTTTCCCGACTGAGCCAGATATGAAAGAAGACGAAGAACCGTATTTTATTAACTTTAAAGATCATGACAGTTATCAAATTATTCCGCGAGCAAGTTTAAAGATTATTGTTTTCCCAATTGTGATTAAACAAAAACTAAATCTTTAAGCAAGGAATCAGTTCAAAGGCTGTAGGAAAATTATATTCGGCGAAGCTTTTGCTGCAAAGGTAAGGGCTTTCACATTTCTCAGATTCGTATTTATTTCATAAAAATCCACACTTCACCCTTTAAACTTCAATTATTTGCTCTTCCAGGTCGTACCCAGATCCAATTTCTTCTTATTTAAGCTAATTATTACTCTCAATTTCTTTTAACCCATTGTTTTTTTTTTTTGCAGGTTTGATTGTAAATTCCAATGGCCAACAAGTCTAAACCTAAGCCTAAACCAAGCCAACTCTCTGTTTATCTTTACATTCCCAATATTATTGGTTAGTTCTTCTCAACTTTTGAATTCTTAGCGGGTTCTGAGTTTAAAAGCTTTTTTGTGGTTATGCATGAAAAATCCCATCTTGGGTCCTTTTGGTTTTTTAAAATTTTAAAGTGTTTTCATTTTGTGATTGTAGGTTATATAAGAATTCTCTTGAATTGCTATGCTTTTGCTATATGCTTTTCCAGCAAAAGACTTTTTTCTGCTCTCTATTTTCTAAGGTGAGAATTGAATCTATAACATAGGACGCTTTGTCTGCTTTTGAGAAATTATAGAATTGAATGTGATTAAATTTGGGATTGCAGCTTTGTTTGTGATGCTGTGGATGGTTGGTGTGCTCGCAAATTCAACCAAGGTATGATTTGTACTCTTTTCTATCTTTAAAAGTTATGAAAATAGTCCAAACAATAATGTAAAGATGGCATGTTTGCATTCTAAATTTAGGATCAAATATAGCACACAGTGGACTTTAATTACTTCAATTGTCATTCTTTGTGGGATGTTAAAAGGAAGGCTTGTCACGTTGAAATGGCGTCTCTAAGATAAAAAATCTGATATTTTTTCTCAGCTTCGACATTTGGAGCTGTTCTGGACATGGTAACAGATAGGTACACTATCTCTATCCGTGATAGACATTGAGCTTTTGGGATACCTTAGCACAATTTTTAGTATTTTTTTTCAATAAATGGCAGTAGAAATTTTGTAGTACGTAGTTGTCTACATAGTGATTCTTCTCGGTTCTGTAATTCAGGATTAGCACTGCTTGTCTATTGGTTATACTTTCTCAAGTGTATAGGTAAGTTCTCTTCCATTGGTTCGTTTGTGTTTATTTTGCCAAATTGATGTACTTGCATCCTGCTATATCTGTCACGTTTTTATGCAGGCCTAGCTTGGTTTTCTCGTCTTTGCTGGCCCTAGATATTGCTAGCCACTGGCTGCAGATGTACAGGTAGCCCTTTTCCCTTGAAATACGTATTTCATTCGTATTTATTTTTTAAACTCGGGTATGTCTTTCCTTGTTAACTCTTCATATTTATATTGCAGCTCATTTCTAGCGGGTAAGGCTAGTCATAAAGATGTGAAAGACAGCTCTAATTGGCTTTTCAAGCTTTACTATGGAAACCGGATGTTTATGGGTTATTGTTGTGTGGCTTGTGAGGTAATTATAAATTTATAATCCATTCCATCTATTTGCATTGTCATGTTTTCGGTACTTGTATATTGATCGAGTTATCTTGAGTTTACAGGTTCTTTACATAGCCTTATTTCTTATTTCGAAGAACCATACTGAAGATTTGATGGATGTAAGTGTCTGGATTCTTGTGTAATGCTTCCTTTCCCATTTGAAGAGTGGATTCCTTTGCGTTATGATTTCTAACTGCTTTATGTTTTTCGTCTCAGGTTGTAGTGACTACCCTGAAAGAGGGTTCACCTCTTTCTATTCTTGTTGTTATAAGCTTATTTGGATGCTCAGTCAAGCAGATCATCAATATTATACAGGTAACCACATATGCTTTATAACTTAATCGAAGTTGCATTTATTTCATTTGTAAAAATTAATTTAATTCCGCATGTCTTGTCAAATTGTTGTAATGGCAATTTAGATTTGAGGTTGGTAATTGTTTTCTTCAGATGGTCTAACTTGAGCTGAACTTCCTAGACCAGCTATTAAGATAAAACACAAGTTGGTTTCCAATAGAAGCACCACCGGCTCCCGATTTAAACAGAAAAAGTTCTTACTTTATATATTAGTTAATTCCAAATTAACCAATGAAATTCTTAAGGGGTTTATTGATTTTTCTTGAGCATCACACCAATTGAACTGTTGTGTGATCTGGATCTTATTATTTGACGGTTTCAGATGAAGACAGCAGCAGACGCATGTGTGCTATACGACACTGAAAAAAAGCAGAAGCCATAACTGATTTGAGTTTCCGAGAGCAGTGTTTCTAGCATCGAGTGCATATATGAGTGACATTAAGGTATAGATGTTGACACTGGTGAATCGCATTCCAAATAAATATTTGTTCAGGGTGAGAAGGCATCCTTGACTTTTTCTGTTTTACAAAATCATCGATGCAACCGAATCACATGGCTTGCCGCCGTATGCCAAATCAATAGGTTGGTGTTGATGATGAGAGTATTAAACATGTGGATCTACGGCCAAAATGTGTTGCATCATAAACCTCTTTTAGTTTTTTGGTTTCTTTTGGATAGAGACTTGAGATGTAGATTCTGCTTTCTTGAAGCTGAAGTTCAAGTGATTAACTTTTAATTTAGCTGTGCTCGAATATGAATATGAATCGCAGTTGACAAGGAAATGTTAAAAGCTCTTTTTAACAGGGAAAGGGAGGAGAATTTTGCTCGGATATTGAACTCACAACGTAAGGAAATGTTAAAATGCTTAATTGCCACAAATGGTCTAAGCAAGGTTTAGAGCACAATATGGCATTACTCAAGCAAAGTAGAGCAGGTGCATTTATCCAACATTGTATATATAAAGCAATTTTTATACAAATTGCATTTTTACAATGTTGTAGAAAAAGAGTAATGATCTTGTGACAAGCGGCTTGACAAACATAATATAAAACCATATTAATAGAAGAAATTTTCAAAACAGTTTTACGAGGAAACAACGAAAGGTGATTGGGGGAAAGATACTGCTCAGATAAAATATTGCTGAAAATAAATCCGAATATCCTTTCTAACATCTTCACTAAGTGCTAAAGAAGCTGGAGCGAATATCTTGATGGAGGGGCCAGGTAGATCAATAGAGACTAAATCCGAAAAATTGGCTTACGATAATGGCTACTCCGAGAGCAATGGCTACAAGAGAAGAAGCCCATGTAAGTTTTTCAGTAATTCTGGGAACCCTATCCTTCAATGCTTGACTGCAAGAGCCTATAAACACTGTATAGCTTCCCATTGCTACCACTGTTCCAAGCAAGAACATAATTAGGAATGCAGCACCATCGAGACGAGACGGCAAAGCAAGTGCTGGCAAAACCATCATTAGTGCATCTGGCTGCAATCCGTGAACAATCCCGGTGGCAAAAGTAGCAAAACCAATCTTCTTTTTCCCGACTGTTGGGTTTTCAAGTGTCTCATAAACGCTAACATCACACTCGCCATTTTCTAAGGCAACACAAGGAGTAGGAACTTCTGAAGCTTCTTTTATACCCATAGCCCCAATAACAAGCAATGTTAATCCCACCACCCTTGTACCCCAAGTCCGGATAATTTCAATGTGGAGGCGATCCTTTAGAAGTAGAAATAGTAATCCAAAAATAACCTGACCAGCATCATGGCCACAACCCCATAGAGCTCCAACAGCAGCGCTTTCCATTCGAGTTCGGCCAATAGACAGTGGAGCCAAAGCAGCAAGGTGGTCAGGCCCTGATAGGGTGTGTAAGCAACCAGCAAAGAAACCGGACACAGCACTACTTAGTAATTCAACACGTATTACTCTTCCCCCCACTGCAGCAGCAGCAGTTCCACTGGCTTTAGCGCCAGTTTGAAATGTTGCAAAAGCTGCTGGTGCAAAAATTGGTTGGATCAAGAACATGATAATGGCAGAGAGTGCCATAAACGTCCCAGCTGTGATTGCCTGAAAAGTTTTCACAGAGAATTTAATACCTAATAAACTGTAAATGCTATGCTGAATGTGACAAAATGCATAACCAAAGTATCCCACTGCCATGGTATGGCGTCTTTGATAGGGATTTTCATATTAAATTACATTCCTTTCATCAACCCAGATCTCAGCAGTCAGCAATAGTGGATGAATCAAAATTTCAAAATGCGCAAGTTCTCTCAGTTCTACTTATGATTAAAGTTTCCACATTCAAACACTGGCAATATCAGTACTTGTGATGGTAACAGCAATAAAATTTTAATCAGCTCATGGTATGATAAGCTGTACACAAATGTCATGGATGGCTTTTCTTTTTTTCGCGTTCCGTATGCCGCTGTACACGAGCAAAGTAGAACAACTCTTATTCAGCTTATCACGAAGTTCAGCAAGACCTAATTCATTTAACAAAAAGATGCAAAAATAGTAGACAGTAGACACTTACTAAAGCTGGTTCCACTTCAATGTTCTAATCTATTTAACTGACTGGTTTAAATTTGCAAAATGTGCAAAAGTAATCATGTCTAAATTGGAATCCATTTGATTCTGCCAGCTAGAACACAAAAAACTGAGGTAATAGAAACTAAATACCCAGTTCCCTGTTTAAGATTCTTCAAATTCTCTCTGCTCAGTTAAGCACCGCAAATGAAAATAACACACCAAAAAAAGATTCCATCTTTGTAACCATTGAGCACCAAAGTCCCTATATCAATACTTTATTTTCTAGGTACATAATATATTCACCTTATAACTAGAAATCCTTAATCAAGTATTGACCAAGTCAACCGTTGAATTCAAAGCAAGAAACTTTCAATACTATACTTAAACAAAAATTTCAGAATTTTATCAGAAACTTGTATAGATGCCATACCTTTCTTTGTGCAGAGGCTTTAATTGCGATAAGCTTGAGGAGATCGAAAGTGGGTGTTGACCCATTTGCTGAGTCGACTCGCATAGAATCCAGTGAAGGCAATTCATTGCTGGGATTGGATCGAGGATAAGAAAAAAGAGATGGGTTATTATCGGCCTTGCATGAAACCGAGATGGTTCGCCCGAGTTGTGGCCGAGTGAGTGAAGGAACAAAGCTGGGTTTAGGAGAGTCGAATCTAGCGAGTCGAGAGAGAAAATGAGAGGGCTTTCGAGAGATCTCCAAGGGGGTTGGAGAAGAAGAGTACAGAAGCCTTTCCATGGCTTCCCTGAGAAGTTTAAGGCTTTAAAAAGGTGAAGATTTTAGCAGAGAAATTTGAGAAATTGTTGAAGATAAAGTTTTGGAAGGCAGAAAATAAGGGGGTTAACTGAGAATTGAAGACGGGGATTATATTTAGTTCTAAATTTCATATCAGTATATTTTACTAAACCTACCTTAATCAAAATTCTCTAATTTTTTGAAGGGATTAAATTTTGAAGAAAAATCAAAATACTTATTTTCTAAAAACGTTTACTGATATTGAATGTAGTATAATTTATGTCCTATTTTTAATATATACAATATATACATATATATATGAAATAAAAATATTATTATACGATAAAATTAAAAGATTGAGCCAAGACATTGGTATTCACGAAATATTTATTTAATCATAAAAATATAATAAAAAATCATTATTCCTTAAATGAGTTTCATAATTGGTAATTTCTATTAATTGTATAATTATTTTAAAACAATATTCGTTAACAACGGTGAATAATGAATATGTATTTGTAGACTGTAGTGTGCACATTAGAACTAGTCTAATAGTCTTAATGCCCCCATTCAGTGGATTGTTTATGATGCATTCTGCAATTATCCATGATTTTGAGTTTTTGACTGTTTTTTTTAATATCGACAATCACTTACTTATTGATCGACTAATTCAGATCGAGTTTTACCGAGACTTAACAGAATTCAGTTTATATGGAATTTTTTAACAAGAAACCCTAAAAAATTCGATTTCAACAAGACTCAATATAAAAATAAATTTTTTAACTTAATTTTTTCTTTACAATATTAAAATTTGAATCTCTTATTTTATTTAAATAATTTAACATTTTATTTCACTAGACCAATCGGTTAGTAGTGCACTAGTGATTTTCCTCGCTCTTTATCCCATCCCATGGCGTAATTTATGTCCACGACGGCTTGTGCTTAACCAAAGATTTGGGTCTTCACGTTTCAGCTCTTCATTTCCTTTTTCCAGCCGCCTTGTTGGGCCGAACGGAGAGGTAATTAAAATTAAATGTTGGAAGATACTTTACTTTCAATTATTTTTATTGGATCCGAAATTTTAGAAATAAAGTTAAACTTGATTTTGTATTTAAATTAGTTTGTATTTTTTTTAAATAGGGCCACTGAATTTTTATTATAACTTGTATTTTTTTTGATATAATCATCGAAATTTAGATCGGATATTATATATTTTTATTATAGGATTATTTTTCTATCAGAATTAATTCACCTTAATTTAAACTTATAACATTATTTAAAGGAACTAGTATATTAACTAACTAGACCAACCGATTGTTGATGGTTTAGGTCATAATTTTATGTTATATACATATGTATAGATTAAAACATATTAAACAACTTTAATATTTATGTTTTAAAATTTCACCTATTTTCTTTTAATGCCTTTAAGAGAGATGGAAAGATTTCAAGTTAATAAGTTTATTATTATTATTATTATTATTATTATTATTATTATTATTATTATTATTATTATTATTATTATTATTATTATTATTATTATTATTATTATTATTATTATAACTTTTATCAACAGAGTTTGGTCTAAGCGGTTAGAAGTTTAATATTGTTTAATCATGTATCGAGTTCGAGACTTTGTATATGTAAAAAATTCCCACCGAAAGACTCACCCACCAAAAAATTAGATGTACAACGCGGTTCGATCTGGATTAGTCATGACAAAGTCCTGGTAGAGGCAGATCCTCTAAGGACTGGAGGGGGCTATGGCCACCCAAAATTTTAGAAAATTTAAACTTTACGCCTAAAATTTTTGAAATATTTAATTTTAGCCTCTCAAAATTTTTAAAAATTTATATTAAACATCAAAATTTTAAATATTTTTAATTAAATTTCTTCTCAAAATTTTTAATTTTTTTACTAAATCTCTCAAGATTATTAAAATTTTTAATTAAACCCTAAAAAAATGTTTTTTTTTGTTTAAATCTCTATTTTTTAAAAGTTTAAGTTGCCTCCTAAACTTTTACCTAAATTCCGCCACCTAACCTTGGGAACCTGAAAAACAACTGAGAAATGTTAGGTTCTAATTTTAAATTTTCTACCAAAATATACAATTATTCAAAGAGAAAACATGTAAATGAACTAATAAAAACAAGTAAAAATAGTACTAATTATTATTTGGTTGTGGAAGTGGACAAGGTTGGTGAAGTTGGCAGCAATTGTGGAAGATGAGTGTGCCTATATTTTGAATATTTGGACATATTCAAACATCATATAAAGTTATGTGTATCCTTTCCCGTTTCTTTTGTAAAGGCAAAAGCGCTACTGTGTTCCACTGCATGACTCCCACGCGGCGGACACGTCAAGGGCCACGTGTAGAGCCAACCACGGCTCTTCTCCAGCCTCACACGTACGCTCCTCGCGCTAGCCCACGCCCCCCACACGCACGGCGCACCCGTGCTAGTTGTTGCGGGCCGCTCTTGTATCCGGGTCTGGGTAGTTTTTCGGCCTTAGATTTCAATATTTGGATTTCGGATTCTTTACCCAAATCATCCTTAGGCAAATATGGGCTAGTTTTTGGGTCTTCTCCTCCTTCGGCTAGCCTTTAAGTTTATAATCTCGTTCGATGGTGAAAATAATTATGTTTTTTTGGTTAAAATACAATTATAAAAACCCACACTAAAAAGAATATAAGCACAGTGACGGAGAATTTTTTTTTTCGTGTGATGTAAAGGTAACATCTGTTTAATTTTTTTAGTCTTTTCAAAGACGGCATACTCAACATGCATTACTGGTGCTCGAATTCAGGTCTCAAAAAAATAATGAACATCTACCTTTGTCACCATGACACAAGGGGATGAGCTTAAATATACATTTAGTACATAAATTATACACTTTCTCTCAAGTTAGTATTAAAAAAATTTTTGCTCCTAAGTTGGTACCTAAAAGGGATAGATCTTGATCAAATAAATTGAGGTGATTTCTTTAAAATTTCTCAAAAATTAGAAGACTAATATAAAATTTTTAATTTAAAGATTTGGCGGTCTAATTACAATTTTTAAATTTTTTTAGAATTAATGGGAAACTTTTTTAAAAAAATTTAAAAACTTAATTAAAAATGTTTTTTTCCAAAACTTTGGGGAGCGAGGTAGGGGTATAAAATGGACAGAGCGTTCAACGAACTGTTCATATGACGTTCGTTTATTAAGCTAAATAAATGAGTATGAACAGAATTTTATGTTCGTTTAATAAACGAACATACAAGAATAGATGTGTGTTCGGTTCATCTATGTTCATGAACAAACTCGTTTATTGGCTCGTTTATAAGATAAAAATGTTTTGTGGGTGTATCTAAATATTATTTTTTGTTGTTGCTAATAATATTATATAAGTTTATAATGAAATGTAAGTTATATTTTGTTGCTTTGTTTTATTTATTTATTTTTGTTAATTTAGTTAACATTTTTAAACATATAAACGAACACGTTTGCAAACGAATAAACAAATGCGTTTGCGAACACTTAAATGAATACGTTCGCAAACACTTAAACGAACACGTTCGCGAACACTAAACAAACGAACACGAACACCTTCAAAATAAATAAAAGAAAACTAACACAATACTAAAAATTTAAACGAACACGAACCGAACACCTTTAACAATAAACAAACGAACACGAACATAGTCTTCTTCGTTCATGCTCGATTCATTTACACCCTGTAACGCCCGTGTCTTAGGCCTAGGAGTTAACCGGGTTTTAGTTCGAGTTAAATAAAAATTTAAATTAAAACAATTCAACTACAAATAATGACCAAATTGAGCTTTAAAATGAAGGGAGGGACCTATATTGTAATTTACCCAAATTATTTGAAAAAGGATGACAACTTTACATATTGTCATCTTTTTCCCCCTTTTCCCCTAAACCCACGTGAAACTCCCCCTCCCCTCCTTCAAAACCTCTCAAATATCAAATCACTATTCCATTCATTTTCAACTTCAATCCAAGGTCTTTTTGAAAGGTGAAGTCATTTTCTTAATCTCCTCTTTATCCCCTATCCAACCATTGTCTTGGATTTAAAAAATATAGAGTTTTGGAAATTAAGGTTCATATTGGAGTTTGGATTTTTAAGGGGATTTTTCAATTCGTTTTGATAAATTGTGTTGGGGTTTTGTTTAAGCATAATGAAATACACAATATATATTAATTTGGGTGAATTTGAATGAAATTTCGTAGTGGGTCCTTAGGGCAAATTTTAGAGTATGAAAACTTGAGTTTTTGGGAGGTTTAGTGTTGGAATTGAAGGGCTGATGGTCTACCTATATTAGGAGGGTGATTTGGGATGTTTTGGAAGTCATTTGGGTGTTTGGAAATGGGTGATTCAGCCAAGGATTGTTGGAATACGAAAATTGGGTTTTTGAGATTTATGTGGTTTGGGAAATTGTAGAAATTGGGGTGTGTTTGCAAAGTAAGTTGATGGTTGAGTTTAACATTGGATTGAGAAGTAATGTATGTGTTTTGTTTGACTAGAAGCAAGAGGAAACATGGAAGAGGCTTCGGGACCGAATCCGGGAAGTTGAAGGTGATTACTTGCTTGGTCGTTGAGCTTGGAAGCTTAGGTGAGTGGTTAATTGTCTTAAATGGTTTTAAAATAGTTGGTTCGAGTATATGAACTAGGTTGGGCTTGGTAGACCCACCTAGAGTTAGGATTAGGGAGGTAGCCTAATCCTAAGCTTGATCTAGAGCCTTTGGATGAACTCTTTTATGTGGTTGTGTATGTCTCGTATGATATGTGATATGAATGGTTATGTATATTGTATTATACGTGTGGGATGAGATATGACTTGTGATGCTTGAGACATGCATGATGATGGTTGTTGGTGAGTACGTGCTAAGCACGGAATTGGTTGAAATGAGTAAATGTTGGCACTAGTATACTTGAATACAAATGATCGATCATTAAGATGTTAGTGTGTACACATGAGTCAAAAGTCGCGCGTGGCCTTGGTGGCGTTGAGTCACCAAGGAGGAGTACGGGTTCGCCCGGAAATTGTATTTAAATACAGTCGGTGATGAGTGGAATCCCATCGACGGAGCGTGAGGATGAGTGAAATCCCCTCCGCGAGGCCGGTGATGAGTGTAATCCCACCGTGAGGTAATGTGGTTGTTGGATGTGAGTTCCAACGTGTCTATCCATGTATTCAGATCATAACTAGGTGCCAATGTTGGTTGATAAATGTATCAATGTGTTGATATTAATGATCTTTATTTGGATGTTTGATGTGACTACTCGTGTTGAGGATTTAGAGCTTGTTGATCATGACATTTACTTGTATATTGCTCATGCATCTTATCTTATGGTTCTTGAGGATCCTTGGTGTATTTGTGTAATGCCTTGGCTAGATCGTGCTCGGACCCTGCAATGTTGAGGTTTGTTTTTAGAGCTTACCCTCACTAAGCATCATTGCTTACGCTCTTTTTGTTCAACATTGCAGATCCTTAATTCGTGGGTTGCTTGGGCAAGTGGAGGGCCTCCAAGTGTGGTTTTTGGCTTGAGTACATCAAGTATGACTTTTAAATGTTGAACATGTAATAGTTTAAGCAATAGGACATGTGCTGATTTTGTTGGATGATTGTGGATTGTTAGGAGCTTGCTTAGACTCTATGTTATGTTGCTTTTGTATGGCTTGTGATGCCATGTTTGAGTTGTAATCCATGCCTAAATTGCTTATCTTGAATGTTGGTTAAGTGCCTTTGAGTTTGCCTTATGTTGAATGTTGAAGTATGAGTTTTTGGATGTTTAAGTGTCATCTTGATTCAATTGCATGCTTCTTTGATGTATGTACATGTTGGGTGCTTGTATGGCTATAAAGTTGTATGTAAATGTTGTATGAATGCTTGTTGGGGTCTAGGAAAGTCCTAAATTGCATTTAGATTCGAGTCTTGATCGTTTTTGCTGAGCTTGGAGGTTTTTGCTGTGCAGGGGTATCGATATGGTTGGTATGGTATCGATACCACCTTCTTGTTCAAGCCTCGTGTATCGATACACTTGAGAGGTGTATCGATACTATTTTTGTCACTGGAGCTACTGTCCAGTTCGGTATCGATACCGGCCTCTGGGGTATCGATATCGTCATCTTAACGTTGACCGTGGGAAGTCAACTGTTGGGGAGGGTATCGATACACACTTGGGGTGTATCGATACGGTCCCTACGGGTTGACTTTGACCAGTTGACCTAGTCAAGGGGGTATCGATACACCCCTTAAGTGTATCGATACCGCCTGCAGTTTAAGCTTAAAATTGGGCTATAACGCGATTGTTTGAGTTCGTTCGATTGTTTTGTATATGTTGTTCCGCTGTATGATCACTTAGGGTTTAATATCCATTTAGACAAGATTTTAAAATGAAAAAAATAGGGTTGCTAACCGAGGGGGAATTCCTTAGGGAGTTTTCACTCGGTTTTCCCCGTGTGGCCCACTCGGACCGGTCATTCAGCCAGACCGGGACGAGGGGGTTACACACCCCTAGAGTCAGACCCCTCTAGCTCTCACAAAAGCCTCTGAAAATTGTACCTAAACTAGTCACATTCTTCCACTTTGATTATAATTCAATAAATTTAACTCTACCGGAAATAGGAGACGAGGTTTATCGATTCGGTTCATGCAACGATATTGGTTTAGACGACAACGAGGAATCAATGGATGACAATGCAAAACAACGATTATGTGAACGATGATGTTCTATACTGCTACCAAGAGCGCTATTTAAGGGTGTAAACGAGCAGAGTTGATCTCGAGTAGTGCTAAGCTCGACTCAGCTCGTTAAGATTTCGAGTCGAGTTTGAGCTTAAGTAGTTTTAACGAGACTAGATAATCTGAGCTCGGCTCGACTCGGCTCATTAAGAACTTGAGTCGAGTTCAATCAAGTCGAGTGTTGACTGAGCTTCGACCTAGTCGGACTCGAGTAACTCGCGATTTGTCTCATCCATTTAAAGTCCTATTAGGAAAAAAATTTTGATGCACAAGTTGTGTAAACTAAAGTTTACACAAGATTGTTAATTTTATGGTTTATGGTGTTAGTTTAGGGTTTAGAGATTTAGATTGTTGGGTTTTATGACTTATGTTTAGGGTTTGTTTTAGGATTTTGGGTTTAGCAATTTAGATTTTAAATTTAAAAAATTAAGAAATTTAGTATATTATATTTTCGAGTAGCTCACGAGCTTATCGAGTTGGGTATCGAGTAGTTCGACTCAGGTCTTTAAAAATTCGAGTCAAATTCAAACACGAGTCGAGACAAATCAAGCTGAGTGTTGACTAAATTTTGACCAAATTAAACTTGAATAGCTCATGATCTGTTTCGTCTCATTTATCGTCCTAGTGCGATCAATGAGTGAGGTTCTGACGACAAAATAATTTGATGACGGTAGTTGAATTGACTATGACAAATGGAATTTGAATATGAGAATTAAAGTTAGGGATTAAGTTTTCTTAAAAAAAATTAAGAATTTGAGGTTTTTTTTAGTAAAGTTCAATGTTTAATGTTTTTTAAAACAAATTAAACAAATTAATAAATTTGTCACATGACCCATTTTAAGTTGATAACGATTTTTTAACAATTTTTGACGAATCAGTCTTAAAAATATATAATTTGAGTATTTATTTTGTAGTTAAACTTTTTCGTAAAGTCTTAATTTTAGGAATAGAAATTATATATCGTTTTTCGGTGTTCTGATTTATATTCTTACACTAAAAATTAAGTTTATGGTTTAAGGTTAGAGTTTATGGTTAAAATTTAAATTTTTTTAAGGTATGTTGTATTTTATAGGGTGTAAAATTTAAAATTTAATTTTTAGTGTTTTATTAGTGTTGGGACATTGAATATGATTTTTTATCCTAGTTTTTGTCACTAAATTAAAGGCTGTTTCCGTCATTTAAGAAATGGATAGATTCTCTTACGTGTCACCCATGAGCAAAAGACATGTCAGCAATTAACTTATACCACAAAACCAGAAGCATCATCCCAAACTCACCACAGCCCTGAACCAATCCATCCCTCTATCCAAAAGGATCAAAATCACATGTTCCACAAACCAACAATCTTATCTTGCTCCACATGATCATCACCCAACATCAACGATCTAGACTTATCAATTCTCTTGATTTCACCATTGAGGCATTGACTCCATTGCAGACCATTTTAAACCAGTGCTCCTCACCACACCCAACCATCGCTATAAAAAGCAAGAAACAGAGTAAACTGAAATTCAAAAAACTCAGTTTCCTGCAGTGCTCTGTTTTTCCAGTGACTAGTTTCAATGGCGAAGCCAGTTTCGATCGAAGTGTGGAACCCTAATGGGAAATACAGAGTTATTAGCACAAAACCCATGCCTGGAACTCGATGGATCAACCTCTTGGTCGAGCAAGATTGCCGCGTCGAAGTAACTATGCATTCCACTTCTCTATATCCTCTGTTTTCGTTTTTCTTTGTCAGCTAAAAACTTTTCTTCTTCTTCTTTTTCATGTAATCCTGTTAATTTTCCTTTCAGATATGTACCGAGAAGAAAACAATTTTGTCTGTTGACGATATCATTGCTTTGATTGGCAATAAGTGCGATGGAGTAATTGGACAGGTGAATTCTTGATGGGACTCTGGTTTTAGACTTTTAGTTATATAAAATATGGCGTTTTTTTTTTTGAGTTGGGAGTTTGTGTTTACAGTTAACTGAAGACTGGGGGGACACTTTATTCGCGGCCTTAAGCAGAGCAGGAGGCAAAGCTTTCAGTAACATGGCTGTTGGTTACAACAATGTAGATGTTAATGCTGCTAACAAGTATGGTGTTGCTGTTGGCAATACTCCTGTAAGTTCAGTTTCCCACACAGCTGCAAATAGCTTTATTTTCTCACCTTTGTATTCTGATTTTCAGTAGGCTGGTTTTAATCATATTTGGGTTTGTTTTCATCACGTTAATGAGTGCTGAGCCCCATGTGTTCGATTATATGTTGTAGACAGTGCACCGTAATGCTAAAACAATAAATAAACTTGCAGCCTGCAGCCTGCAGCCTTAGTAGTTACTAATAGTCTAATACATAGCTATCTTGTTCATATCATAACACTAATGGAGGCTTTTTTTCCACGTGAAAATGGTTTCAAAGTTGGTTCAGTAATTTTGGGGTAGAAATGTTGTGCTGATGCTAGTGGTAAACTGCTAATTTGGTGTAGGGGGTACTCACAGAAACAACCGCAGAGCTAGCAGCTTCTCTTTCTTTAGCAGCTGCTAGAAGAATCGTTGAAGCAGATGAGTTCATGAGGGCAGGCTTGTATGATGGATGGCTCCCTCATCTGTATGTCCACGAAATATACCTTATATATATTATGTCTAAGTACAGATGATAAACTCAAATGCCATTTACATCATGCTTGTCCAATTCGACTTATGTCTCTTACAGGTTTGTGGGAAACTTGCTTAAAGGACAGACAGTTGGTGTAATTGGAGCTGGTCGTATTGGATCTGCATATGCCAGAATGATGGTAATCTCTTACTAAATTTGTTTTACCTCTAATAATAAATAATATTAGTAGGATCCACAGGAAGTCCCTTCCATCACATCCCCATACATAGGGGACACCATCTGGCTCGGGGGAGAAGGCAACCGAGGGCTTCTTCATCTTCTTCCTTAAAATATCCTCTCCCTTTTCCTCCATGGCCACCAAGCTCAATATGGCCTCCTCATGCACAGCTCTCCATCCAAATCAATTGAGCTGAACCGCCACGAGCCACCAGCTCTCATGTTTTTCAACAAATTTATGCACCTATTTTTTGCCAAATAAAAAATTATGCACCGGATTTCATGTACATAGATCATTTATTCGACGTTCTTGGAGGATACACATCTTTGTAGCCTTGAATATAACTATAAATGGTTGTTCGGGTTAGTGAGTCTTTGAAGCAGATTTTGATGAAGTGCAAAATCCTACCTCCTAAGATATGCACCATACGGCATAATATTGCTAGGGAAAGCAATCTTTTCCAAGGCATATTCTACTTTTGATCCAACTTATGTGCATTGATGGGAACCACTCTTTTGCCCGTCTTATAACAGGTTGAAGGGTTCAAAATGAACTTGATTTACTATGATCTTTACCAATCAACGCGGCTAGAGAAATTTGTCACGGGTATGTCTTGGAACATTTTGTGCGACCAGCTGAGTTTTCGGTTCTTATTTTATGATGCTGATATGTTTCCTGAATGCAGCTTACGGTGAGTTCTTGAAAAGCAACGGAGAGCAACCTGTTTACTGGAAAAGAGCATCGAGTATGGAGGAGGTGCTCCGGGAGGCAGATGTGGTAGGATTTTGTTTGCTAAGAATACTTAATGTTGTTTCGATACCATAGTTCGAATTATGCTGCCAGTTAAGAGGGATTGCTACTGGTTCTTTTTATAGATAAGTCTTCACCCGATCTTGGATAAAACAACATATCATTTGATTAACAAAGATAGCCTTGCAACAATGAAGAAGGTGAATAAGAACTTCTCTTTGTCCTTAACGTTTAACTTTGAAATATTCTTGCTTAAGGAAATATGAATTGGACTATATTTTTGCAGGAAGCAATCCTTGTGAACTGTAGCAGGGGCCCAGTGGTAGATGAAGTAGCTCTTGTTGAGCATCTGAAGCAAAATCCTATGTTCCGGGTTGGTCTTGATGTCTTTGAGGTGAGTTTATAAACTTTTGAATCTCAAATCAATCGACCACACGAAAACCACCCTCAGGTTAGTACATAATTGTTCATTAATGGTGTTGTGTTAGGATGAACCTTTCATGAAACCCGGGCTTGCTGAGATGAAGAATGCTGTCGTCGTACCACACATTGCTTCTGCTTCCAAGGTAATGTTTGCTGGGATTCAGTTATCGGGTTGGTGTCACATATTAGATTGTAATTTTTTCCCTCGTGCTTATGCAGTGGACTCGTGAGGGGATGGCAACGTTAGCTGCTCTAAACGTCTTGGTAATAACTTGCTTCTCACATATTAAGTTCAGACATGATTGTCATTTCATTCGGGAAAAAGACCGAAAATGTTAGAATCTGTTATTGTGCTTTTCATCTGCCATAGCTGCTGTTTTAAGCATTCCCTCACTTCCTCTATCCACATTACAGGGCAAGATCAAAGGATATCCAATTTGGGGTGATCCAAACCGAGTCGAACCATTCTTGAACGAGAGCACTCCACCTCCTGCCGCATGTCCAAGCATCGTCAACTCGAAAGCATTAGGTAATATTCATTTTTCAAAGATTTTCACTCTCCTAAACTTGCAGGTGCCAGGATGTATAACTCTACAACTTCATCTTCATCGAGCAATCATGTTTTCTGCCTCAGGTTTACCTGTTTCGAAGCTATGAGCAGCAACGGACGACCCCAGTCGCCGTCCAAGCAGTGTCTCCTATGAATGTGACGTACGGGGTTGTACTAAGTTTAGTTTCTGTGAAGAATGACAGTGGCAATTACCATGTATGTGTTGCCTGAGAAAAGCACTATTTTTTATATACGTACAATTTGCTGTCTTGTATGTATGAAAGAACAGCTCCTATAATTCCATTTGTCTGAATTTGCCCCTCAATTCGGTAAATTTTTAAATAATATTTAAATTATAAAATATGAGCATCGAATGACCACCCTAATGTTATGTACCTTAATTTCATAGGGAAGAAGAATAGTTATCACCTTTTACGGTCTAAATTATATTATAATGCCATTTATATGCTTATATTTTAATTTATATTTACTTTTAATATTTATTAAATGATAATTAATTAAGATAAAAAATTATAATATATTACCAAGGCCACAAGTCATAGGATAAGAAACATTAATTAAAAAAGGATTAATATCCTATACACTTGCGGTGGAAAGTTTTTATTTCCACAAGCGCCTCAATTATAGGGTTTAGGGTTAGTGTTTATGGTTTAGAGTTTAGGGGTTTTAGTGTAAATGTTTAGAATTTAGGGTTCATGTTTAGAATTTAGGAATTCGGGTTAGAATTTAGGGTTTAGGGTTAGGGTTTAGTTTTAGGGTAATATGGGTGGGGGTTTAGGTTTTAACCTATAAACCCTAAATTTTAACCCTAAACCCGAAATTTTATCAACAATCCCTAAATTCAAAACTACTACACTTATACCCCTAAATTTTAAACCGTAAACGAAGTCCCTAACCCCTAAAACTAAGGCGCTTGTGTAAAAAAATTTCCACAAGCGCTTGTGTATAGAACAATTACCCATTAAAAAATTCCTTGAAAATAGCATACACATTAAATAATATTAATTTTATTTGATTCTTTGATTTGAGTTTAGGGTTAAGATTTTTAAAGTTCATGGATTAAGGAATAGAGTTTATAGTATAATTTTTTTTTTAAAATTCCTTGAAAATAACTTACACATTAAATAATCTTTATTTAATCAAAATAATTAAAAGTTCATTAATCTATGGCGTAAGGCACAAGTAAGACAAAGCCTAGTATTAATAGGATTATATACAGTAACTTTTAATTATGATATTCAATAATAATTTTATTCCTTTACGCATCAAATTAAACCCAAAACCACTGCATTTATATCTGAACCGTGAATCCTTCTATAAATACCCACAGTTTCAATCAGAGTTGAATCACAATTTAGCTTCTTCGTCTGCCTCTCTATTGTTTTCTTTCTCTCTTTTTTAATCTTTTGGAGAACCAATGGCGTCGACTTCCAAGAAGATAATGTTGAGGAGCTCCGACGGCGAGACTTTCGAGGTGGATGAAGCGGTGGCGTTGGAGTCGCAGACGATCAAACACATGATCGAGGACGACTGCGCCGACAACGCGATCCCTCTCCCGAACGTCACCAGCAACATCTTATCCAAGGTCATTGAGTACTGCAAGAAGCACGTCGACAAGGAAAAGAACTCCGAGGATGAAATCAAGGCTTGGGATGCTGATTTCGTGAAAGTTGACCAAAATACCCTCTTTGACCTCATCCTGGTTAGTTTTCCCTCTTTTTGACTCTCTCCTGTTCTTGTTGATGCCCTAATAATGTATCTTGTATTCACAATGCTGTTAATCTAGGGCTTTGGGTTTAATTGGAATCGTATGCTTATCTGTTTATTGTTCTATTGACATAAATCGTGATTTATACTTGTTGAGTACAACGAAATATTGGAAAGTTTGAAAATTTATTTAGATTTAAGTAACTTAAGTTTCACATAAGTAGGCTAATTTATGTTGTTTGTAACAATGGTTTATTGATCTTGATAATGTTAATCTGCCTAATTTGTTGGGGTTTACTTATGATATTGTGATTTGCAGGCTGCCAACTATCTGGACATCAAGAGCTTATTGGATTTAACCTGCCAAACTGTGGCTGACATGATTAAGGGGAAGACGCCGGAGGAGATTCGCACGACTTTCAACATCAAGAACGATTTCACCCCGGAAGAGGAGGAGGAGGTTAGGAGGGAGAACCAATGGGCATTTGAATGATAATTAAATGTTGATATTACAATAGTTTTCATGTTGGGGAAGGGGAACAATCAGAAGGTTGGTTATTTTGTTATATGCATTACAACTTCATAATTTACCTCCTTATTCTTTGCTAATTCTGTTGTTTTTTACTTTTGTGGGAGAAAGTAACATACAATGCATACATTATTCTAGATTGAACCCTAAGCATGTTTACTCAGTGTGTTCAAGTTCAATTCAAGTAATTGGTGTTGAAAAGTGTTGTAGCAAATAGGAAGTGTTCAATCCTATGAATAATCATATTGTGAGCAACACTTTCTGCCAATGAAAGATTCATTGTAAAGCTTTGAAGAGAATTTCTGATGACCCTCCAATAACACATTAACGTATGATTTTTTAGGTTATAATTCTCATTCTAAATTGATCTCGATCTATAATTTTATTCTTAATCTATGACCTCCTTCTTAAGTGGGATCCAAACTTTGAATGTTTCAGTTTTATTGAATTTACATTTCAAATCATTAAACTTACTTGTTTTAATCTACATCTCAAACCTTAATTTAATCAAATTATAAAGAAAATAACTAAGTTTCTTATAAATCAAAACAAAAAAATATTTAAATTGTCAATTAAATGTTATTTCTCGATGATATGAAAAATATTTTAAATATAAGTGGGGATATATATTTTGACCACCGAACTATCAAATTTGTCAATTAGACCACCAAACTTATAAAATCAACTTATTTTGACCACTGTCGTTAAAAAGCTGTCGGAGGGGTGACGGAAGTGCCATGTGGCAATTAATAAAAAAAATTTAAAAATACATGTTTAGTAATATGATGATACATCCAATAGTTTTAATTTATTTTATTTAATATATTTTTTCCTTCAATATATCTTTAATATATTTAAAGAAGAAAACAAGAGGACATTATGGTGGTTCGAACTTTTTTTTTGATCAAATAAGACTTACTTTGCATTAATAAAACTAGGCCAAAAGCCCTATAAGAACAATCGAAATGGAAACTAATAAAATCCTAAAACAGGAAAAGAACCAGCTGGACAACCTGCCAACCTGTTCCTTCCTTCTACACCCAAAAGGGGTAAAGGGAGGCACGCAGGCCCCACACCAAATGAAAAACAAACAACCGAAAAGGGAAACAACAACCAGGCCACGAAATTGACCATCCACATCAACGGTGATCGGGGAGGAAATTCCAACGATAGACCGAAACGAAAAAAGAGCAACCCGTCGAAAGCCAACGAGAAACACTTTGAACACCCGCCAAGCAAGACTCATCCGGCAAGAAACAAAACCTGATCGCCGCCACTCGCTGTTGATCACAGTCTACCGTTGAGACCGGAGAGCTCTGTCTAGAGGCAGGCTTCCTTCCAGAAATGGATGGTCCTTATCACGGAACACAGCAGCGGACATTATCAGCAAGACAGCCGTTCGATCAGAGGATCCTTGCTCCGTCTTGATAGGGTTAAACCGAAACATCCGAGAAAAGTCATACAATGTAAAAAGCCGCGATAAAAGCCTTGGATCACAGGCCCTATATTGAAACCTTAAGATCCAAAGGGAAGGTGATGACGCCTTGAAAGAACTGTGACCCTTCCCATCACAAACCAAGGGATTACAGGGATTCATAGATTTTCCGGATAACTCTCTGGGGGGTCATCCGAATCCTGTGTTACTTCAAAATGACGAAAATCCGCAGCGGAGGTCTTAGCTTTTCCTTCATCGTCGTTGACCTGTATTTTTTCGTTTAGGAAGAAATTATCATCAATGCACATCGAATGTGTTTTGGTGATTTGCTTGCCGAACAGGTCAATGCCCAGTTCTATTAAACCAACTTCATCAATCATGACTCGTGAGTACTTCATGGAGAATTTGCGTCGAGCTGCCTTTCGGATTAGCGTTAGTCTCTGTGACCCGAAAGTCTTCCCATTCTTTTTGCTTTCGATATCCCTAATAATGGTGGATGTGTTAAGAAAAGAAGTAGGGAAGAAAGCAGCCTTCAACAGGTCGTCGTTTGCAGCCCAACCTCGTTCGGAGATGCACCAATTGTTTGGTGCCACTTGGACGATTTCTTTAGAGATTTGGTTCCAGATTTCCCATTTCTTGGCCTTGTTGAAGATCGAGTCATCTTCTTCTATTCTTTTCCTTTTTCTGCTAACAAAAACCTCCATGTTGTCGAGCCCCATTGCGAGAATGTTGCCCCAATTTGCCAGTTGTCTAGTGTCGTTTTTTCCAGCCTCTTGGATAGGTCCCATCGAAGGCTGATATGTGTAAGAGATTTCCTTAGATTTATTATCTAGGCCTTTGCTCAAAACGGGAGGCCTTACCATTAAGGTTTCAGCGTTGTTGTTTGCCAAGGTTTCCATAACTGGAATAGAAGAGTTGACTTCCAAAGCCTGTGACGAGACAATAGGGGCTTCATTGTCCAACGAGATCTTCTGTTCTTGATTTTCCTCGTACTGAGTTAGCGTTGGACCGCGCGCTCTTTTGTCTGTTGTGCAATGGGCAGAGTTGGAGGCTTCAGCAACATTTTGGTTTCCATAGCAGTGTGGTCGGTGTTTCCCGCCGGTGTAAGCCCTCATCCACGGTCCGAACTTCCCTGTGAGATTAAATCTTGTGATGTCGCTCGCGCAACTTCCCTCCGTATGGCCTAATCTGCCGCACCTAAAGCAAAACTTGGGAAGATTTTCATATTTGAATAAAATCTCGAGAGGCCGATCCTTCTTGCGATTTAAAATGAAACATGTTTTAAGGGATCTTCAACCCTTAACCCCACTCTAATGCTTACTGCTCCATGCCACTTAGAAATTGTGCTATCTTCAAGTGTTGAGCCGTAGTACATTGGGAATAGCTTCCCTATCCGTTGCACGTTTTCTAGTGTCTTCAGTCCGATGGGTAAGTTGTCAATCTGGACCCGAAACTCCTCCACGGAGAAGTCCAGCTCCACTAGTGCTTTGTCGGGTTGCCATTCTTTGAGCACCAACAAGGAGTCTTGGAGGACCACGGTTTGTCACCTAGCACCTTGTGGCGTTCTTCAACAGATTTGAAAAGGAATAGGAAAAAGTTACGCCCTAGCTCATGGCACTCCAGATTTTCCAGTTTCCAAGATTTTCGGAGGATTGCGGCCATGGTGAGCCCCTTGAACGGGTTAGGGGCCAGGAGCTTACCGATAAGGGCATGGTTCTTTAGGGTAAAGTTAACTTCACTATCTTCATTTAAGCATAACTCATCAGTGAACTCTTGGTTATAGAAATTTGGGTTTGTCAGGTGGTTGGGGTACCCATTATTAACCACTCCCACACTTAAGGAGGAGTTAATGTTCACAGGATTCATGAAAGGAGGGGAGTAAATGCACTCGAGCACAGACAAGAAAGGAACAAACAGAACTTGAAGGTTTGGCACAGGGAAAATAATACAGACAGTAAGGGAGGAGAAGAGCAGCAAAAAAAACGTACTTCAGGGGCTTGACCCACCACCAGGTGACAGTGAGCTCACACAAACTCTAACCATTCTCATCACCCTGGAGGGAAAGATGGGAAAAAGAATGAGGATGAGAGAACCTAAACCTGGAGAGAAGCTTGAAGTTCTATAGATATTAAAATTTTTTGTTCGAACTTAGGACCAAGGGGATAAATCTCCAAGCTTTTACATTTGAACCAAACTACTCTTAGTGTTATTATTTGTACCTTTTATATACATATCTTATAGTATAGTAAAAGTTAGGGAAAAAGAAGTGAAAATGGTTGAAATACGACTCGAACATAGATTACTTAGGATGTGTATAATCACACAAACATCCTATTTAATAGTTTTCAAATATTTTAAATCAAATTTCTTTTCTTTTAAATCGAATATTTAATAGTTTTCAGATTTAAATTAAATCAAATGTTTGTGTGATTATACATATCTCAAGTAATTTATGTTCGAATCGTATTTTAATTATTTTTACTTTTTCCCCCTAAATTTTAGGGCACTATAAGATATGTATATAAAAGGTGAAAATAATATCATTAATAGCATTAAGAGCATTTTTACCATCATAATGACGTCTTGTTTTCTTCTTTAAATTTCTTTTAACCAGGTGCCACCTGATTTGAGGAAAAAATAAATTAAATTAATCCAATTGGGTGGTGTTGCGTTACATCATTTGATTGGTTAATTAATTTTATTTAATTAATCAAATTGATTTTTATAAGTAAATAACAAGGACTAAACATGTAATTTTATTTTTTTTCCTGTTAACTGCCACATGACACTTACGTCACCCCCGTTAGCTTTTTAACGACGGTGGTCAAAATGAGTTAATTTTATAAATTTGGTGGTTTGATTGACGAGTTCGATAGTTTGGTGGTCAAAATAGGCATCCACAATTAGTTTGGTGGTCAAAATAAGCATCCACAATTAGTTTGGTGGCCACTGGTGTAGTTTACCCTAAATAAAGTTGATACTAAATTTAGTGATCTAAAATGTAAATTATCCTTTCAAATTTAACCACTAAAGTTTTCAACATTTTAAAATTTACTCTCGAATTATTGTTTCATGTCTCATGCTAATAAAATAATTACAAAAATTATTAATTGCCATGTAAACATTGATTGTTTGAATCATTTAAAAATATAAGAACTAATTTAAAATAAAAATCGAAATTGAGAGACATCAATACTAATAAGTTATAACAGCTCTTATGCCCCTCTTAAAGAGCTAAGGCTTGTTCTCTTATAGTATCATCATCATCATAACAATAACACTGTAGAATTGTAATATAACTAATTAACAAAACCATTGAATAATTTATCTTCTTGTCTTATGTCCACCGCATCTGTTGATACTTGTTGTTGAGCAACTTTCTCTCTTCTTCCCACTTGTCTCGATCCTCATTGTATTGATCTTTCAAGGAGCTCCTAACCCTCTCGAATGTCTCCTCTTTTTGCAGCAACTTCCTCTTGTATTTATCCTTGTATTTCCCTTTCGCTTTCACTGCTTCTTCCTCCTGCAACCCCCTGCAATTCTCACACGCCATAGCTTTCTTTCCCTCTACTTTTCTGCACGATTCCAGTATACCCTGCAACAATTCATCACCAAAATTGAAGAGAAAAAACACAAGCAAAACTCAAAATTGGAGGGAAAAAACCAAGGCACATACGCTTTGATTGAAACTTCTTGACTTCAAGCTGTTTAACTGAGTTGAGAGTAGAGCATAAACATCCTGGAGAAGGAGCTTGGCCATGAACACTACGAAATCATGCAGTATCAATGCGGCGAGCGTGGCGACCAAGTGTCGTTTGTTGCCCTCCACGGCAAAGTAAAGCATGCACATCAACAAGGTTCGATCGACCCAAAAACAAGTTTTGTTATCTGCATCCATCAGATATCGCTCTCTCTTAGCTCCTTGGGAATCATATATCACAGCGTCTTCCATCATATAAATATATAGGTGAATAAAGGTGTGGGAATTTCGAACAAAACATATAAAGGTAAGAGAATCGAAGAAAAACCTAAACCTAGCTTCAAAGTTACGGTATCCCTTATATGGGAAATCAATTAATTTTTACCTTTGACAAATGCAACTTTTAAAGTTCGTTTAGCATTATTTTTCAAAAGTACTTATTCTTTAGGTTAAAGGTATTTTAAGAGCAATAAATAATATTAAGCAAAGAGAAAAGTATATTTTAAAAAGTATTTTTTTTATCTCAAGCTTGTATTTTTTAACCTCTAAAGATATGGTTTGTAACTTTTTTGTGTTTGGAAAGTTGATTTTGGAATCAATGTAATTATATTTTTAACTTTTATTTATCAAACAACGGTGGATTTGTTTTACAATTTATATTTATTTTATCAAAATATAATTATATGTTTAATAAATTATTTGTGCGTTTGGAAATTTTATATCTAATCATATTAATTTTATTTTTTCTTTTCTGGAGAAAAATATTTAAAGTATCTATATTTTTTCATGGAAAATTATTATACGTATAATTATGATAAATTTCTTTTTATATATAAAAATATATTTATCAACGTTATAGATATAAAGTTGAGAGAGTTCCATTTTTCTTCAAAATATTTGAGAGTACATTTACATATTTTCAAAATTTCACATGTTGGATAATAGTTAATATATTGAAGTATTAATAATGAGATACAATAAATTACTTTTATTATAAAGTTAATATATTTTGTATGTCATAATATTAATACATTTAAATATCATTTGAATGCGAACAAGCACATTTGGTCAGTTGGTCAAACTGGTTATCTTTATTATCTCATATTCACGTGTTTGAATGTGTATATTTTACATTATAATATCATGTATAAAATAAATATTTTATATTCTCGAACCCACTTTTTATCGTTAACATTATACACTTAAGTTTTAAACCAAACTTTTCAAAAAAGCATTTTTTCACGATATTTTTCAAAAATAATACTAAATTAGGCCTTAGTCCATGACTTCATAAGTTTTCACAACTAGATATTGAATTATTTTTATCCGCATTAGTCTTAGATTTGACAACTTTTTTAAACTTAATCCTTAATCTCAAATTTTCAGTCCTTTTAAAGATGTGATACTTTAAATTATGTTGTGTCAAAAACTTTAGAATTAATCCTTTTTTTATTTGGTGACATGGTAGAATTCAAAGTATCATATTATCATAATGATTAAAATTTTAAATTTAGAGATCAAGTCGAGAAAATTTGCCAAGTCCTAAGACTAATACATAAAAAAAAGTGAAAGACAAACTTAGAAAAAAGGTATAAGTTTAGGGACTAAATATTGTTTTACCCCTTTTTTTATAAAGAGACGCAACAATAAAAAGGTTCAAATAATCTGGGCTTATACTGGATTGGACCTACATAAATTAATGACCTTCTCAATTAGTTATGTACAAGTCCATTAGGTACCAATTTCTTTGTTCTTTGCTCTCCTTATGTTTTCCCTCTTTTTAATATCTCCTTATTTGCTTAAGGGTCAAATTTACCTTCAACGAAAAATTAAAAATTAAGTAAATTTTTATAAAAAAAATTTTTAATCAATTTAATTTTCATAATTTAAATTGCACATAATTTGGCCCACAGTGAAAATTAAAAAATCAATTTAACCCTTCCGTTAAGTTGATCATTAAGTTGACCGTTAATTAATATGTTGGTGACACGTGACACACTCTGAACGTGTCACGTCATCAAAATCGTAAATAATCATTAAAAATATTTAAAATTTTAAAATAATATATTTAAAATTTTAAAAAATATATAAAAAATCTGAAAATTTTAAAAATAAATAAAAATATTATTTAAAAAATTTAAGAAAAATCTAAAAAAAACTTTAAATGTATAAAAAATTTAAAATTATGTATAAATCATAAAAATATTTTTACTTGAATTCAAAAATATAAAATAAGTGTAATAATTATTAAAAATTATATAAACATTTATAATGAATAATATTTGAAAATTTTATAATTTTTTAAAATATATATTTTTAATTATGAAATCCAAATTTTTAAAAAATTTCAAAATGCCCAAAATTTTCAAATCTCTAACCTTACACCCTAACCCTACATTCTCAAGTCCTCAAATTAGTTTAATCGACGGTGAAAGTTGTCGGTACTGTGACAGACGACGGTGCTGGTGAGAAGAAATATTGAGGAAGAACGGGGAGTTTTCTTGCGACGGGGAGTGGTCGATAGTTAATTTGGTGCTAATTCTTGATTTAGAGATTTATGAGGGTTTTTTTGAAAGAAATGAAACTTTTGAATTTTTTAGAAAAAAATATTATTTTATGTTTTTTTGTATACAAAATAAAGGAAAATAATAAAATTAAATAAAATTAATTTTTTTTACATTTTAAATTTTTACAATATTTTTATAATTTTTTAGAATTATTTTTTAAAAAATTAGTTTTGATGATGTGGCACGCCCTGAGCATGCCATGTGTCCTTTTATATGTTGACTGGTAGAGAACAATAACGGTTAACGCGGTCAAACTAACGGAGGTGCCAAATTAGGTATAATTTAAATTATGAGGATTACATTAGGTGTAAAAATTTTATAAAGACTTAATTAATTTTTTAATTTTTCGTTGAGGGTCAATTTGACCCTTAAGCCTTTTAAAAGAAATATATAAAGTGATTTTAATTGTTATAATTTATTGTAGATATTGACTTAACCAATTGCATAGTTTATGTAATATTAAAAGAAAGAAATACGTTAACTGTGAAGTTTAGGTAAGATGATAAGGATTTCTTTTATCTTAATTAGCGTTTTAGAGTTTAATCCTCGCTCTGGACATAAAGTAATTTTAAAATTTGTGGCCAGCATCTGCCCCATATATAGATCAATAGAATGCGAAAGAATTAATTATTGAGCTCGCTCTAGTGGATACTATATAAGTTTATATGACATTGGGGCTATTAAAGGTTATTTAAAATCGTGAGTTTTTAATTAAACTTAAGTACATAATGTCTTGCAAGTTGTTGTTGTTAGATACTTGTTAATTAATTGAGTGATTTAAAGTGTTTGGTATGTATTTATTGTAGGCAGCTGTATATATAACCATTTACACACAAAATTGATCATTCTTACATAGCGATTCTAAGTCTTATAGTTCAACACTACTAATTTGTGGTTAATAAATATTTACGCATATGTGAATTAAAACTTATTTTCACATTGTGAAAACTATTTAGTATTACCTTGATTTAGAATTATTAGATTAATTGAGTTTAATAATTGAGATTAAAATTCTTAAATTAAGGATAACCCACTTTTTCTTCTGTAAGAATCTTCTTATTTTTATTATTAATTTCAACCATTCATTCTTTCATCTCCCAAACGATTTTAAAAAAAATGTAAAACTTAATAATTTTATATTGCATCAAAGAATTCTATCTCTACTTATTTATAAAGTGAGGGGTGAATAAAGGGTAAGGCATCAAAAGAAAAACATGAACCTAAATTGGAAGATACAATGTTCCTCAAAAGGGAAATTCATTGTTTTTTTAATCAAGAAATCCAATGAATTTATTAGTCATTATGTTTATTCTAATATGATAAATTAATTTATTCAGTTTTTGGCATATTCAACTATGCAGTTTAAGGATGATCATTTAATTCAGACTCGACGGATTTTGACTTGATCTTAAAGATTGGATTTAAAAAAAATATGTTTGATTCAGGTTGAGTTTTTTTAATATGAGGTAATGTCAAGTCAAGTTTGAGCTTAGGGTGAAAAGTATCCGTTCCGAAAAAATATATTGATTTTGTTCTAAATATTTAGGTATAATTGCTATTATATCTCTATTTATATATATTTTTCAATTATCTCCCTATTTTTGTCTAATAAAAATAAAATAATTATTATAATGATCGTCTCTATTTGTATTTTTCAATTAAAACCTTAATTTATTAAATAAAAAATATTTTTTATTTATATTAAATTAAATTTAAATCTTTATTCTAAAATTCGAATCGAGTGTAGATCGACAAAAACCCGATATATGACCCACCCTAAATGCAAATCAAACTGACCTAATACTTGTGAGGTAACAGGGCCACGATAAATTAACGGGCTTTTAATTATCCAATAATATTGTTATGCCCAAATCATTTAAATTTCAGTTACTTCATCTAATTTAATTAGTATCATTGTTAGAACATTTAACACATTTGTAAGTTTAAAATCGGACTATCTCGATAAATAGAAAACTCGAATTCTTTTATTATTTAAAAAAAGGTGTAGAAAATGCCAGTAGAATTTTAATTAAGTAAAGAAGACAAGACATGAAAAGCCAGAGGTTTGGCAATTCAATTTGGCTTACCAGCTTTTTATTTTATTCTCCTTTTATACAATAAAAAACAAAAGATGGCAGTTTCCATCAGTATATACACAACAAAACAAAACATCAGCAGTCATATTCTGAATATTTATTGCTAAAACCCAGAATTTGGGTCAGTTTTTTTCACACCCCTTTTGGCTTTTGTAATATATAATGATTATCATGCTATATTAAATACTGTAACGCAGAAACTTTGTATTATATAATACATATGGTATTTGGTTTTGGGAAGACAACTGTTACCATCATTTTTGTTCCTTTTACTTATTAGTCTCTGATCAATGATTAAGGGGCCACTAACTTTCATTTTCCACTGTTATATTATTATTTAAGGGTAAAGGGAACATTCCAGATAGATACATATATATTTATATATTCAGTTCATCTACTAAAGTTAGACCGATTGGTTTAATTCTGGTTTTAGTCCCTTTATTGAATCTAAATTTGAAATTTGATCTCCTTAATTTGATTTGAGACAATCTGGTCTATCTCATGTGCTTGCCCCTTTTATTTTATGGGGATTTATCCTTTGAACCGATTGATTTACCACGCTTTAAGCGAGGCTTACTTTCATTTGCATGAGCATGTTGTTTTACATGGATTTTAATTTTAATTTGAATGTTTTCAAATCGTATACGAGATTTATTATTATCTTTAGATCAATAATTGAATCTGACAATTAGTTCGCAGTACTTTATAAAATCAATTACCTTATCAACTTTTTGTTACCATTATTTTGAGTCATTTTGTACAAGATATTAAGATAGGTCGGCCATTTTTAATTTTCCATCTAGTTGGTCATTCTCCCTCTTTAATTTTTTAATTGAAATTAGGTAGTTTTATTGAACGAAAATATATTCGTAATTACAATAAAAGTCCACAATTTAATAAATAAAAACACATAATTCTGACATATTTCTAGTAAACAAAACTAGCGTCTTGAGATCATATGAGGACTATATAAGGAAAATGTAAAAACATAATCTAAAGACTCGAAATAAACGATGGATACAAACATCACCAAAGATCGACGATGAAAGATAAAATCATCAACAAACAACATAAAAATGCATATTACAACGAGGCACGTTGACAACAAGGTCATTACCACAACTCAATCACAAACAAGAAATGGTGAATGTGATTGCGTATCCAAATATAATTTGAGGGTCCGAGAGAGAGATCAATATGATAACGAAAAGATCGCCATCTTGATCAGTTGCAGCAACGTCAAATCAAACCCCGATAAAAAAATTAAATGAAAAAAATGATCAAATGACATATAAAGAAGAGAAAAATATACAAACAAATAAAATAAATCGTGCTACAAAAGTAGAATTATATATTAAAAATTAAAAAAAAAACAGAACAAATGAAATGATAGATCTTGATGGTCGATGACCAGCATTTTCTCTCTTTAATTTTAAAAAACTATTTCATCAAAAATATAATTGGCAAATCATGCCTAAGGATGGCAAACGGGTACAGTTTCGCGGATTTCGCACCGCACCCGCCCTAGTTGGGGTGGGGATGGGTATGAGTTTGGTGGGTAGTGGGCGGGTGTGGATGTAAAAAGTCATACCCGCCGCAGGTAGTGGGTAGGTGGTGGATTTAAGACCTTACCCGCCCCGCACCCGCCCGCCCCGCACCCGTCTTCCCCGTATACTACCCGCTATATTATGTGGCTTTGAAGATATCTGATTCAATATAAAATTTGTTTTCTGTATTCAAATTTCAAATTCATTGCTTTAGTTCTTTGCAATGTCTTACCCTCAGATTTCTCACATAATAACTAACTTACACCGGTGTATATTAGTCATAGTTAGTTAGCTATAGTTCAGTAGAACTTACACCGGTGTAAGTTAGTTATACCACATCACAAGTTAACAATGTTAGGGTCGGGGGCGTTTTAAATGACGAAAGAAAACTTTCCGTAGCACATTAAACGCATCCAAAGTTCAGGCACCACATTGAACTTTTCGTCAAAGTACAGGGGGCATTGGTGCCATTATCCCTTCATGTTTTATGTGATATGGTTGTTGCCAGACGGGCGAGTAGGCGGGTATAGGCGGGTACAGGCGGGTACGAGATGGGTAATGAGTATCCAATTGGGTGGTGGGTGTGGGGATGGATTTAAGAATATACCCACGTGGGCGGGTGTGGATTTGAAAATTATACCCGCCGTGGGTGGTGGGTAGGTGGTGGATATAAAAATTTTAGGTGAGTATGGGGATGGGGGAGGGGGTATCCGCACCCGCCCCGCCCATTTGCCATCCCTAATTATGCCATTAACAAACAGGAGTATCTAATTAATGTTCGAAATATTTTTATAATATAATGAGACTTATACTTATCACATTCTGAACTTTTGTTGAATATCTATTTTGTGGAATGTAGTGGAGCATTTGAACATATACCAAGCATCTCAAAATTTCTAGAAATGTGTTACATTTGGTTCGTGACTATGAGTACAATAAGTTTTGTTCTCACGATTTAGCTATTAATGTGAGGTATTATCAATGATTTGTGAAATTATTGTGTATATAAAAAATTTTTGTAACAGTTATTTCATTTGGCATTTAGTATAATATATAGAATCTTGAATATTAACTAAAAAAATTTGAATTTAATTTAAAAAAATCTTGAATATGAACTCACTAGCATTAGCAAGACGAATTGTCTTGCTAGCAATAGCATAATATAAAATTTATCTTTTTTAATTATTTGATAAACACTCACGCAACTAATAACTTACAAGTTAATAACACATGTATTTGTATAGGTACATCTACCAAAATTATAAAACATCAAAACATTTCATATTATAGATAACGAACATGTAATTCTTATTTAAAAATACAATACATTCAGTCTCAAAGTAAACAATCAAAATTTTAACACATTATGAAAGTGTTGGACCAAGTCTATGGCAAAAAATTTTAAAAAAAATACAAAAAAAATGTTGTACAATAAATTAAATTAAAAACACAAACTAAAAGTGTTGTCTTAATGTTGTTTATTAAAGGATTACACGTCTTATTTAAGCATTAATTTTTGTTAATGAAACCGTTGGTTTTCCTTTAACTACAAAAAATTCTGATTAAGTTTAGGTAAGTCGGTTTGAAGGGATTTTATACTTATTTTTCCATTCATAAAGTCTAACTTGAATTTTTGTTTGATGAACATAAATTTTTCTACCACTTAATCCAACAAAGGTTGGTATAAAAAAATATAAATTTTATGTTTTTTTATGCTCTTACTTATGTCTCACATTTAAAAAAGATAAGTTTAAAGTTTTGAATCAAAGTTTAGAATTAAAATTTAAAAAAATCAGAGATAGAGTGTATTTTTAAAATTCAAAGTTTAATGTTTATAATTTAAAATTTAGAGTTAGTGCTTAAAATTTAACATATTAATTTTAGTATAAAAAGCGATATAAAAAAACCAAAAAAATTGTTTACATAAAAAACAGAAAATTATGTTTTGTTTTATAGTTACCCACTTGCATTGAGGAGAGTTGCCCCAAACCCGGTCTTGGTTTTGGTCCCCCCTTATACTTTTTTTTCTCTAACATATGGTTGCAGTTAGATAAGAACATGCAATATGGGACCATATGATCTCCTAATGTCAATCTTTGTCCCTACCGTTATATTCCCTGTTTTAATAAAATTTTATTTACCCAAAAAATCCACTGAAACTTCCGAGTTTGTTCTTGGATAAAAAAAAAAAAAAAAACTTCCGAGTTTGTTCATTTAATTGATTCAGCTCTAAACGACAAATTCCATATGCAATTTTTGAGATGTAATAATTGGGCATCATGTGTCTTTGGCTTTGATTATTAAAATCCTGTATTTATCTGTTAAAGTAAAAGTACAACCCACTTGGTTAAGTTTCTCTAATGACAATTTGGTCTGTTATTATTTTTAATTATCTTGATAATCCCAGTAAACTCCTTTTTCTCACCATCGTTATGTATGTAAAACAAACAACATATGAAACTAGGGTACATGTAATTGTTTGTATGTCTGATTCTCTGTCAATTTCCGGACATCTTTATTTATTGGCAGATGATTCTGAAAATATGGTTTCAAACCAACAAAGGATTCCTTGCCGTGATTCCAAATTCAACTTAAATGAATATAACTAATAATTCTAAAGTGAAAGTAAATGGTACTCTTGTCCAAAATGATTTAATCTAAATTATGCTGGACTTGTATTTTATAATAATAATAATAATAAACACTTATAATAATTCGCATTATATACTACTATAAAAATATTCTAAACATAAAAAAATAAATCTTAAATAAGTTATATTTTAATATACAAGCTGTGTAAAAAAATTACATAATCATTCATATTTAAGTTATAAAATTTAAAACTTAAATTTTTAACTCTAAGGCCTTAAACCCTAAATTCTAACCATAAACCTTAAATTATACACCCTATGCACTAAATCTCTAAACTATAAACCCATAAATCAAATTTAAAAAAATTTAATGCAAATTTGTATATCAAAATATATTTCATCTTAAATTAAATTCACTTACAGAAGCTGCCAAAAGCTCAAAATTGAATTCTTTGGAGACAAAGTGTTCAAAGCTCAACTTGAATTAAATGAAACTCGAATGGTTACTAATTTAAATTTACGCCAACATCTCATAGTAGGTGAATACTCGTGTTTTCTCCATTAACGTCAAAGCTTAATTACGAATTATTATTTGTTACGTTGTCGCTAAAAAATATTTTCACAAATAATGTTAAAATTGTCAAATATATTTTTGAATAAGATTTGTTATGTTTTATAGACCCATATCAAAATTCGAATTAACACAAAATAAATTGATGAAGGAAAAAAAGTTGGGCAATGGCGGCTGCGATGACAGTGGCAAGAATCAGAAAGTGTGTCGTCAACGCAAGTCGTCAAAGGGAAAATGGCGAGTGTTGGCATTATCTACTCCGTATTATACACTTCCATTCTCTTTTATTTTCCCAAGAACCAAACAGAAATAAACAGCGTTGCCGCTGAAGGATTTGCGGCAAGTGGGATCTGGATTAGGACATTAACGTGACCTGCAAAAAAAGGAAAAAAGATTTTAAAAAAATTCGAAGTAATCCAATGAATAAATCGTATTAAAAAATCGTCACATCCCATGAAAAGAACAACAAAAATAAGAATTTAGAAATAAAAATACCTTCGTAAAGAAGAGGAAGAATTCGGGAAAAAATTCAAAAAGCAGTGGAACGGGAATCTCGTTGGAAAAATAAAAGTAGGAGGGGGTTGTTTTCATACAAAAATGGACCCCATGCTTTAACGTGCTTAAGGGATTTAAAAAATTCAGGGTTTTCAAAGCGTCAATCATAGCCACACACACAAAAAGGAATGGGAGAAATAAAAATGAGTGGAAAAGGCAAGAAAATTATAAAGCTGTATAATTCATAATTGTGACCGTTGATATAGAACGGTGGCGGGTGGTCCACCTCTTCCTTCCCGTTCCTTCAACGGCTATCGGCGGAAATTTCTGGAATCGACTAGCCGTTTTTCATTGCACAACCTACGTGGCATGATGTGGACTAATAGCGATGTACCACCCCCCGGCGATAAAGCTATCTTGTTGAAGGTTCTGGATTTTTCTCCATTTTCTCTTTTATATATATATATATATATATTTAAGAATATGAAAATTTAGGGCTATTTTCACCATATTGGAGTTGCATACTACCATTATCGTACACTTGATTATTATCCGGCACTATATCTTATAAACATATTTTGTTAATGAATATTTCAAGGTTATTTTTCTATAAACATAAAAATATTTATCATTAGATTTATAATTTTTGGGTAAAGTACATGTTGATTTTATAATTTATAGTTGATGAGTTTTTAATTTATAACTCAAATTTCATTTGAAATTTTTTAGATTTGAGTTACTCAAGCTTCTATTCGTATTTAATTGTAAATATTTATAATATTATGATGTTAATTGATTCAAACCTAATTTGTTAAAGTCTCATTTATATATGTATGAGAAACTCAACTAAAACTTAAAACCAATATACTCATTACTAAATTTTTTGAGTTGTTCAAATATCATTTTATATAACTTAAATTTTATTTAAAAATTAATAATGTGAAATTTATGAATTTATTATTTGAAGGTGGACACATTAACCCTGCGGTGACTTTCGGGTTGTTTTTGGCCCGTAAGGTGTCGCTGATTAGGGCGGTGGCTTACATGGTGGCTCAGTCCTTGGGTGCCATTTGTGGAGTTGGGTTGGTTAAAGCTTTCATGAGGCATGAGTACAACTCCCTCGGTGGCGGTGCTAACACCGTGGCGACTGGCTACAACAACGGAACTGCTTTGGGAGCTGAGATTATTGGGACCTTCGTCCTTGTCTACACCGTTTTCTCAGCCACCGACCCAAAAAGAAGCGCCCGTGACTCTCACGTCCCTGTATGTACTTTTAACCATGTTTTTCGAAGTTCTTTAAGCTTACTGAATGTTACGTTTCTGATGCAGTTTAAACTGTTGTTTTGAGTGTAGGTTCTGGCTCCACTTCCCATAGGGTTTGCCGTGTTCATGGTTCACTTGGCCACCATCCCCATCACCGGTACCGGCATCAACCCTGCTAGGAGTTTCGGTGCTGCTGTTATCTACAACAACGAGAAAGCCTGGGATGACCATGTAAGAAGTGTTCATAACATTACATTTCATTGTGTTTTTTTTTCTGTGTTTATACTTTAAACTAACTCCTGTACTAATTTTGTGACGGACAGTGGATCTTCTGGGTCGGTCCATTTCTCGGAGCACTTGCGGCAGCTATCTACCACCAGTACATCCTCAGAGCAGCAGCTATCAAGGCTTTGGGATCCTTCCGCAGCAACCCCACGAACTGAACAAAATCCTGAATAGCTTTGTCTCCCCACTTCACTCTTTTCCATTTTCTCCATTTGTTCGTTTGTGTGTATTGAGAAGATGATGATTATTATGATGATCATGATGACTTTGCTTTATCATTTTTCTTTATTTTGTTGCTAGCTTTTGCCTTTCATGTATCATTGCTCTTTAGTGGTTTTCTCCATTATTATTATTTTTTACTTTGTGTGCAGTGCATAATCTTTTAAGATTAGATAATTGATTCCCCTACTCCAAGGGTAATTTCCATTCAAGACCTAACCCTAAAAAGAAATCTTAAAACTGGGTGTCCAACTTTAGCCAAATGACAAAATAGCCACACAGTATCTCATAATGACAATTCAAGGGCCAAATTGGTTTATCACAAGAAAGAACCAAAGATGCCCACTTCCCAAGGAAGAGAGATGGGGTTAAAAAAGGAGTGAAAATCACTGAACCGGACCCACCCTTTTTTCACCTCTCTGGAAAGGTCACTTTGGAACGCTGGCACACGTCAATTGTTTTTTCTCCCACTTTGGGTTGAACCAGGGTCCAAACAAAGGAATCCGAGGACCCTACTAACAAGTAACAAGGCCACGCGTCATGGCAGCACATGGGGTTACGTCTCGGTCTTATCCTACCACAACCGGCTTAACCACGAAGGGCTAAAGATAAAGCCAAAGAACAAGTAGCGGTAGAATAGAAAGATTTGTAATAATATAAAAAGCAATAATAAATGGTTTGTGGTTTTTATGGGGTGTTGTAAAAGAGAAATCATAGTCCCGTCTTTTTACGAAAGCTACGTGTCCATCCCTTGAACGTGGCGAATGATGAAAACTTCAAGAACATTGAACTAATGGCAGCATGCACAAAGGTTAGATAGTGGTGGACGTGGTGAGGGTCCACGGGGCCAACGGTTGGATCACGAGTGTGGGTGACTGTGTAGTGTGTAGGGGGTGATGTCTTCTGGTTTAAACTTGGTCACTCTGTTGCTCAGGGTACCCTAGTCTTTGGATTCCTTTACAGAAGTTAATAGTCTAGTTAGGGTCTTTAACAACGGAAAGTTACCCTTCAACTAGGGGGTGGGGGGACCTCAAAAGCCACAGTTTCAACATGAATGGGGGAATTGGGAGGGGACATTGCTTTTGATCTCAATCCTTCAAATATCATGATGTATGATTGTGTATTTAATAAGCTGCAACCAACAACATGAATGAATCAACATGCAAAGCAGAGCATGGCACAAAAGTATAAATTCCGAACCAATGATCATACAATGTAGTTAAATTGGTTGTATATATATCAACACTGAATGGTGTTAGGTTTAAGTACATACTACATAGGTACAGAAACAATGTAACATAAAGTGTTGAAAGAATAATCCTGTTGTGTCAGAATTAGTTGCAAAGGTTTTTCTTTTTTGGTTCCATAAAGGAACTTCCTTTCAAATGCTTTTACAATCCACCAGGTGAAAATGACACCCACGGCATCTTCGTGCCAAACTACCCTCACTATCTGCGTTTGAAATGAATCTCTGGAATACAAGGTTAATGATAGATCACTAGAAGATGAATATAGGTAGTGGCAGAGTCAGTATTTTCATAGAGTGGAATCAGAATAGGGTATGAGATATAAGAAAACTCTATACCCTAAAATAAGTATTCTTGATCCCATATCCCAACAAATCAATTAGGGTCGATTCTAACATTTTCTATAGAAATTCTGATGTAATTCTAATATTTAGTGGGTTAATTGCACCCTAAACTTTACATCTAGCTCCTCCCATGAATATCAGATACATTTGCAGGCAGGTATACTTATAAGTTATAAGTTATAACATTTTCTATAGAAATTCTGATGTAATTCTAATACTTTCATGTATTTGTGAAGGCAATCAAATCAGGCATAATGCTTGCTCAACTGGACCAGGCATAGCAATGGGCAATGTACCTTAATCAAGCATACCAATCTTCTTGTTGAAATGCACATTAGTGTCATGGATTGAACCGGCATCCTTCTCTTCATCAAACTTCCTCCTCCAGCTAAATGACTCGCGCTTTTCCTCCCGATCCTTCAGTTCCTTCACCAAGATGTCAATCTTATCTTCTGAAAGCTTAGGTGCCTGTTCACCAAAAGCAATATAAGTTTTATGGACCTACAATGCTACAAGAGAGATTATGCATGCATAAGCAGATGTTCAGAGTTTTGTTCTGGTCAGAATGCTATGTTGCACATCTTGTTCTTGGTAAGCAGCAGGTGGAACAGGCTGGCCATGATCGGGTACCGCCGTACCGGAGTTTCTATCACAACATAAATTGCAGTTGATCTGTTAAAGCTAAACAGTCTAAAGAGTTCTCAAGGTAAAGACATGGTACACAAAACTATCAAGTTAGGAATTACAAGAACAACATTTAAACCTGTCTCTGATTTATCCTTTTTTGCCTTGGCTTCAGCAATCATCCGAACGCAGTATTCAACATTCAACACATTCATGATATGGATTCGATGCCTTGGTACAATCTTCCTGGAGCATAGCCTCAATGTTCTTAAAACTGAACCGGTAATCAAATCGATCAGGCTCTTAGTTGGTTCGGTCGGGGTTTTCACAAAACTTCTTTTATTTAACATTTTCATAAAAACTTGATATGATCAATCTAACCCCATTTGATCTTTTCAATAGCTTGAACTTATCCAATTTGAACATGAATTGTTTAGAATCCGAACTGATCAAAACCTGAAATGATCTGAACTTATAAATGGCTTGAAGTTGAAGTGAATAGAATCCGAAATGATCGGAACTCATACAACAATCACTAATCAAGAAAACAAATTGAGTAGAATTCCAAATGCAAAAGTGTAAAGACCCAAACTCCATCTATGAAAGGAAGAAATACTGCCGGAGTTGGCTGATGGAATTGGCTCCGAATTCATGGTGGTGTTTCCTGGTTTGACATCAATCCCAAACCTCATTCCCCCGAGGCAATGGCCACTTACATTGCAGACGAACCAATACTTCTTTGATGCATTTAGCTTCACTTCATCTTCTCCACTCTCGTACTTGGCTAAAACTCCGCTGCTCGTATCGCATGTTCGATATGTAGATTCCGTCACTTCGAAGGCATTGTGTTGCCCCTTGCTATATTTAAACTCTACAAAACATATAGACACCCAGATTAGATTCTGAACTATAGCAATATATCGCATCTGTTGCCAATTGACATATTTGTACCGATCTTTTTAGGGGTCCAGAAGGGAATTATAGGTTCTTGAGAAGATTTTAAGTACAATTGTACCGTTTTCTTAAGGGACTAATAGACAATTTTTCCATTTTAGGGGGACCAAGCAACTGTCCCCGAGCTCCGCCACAGTCGACAAATAGTATTATAAGAAAAGAATCAGGAGATGTTTACATGCAGGACTTACAAGTTACCAAACTCATCTGTTAAACTTAGGTCAAATTATGGTTTTGGCCCCTATACTATGCTCAAACTTGGAATTAATCTGTATACAGAAAAAAAAACCCATGTCTACTTGAGGTGTACGGAGGATATTTTAACTAACTAATAACCTTATAAGAACAAAATAATCAAATTGTGTCAAATTAAAATATAAGAATTAAATCTCAAATTTAAGCATAATACATGGCTTGAAATCATAATTTGACATTAATTCTAAGATGGAATCTATAATTTCCCAACAAGCTTAATTGCAAAGCTTGTAAAACATATAGCCGGGAAATCAAATCGGAGAAAATGGGTTTGAAGGAAGCAGCCGTATACCTAGAACGTCGCCGACGGTGAAATTGTATCTCTCCGACCAGGAAGAATAGTCGACCTCCGAGTTCCATCCGTTTTCATCGCCAACATTGTAAACTTCAGATACGGCGCCGTTCAATAACGAAAACCAGATTAGAATAACTGGGAATCTAACATAGCAGACAATCTTGTCTTTCATGGCTTTGGAAGCGACGAAAATGAGAGAAATTTCTTTTTGGAAAGTTCGATTTACACCTTAGATTTTATCGTCAACTAGTTGGGGAATATGTCACCACGTTTTTTATAATCACTAATATCTTAGCTCGACTAATTCAAATCGTATACTATAAAAATTTTAAATGATCCTCTCGTCCCAATTTACTTCACTCGTAATATTAACATTTGAATCACTAACTATACTTAAACGATTTAGTATCTTATCGCGCTAAATAAACTAAAATCAATAAGTCATCAATTGTTTTTAATAATCGTACATCATATATATATATATATATATATATATATATATATATATATATATATATTGATATCCGAAAGTGACAAGAAAATAAAGGAATTCAAAGCTCCAAGTAAATGGTAGATGGGTAATGAAATGAAGAGCTGTATAATTAATGAATGTGCTGTCGATAATGATGGAAGGTTGAAGATGCTTCAAACAAAAGATACATATGCATAAAGTCTTTATGCCTTTATGTTATAACACGGGCATAAATTAAATAGGTTGGTAGAGTAGTTAGTCCAATTTTATCATTTTAAAATCAACCCGAAATGAATTCAATGATGGTCCATTAAAAAAAAAAAAGCAAATGATTCATTTTAAGAGATTCGAGTTTGGACAATTTTGTCTATAAAGTGTGTATACACTATCAAAAAAATTAAGAAAAAGTATGAAATATATTATCTTATAATTAACTTTTGACTATTTAAAAAAATAATAATCTAAAATGAAATTTACTATATTCAAGTCGGGCCAATATGAATTTTTTGATTAGATAGTTCTAACTTGACCAGTCCAATTAGAAAGTGAACCTTCTTATTCATAACTTGTGTAAGTCTATTTTTTTTAGGATTAATATCCTATACACTGGCGGTGGAAAGTTTTTATTTCCACAAGCGCCTCAATTATAGGGTTTAGGGTTAGTGTTTAGGGGTTTTAGTGTAAATATTTAGAATTTAGGGTTCATGTTTAGAATTTAGGAATTAGGGTTAGAATTTAGGGTTTAGGGTTAGGGTTTAGTTTTAGGGTAATATGGGTGGGGATTTAGGTTTTAACATATAAACCCTAAACCCAAAATTCTATCAACAATCTCTAAATTCAAAACTACTACACTTATACTCCTAAATTTTAAACCCTAAACGAAGTCTCTAACCCCTAAAACTAAGGCGCTTGTGTAAAAAAGTTTCCACAAATGCTTGTGTATAGAACAATTACCTTTTTTTTAATGCTCAACACAATGTAAGAAATAAACCTTCAACTCAAAATAAATATGAATAATTAAGGATTAGATCAACTACCAGACAAAAACATTTTTGTAGATTTCTGTCTAAAAAGTCAAAATAGTTTCATTTGAAGCAAAGAAGGGATCCATTTGTTTGTGAGAACTTTTTTTTGAAGGAAAAGAGGTAGTGTTTTTCCCATCAGCCGTATTATCAAATGATGGTGGATCAAGTTAAGCCTATCGCCTACCTCTAATGGTTTCATACAATTTTAAAAAGGATTTTGATAATTTTTAGTCTTAAAATTTGATTTTTTAATAGTCTAAAAGTGATTACAAGATAATATCTGTTTATACACATTTTTAATCCTCTGACAATGTACATATATATTACAGATAAAGCGATTTGAACTCGTGTATACTAAGATGTACATCATCTGCTTTTTCACTAGAACACTTGTTGGGTTTAAATTTAATAATATTTTTTTTGATTTTTTAATATCTATTTTTAATTATTTTGATTATGCTACAATATCAAAGTACTACATCAGTAAATTAAAGTGAAAAAAATTGTCAAGTTCGAGAATTGATATCGACAAAAATAAAGTAAAAGATTAAGTTGGAGAAAATATCAAATTCAAAGACTAAAAATTTTGAACAATTTTATTAAAATAATATTATTTTTAAATATTTATTCAAATGAGACTAGAAAAATTATTTACGAAAATCATACAATTTCAGTGTCACATAGGACAAAGACACGTCATGTCAATCGTGTCTTCTTGATAACATACCACATCACCCTTTAAATTATTTATCGAAGTGATCTCGATAAAACTAAACAAAAAATAATGTAAACTCATTTTAAAAAGAAATGTCAATTTTTTTTTTGATTAAATGTCAATTTTCTTTGATGAAAATGGTGTGATTTCATTGATCAGAAAAAATTATATATCCAAAATGTTAGCACGTGCCTCATTAAAAAATCTTAAACTTAATCGAAGAAAAAGAGTACACATACTAACAAACAAACAAAGCAAAACTACAAATAGTCTAACACATTACTATGTAGCAAAGGGATAACTCTAGCCGGTGGAGTAATCCAATTTGGACAAAGTATCCGCCACTTTATTTCTTTCTTTCAGTATATGTTGTAATGGGACCGTCCGCGGTTGTTGACGCAATTCATACAATGATGAGCCAACGAATATGAATCAAGGGATGAAGAGTTACACTGCCTTCAAACTATCTAACTCGAGGATAATTTGTCGATACACAGCCCCCCACGCACATAGCAAACCGATATAGACGCTCTATAACTCAGCTTCCAAAACTCAAAATGGTGAGAAAATAAACCGAAGCTATTAACTGCAAATTTTAAATTTTTTTAAAATAGTATAAATGAGAAAATAAAATATTATAACTAAACTTTAAAATTTTAAATAATACATGAAATTTCGATATATTTAAACCCAAAATAAATAAAGAAAAGAAACAGAAGGTATTAACTTTTTGAAGGACGGTAAAATTTGTGAAAGTGGAAAATGGTGAGAAATGAAGACGACGAAGCTTGTGACGAGTCCTAAAGCAAGCGGCGATGAACAACGAAAAAGAAGAAACGATAAGATTTTTTTTTTCAAAATTAGGTTAAAGAATAACATTAGGGTTAAATGCCCTTTCATATTTTTTAACAGTTTATTTTAATAATTGTTAGAGTTGCTTTTTAACAGACATGCTGTGTAAAATTATTATAAAAAACAAAATCTAAACCCCGAATTAACTAACTTCTTAACCCCTAAAACAAAAACAAAAAAGACTACATAAAAGAGGTATCACCGAAACCTATGGAGTAAATAAAATTCATACCTTGAGATCTATCAAGTAACAAAACCAAAGGCAAACAAAAAACAAAAGAACAAAGTGCAACTCCAAAGTGTAGGATAGTAAAGCAATGGAAGTAGTAGCCGTCAAGAAAGGAAAAGCAAGAGAAATCTACTGCGACATTTAAAAGTAAAATGTCCAACTCCATGAAACAATCATATGGTGGATAAATTATTGTCCTTTCGCACCGTCACTTAAAACTCGTCATCGTCTTCCTCTGCAATATGCTTTGCAAGCTCTTGCTCCTGTTGTTGTCTCTCTCTCCTCTTCTCGGCACTTTCCTTCTCCTTGTGGGAGTTTGGTGGGAACCGAAGTGCACGCACTGCCTCGTTATGCATATTGAGGCAGAAAGCAATCCTAGAATTGAATGCCATTTGAGGCTCAGTTGTGGAGTAGATGTCTCCCGTCTCCTTAGACAGCATACATCCATTTGAATGATCCAGTGTAGCATCAATGGCTCCATCTCTGATTGCCTTGGCTACTATGCTCTCAGCATCGGCAACACTGTCCAATCTAAGCTTCTTGGCAACATCAGCCAGTGAGATCCGAGAATATGAGATACTTAGGTTGCGTAGCCCAGTCCGAATGACATTATGCCGCAGTCTAACAATCAAGTTATTGGTCCGGTCTGAACTGAAAGTACTTGAGAACTTCTCAGCAACTGATCTAAAAAGCTCCAAATCACCAATGCGGACAGCCTGAAAAAACACAAACATTTTGTGTTCTCAAAACCATTAGTAAAATCTAATAACCACTGAAACCAAAGAGGCAATCCAAATGATTAAGCATGACAAACTCTCCAACTCACATTTGTCAGTTCAAAGTAGGGCCTCAATGCCTTCTCCATGCCTTTCTGCATAAAAACAGTCCTCTCGGGTATTTCTCCTAGCAGTAATCGGACAATGATTGCCCATTTGTTGCACTGAACCCGGAAACCAAGAGCTGCGACAGGGGCTTTCCTAGCAGCCTGGAGGAGGCACTCTTTGGCGTCTGTGTACTCCAATTGGATCGTCCTAATCTTTCCCAAATAAAAGAGATACCGGCAAAACTGCAGAGGATAACCTTTGTCATATGAATGGAAGCTAACCATTATTTTTTAAAGCTATAATCATAACTGTACCATGCCAAACCTCCAGGAAACCATTTAATAACCCTAAAAATGCAGCTTAGTTGGATGAAATAAAGTGAGCAATATTCTCAGCCCATGGGTTTCTTTATGATTTACAGTTCAGAGCCAAAAAGATGACAAAAACAGTGACTTGCCTGTTGGTTTGAGTGAGCTTCAAATCTGGGAGCCTTTGATCTCAGTTTCTCAGCTTGGTCATATAAATTGTAATGGAGGTAATTGCGAAGTAGCAGATTAAGAAGCGTTTCCTACATGATAGATATATTTAAATATAAGTCCCTAACGTCAGAGATATAATTGCTCAAATATTTAAAAATTTACCTGACCCAGCTCGTCATGGCGCAATGTTGCAATCCGGTGCAGGGCTAGAAGGTTACTGTCAATTAAAGATCATGCTAATTAGATCTAGAATAGTACACTGTACTTCTGATCATGTATGCTAGAAACATAATATACTGAGATTTCCTTAAAAGAAGACACGGATCAGAATATATACTAAAGACAGCATACAGTAGAAGATAAATTTGAATACAGTATAGCTTACCTCCTAATTTCAGCAAGATTACCCGTGAGTTCATAGCAAAGAGAGTAATAAAAGTACAACCTAGCAGCTAGGACATCGAGGGTCCTCCTATTCAGATTCTTCAGCCGAGCAATGCTTGCAGAGGAACATGCCTTTGCCTGAAACGAGATAACATTATGTACAAAGAAACAGGAAACGCTCCGACAAAGTTATTTGCTAGTGTACCTCATCGTATTTCTTTTGATCAATCAGAAATATCAGGACAAGCAAGTAGCAATAGATTTCTAGCTCTGGCAGAGAATGCTTAGCAGGAGGTTGAGCTGCTGAGGTTGCAGTGTCGACTTCCATCTCGTGCTCATCTTCCTGAAAAAATTCAAGCAATACTGGATACATTACACGCGAAAATATTTTCTAAATTCTAAGGTGAACATGAAGGTAGAAGAGAGAAACTCGACTAACTACCAAGGCATTTCCTTGAACTTGGAACTAGAAAACCTATAAAACATCACAGATCATCAACAAAGGGACAGCCACCAAAAACTAACTTTAAAGATGCAACAATTTACTTCCTTCTTTAGCCTGTGCTTCAATTCTTTTAATCAACCTAAACATCGGGTCTGTCGTAAGAGGCTACAGGCCACTCACTTTACTAAAGCCATAAAAATTACCTTAGGAAGATATGAAGAAAGCCGAGTATGGGCCTCGGATCCAGGGGTAAGAGCGAAAGTGAGGAATGAGGACAGCACAGACGCCTTCAGCTTCCTTCTTAAAGCCATAGTAAGTCTTATAGCCCGCAAAATACGGCGAGCTTCACGGTCATATGCACCGGTCTCAATCAGAGACGCAATTTCTTTCAAATCTAACAGAAACCCAGAAAAAATATATTTCAAATCCGAGAAAACCCACAAGTTCCCAGCTCAGGAAACACTAAAAAGTAAATCAAAGTTCTATCACCAAGCATAAAAAAAATATACGTACTAGAGAGATATGGATGTTACATATGCATAGATTGAGTAAACTTACGGTGCAAAGTAGATGGAGAAGATACAGTAACAGAATTGGAAGGAGCTGGTTGCTCTTTCATCTCCACATCTTGAGTCATTGTTTGAGAATCTGAAACAATTGCAAATTGAAACGAAACGTAACAAAAATTAAAAAAAAGGGGTGAAATTTCGAGTATGGAGATGCTTAAATTTAACAGTAAAAGGGATGGAAAATTTGACCTTTGATTCACGAAAGCAAGAGCTGGATTTGGAGGAAACAAGAGCCGATCCTGCAGAGGACTAGGGTTTTGTTTTCACTTTTTAGTTTCTTGAGCAGTAGGTCTGGTGAGAGAGGAGTCGAAGAAAGCGAAAATGATCAAACATCGTATTAAACGACGCTGTGGAAATCGACCGTCTTTCTTATAGAGAAGGTCCAGAGAGCCCAATTAAATAATATTGGGTCAAGGCCCATCATTGCGTTAACTCTTGTCTTATAAGCTAACATTAGAAGATATAGAATATGACTACTAAATTGTATTTATTAAATGATGTTAATCTCACATATCATTATAGTACTTTTGAAAATACTATTAGAAAAAATTAATTATCTGATGTTGGTAGAAATAAGCTATTTGTTCAGCTTAAATTACTTAGACAATATTTATCCAAGGAAAAATAAGAACAATAGATTTATTAAAGTTTTTATGTCGTTTTAATTGTTTTTTAAATGTGATAATTATATAAGGAGTCTTTTAAACTCGAATAAATTATTATCGTAATTTTATGAATATTTACAATTAATTTTCAATAGAAACACAAAATATCTCGACTAGAAAATAAATCAAATAAAATTTAAGTTATAAAATAGAACTCGTCAACTCGACTAACTTAAAAAAATTTTACTCAACTAAACCGAATGCCACCCAACATACATATATAATTTTATATAATAAAAAAAATTAGATGAAATATTATATTATTTTAAAATCGATTAGAAAAGTGACTTATTATGCAATAAAATTATATATATATATATATGTGTGTGTGTGTGTGTGTGTGTGTGTGTGTGTGTCTGTGTGTGTTTGTGAAGTTAAAAGAATAGGGTAAACTACAACGAAGGTCACTCAATTATAGGTAAGATTATATTTGGGTCACTCAATTATTAAAAATTACATTTGGGACACTCAACTATGGGTAAGGTTACATTTAGGTCACCCTTGGATCACTCAATTATGAGCAAGGTTACATTTAGGTCACCCTTGGATAACTCAATTATGAGCAAGGTTACATTTAGGTCACCCTTGGATCACTCAATTATGAGCAAGGTTACATTTGGATCACCCTTCATATTTAAAAAAGTATATCAATTTGTGTAGTAGATTAATTAATGATTTCAAATAAAGTATTATAACGTTAACAAGGGTATACAAGTGTTTGGGAAGAAAAAATGAACTAAATTGATGTACTTTTTTAAATATGAAGGGTGACCCAAACGTAACTTTACCATAATTGAGTGATCTAAATGTAACTTTTAATAATTGGGTGACCCAAATATAACTCTACCCAAAATTGAGTGATCTAAATGTAACTTTTAATAATTTAATGACCTAAATATAACTTTGCCCATAATTAAGTGACCTCCGTTGTAGTTCACCCAAAAAAATATATTGTATTGATGTATAAAAATATTTTTTTTTAATAAGGAGATGAATCTCTACGCATCAAAATCAGGTTAAAGTTATCTGAATAGTTAATATCAAAACTTTTTTTATTCGGTTAGTATTTTTTAAAAAAAGATGTTAAGAAATACTTAATTTTCACGATTTTGGATAAAATTTAGAAATTAAATTAAAAAATAGAGAAAAAAGTAATTAAATTAAACAGAATATCAAAATATTTCTCTGCAGATAGCGTGGAAAGCTAAGAAAGTCTCCATGTGTTACTGAGAACTTCATTCAAGCACTTTAATTATCATCTTCACTTTACAAACATTTTTCTATGTTAAATAAACTGAAGGAATCACACACAACAAAATTGTGGCATTCAAACAAATGCTACATCAATATTCAAGCTTGCCACAATCAAAATCAGCCTTTCTTAACAGCATCCCAGGCAAGAATCTAGAAAAGAATTTATCCCTCAAGAAGTTCATAACCATCCCACTATTTTGTTGTATAAACCCCACCACATAACCCGTGGCAATGAGATCAATGCTTCTCCATCTTCTCTTTTGAGCAAAACTCCTCAACCCCATTTCAATCCTCTTATACTCTTCTTCTTCTTCATCGGCTGATTTCGACATCGGCATCACTCTGGCAAGACACCTTGCTAGTATAACTCCGTCTTCCAGGGCCGAACATCCGCCTTGCCCGAGGTCTGGAGTCATGGGGTGAAGGGCGTCACCGGCTACACAAACATTGCCTTTGCTGATGTTTCCCCGTAGAAGCTCCCAAGGCCTTCTATATCTTAATGGGGACGATGCAATGCTATCGAGCCGGGTTTTTTCTACGACCGATTTCATGTCGTCCGGTGTGTCTTGGAGCTTGTTTAGGACGAATTGCTTCAGCTTAACAGGGTCGTCTTCTAGTTCTTCTTCTACAAACAAAGTAGTAACATAAGAATGTAAATGTTATTCAATTTAAGCCACAGAGAAGAAGGGTGTTTACTGTTTTTAGGTACCTTTGGTGGATGGAGTCCATGTCAAAAACCAGTAAACATACTCATCATTACAAGGGAGGAAGCCTGATCGAACACCTTTGCCGACGAACTGTCTGAATTTGGGTCCGAAACCATGGCCACCTTCGAACTTTGTGTAACCCCTGATTGCTGATCGCCCTGTGAAAACAGGCTTCTCTAAACCAAGCCATTTTGCCACCACGGAATTCACTCCGTCACACCCAATCAGTACCTTGGCTTTGAGAACGGTTCCATCAGCGAGATGCACTCGCTTAAAGGACCCGGATTCCTCAATGGAAACCACTTTAGAAGAGAACCGGATAGTGCCTCTAGGGAGTTCATTTGCTAAAGCTTCCAACAACAATCTCCTCTGAAGACACCGAACTTCGTGACCCTTAAACGATATCTCCGATGCTGGCTGGACTAAAAATGTAGAGGCAACAAGTATGCTGCAATCCAGATTCAAACACCATCAACATCGGTCGATCTTTATAGCAGAATGTAGGTTCAATTTAGTTAGTACCTTGGCGTAAGGTCATGTTGTTGGCGGAGAGATTCGCCAATGCCGAGAGCATCCAATGCTTTCCATGCATTGTTCCATGTCGTGAATGCGAAGCCGGTGATCCGTAATCTGTCCGATGATTCCAAAACTAGACTTCTAATCCCAAGCCTGCAATGGTTTTGATTGAGTTAGTATATGTACTAATACTATATGATCGAATGGAAGGATTGTCTGCACGATGTGTGTATATGTACCTATGAAGTCCCAAGGATGTGGTTAGACCAGAAATTCCAGCCCCTACAATCACAATGTCTTGGACGATTTCCATCGGCACGCTTTCGTTTTACAGAGGCTACACAACGGTTGCAGTTGCAGGGATGGTAAACAAGGAGGATTGAAGAATCTTTATTATAGGGAACGAAAGACGGTGACACATGATGGTGTTGACTGTTGAGAATGCAGGTCCATGTGCAGTTTTGTAGATAATATTAGTCAATTTGTCCGGTCAAAAATAGCAGACAACATATGAAACTTTGTCCGCAAGATTGCACTGTAGCAGCTAGCATGCTGTCTATTTAGGGAAAATCATCCATTTCCCACGTTTGCTTTCAATCATGTAGCATACCAAGTGTGGCGGCCAAGAAAGAACCCACATTTTAGGTTATTTTTCGTGTTTTTTTAACAAGTTTTAATACTTATTTTAAAATATATATCTATATTTAGTGTTTTTTTTTAGTTTTTGGACAAGTATCGATACTTACGAAATAAATTTTGATATTTGTCAAAAAACCAACTTAAAATATTATCAAAAATTTTTAACATTTTAATTTTTTAGACAAGTATCAAAATTTATCTTTTTTAACCGTACTCTAAACCTGTTGTATGTTAGAGTCACCTGGATGATGTCCACAATTTCATTTTCTGTTTTGACTACATTACTGCCTGCTTTCTGCTTTTAGGGTGTAAAGAAATTCAACGATTATCTTTGACGAGGTTTAACATTTCAAGCATCCAATAATGACCGCCAAAAATTTTAGCATTATGTGATTCTTTTGTGCTCTCTTACTCAAATATTCTATTTTTTTAATATTATTTACGTTTTTTTTTACATTCAAATAAAATTATTTTCGGATTTAACTCCTATTTGGAAGAAATCCTCTTACTATTATGATGAGCTCCATTAAAAAATAATAATTCATGAAACTTGTCATGCAAATATGATAAATTTTTATGTTTTTAATAAATTTTTTTTATACCAGCCAGTCAAGTTTATTGAGAAATAATTTTATTTGAGTGTTAAAAACATAAATAATATTAGAAAAAGTTCTTCTTTTGAGCATAAATTTGATGACTAGTTTTGCATTGTTGCTTCACGTGATGATGGAACACATATCAAGGCTAATTTGTATTGTCAATTTTAATGGCTCTTCCACATTCTGATGCATATGTTGGGATGGAATTGTCATGTATTGTGAGCCTGGACCACTTCCAATTTCTATTCTTCTAGAGTATATTTTTTTTTCATCCGGTTATGACGGTAAACGAATTAAACGTTTAATGAATCGATCGTGAACTGTTCGGTGAAAAGTTTATTTATGTTTGTTTATTTATTAAACGAGCGAGCTTGAATAAGTTTTTTTTTTCATTTAATTAAATGTATGAACACAAACAAAGGGTTCGTTCGTTCATTTATGTTTAATAATCTGTTCATTTATGTTTGTTCGTTTATGTTCATTTAAATTTATTCACATATATCGATTTATATTTATTATTTTTCATAACAAAAGAATTATATTTTAAAAATTAAATTTATTTACGTATGTTCGTTCGTTTAAATTTATTCACATATGTCATTTTATGTTCGCTCATTTGTGTTTACTTATGCTCGTTTATCATTTTAATAAACGGACACGAACAAGCTACATTCCTTAAAATGAACATGAACAAAAAATTATGTTTGTTTAGTTGTTCGTGTTCGTTCATTTGTTCGACTAAAATTAAATGAACGAACATGAACATACTCTCGTTCGGTTCGTTTACAGGCCTACCTTTAATTATTCTGTAAGATCTTCGTTATTTAAGTCAATATTGTTATTAAGTTATTTATTTGTTATGAAAAATAATAATTCCTGTTAAGATGCTTGATAATATTGTGACCCATGTGAGAGTTAATATACCATGGTTACCTCCAAGCTATTCTAAGAGCAAAACTTTTGGGCATAAAGACAATACTTGTGCTAAGATGCAACCTAAGGTTCAGAATGAACATAAAGAATGGAGGGCAAAAACTGTTCAAACGTCTGATGCTTCTGATGTCATTGGAGACTTACCAGATCCTTTAGCTCTTCCCTCTGGGAGTTTGGAGGAGCAAGGAAATGCCTCTGCTAGTTTTGGGGAGATAAGTCTAGGAGTTAAGGATGGGGCAATTGTTGATACAAAAGCACCGAGTACTGTAGAGGATATTGATGCAAATGCAAATGTTGCTGACATGCGTCGTTTTACCCGTCAAAATAAATAAATAAATTAACCCCTTTCAACAAATAAAAAAATAAAAAAATTAAGTAGTTATAGGGAAAGAGGGTCGATCCACATAGAGATTAGTCGGAATTTTTGACTGAAGGTTGCTTTGATTAATGCTTATAGGAATATCTGTGAAAACAAGAAAAATATAAAAGGGGTGATCTGATATTGAGTGAAAATGAAATAGTAGAATTAAATGCAAAAGTAAAGAAAATAATAAGAAAGTCCAAATATGCAAAATAGCCTCGAGCTAGCCTTGTCAATTCCTTCAATCATTGAAATGGATTTTTACTCCAGGGATCATATCGGTTACAGTCTGCGAGGCCTAACTCGTCGCAACTTGCTTCTCTCTCGAGTAATCAATCCTCCTAAGTATATCTTCGAAGGCTGGTTCTTAAACAAATTAACTACGTCTATCGCCGTCAAAATATTTAGTTTTGAAAACAGGAAAAGCCTGACTCAGAAATTGTCTTAAAAAGAATCGCTTCTGATTTTATCTTTCCTTAGCAGACCGCCGCTAAGAGTGTTCACAGGAAGTCGAAATTGCCACAAACCGATCCTTCCTCCCAACTATGTTTTTAAACGATTCCAGACCAACAAGCTTTTTTTGATTTGAAAAACGATTAAAAACTTTAGTAATACCGATTGCCAAACTATCTAAACCGAAAGATAAAAATGTATTCCCAAAGGAATTTAGACAATGTTCAATTCTCACAATTTGAATTGATTTGGCTAGTTCTTGGCTCATGAGATTTAGCTAAGCATGATATTAGTTATCATACTTAACTTGATTTTATAAAAATAATTAAAAAACATAAAAAAATAAAAGTAAAGAAAAGAGAACTTTGATTAAAGACTAGAAATAACAAGTGTTTTAAAGCTAAAAGATGAAGACTAAATTTGATGCCTAAACCTTTACCAAGAAGTGGTGTTTATAGGCTTAGATTTACAAAGATAAATGATAAGAAAATTCAAAATAATAAAGGAAAGATAAACAATTCAAATGTTTTTTAAATTTAAATACAGAAAATCGAAACAGATAAGCTGATAAGGTCTTCTAAAACGTTCCAGAATCTTCCAGAAGTCGTCACGCATCTGCCACATCAGACGCATCGTGCCCACGATGCCAGTCATGACCAGAATAATAAAAAGACTGCAGAAATGCCCTCTTTTGCTATTGTTTTTCAGAATTAGGTCCCTTGCACAAAATATAGCAAAATGAAATGGATTAGGTAGCAAGAAATCATAAAAATTAGAAAATTAACAATCAAAAAGTGTCACATTTGAGAGCTTATCAAATTTACCCTCATTTGTCTCATACTTGTCATCAAGTATGTCCGAAAAAGATATTAACACAAGAATGCATTTCTCAAGCCATCACAAGCATCACACATAATTATAAGAGTTCTAGTACAAAAGGAGTATCATGAAAGTAACACAAATCAAACCAAGTGGATATAAGCAAAGTACAACCCTTCATTTTTCTAATTGCCTATCAAGTGTTAATCAAATCTTAACTTAGTCTCAATTCTCACCAAGATTCACTCAAGAACACTCAAAGTGTTTATAGGTAGAAGTGAAGCAAAACCACTCTACTTTTGCTTGATTTCTTGGAAGAAGAATGAGAAAAAAAAACAAAACAAAGAATGAAGATGATGATCTCATCTTTCAACTTTTTGCAGAGAAAGAATTAAAATCACTATTCCCTCTTTCAAAAAATTAATAATTTTACTCATTTACCCATCCACATCCTCCTAACCATCTACAAACCTAAGGCCCTTAGCCCAACAACTCAAATGAGCTCTCGAGGAAGCCCTTGAGCCCCCATTACCCAATATATTCGGCCCAACATTCGAGGCCCCATACTCGGGTTAAATCAACTTATGAATTCTGTAATCCAGGTCGTTACATCAAGAGACATCAACAACCCTAAAAGTAAAAAATCAACACGTAGGAAGACTGCAAGCGAGCGAAAACTAACTTTGAAAAAAGTGTTCGAAACATAGCTTTCAGTATATTATCGTATCTTTGCAGTTCGGCATTTGAAAACTCGGCCTATAATTGCAAGCCATTGGTCAAATTAATTGTTTTTCGAGTATATAAAATCTGAGTTGAATAAAATATTAACTTTATAAAATCAAGTCGAGTTTTACTCATCATACTCCAAATTCTCTCTACATTGGTGTAAGAGTTTTATTTCTTCCAAGTTGCATGTCAAATGAAGGAGATGGTTGCATTAATTGTTACACAACTTAGCCCAAGTACGTTGTTTTCAACTTGGAGATACAATACTTTTTAACGTAGATTTGATGGAGTCCAACAATATTATCCGAATTGTCGATCTCTTTTATCCATCCAGTGGTTGAGATAAGGGCTTAACCAACATTATTGCATGACCATCTGCTGCCTTAATTTGTTTAGATTTCTCGATTTCTCTTTAAATCATTAATTTCTATGCTTTCCCCCCTTTGGTTTGATTAATATGGACCGTCACCCCTGGGATCTTGAGATTTTGACATACTCACATTTGGTTTCTGGTTTGTTTATGACTTTGTATCCACCATAAATGTTGACTCTATATATACAGAGATGTTATTTTTTAAGATTAATATTTGATACATTGTCAGTGTAAATTTTTTTCATACAAGCATGCATATTTTTAAACTTAAATCTAAAATCTAAATTTCTATCCTTAAAATACTAAAAATCTAACCACAAACCCTAAAACATAAACCATTCTAACAATAAATTCTAAATTCTAAACCTCTAACCTCTAAACACTAAACTAGAATCTAAAACTCCTAAATAACTCTGTTTGTGGAGATTTTATTTTTACCGTCTGTGTATAAAATAATAATCTATTATTTTATAGCAAAATGTACGTTGTATAACATTAGCAGTTTCGAGCAAGAGAGAAAAACACAAATATTAAAATTCGTAATTTGAATTTATGTTTAATTAAAATATTTCCCCCTTAAATCTAGAGGGAAGAAAGAGAGTTCGTTTTTTAATGAATGGAGAGAAATTGTTCATTTGTAGTTTCATTATTTAATATATTTTCTTTTTATAGAAAATAAAAAAAAAATAATGAAAGAAACAGCAGGTAGCGTATGTAGGACCCTATTAACATTTAACAGAATTATAGCTCCAATTTAATGAGAGTTTCTAGAGTTATGCATCTTTACTATTAGATTAAAATTAAGCGTGAGTTATATAATTTCTTATAACAATGGTAAAGGTTTATGTAGTTGTACAATTTCTTACAATCAACACAATTTACACGTATTCTTACACAAATGGTAAGAATTTGGGATATCATATAAGAATTTATATAGTTAAAAATAATTATGTAATTACACAATAACTAAATAGTTACACAAATAATAAGAATTTTTGTAGTTAACAATATTTATATAGTCCCACAATTTCTTATTCATTCTACACAAATCCTTATCAAAATGGTAAAAATTTATGTAGCAACACAAAAATTATCTAATTTTAACGCGCCTAATTTTAAACCTTCCCCAATTTAATTCCAATATGTTGGCCTTTCTTCTTCATTGATTTGTTCTATTTATTTATTCTACTCCATATTTTTCACTATTTGAATTTGTCCAATCTTCCTTAATTTCTGGTAGGTCTGTAAACGAACCGAACGAATACGAACGATGGTGTGTTCATGTTCGTTCGCTTAACTTTAACCGAACAAATGAATGAACACGAACATAAATTAACACAAAATTTATTGTTCGTCTTCGTTCATTAAGAAATGTAGCTTGTTCGTTCGTTTAAATAGTAAACGAACACAAACGAACATATATAATTTGTTAAATATTTAATATTTTTGGTTAGTTCGATTAATTCAGTTAATGAACCGATTTTAAACTGAATTAATCGATAATTGAAATTTGAAAAAACTCTTAATCATTAGCCGAAACCTAAAATTATCTAATAGATTAATCAATTTTGTTTTGGTTCGATCAGTTGGTTCGGTTTAACCTAATAATGAACACCCATAGACTTATGTGAATAAATTTAAATAAACATAATGAACAAACATAAACGAACGAACATAAACGAACGGATTATTGAATGTTCACGAACATAAATGAGAACAAGCCCTTTGTTTGTGGTCGTTCATTTAATTAAACGAACAAAAAATTTTGTTCATGTTTGTTCGTTTAGTAAATAAACGAACTTCCCGCCGAACGGTTCATGAACAGTTTGCTGAACGTTCGGTTCGTTTACAACCATAACTTCTAGTATATGTATATAACTGATAAGTATCTAATTTTTTTAATATATTGATGTGATTATATGATAATATATATTCATATTGTTTTTAGCCCTTTGATAACAATATTGCACACAAGTGCTCGAACTCAAATCTCATAGGATGAACATTATTTTTTTTTACTGAAGCCACTCGTTAAATTCATTAAGTATCTATTTTTTTTACCAACACTAAGTATCCAATTCATTAATCAATTGATTTAAATTTAAATATTACACATATCTATTATGGGGTTACTATCTTATTCCAATCACACTTGCTCTGTTCACCCTAGCCATTGTTTAAATACCAACTAGGTATGCTCAACCAAAAAAACAACTAGGAAAAAGGTTTAATTGTTACATAAATTCTAAAAAAAAATTTATACAATACCAAAACTATCCAAATCTCTCAAACCCCTAAAATTGGAGATGAGGTGAGCTTGAGTGTACACAAACTCATATCCTCCTAAATTTTGCAATAACAATTAAACTAAAACTCAACCGACTTTATTTTTTTTATTATAATATAAAGAAGAATTAATAAAAATTTAAACTTGGAATTAAGAAAATGAGTAAAAACTCAGTTTAAAATAAAAATATTTTTGAGATTGACAAGATTTGTTTATTCCCATCGTCCAAAGCAAGTAACACGAATTTTTTATATGCAAGAAATTAGTAAAAATCAATAATTCAACCATTGATGTGCAATAAATTAATAATTTTATTTATAATTAGATTGATTTTAATTTTTGTAAATTAAATTTGGACAAAATAGGGTAGAGTGACTCACTTATCAATTTATAAAATAGGAGAATGAGGTTCATAATTAGGCCTTCTGCTGATAAATTAAAGTAAAAGGACTTACTTATCAGTTTTTTTTTGAAATAGAGAGATGTATTTCATAATTAAACTTTCTATTGATAAATTAAAATAAAGAGAACTTGTCCATTTTCGTAAAGTAGAAACATAAAATTAATGGGGAAATTGTGGTAAGGGGATAATTTTTTTTAATCAGTGGAGTTGATTAGGCATATTTTATAACTCAATTTTTTTTTCAAATCGTGTCAAATTGTTCGTGTTTTTGTTTCAGTTTAATTGTAAATATTTATAATGTTATGATACTAATTGATTTCAATTTAAACGATATACATATATCAGACATAGTTGAGAGACTCGACTTGAACTTGAAATTTGACTACTAATTACTAAAAATATCGAGTTATTTGAGTCTCAATTTTTTTTTGTAAAATTTTGGGCCTCATTAAAAACCCCCCTCTAAACCTAAATAGGGGGAAAAGAGTGCCCATTTATTAAAGCCAAATCAGAATATCCTTACACTCTTGAACAATACATCGAAGGGGCAAAACGAAGACCCTGTGTAAAGAAGCACTGCCCCTGTACACCACATTAATCTAAAACAAAAACTTAGGGTCTAGCGCAATTGCTAGGTTCACACCATATAAAGCACTTTAAGCACGCTATACGACCAAGACATAATCCTAAAATAAAATTCAAATATCCCATGCAAACCACACCAAGTTGGAACTGCGATGCACTCCTTCTTTAGCTAGTGAATCTACCATGACATTAGATTCACGGTTGGTGGAGGTAACGGTAATGCCCAGCTTTGAGCAAAAGTCTTTACATCTTAGGATGGGTTCCTCGAACACCAAGGGATATTGCACCTCTTCGGAAATCCACTTCACTGCAAGGGAGCAATCCGTTTCAATCATCATTTTGTTGGTGGAGTGCCAAATAGAACCTGCAAAGAGATTACACGCTTCCTCTATGGCAGCTAATTCTGCTCCAGTGGGATCCGACATACCAAAATTCATGAAGAATTTAATTAGAACCTACCCATTATGATTACGAAGCACCCCACCTATGCCACTATGTCCATAACTACCAGACACTGAGGCGTCGGTATTAAATTTCAACAGACCCCGCGGTGGTGCAATCCACTTATCAGATAATCTAGTACTCATCGGAGAAGATGAAATCCTTAGGAGGTTCGGATGCACTACAAAATCCAGAGTAGAAAGAAATGAATTCGGCCACTTACATTTACACCAAAAGGCGATGTGATGAATAGCTACATCAAACAGGATGTTGAGGTTGGCTGGCTTTTTATTAAAGATGACTTCGTTTCGATAGAGCCACAGCGACCAAACAAAGCCGAACAATGCCATATTCCAAATAGGTTTGGAATTGGAGTGGATCGGCTGCTCATACCAAACTTCGATCAACCCTTTGAGGGATCCCGGCATAGCGAAAAGAATGCTCCACATATTACACCACCTAGTCCAAATGTTTCACGCAAAGCTACAGTGACATAGAACATGATCTACTGTTTCTTCCTCCGCTCGACAAAAGACACAAAGGGCGGATCCCAATCCCAGCACACCACGCCGTAACAATCCGCTAGCTGTAGGAATTCTGTTAAGGATAGCTCTCCATAGAAACATTTCAACTTTAGGAGGGGCCAGGTTCAGCCAAATATATTTCCAGAAGTAATCGGGCCTTTCTCCAACACTATAAGATAACAAACAGAAGTCTTTAGATAGATACATACCCGAGGAGGAGCCACCCCACTTCAAGAGATCTCTGTTATTGTTTTTGCGAGCAGCGACATTTAATGTTCTAAGAAATTCATCCCATATGGGCTTTTCCCAATCGAAGAGATTCCTTCGAAGAATGATGTTCCACACCCAGCCACCGAAGGTTTTAGAGCCAAAGTCACAAACCTTGCCAGTTTTCCTAACAACAATGGAGAAGATACGCGGAAAGGCTTCCTTCAGGGCGGGAAATTCGGTCCAATAATCAGTCCAAAAATTAATCATCGATCCAGACCCCAATTCCCATCTTAGATTAACAGTGAAAATGTCATTGGGATTCTTCAGAGGGACGGTAATATTCTTCCAAATCCACGATGCTGAAATGTCAGGAAGTTTATTCGGTGTCAAAGATAGTTCATCAAGCTTATACTTTGCCACCATAATTTTACGCCACAGACTGTCCAACTCCGTACTAAATTTCCACAGCCATTTGTTCAGAAGAGAGCGATTTTTTAGCTTTAAATTCACTAGCCCCAAGCCACGCATCTCCTTAGGTTTTGCAAGATTAAACCACTTTACCCAATGAATTGGCCTGTTGACGTTGGGGCCCCAAATGAAGTTTGCTATGATACCATTAATTTTTTGTTCGATACTCACTGGTAATTGGAATAGACTCAGGAAAAATATGGGCATGCTACAGAGGACATGTTTAGCCAAAGTTACCCTTCCCGCAAACGAGAGGAGGGAGCCTTTCCAACCACCAAGTTTAGATCTAAGCTTGTCAATCACTGGATTCCAGATTCCCACACTGTTTCTTGGTGCACCGAGTGGTAGCCCCAAATAGGTAGTCGGAAAAGAGTCCGAGTTGCAGCCCAGAACTTCAGCCCACCGATTCAGATTATTCTCAGCCACATTTATACCAAATAAGCTAGTTTTGCTGAGATTGAGACTAAGGCCAGAAGCTAATTCAAAGATTCGAAGAAGCCTCTTGATATTGATGATTTTACCTTCCTCCGCTTTGATGAATACTATCAGGTCATCTGCGAATTGCAAATGGGAGATTGAGACTGAGTTATTCCCTACACCGACCCCGCTGAAATAATTTAAGGAGACCGCTTTCTTGATTAGCACACTGAGAGCTTCCCCAATGATATTGAAGAGATACGGCGACAAAGGGCAGCCCTGCCTCAAGCCACGCTTCATTGGAAAAAACTTTGAAGGCACCCCGTTAATTAAAACAGCTAGCTCTGCCGTTGAAATACAAATTCTGATCCACAGCCTCCATCGGTTACCAAAACCCATACTCTGCAAAATCAGATCCAAAAAGTCCCAGTCGATAGTGTCGTAAGCCCGACTAAAGTCAGCTTTGAAAGCTACAACTCGTTGTCTCTTTTTCTTTGCTTTATCCACCACTTCGTTTGCTATAAGAGCACAGTCTGATATTTGTTTTCCGGGGGTGAATGCGAATTGCGAGTCACCCACTACTTCATTAATGCAACGGGCTAGTCTACGGGATAAGACTTTAGCCAGAATTTTATATAGACTATCGATAAGAGAAATAGGTCGGTAGTCACCAATAGTGGAGGGACAATCCTTCTTTGGGATCAGAGTGATGAAAGTACGGTTGAAGTTGGTCTCGGAAATTCTGCCCTCATAAAACCCTTTGAAGAAGTCCAACACCCCAGATTTAAGGAACGACCACATTTTCTTATAAAAACCGAGGTTAAAGCCATCGGGCCCCGGGGCCCGATTCCCATCCGAATCACGAATAGCCTGCCAAATTTCACCTTCAGAAAAGGGAGCTTCTAAGGCCTCTACCGATGAAACACTGAGCTGATTAAATTCGCAATCAAGAGTCCTCACCGGAATAGTGCGAGACTTGCTATAATTCAATCGAAAGAATTCAACAAACTCATTGGCAATTTGAAACTGCGTTGTCAAGACCCTACCACCAGATGATATATAAGTAATTTTATTCCTGCATCCCCTAATAATAGCCGAAGCGTGAAAAAACCTTGAATTTTTATCCCCTTCGTTGGCCCATTTGATTCTAGATTTCTGGAGCCACTCCCGTTTGTCGCGTCGATATTTCTCCCATAGTCTTTGTCTAAGGCTGTGAATTTCATCTGCCACAGATTGGTTGAACCCCAAATTACAGAGGCTATTTTCTAACACCTCAATTCTTTTTTCACAATCATCAGCCATCCTAGCTTCATCTCTTCTGAAATCCGAAACCCATCTTTTAATAAGCTTCTTTGATCTAGCCAGGGAATCAATAACACCACTAGAGTCTGAGCTCGCCAGAGACTCCCTTATTAAATCAAACAATTCCAGGACTTCTAGCCAATGAGTAAAGAATTTGAAGGGCTTAGGATAGATAGTCTTGGCAGAATCTTTCAAGAGAATAGGTTTGTGGTCCGACAGATTTCTAGGTAAGGCAACTTGAGTAACCTTAGGAAACCAAAGGACAAACTTCGACGAGAACAAGAATCTGTCTAGGCGGCTTGCTACCACTGAATTACGACCCTTAAACCAAGTAAAGTTGTCTCCCAACAGAGGGGGGTCAATTAGCCCGTTATGTTGAATAAAGTCCCCGAAAAAATCTATATCGGCTTTGTTTACCGTTGAACCAATTCTCTCCTCCACATTCCTTACAACGTTAAAATCACCAGCCAATAGGATTGGCATTTTCAAGTCAGCAAAGAGAGTAGAGAGCTCATCAAACAACGCTCTTCTCTCCATTCCACCATTAGGAGCGTAAATATTGATCAGACCACAGTCAGTACCCACATCCTTCAGTTGCCCAACTAGCACTATCGCCCTATTTAGGATGATCTGTTTTTTGACACAGAAGAATTCCTTGTCCCACAAGGTTATTAGCCCACCAGATGCGCCCACTGAAGGCGAAAAAACGACCTCACTGCAATTAGTCTTCTTAAGACGTTTAAGACTCCATGCCTTAACAGAGGGAATTTTAGTTTCTTGTAGAAATACAACTTTAGCACCCGACGATCGGATAACACTAGTCACAGCTCTCAACTTCTCCGACTTACCCAAACCCCTTACATTCCAACAAAAGAATAGACAACTCATGAAGATAGAATAAGAACACTCAAGAGCATCTGTGTACCTCTAAATTAGCGGGCGATGTTATCCTCCAATTCTTCCAATCTGGCTACAACCACTTCCTTGGGGGCGTCGAAAATGACACTCAAGCTCCTACCCATCAAAAAAGTTTTATCCGCTTCCACAATAGCCACCGATTCCGCTGAATTTGCCGGTACTGGAGAACTGTGCTGGGGGAGGGGCGAGAGTTGTGTTTGCTTATAGGGGTTGTGCGATTCAATGGATTTGCACTTCCTCCTTCTCTTACCAGGTGTTTTCTTGGGACTATCCGATAGAGGCTCCCGCCTCGTATAACTCTGTCCATTGCCAGCCTGGCAGTTGAGCCCAATATTATCCAAATACCCACAACTAATGGGGAAATCCAGACGGGAGGCTGAGAGCCCAATTTCGATTTCCTGCAGACGAGATTCATTAGATAAGGCCGTCCCTACCTCTGTATTGATGGGGTTCAAACACGATGCAACAAGCCCGATTTCTATAGATTGCAGACGGGATTCATTAGAAATAGTCGGCCCAACCTCTATGTTTGGCTTAAGAAAAGGCCCACCCGCTTTTCTAATAAGCGAGTCCGGTTCAGATGTAATATTCACCTCGTGCAAACAGTTCTCATCAATTTGGGGGGAGGGGCCCGAATTAGTTCTAATCATTGTAAAATCATGCGGAATATTGGGGTCACGAACTGGAGAAAAAGACCCTTCATTAATATCCTCTGAATCATGCACCTTATTACTGACAGCAGCCGCAAAGCATGGGAAATCGTCTTCAGCATTAAAGTCTTGATCAGAATTCGAAGGATCACCGGCCTCCTCACCTCCTAATTCTCCCGGCGCTCTGTCGTCAATGAAAACTCTTTCTTCTTCGAAATCCTCCGTTTGCACTGAGATTTGACATAGCCTACCGTTAAGGAGAATAGAAACTCGGTCTGGTATATTCGATCTGCTCTGTACTTTAACCAAGACTCTAGCTACATCAAACCTCGTGAGACTTACTGTATCTTCATCCACAAATACAACCTGACCCCATTTGCTGCATAAACCATTAAAAAATTTTAGGCTCCAGATTTGTAGTGGGACATTATTCAACTTAACCCAGACCTTTGAGCATCGTTTGCCATCGTAACCTTCCAATAGCTCTAATTCGTCGAACCAGACTCTGAGAAGTTCACCTCTGATACCCCACAGCCGCCGTCTTTCCTCCAGGTGTTGACAGCGGATAACAACCAAGTTGCCCTCCCAAGGGCAAACCGATGCCAGGAAACCATCTGACATAAGAGCATCTTGGACAATCTCGCTGTTATACATCGACTTGACTCTTCCGGCCAAACTGCATTTGGTCCAATACACGGACTCCTTGCTAAAGGAAATGACACTATTAACTCCACCACCCTCTACTAGTGGAGGATAAGTAGAGATAATTCGAATGCCCTCGTCCATACCCATACTATCACGTACTTCTGGATTCCTGGAGCCAAGGTTACTCACAGGCGGATCTCCTCTACCCCTCGATTGCGGCCCAAATTGTTCTGTAGAAGGGGGGACACCTTTCCCAGTTAGCACTTCAGCATATGTTCTCTGGTCTCTTGTCTTACGGAGGGGTTTTTCCTTGGTCGTTTGAGTCGAATTAATCCTGACCTTAGCGTGTTGAGCCTGAAAATGGCTAGGACCTTCAGCATACGCCTGAACAACCCTAATTCTAAAGCCGTCCATGAGTCGTCCGTTTGCCTCCTTTATTGCTCTGATCGCCTCCTCCTTGCTTTTGAATCGAACGAACGCAAAAGTTGTTGGCCTCCTGAACCTTCTCTTATTCCAGTAGGCTATGTAGACATCTACAACTCTCCCATAACCTTCAAAAGCTTCCCATAAAGTTCTCTGGTGAATCCTTTTTCTGATGAAGTCCACGAAGACTGAGGACCCAAGTCTTCTCCTAACGAACGTCCGGCGATGTCGCTCCGCCATGCAGACTCTCTCACTCTCTCTCTCTCTTAAATTTATTTGAGTCTCAATTTATATCTCAATTTTTTTATGAAATTACAATTCGAGTAAAAAAATTCAATTTCTTCAAATTGAGTCGAGTTTTGTTCGCCCTTAACGGGCGGTGTAATAAAACTATTTGACAAGTGGGGTAATTTTAAGCTTTATAAATTTAATTTAGAGTTTAGAAGTTAGATAACTTAAGCTGTATGGTTTAGAATTTATGGTCTAAGTATTAAAATTTCATAATTTAAAATTTAAAAATAATATCAACAACAACACAAATATATGTATATTTAAATTTTCTTTTAATTTAAAAATCAAACATAATAGATTTAAAATAAAACTTACTTCAATCCCTAAAATAATTAAAAAAAAATAAATCCCTAAATTCTAAAAAACCTAAATTATATTGATTAATAAATGCCTAAATCCTAACTTAAAGGGTAAAAGACCAAAAAGCACCGATTAAGCATTTAGAATGCCAACGTAAGGTTTGGTAACAGATCCGATATACAGTTTTCCATTAAACTCTTTAACTTCGCTGATGGCGTTGAAGGTAATTCCACCGTTCCCGTCCAAACGTTTCAAAACCTTACCTTCTTCGTCAAACTTGATCGCAACCGGATCCGGAACATCGTTCGGCGCCGTCCCCGATCTACCGGGGTTTAGAGCTACCCAGAATTCACCATTTCCGTTTCTCTTCACATTATCTGGAACCCTAGGCAATTCAGCAAACACTTCCGGTGCATTGTCTTCCCCTTTTGCTTGGGTCTCGAGATTAAACTTGAGAATTCGGAATCTTGTCGATTCGGCCACCAGAACGAAAGAATTGTTGGCGCTCAAAGCAACTCCGTTGGGGAAAACTAAACCGTCGTATAAAACAGTCACCTCTCTTGTATACGGATCGTATTTCAGGAACCTTCCTGTTCTATCACTGGATCTTAGCAAAGAATCAACATCCCTACGCAATCACAAACATAATTCAATGTACATGCAATAGAAATCTTGATAAATTGAATCAATTTTTTTACTTATCTCCTTTCACATTACAAATTACAATACATATATAAAGAAAAGAGAGAAAAGATATTATACCTTCTTTGGAAAACGATGCTACTATCAGTGAAATAGACGATTCCAGTTTTGGTATCGATATCTATACCGTTTGTAAATCCAAACGGAGTTCCTTCGGCTGAAGTAGCTAATCTTTTAGCTACGCCGCCGTAGGGTCCGACGACATGTAAACCAAAGTAAGAATCGGCTATATATAAATGGCAAGTTCTGGTGTTGAACTTCAAACCCAGTGGCCTTCCACATAATGGTTCGAGATCCGAATTCGTGGAGCCGTCGCATAAATTCCTTCTCCTGAATGGCGAAGTGATGGCAAATTCTTTCCAGCCGAACTTCGGCCCTGTCCATTTCAGGACTCTGCCGTCTGAAATACCAACGTACGGACCCTCGCCCTTACAATCGAAAGCGATGCTCTCCGGACCGGTGCCTTGCGTTAGATTGATTTGATTATAATTTTCGAATGTAGAATCCCCATTGGATCGTACGATATGAGCAAACAAGAACAAAGCAAATACAAGCTTGAATGAAGCAGATTTCATCATGATGGGTTGAAGAAATAGAGATTAACCGCTGCAATATTATAACGAAAGATGAAATTGAATATATATATACACTAGCATTTGATTTAGGAGAAATAAAATGAAATTTCAATTCAAATCAAAGTATTATTGTGTCGAATTATGAGATAAACGTAGCCTTGTTTGGGTTAAATTATACTTCTTTATTTAATTGAAGAAATTAATAAATTTGCTGAGTTGTTGTAATTAATTTTAGAGAGAAATAAAACCAGATTTCAATCTAAACCAAACTATTATAACGTGAAATTTTGAAATTCATGTTTAAGATAAAACAAAATTATATCCTTAAATTCATTGATTATATTTGTTTTATGACATAAAAAAGCAATGACAATGAATGAGAGAAGTGTGAGGAGCGACGGCGCTAGCAACCTCCGACGAAGGCTGGGTGTATCTATTTTTGTCGACAACGTTAGCAGAAGGATCCACCCTAATACGCTGAAAGAGGCGTTCCAAGAATATGGGAGGGTTGTAGACGTTTACATGGCGTTCAGAAATCAGAAGAGGAGAAACAAGGCAATTGTTTTTGCCTTTGTCCGCTATAGCAATATGGGGGAGGCGTTTGTTGCGATCCAGAAAGGAAATGGGAGGATTATGGATGTGTTTAAGATAAGAGTTTTTAAGGCTGTCCAGAAGCCAGTAGAGAAGGATAGGGTTTTGAACAAATATGGGGCGTCGACTAAAGCTTCGATTAAATCTAGTAGGGTTGCTGCATTTCGTGACACCAGGACCTACAAGGAAGTGTTGATGGAGGCGACTGGATCGAAAGCACCATCACCCAAGAAGAAAGAAGGTGAGGGGGGCCTGGTATGAGACAAAAAGAAGAAGAAGAAGCTTCCAAACCTATAGCCAAAGGTAAGGAAAAGGTGGTAAGAGTTGTGGCTGTGAAGTCCAATCAGGATGTTGAGAAGATTGAGGAAGAGCAAACATTTATTCCAATTCAAAAAAAAAGAAATGGCTTGGCTTAAGAATTGCATGGTGGGTAAGATCAAGGCTATGTATAACAGTGAGATTGTACAAGAAGCGCTAAATTCCGATGGAGTCAAGGTCACGGTGTGCCCATGGTTTGGCCTGCTGGTAATAGTGAGAGCTGCAGATGAGGAGTCGAAAAACACTGTCTGGGCACTAAGAGAGGAGCTACTAAGAACGTGGTTTGACAAACTTGAGTTTTTGCTTGGGTATGATGGGAAAAGAAGAGTAAAGGTTTGGGTAGAACTCTCGGATGTTCCATTATCGATATGGAATATGGCATTTTTTTGCAAGCTAGGTGCAAGATGGGGTAGATTAATTCAAGTTGATGAAGAGACATCCAAGCTTTTTCGTTTCGACAAAGCAATGTTGCTTTTGGAAGTTCAGCGAATGTCTGATATCCCTGGATCTATCAATGTGATATACAACGACGTAGTTAGTCGGATTAGGATTGTTGTTAGGGAGCATGAGGATGACCGAGTTTTCATCGACGGCGACGGTCCGACAAACTGGCCGAACCATGGAACGAGCGACGCCCCATGGAATGTAGCTTGCAATAATAACATAGTGATTAGGCGCGAAGGTTTCGAGGGGCAAAAAACGGCTAATGCATCGTCCTCGGTTTTGGAGGGTCTTTTCTCTCCCAATAATGAGACCCATGTGCCAACGTGGAATAACGATGTTCTCTATGAAAACGAGATTTCGGCGGAGTCAAATTAATGCGGGCTTCATGAAGTCCAGGTAGAGTCAGCAGACACTATCCCAGTTGTGGTTGAGCCAAATGATACTACGATAACTGCGAAGCCCATGCTGCTAAATTCAAGCGGGCCCGATAGCCCTAATTTGGTTGATATAGAAGTAGGCCTAGTGGATACTGCATCTAATGGTCCACCTGAGGATAGCTACTCACAACCCCGCCTTGTTAGATTTTGCGGGTCTAGAGGGGGGAGGTTGATGGGATTACGAACCGGTTTGGACAAGACCCTCTGGTGGACAAATCAAACCAAAATTAGAGAGAAGAAAGGGGCGAAGAAGTCCGGCAAGGGAAACAAAAAGAAAAGTCGGGTATCGAAGGCTTTACCATTGCCGCCGTTAAATTCGCCGCTTCCGACCGTTAATGAGCGTGATAATTATTCTATTGAAGTGGAAGAAGCAAATGCAACCCTAAATATGGGGAATTTGGTTGGGGTTTCCTTCGAAGCGCCGGATGAAGTTGTTACCTCGCGTTTGGTGGAAATTGAGCTTAGGGAGGAGGCAAAGTAAGGTTCTACGGTGGCTGAGGTCTGGGTGAGTATATCCTTTGTTATGAATTCGCTATTTCTAAGCTGGAACATCAGGGGAATGTGTAGGCTAGAAAAAGTGAGAGCCTTGTGTAATGTCGTGAATTCTGCAAGATGCAAGATTTGTTTATTGCAGGAAACTAAATTGGGAGTGATTAAACCAGGATTATTGAACCGAATTAAAGGTAAATGGTTTGGTGGTTTTGCCTTCTCCCATGCACAAGGGGCGTCGGGCGGTCTTATCTCCTTGTGGGATGAGAGCTTCTTTGTGTCCGATTACACAGTAGTGAGCAATAGGTATCTAATCCTAGTGGGTCTGCTAAAGAAGGTTAACAAGAGATGTGGGATCGTTAACATTTATGCTCCCAACGGTTATAGCGAGAGGAGGCTATTATTTGAAGAAATTTTGGGGGTGCTGCTCAATCTTAACATTCTGGTATTTGTGTGTGGCGATTTCAACTCAATGTTGAACGCCGAGGAACTTTGCGGGTCAGAGGCATGGTCTGATACGGGGAACCTTTTGGCTAATTTTATTCAATAGAGCAACCTGGTGGATTTACCTCTGGTGGGCGGCAAATTTACATGGGTCCGTAGTGAATCCTCGATTTCGGCAAGCAGGCTAGATAGAATCATTCTATCTCCTGACATTTTTCTGTGGTTCTCTAATCTGTAACAACGTGCACTATCCAGGAGCTTATCGGATCACAGTCCCATTGTTCTGGTGGATTTGAAATTGAAGGAAACATCAGGGTACTTTAAGTTGTTTTCCCACTGGCTCGATAACCCGAATGTGGTGAATATCATCAAGAACACTGTTTCTCTATGCAAAGGAAAGCCAATGAGTGTCGCACTAAGAAAAACGAAAGTAGCAATTAAAGAATGGGTAAAAAGGTTCAGAGCAGAGGAAGGGTCTTAAATCAAAGCACTGGAGGAAAGACTGGTTGTACTTGAAGAACAAATGTGTGTAGAAGGTCACAGCCCTGAACTTGATCTGGAATGGAAGAATCTAAAGGGAGATTTATGGGAGCAATATCGAAGAGAAGAGCGCAAGTGGCACCAAAAATCGAGAATTAAGTGGTTCACAGATGGTGATAAAAATACGAAGTATTTCCACTTAATTGCTTCACTACGGAGGAGCAAGAATCGTATCAACTCGATTGAATGGCGAAACAAAGTGTACTCAGATGAGGGGCAGATTTTAAATATTTTTGAGGAAGTATTCAGGGCCAATTTCAATAGGTCGAATACGATCCCAATAAGAAGCTTTGATTGTGAGTTTAAGCAACTGAGCGGATCGACAGTTATGAGGTTGGAAGCTCTATTTACCGAAGAGGAGATTAGAGAAGCAATATGGTCGGCCGATGGCAACAAAGCACCGGGGCCAGATGGGTTCAATTTCGACTTTTACAAAAAAGTCTGGTGTCATCTGAAGGATAAAGTGTTAAGGTTCTTTAGGGAGTTCTATAATGGAACAGTGAAGGATAAAAATTTCAACCACTCGTTTATCTCGTTGATTCCCAAAAAAGAGCACCCAGCAAACGTGGATGAATTTAGGCCTATTTCCCTTGTTAACAGCCTGTACAAGATCCTTGCAAGGGTCCTATCGAGGAGACTCAACCAATGTCTATCTGAGGTTGTTGGGATAAACCAATTCGTTTTCATTCCTGGCAAGCAAATTGCTGATTGTAGTCTTATCGCCAACGAGGTAATCGATGAATTAAGGAGGAAGAAGAAAGGTTCCATTGTCTTTAAAGCTGACTTCAAACGTGCCTATGATACTGTAGATTGGGCTTTCCTGGATTTCACCCTAATGAAGATGGGTTTTGGTGCAAGATGGAGATCTTGGATATCGTTGTGTATATCTACGGCTCAAATCTCACTGATAGTAAACGGCAAAACCTCGAGAATGTTCCCTATCAAAAGAGGTTTAAGGCAAGGGTGCCCATTATCCTCTCTACTGTTCAATATTGTTGGCGAGGCCCTTAGCACTTTGATTAATAATGCAGTGAGCTTGAAGTTTATTGAAGGGGTGCAGATCGGCAAGGCTGAATTTAGAATTTCGCATCTCTAATTCGCAGATGACCTGATCATCGTCGCGAATGCTAACAGGGAGAATGTGATTAATATCAAAAGAATTTTGAGACTCTTTGAACTCGCGTCTGGATTGAGCCTTAATCTAAAGAAAACTAACCTATATTGCATATTAGTGGATCAAAACAGGGTGGACGAATGGGCTAATGATCTGGGCTGTAAATCGGGTAACCTTCCTTCGACTTACCTTGGATTTCCATTGGGTGCCTCTCGGAATTCACTGCAGCTATGGAATCCGATTGTGGAGAAGATGATGGTAAAGCTAGCTGGTTGGAAGGGTAAGTGGCTATCGATCGCCAGAAGAATCTGCCTAGTCAGGTCAGCTCTTTCCAACCTTCCTATTTATTTCATGAGCTTATTTGAAATGCCTGCTGGGATTGTTGTTAAATTAAATAAACTTTGTGCTTAATTTATCTGGGGCCCCAATGTGTCGAGACCCATTCATTGGGTAAAATGGGTAGATGTTGCGAAACCCAGAGAGGTGGGTGGTTTGGGACTTGTCGACTTTAGGACCAAAAACAGAGCCCTACTGAATAAATGAGTTTGGTGATATAGCCTTGAACCCGAGAGTTTATGGAGATTGGTAGTTGATGCCAAATATGACCAGCAAATAAATGCACTGCTACCTGGGCCTATTGCTGCGAGAAAACAATCATGGGTGTGGAAAAATATTACGAAACCGCTACTGGACACTGATGATGTGTTCAACAACAATATTGTGTGTAAGTTAGGCGATGGCAGACTGATAAAGTTCTAGGAGGATAATTAAACTGGACATCCCTCTCTTAAATTAGCTTTCCCTAGAGTGTTCAGCCTCGCTATAAAAAAGAATGAAAGGTTTGTGAGTTTGGTTCGATTGTTCACGGTAGATGAAGGTGGAGGATTGAGTTGAGAAGAAGATTATTCATATGGGAAGAGGAGATTTGGGAAGAGTTTCTACAGATTCTCAATAGGGCAGCCGAGGTAAGAATCTTCAAGGATGCTCTTTGCTGGAAAGTAGCGTCAAATGGGGTTTATAATCCAAAAAATTTGTGTTCTATGGTTTCCTCTATTGAGTCTGTTGTGAAAAATGTGTGGAAATTAGTATGGGAAAAATTAGCACCCCCAAAGGTTGAAACGTTCGTGTGGAGAGCCATTTGTGGTAGAATCCCTACCTTCCAGGCATTAAGAAGGAGAGGTCTCACCAACTTTGGCGAAGGGCTTTGCGTGTTTTGTGGAATCCAGGAAGAGTCATGTGATCATCTTTTGTGTCACTGTACATTTTTTTGGAGAATTTGGCAGGCTTGGTGTTCGCTATGGAAGGTGAAACTAGTATGTCCTGCAACAGTGAAAGAACTCTTGTTGGTGTGGGATAGCATCCCTATCATAAAAATGGCTAAACCAGTTTGGAAAATCGGGTTCTTTGGAATCATTTGGTCGATTTGGTTAGAAAGAAACGAGGTGGTCTTCAACAAAAAAGGTTCTCGGAAAAGAACGTATATAATATTATGTTGCTTCGAATAGGTTACTGGTGTAAAAATAATTGGCCCTCGTCTATTCCTTCACTGTCCGACTTCACTAGATATCCTCATCTTTGCAACGTAGCAGATATGAAAATCAAGCCTAAAGCATCAGAATTGTGGGTTGCGCCACTGGCGGGTGTACTCAAATTCAGTGTAGAAGCGATGGTCCTGGGTAGCTATGGGGAAAGAGGAGTTGGTGGTATTTTACGCGATGACAAAGTTACGCATCTATTAAAATTTTCCAAATTTGTAGGTATGGGTGATCCAACTGAGTTGCTTGCTATCGAAGAGGCCTGCCGGTGTTATATTGAACTCTTTAAGGATCCATCGGCACCAGTATTAGTTGAATCAGAAAGCTTGCTTGCGGTTTTATGGATTACTGGCAAAAGGCAACCACCTCTATCATTTGCAGCAGTAACGACTAAATGTAGAAAATTTTTCTTTTAAAATAACAGGGTTATTTGTGTGTCTGAAAGTGGAAAGAGCTTGCTCGCCCACAACCTAGCGAGGCAAGGAATTTCATGCAAGTCTGTATGGACATGGGTTAGTTGAGGTTTATTCAGGCTAGATGCTAATTGACAATGTAAGCATATAGTGTTTTGTTGGTTTCTGTTCGTCAATACGTGTTGTAATGGTGGAACTTTGTATTCGGTTTGTTTGAATAAATAGGGCACTTTTTTCCCCCTACGTAGGATTTAGAGGGGGGTTTTAATGAGGCCTGCCATCTTTCAAAAAAAAAACATGAACGGTTAAAAATTATTAAGTGAAATTAATATATAATTTGCACATATTTAAATAACGAGCAAAATAGCACGAACTAACTTCTCTTAGTGCTTAAAGGAACGGTTGTTGTTCTTAGAGATCACGGGTTCGAACACCAATAGCTGCAACAGGGTGATTGAACATGCATTGTCAAATGGTTGAGGATATATTCAGAACATATACTAGTTGTAATCACCTTAGCTTTTAAAATAAATAACGAGAAAAATATAATAGTAGGCCAATTATAGCACAAATAATTTAAATTAAAATATCATTTCCATTCATATGATTGTACATGTAAAACTTTCAAGAAAGACATTTAAATAAAAAAATTGCACATTTTACATTTCAAATTGGGATGAAGCTATCTATCTTTTTTGGATATATATTAAAATGAGAAATATATATATATATATATATATATGTCAAATCAAAGACATTGGACCGTCCGCATTTAATTTGAATGTTAGGTAAAGGACATATCTCCTTTTTCTTTTGATCCAACTTTGCCCAATATTCAACATGAAAAAAAATAAGATATTGTATTTATTCCATTACAAAATAATTTACGTGTAACACAATCGAGTGAGCTCATTTCCAGAAGCATTGAATCATCGCTCATTAAACATGTTTAACTACATAATTAATTATATTAGATGAACGCCATGTGGTAAAGAATTCAATATTATATGAGTATTAGATAATCCCACATCCACAAACCACAATTCAAATGGTTGGTGTGAAATCAACGCGCATAAAAATTGATTTGTTATTTGAATATGTTCATGCATCACACAATGTGATTTATTGAAAAGTAATGAGTGGTCTCGATGAAAAAGATTCGAGTTCAAGCAATTTTGTTTGTAAGATGTGTGTTATAAAAGGGTTAAAAAATATAAATATATACTATATTATAATCAACTTAAAAGTTAAAACTATTAAAAAAGAATAATTCATTGAAAATTTGGTGTTCGATTAACTCGATACTAATTTAATTAATAATTTTAATTATTATATATATATTATAAATACTATTGATAAAAGCTTTAATGTCCTTTCAAATACTGTTCAAATCTTAAAGATGACATCTTGAAAGGACAATTTTAAACCTCAAATACGAATCATGTAGTTTTAACATCAATAAAAAATTTAGAAAAGAATTAATTGATGTAATTATATTTATATTGCATATTCAAATTCAATATGTAATTTTTAATGCTGGCGTGTCAATTATTTATGCATGTCACATGTTACAATTATAAGTAATCCGTATAGAACAAGTTTCATAATTATTTGTAATTATTCTTGTATAATATATATTTACATAGAGAGAGAAACGTGATCTGATAATTTTTTTTACAATAAAAAAAATAAAAAATAAAAATATATATAATAAAAAAGAAGTGGATAGTTTTCAATTGGAAAATTTTAATAAAAATCATTAATTTTCACTTATCTAACGATAAAAAAATTGTAAAATATAAATATTTTATATTGTATGAATGGATCCTAATATATACCGTGGTGGAGCCACGTGTAGTTTAGGCGGGTCAATTGACCCCACTTGATTTGTTATGTTATAAAATTTTCAAAGAGTTAAATAAGATTTTTAAAGAGTTAGTATAAAAATTTTCATGAAAATTTTAAAATTAATCTCACTTGATTTATTTGAGTATGAGGTCAATAATATTTATATTGTAGTAGTACGAGAATCCGCATACCTCACAGTCATATATATATATATATATATATATGACTGAATTTTAATACAATTAACACTATTACTATTGCCACATCTTAATGAATATGAAAGAAAATATATTTAACATGCATGCAGGAAGGACCCACATATAAAGCGGGAGGGGCGATTGTCCCCAAATTGGACGAGTTAACTGTATTTTAGGTAATAGTTTTAAAATTATTATAATTAAGTTATTGTTTCTTCCAATTTTAATTTTTTTATTTATTATTTTCAAGATCTTATTAATTAAAATTAAACCTTGAACACTCATTTTTATGATTTAATTATTTTTTAAAAATTTTTAATTTTAAAATTAGTAAAATTAAAGTTTATATCTCCTAATTTGTATTGTTTAATTATTTTTAGACCTTATTCATTTTAAAATTAATTGGTTTGCTCACTCATAGTTTAATTTTAATTCTGTCCCTACACGTATAAACCTAAATCATAAAAGAGAATAAAAATTGACCTGTGAAAATGGAGGATCCAACAGTAGTTTCCACCACTGGAGACCGAAAAATTGCACATTGGGTGGATACTATACGAGTCTTATCAAATATAACCCAATGTTTCATATCTTCATGTTGGCTTGTTTTTGGATAGTGATACTGATATCAGTTATGGGCTTATGTCTTCATTTATATATATATATATATATATATATATATATCTCGAAATGAAGGATGTTGATGAACAAACTCATACATGTTTGGTTGCAGTAAAATTATTCAGTCAAACCTCATGTGAAATGTGAAAACTGAAAATTCACTAATTGATTGAGTGATTTATTTTGAAAAATGTAAAAACTTCTCTATTTAATAGAAAAATGTAAAATATGAGTTTTTTTTAACAAATCTTAATTTAACCTACATGGGAAGGAAAATAAGACTCCAAAAAAAATATATATTTTTAATAAGTCTAAAATTCATAACTTAAAAAAATATGAATAAACAAAGATAAACATCTTAACTAATCAACACATCGTGCTTGTTCATGAAATATAGGGGCTTGAAATTAAAGTAATGGTGCACATTGAATGGAAATAAAGTACATATCCACTATGGGTGGACGGAGTACCATTGATTCACCACAAGATTGAAGATTCCCAGGTCGAGTCTGTACAATTGTTTTCTTCAAAGTGTCACAAATATGATTATTGTTATATTCGATATAATCCGAGCAAATGAGGTATATAAAGAGTGGGATAAGCTTTTGTCTTTTCGATTTTTTTGGTTTAATAATATTTTGAATTTAAGTAATTTGTCTTTTTTGATATTTGATTATAATTTCCTCTCTGAAATTAAATAATTATATATAAAATTAATTACTATACTAATGGGATTGATGATTGGAGTATATTTAAATTTAATCCAACGTAAAATATCGATAGTGTTCATATATGATAACTCTTAAATAACATAAATTTAAACTTGAATCAACACATATTATTTTATACTGAACTGAGCTCAAACCTGAATAAAAAAGTTTCCAAACCTTGATTCTTTTACTATATATATTTGATGCTTTATTTATATTCTATGCTCAAAAAGATAAAATCTTTTATGTCACATTATATTAATAAATAGTACAAATAATTAACGATTTTATTAATATGAAACATAATTAGCATATACAGATAGTTCAAGGATAAAAACATTTCGACCTTTGGGGACAAATTTAAAGTTATAATTTAAGGATGAAATCAAAACATTTACAAATTTGCTGACCAGTTTAAAATGAGATCATAATTTAAAAACCCGTGGAGCAATTAGCTTTCTTTTATCTTGATCTTCGTTGACTTCTTACTCTCTCAGCTTCTCTTTGAGATTTGATGACTTTTTTTCACTTCTTTTTTTTTCTCCCTCTTTAGTCTTTATTAGCAGAGTAAGGGCGTGGAGCCCAAAAATGGACCTCTGCTTTGCTAGCTTCAAGCTCTCCATTGTTGGTTTGTTTATGGGTCTTGTCTGCTGAGAATTAAAAGGAAGAAAGAAAAAAGAAAAGAAATAAGGGAGGGAAAAGGAAATAGATTTTTTATGCAAGTTGTTGGGGCCAAACCCCCAAATCTTACATATAAAAAGAGTAAAAGACTTCCATTTTGGAGAAGAATGAAAAGAAGGAGAAGGGAAAAAAACTCATCCATTTCAAATTCTCTATTATCTTCTGTTCTTGTACTTCAATTATCTCATCACTAGTTGAAACCAACCAAAACCAAAACCTAAGCTTTGTTTTTGGTTTTCCCTCTCCTTTGATTTGATTGATCCATAGATCTATTGATTCTGGTCTTGAAGCTCGCATAAAGCCTTTTCCTTTTCTGTTTCCAGATCCTCCTTTCAAAGTATAAACCAAAGTGGTCAAATTTTAAAAAAGGTGAGCTTCTTTTTCTTGTTAATTTTTAGTGTGGGAATCTTGAGTTGAATTATGTCGATTAATGGGTTTTAAGTGATATGTGAAACATGGTTGTTTAAAGTTCTCAAATTTGAAACTTTAGACCTTGGGGATATCCTAATGGCTGGCCAACTATGTTAGGAAAAAAAGTGAGCTTTGACTGGTTCTGTTGTTTTAAAAAACCTTCATGTTTTTGTTGATTTTTCCAGCATTTATTGCTCTGCTAGCTATTGATTATATAGTTATCAAGTTTATTGTATTATCAAGGCTTGACTTGAGTAGTGAAAGATACTGACTTCTACTTGAGGTGTGCTTGATTTGGTTGCTTTTGAGTTGTAATTTCACATTGCAGTATTGATAATTTTTTGGTTTCTTTTGTTGTTGATGTTGCTGTAGTTTTCTATTTTTGTGTTGAGGAGCAAAGGAGCTTAAGGCTCACGGTTCTGGTTTCTAGGGAGGGGTTTTTGGAGGAGATGAGGGATGTTATCTGGGTTAATGAACTTCTTGAGGGCCTGTTTTCGGCCAAGGTCAGATCGATATGGTCACACAACGTCGGATGCTGGAGGTCGCCAAGATGGGCTTTTGTGGTACAAAGACTCTGGGCAACACTTTAGTGGTGAGTTTTCGATGGCTGTGGTTCAGGCCAACAATTTACTTGAGGATCAGAGCCAGCTTGAGTCTGGTTGTTTGAGTTCACATGAGTGCGGTCCCTGTGGTACTTTTGTTGGCGTGTATGATGGGCACGGGGGCCCAGAGACTTCGCGTTACATCAATGATCATCTCTTTCAACATCTTAAGCGTAAGTAAAAATCCTTTGCCAGGGTTAAGTTCTTGTTAAGCTTTCTATTTACTGGTTAAGTATATGGAAGTAATATTCAATAAGCAATTGTGTTGGATAGGAAATGACTATGGTGAACTTGTTGCCGCGCTAGCTATGGTTTGTTGTTCTGAGTCCAAACAGTTATAGGTTCCTGATTGTCCTTTTGTGATTTCGTGCCTCACTGCTTATTTCTAGCTGTAGAGCTCGCTTTGATCTTTGACATTTTTATCTTGTGCTTTTTTACCGATGATGTTTGTTATTCTGTAAAATTTGTTATGTTCAGGGTTCACATCAGAGCAACAGATGATGTCAGTTGAGGTAATACGAAAAGCGTATCAAGCAACAGAAGAGGGTTTTTTGTCTCTTGTTACCAAACAGTGGCCTACAAAACCACAAATTGCAGCTGTTGGATCCTGTTGCCTGACTGGTGTTATCTGTGGTGGATCCCTTTATGTTGCCAACCTTGGTGATTCTCGTGCTGTTTTGGGTAGAACTGTGAAAGCAACAGGAGAGGTTCTAGCCATTCAGCTCTCTGCTGAGCATAATGCGTGCATAGAGTCTGTGAGACAGGAGCTGCAATCATTGCACCCTGATGACCCACAAATTGTAGTTTTGAAGCACAATGTGTGGCGTGTAAAAGGTATCATACAGGTAAGTTCCACTATGCTAAGTGCTAACAATTTTTTATTTTGAGTATTTAACTGCTAATATTGTTTAGTAATAACATCAAGTTCTGTACCATGATACTTTTTCATGGCTGTGGTAAGTCATAAGTGGTTAGGAAAAAATGAGATGAAGACTTGCTTTTATTTGTGGCTTATATCTCATTTGTCTACAAGAATAACCATGTGAATAAAGTAGCAACTTCCGTTCATCTGCGCTGCAGACGCATAGAGAGCTTGAATCGGCTCTAGTTCACGTTGAGAAATATTGAGCATGCTTGTTATAAATATTTGAAAACTTTATATAGCAATTTTTAGGGAAGAAGACTGAACCCGGGGAAGAGTTTATATCCTAATGGTTACTTTTCAAAATAAGAACTGAAAACAGGTTACAGGTCCTAAGTGTTTTTGGAGCGAAATGTTTTTTAATGATTACAATTCCAAGACAATGTGGAAGCGAAAGAAGGGTTTTGTTTTGTTAGAAAAATGATTATATCAGCTGCATGATATTTTCTCCTCCAATATGGTAAATATAGGGTGGAGGCGAGCCATTGAGGGGAAGGATACCTATTTTAAATATTGTCTATTGACTCCAGTTGGTATGCTTACGGTTATCTGTAAAGCTTAAAAGGAAAAGGGAAATAGGAAATATTTTTTACTATGAGAACTTGATAATTAACAAAGATGATTGGAAGGGATAAAGAGCGTACTGGCTGTTGCTGAAAAGCTTTGCAATCTAAAGTTTTTTTGTATTGTGTTTTGATCATGGTCATCCATCGATGAGGCATGTATCCATATATTCAGGCACCAAAAAAGCGCGAGCTATCTGTCTAGCGGTATAGAATTGTAATTCTGTTGATATTGTTTCCCTTAGTTTCTTATTGATAGAATTCTTAACCTTTCAGATTTCCAAATCTATTGGCGATGTATATTTGAAAAGGGCCGAGTTCAACCGGGAGCCTTTATATCCTAAATTCCGCCTTCGAGAACCTTTCAGAAAGCCGATATTGAGCTCAGACCCATCAATATCAGTGCACCAGCTGCAGCCACATGATCAGTTTGTGATATTTGCATCTGATGGGCTCTGGGAGAACCTAAGCAATCAAGAAGCTGTTGATGTAGTTCAGAATCACCCACGACGTGTAAGTTTATGCCTCGATGTTTAATGCCATGTATCTTGTCATGAACTATAATCTTTTCTCTTATCCCTCTTAAACTTTCCTTTGGTTTAGAGTATGAAAGCCTTTTTAGTTAGTCACTGATCATTATCTTGAAAATATTTCCTTTCTGTCCTGAGCTATGGCATCTTGCTGCCGCTGCTTTTTTTTCAATATCTTTCTATGCTACTATCGCCGCTTGAAAATTACAATTTCAATTTGTAAGCAAAATACTTCAATAGTAACAAATCATCCTGTGGAAGACAACTTCCCTACTCCATATTGTATTCAATCTAGACCAACTGACCAACTATGAATAGCGACATGCTTCATGATGAATGTTCCCCCCTTCTTGAGTGGTTCTTATCGCATGTGGACAAGTGATTTGCAAACCTGCAAATGCATATATCAACCGGCATGTAGTTCACAGATAAATGGCTGCAAATGCATTATATCAACCAGCATGTAGTTCATCTCAAAATAAGGATCCCGAAAGAACAGAAAAAAATTAACATTTTATTGACTTTGGTCTACATGCAGGGAATTGCAAAGAGGCTGGTAAAAACTGCTCTACAAGAGGCAGCCAAGAAGAGAGAAATGAGATATTCTGACTTGAAGAAGATTGACCGCGGTGTCCGTCGCCATTTCCACGACGACATCACAGTAATTGTGGTGTTTCTTAACTCAAACCTCGTGAGCAAGGCAACCACCGTTAAGGCTCCTAATCTATCTGTTCGTGGTGGTGGAGTCACCTTGCCTCCTAGTACACTGGCTCCTTGTGCTATGCCAACTGAAGCTGGCAGTACCTGATAATGTCGCATCACATATATTTCTTTGTTGCATCGTTTCTTTATGTGAATACCAGGTAGCTTACGGAAAGCTTCAAAAGGGGCAAGCAAGCCTTCGATTCTTTCATGTACACTGTAACTTTTAACTAGAAACTAGTACTTTGCATTTCACATCCGTGCCAAAACAGTCAAAAGAGAACTAGAAAGGAGTACAAGGTGACAGTGAGTATATAGTTAAATTTACCTGGGAGTGGTTCCCTTAGAAGTCTTTATGTGATAAGTCTCCTTTTGTTCATCTGGTGCATTTGTTCTTACTATTTAACAACTTGCTGTACTTACCTGCTTCACAAATCACAACTGTCAACTGTGTTACATTGTACAAAGATTGTGAGATTTGGGTGAATCAGGTCAAGATTATTACATCACCTCACCTGGCTAGAGTGGAACTGGTCAGTGAAGAACAACTCCATGTTTCATATCTGGTTTCCTAATCCCTCAAAATGGCTCATCTGCCAGGGAATATTGGCGGTTTCAGGCATTTCTGGTTGTCGGCTGGTTACTATTTTCTAACATGTTCTGTTCATACAATATTATATAGTATAAATTAGTTCATATAATCACTTTTAAAAAATAACAACTCATCACTTTTAAATAATGGTTGTTGGGACAGGAACTGAAACCAGGTTGAGTCTGTCCAAGATTTTTAACTATCTGCTCCATTGAAAACCAAAAAACCAGAGGCCTCAACTCTCTCTTTGACTAGTGTCGTTAGGTATTTTGATTTCTTGTTGTATTCAAAGGGAGAATACAATATTTTTGGGGCAAACCAAAACTTGGGGTATTGAAAATGGAGGAAGTAGGCATTTCCCGAGGTGGGAATAACATTTGTCAGATTGTGTCAAGGCCATATTCTCGCTAAACCCACACCATTATTCTTATATTTCTCTCCCTAAACCTACACACTATGGCTCCATTCTCAAAGCCATTGAGCCTCAATCCTCAGCATCAATCAATAAACAAAGCAAAACCCACCAAACCCCCACTAAAATCAAATCTCTTTGCACTTGCAGCTGCTCCCTCAATGGCAATGGAAATGGGTGACAAAAAACAAATGAAAAGTGAGTTATAAAGACTTTGACTTGAAATGGAATTTTGAGATATAGTTCTTTCAGTGTTTTCAGCCTTGTCCTCTGTACTTTCTTTTGTTTTCCCAAACCGAAATCCAGTATATCAATAATGTTTTGTTTAAGTACATTTGTTCTTGAGTTGAATATGTGCCAACATATGTAAGAGGATTCCTTCTTTTCTTTTCTTTCACCAAAACAAAATAAAAGAAAAATGGAAGAAAAAAGTAGAGTGAAGCTGATGACACCTTTGTATAACACAGGCTAATTATAACCTGCAACTTCATGTGGAAAATGTCAGTAGTTTTCTGGCATAACATAATTCATTTATGGACCAAACAAGAACCTTCTTTTTCTAAACATCACCACTCAGAGCTCTAAATCCTTGCAAAAAATATAATGCTTCTCACCAATTGCCAAGAAAACAATCTTAGTTAAAGTGATTTGTCAATTGCAGTAAAGACAGGTACATGCATACAGTCAAGCTTAAACCTACTGATTCTGTAAAATTCACATTAAAGACTTGACATAAGCTTAATATAATACAAAATGTAACATAAAACAATATATAATACTAAAAAGATTCATCCAATACACACTTCTAAGCAAAAGACAAGAACCCTCTTACCTTCTCTGGGGTGTTTGCAGTGGTGTGGTCACTATCCTTTTAACTAGAGTACATTTGACTCTTCTTTTTACTAACCAGACTGCCCAATGGAGAGTGATTGCCATTGTTTTACACCAATTTCATGGTGCGCAAATAACTAAATTAAAGAGCTCTCTTCTCTCTCTATCTCTCCTTCTCGAGCCCCTATGTTGTTTACTTTACCTTGCTAACTCTAATCTTTTTTCAGTGCCCTTTTAACTGTCATTTACTGTTCTACTTACCCTTTCTCTTCATTGTAGTTCAACTAAATAAAGTAACTAATCTTCATTATAGTTAACTAAATATTTAGATTGCAGTACTTTTGCTGGTTCTAAAACTCCTCTTACAGCTACATGTTCCTGGTCTCAAACCCTTGTAAAGTCTTTCTTTCTTCCATTTTGCTAAAACCCCACCCCCTTTTTATCAGAAAAGAATACTTGCACTCCTCCAAAAGATTACCTTTCTTTACCCCTCGTATATTCAAAAGCTAGTAGCTTCTAAGCCTACTGAAACCAGGGGAAAAAGGGGAAACAAAAACACTCCCCACTCCCCCCCCGGGGTTTTAGCAAAGGGAAATGGGTTGTGTTGCTTCAAAGCTAGAGGAGGAAGAAGAGGTTGTGTCAATTTGTAGAGAAAGGAAACGCCTTGTAAAGTTAGCAGTGGACAGAAGATATGCACTTGCAGAAGCACATTTTAGGTACTGTCAAGCTCTTTATGCGGTGTCAGCTGCCATTAAGCTCTTTGTAGCTCGCCATTCTTCACCTGCTTCACCTTTTCTCATCACTTTTCCTCCACCGTGTCCGCCTACACCACCGGCCACGGACCAAAACGTGGTGACCAACCCAATGTTGCTTCAACAAAGGCCTTCCGAGTCCACTACTCATGAAGAAGCCATTGCTTGTGAGTCTTGTGGTTCTTCGACAAGTTCTGATACTTCAGAGGAAGTGACCGAGCAAGAGGTGCTAAGAGAGCAACAACACCAACACCAAGAACAACACCAACAGCAACATTGTGGGTACTTTTATATGCAAATGCCACCACCAATGCCATCACCGGCAAGGGATTTTGGGTGGGACTTTTTTAATCCGTTCGATGTCATTAGACCGGAGATTATGAGTGGATATAACAGGTGTTCCGAGGATGATTTAAGAGCGGTGAGGGAACAGGAAGGGATACCGGAGCTAGAAGAGGAAGGGGACACCAAAGAGGAAGAGAAGAAAGTTGTCATTGTTGAAGAAAAAGATGACAAAAGGGAGCATGAGGAGAGTGAAAGTGGTGTGTTGAAAGTGAAGGAAGAGACGCATGTGAGCCATGGAGAACAAAAAGGGCTTACAGTGATGGATAGTCCAGAAAAAGGAAGGGAACTTTTAGAAGCTTTGAAAGATATTGAAGATTATTTCATTAGGGCTTATGATTCCGGGAAAGATGTGTCAAGAATGTTGGAAGCTAATATGGTTCATTTGCAATCTGGTTTGGAGGGAATTAAAGGTCGGTTCTTCTTTTTCCCTTCACATATTTTGAGCTTTACTCAAGCTTTAATACTATATGTTTAGAACTAGTAAAAATTGTTTAAGTCTGGATTTGAAGCTATCTTCTGCTTGAAACTTGTGGGATCAGCTCCAGTTTATGAGTGTTTTGTACAAAAATCTTGGGTCTTTATTCCCTGCATTTGCACATGAGGGTCTAACATTCAGTTTTCGGACAAATACTTGGAAAAGCTTAGAAAAATTGAATATATCCGTGTCCCGTATGTCACTGAGTTCAAATAGCATGGTCCTCTAGTATAATTTGATAGTCTTAAAGTCCATATCATAATAAGTAACCATTGATTCTGCTAATTTTCTTGCAGAGAACTCGACTAAAATCATCCAGGCTATTACATGGCATCGATCCACCTTGTCTAAGCCTCAATCATGTAAGAGTCTGGTGGCATCCAGTTCGAAAGGTTCTTCGGCATGGACAGAATATAAGACTGATCTTTTTGATCAATATGGAGGAATGGATTCGGGAAGCCATTCATCAACACTAGGAAGACTTTATGCGTGGGAAAAGAAGCTTTACGAAGAGGTTAAGGTAAGAAAAACAACAATGAATTTCATTTTTGCAAAGCCATTTATCAAGTTCTTAATTGTGGACTCTATGTTGCTCGTGTTCTGACACATATCCGAACATAGTTATGGGGGTTGTGCATTTGCGTGTGTCGCATGAATTCTGCTTAAGATAAAGAGAGTTAACCTTTTCTGTTGCTCATGTTCCTAATCTGGTATGTGATATGTTTCAACTTACCATATAGGCTGGTGATAGCACAAGGAAAATTTATGAGAGAAAATGTTCTCGACTGAGAAACCAGGATGTCAAGGGATATGATGAGCTTACAGTGGATAAAACCAGAGCAGCAGTAAAGGATCTGTATGCCCGAATCTTGATTGCAATTCGAAGTGCCGAATCCATCTCAAAGAGAATTCAGAAAATCAGAGATGAAGAACTACTGCCTCAAATTATCGAACTGTTAAAAGGGTAGGTAAAAGAATCTTCGAAACCAACATTTTCATCTAAACTTTGGATTTTGATTCAACCTTCCCATGGATGCAGCCTAACTCGAACCTGGAAAGTTATGCTTGAATCTCATGAAACCCAAAACAAAATTCTTTCTGAAGTGAAATCTTTCGCCTGCCCTTCGTTTGGAAAGTTCTGCAACGACTCTCACCGGCTTGCTACGCTTCAACTCGAAGCCGAGCTTCAAAACTGGCGTGCTTGCTTTATGGAGTATGTTGCGGCTCAAAGAGCATACATTCAAGCTCTTCATGGTTGGCTAACTAAGTTCTTGGTTCCTGAAGTCGAATTTTATTCCAGAGGGAGGAGCTCTAGTGCACCATATGGAGGTAATGGGCCTCCACTTCTGGTGATATGTTATCATTGGTTAAATTCCATGGAAGAGTTACCAGATAAGGCGGTTACCTTTTCGTTGAAAAGCTTTTCTAAGGATGTAAAGGCACTGTGGGCTCAGCAAGGGGAGGAACAGCAACAGAAGAGGAAAGTTGATGGTATGGCAAAAGAACTTGATAGAAGGAGTATGGCATTCCAGAAGGCAGAAACCAGGTTCTTGGAATCCAATCTGCTTACAGAATTTAAATCCGAGCAAGAGACGGAACAGCGGAATGAATATCTAATGGAGAAGAAAGATCAGTTGGATATGATGAGGACGAGGTTGGATGTAGAAAGGGAGAAACACCACAATTACATGCAAGAAACACAGAGAATCACATTGAGTGGATTTCAGACTGGGTTTTCGACTGTTTTCGAGTCCTTAATTGAATTCTCCAAGGCTTCTACGAAAATCTACAATGACCTTGTGACTCTAAGTGAAAATGCTGAAAAAATGGGGAAAATGTCGTATATCGAGGGCTCCAAGGTTGAGGAAAATGGTAGCAGATGACATAACAAAGCTAAAGAGGTTTTTGAGAATCTTAGTTTAATGAGTTTGATGTAGTTTCTACTTGTATATTATTGCATATCATGTCTAAGCAGCTCGCTTAGGCAAATTTAGTTATGTTTCCATGTTTTCGTTCTGATGATATAGCTGATTGTTTATCATCACCATTACATGTCTAATGACTGTTGATGAAAAATCTTTGCAGGACCTTCAAGATTATCAGTTTCATTTTCTTTTTCGGGTTTGAGACTTCTGCATTTTAATAAGCATTAGCTAATGCTAACAGCTACTTGCATTAAACCAACATTTTTAGCAGGAATGCAAATGAAAGTAATGGTGCCAACCCACAAACAAAATATAATTGCATGTTCAAACAAGGTTTTTTATTGGATTTTCAAAATGATTGAAGCTACATTGGGTTCTATCTGGAAATTTATACAACATGCAATGATACACGTCCTAAAAAACTTGGTTATGATCATGCAAATGAATAGTTACATGTTTTACAATTTATATTACAAAATCATCCAACTTATTCCTATCTTAGATAGAGAGAGACCAATAATTGGGAGAAGAGTATGAATTCACTAACTACAGTAGCTGGGGAGTGTATTCCAAGAAATGGGACTACGTCTACTTGCAACCAGTTTTCAACAGCCGATCCCACCATCGCACCAGCGACGAGCCCCCCTATAGTTAATAACGTAGCCTTACCTGCAAAGAGGGAAAAAAGGGGGTGATATTTTATATGCAAGAAAACAACCTGAATAGCAACAGAAGGACTTTCATATGTGAAAAAAAGTAACATGTAACTGAAGTTCTATTCTATATGCAAGAAGTCTCATTACCTAACTTCAAGTTTTTTCGAGTCATGAAATACAAGGAAGCTCCGAAGCTACTTGCTAGGATAAGCCCAGGAACATCAGGTCCAGCAAGAGGAGTTGGAGACGATGTAGAAGCTTCGTTCACGTAAGTCAGAACCATAAGAGCTCCATATACTCCGGCTTGTATGCCCAATTCACCCGTAGATGGTGTTTCAACTGAAACAGGTAAATTCTTTCCAGTTGTTTGCACCCACCGAGGCATTGATCTCACTCCAAGAGGATTAACAGGTTTAACATCCGCATATATTATGCTACTGTCTACGACTTTTCCGGCTTGTCGTTGTGTTAAGCTTCGCATAAGCAACATGTCGTATGCAGCCTCAACCTAAAGCACACACCATAGTATTAAGAAAACAGAACTATAGACAACCACAGATGAGTCATTCCCTCACTAGACAAAAGAATAAATGTAATAAACAAAGAGAATAAACAGTTGACATTTATCCCCCCAAAAAATGAAGAACATACAACCTATGGCATTGGCTAGAGGATATTCTTAGTTAAGTGAGAAAAACCACCACAATCATCATAATTCTACTTCATTGCACCAGTATAACAATCATCATAATTCAGCACTATTCTAATATATAAAACACTGACAAATAGGAAATTACATACCATGAGCCGAATTTCAAAATTAAATCCAGATAATTGACAAAGTAAAACTGATATTCCTATTCAAAACAGAAATAAATTACCCAGGAGCCGAATTTCAAATTCTCTGTAAATAGATTCGTTAATATCTAAAATTTCATCATACCAAATCCCAAAATTTACTTAAAACACACAGGCGTGGTCCATCACTCAGGGCCATGAGCATAATTAACAATATTTACACTAAAGTTAAATAATTACTGGAGATCTCAAAAAGTTCAAATATCAAAAATAAAAAAGAAGGTCAATGAATCAACCTGGGCGATAGCTTCTTGATTATCCTTAACAGAAGCAACAATAAAATTCTTGGCGCGAAGAATATCATCAAAGGAAGAACTTTCGGTGACGCCAAGGAGATTGAGTGCGTTCTCAACTGACATCTCGAAGGGAGCGGAGTCGTCAGCTCGTGAACCAGCCCGAGCGGATAATAGTCGCCGGGCGTGGACGACTGAGGCGGCTCTCCATGGCTCAGTTTTAGCGGGATTTAAACAAGGGTTAGCTTGGTTAGGGAGGCGCACCGCCCGTCTGTGAATGGGGGAGCTGAGGCTGAGACGGTTAGGCCGGACGGAGAGTGTGGATGCAGCCATTTTCGACCAAAAGAAAAATCAGGATATTTTACAGACAACAAAATATAAGGTCGTCAATGGAGTAGCAATAATTGGATGTTTCCCTTCTGTGGAGACCATTTGATTGTTTGACTCTGACCAATTATTATTTATTTCTGGTAACTTTTATAACATGCTCTTCGTTTTCTTGGTAAAAATACACTACGAGTCCCTGTACTACATACGGTATGCATTTTGACTGTCTTTCTTTCTTTTTTCACATCTGATCTGTGAAATCTGAATATTTCATGGTTGTTTGAGCAACTCATTAAATTTAATAGTATAAACCAACATATATCATCTGCAGCCAATACAAATCATCCCTGATACATCATACTGTTTCAATACTATTCGATTCTATCACAATTATTTTGTAACCTAATCTCCATGCATGGCATAAAAAGTCGGAAAACTACCTATTTAACACACCACTTATGTGCGTATTACTGTTTTGGTACTTTACGTTTCGTTTTTAAAATTGATATCGCTACTATTAAAAAACTAATGGCATGTTAACTAGGAAAGAAAAAAATTATATATGATAGGCTGCCACGTCATTTCCTCTCTCATATTTAACATGCCACGTAGCATAAATCATAAAAAAATATACGTGTCATGCTGATTAGGAGAGAGAAATTATGTTACAACCTGCCACATGTGATTTTCTCTCTCCTATGTCAACATGTCACGTGTAATTTTCTCTCTCATGATTAGTATGTCGTTATTTTTTTTAACGTCATGTACCAAAATAGAAACAAAACATAACATTAAACATCATTTTGTCAAAATAATAAGTAGATTATTAAAATAAAAACATGAGTAAAGGTGGGATGCTAAATGGGTAGTTTTCCCTAAAAAGTCATACATGTTCAAAGTTGTGGCAGAATTCAAGGAGAGAAATTGGAAGCCAACTTAAAACTTTAAAAAATTAGATATTAATTTTTTTAAAAAAAATTGAAGGTTTAATTTATTTTTTAAAATAGTTGGGGTTTAACTAAAATTCTTGAAATTTAGTTAGCCGGCTCTTTTAATTTTGAAGAGATTTAATTTAAAATATTAAAAAATTTTAAGTCTAATATAAACTTCTAAAAATTTTATAGAATCAAATTAAACATACTCTGGTGGCTATTGCTTTATGGTCACTATGGAATTCAGGAAATAAACTAATCTATGAAGGGTTTAACCAAAACATACAACAATTGCTTACTTTTATTTATGGCCACAGGTCAGAATTGGAATCCCTATCTGCTACTCTCCAACATCCTCACACCCATTCGACTTGTCATTGGATGCCGCCATCTCCACCGTCAGTCAAAGTTAACGTCGACGCCAGCTTCTCTTATGCAAATCATCGGTCATGCTCAGGTTTCATTATTCACGATATTGAGGGTCAAGTCATGGGTGCAGGTTTAAAACATCATACCTCGACTCCCTCGGCTTTCACTGCTGAAGCCTTGGCTGTTCTTGATGGCATACAATTTGCCCTGAATTTGGGTTTCTCATCTGTAATTGTGGAAAGTGACTCAAAAATAGTGATCTCCAAGCTCATTTTGTCTGCAAGGGACTTCTCTGAAATTGGACCCTCCATACGCGACGCGAAGACGATTGCTCATAATTTCAGCTCCTGTAATTTTCAGTTTACCGAAAGAAATGGCAATCGAGTGGCTCATGCTTTGGCAACGTTGAGATTAAGTATCCTCGAAGATCGTTTCTCGATCGAAGATGCTCTAGATCGAGTCCTTCACCTAGCTGCAGAAGATCAATGATTCTCGGATCCACCTTGAGTTTTTCTTTTGGGTGGTCTCTGTTGAGCTCAATGGTCACAACTGAAATGCTTGATAAGTCCGAAAAAGAGTAAATTTTTTGGTGTTTTGTGGAAGCTAAAAATGTAAGATTTGAACACAAAGATTTAAAGTGGTTCGGCTTTCTAACCCAAAGTCTACATTCACAACATTAGCTTCCTACTAAGGATTTCAACTAAATTCACTAAGAATTTCGTCCCTTTTCTCAGATTGGAAGAAAACTGTTACAACGATCAAGCTTTCTACTCAAAGCTCGATCAAACACTCTCTTACAAGAGAAATTCAAAGGAAACTAGAAATTCCTCTAATAGGTATATATTTGCAACTCTAAGCACTCACCCAAAACCTATATACTTAAACAAATTTAACAATTTTAGCTCACAAGTATTTTGTCTATACAAGAGAATGACAATTAAGCTCTAAAGACAATTTGACATCATAATGTTGTTACAATTGAAGCGTTAACCATCTCTTGATGCTTGGAGATCACTTTTATACTCTCAATTGAGTTTGTAGCCATTGAGGACCGTTGGAATTGTTTTGGAACCGTTGAAGCCTTTATTTCCCACCATAAATGCAGTTCTACAGCTTAGCGTATCAATACCCTTGAAACTGTATTGATACGGTCCTGATGAGGAAATAGATGTTGAGCACTTCAAGCTGGTGTGTATCGATACGCTTGGCTAGCGTATCGACCCAATCTTGCAATTTAAAAGGCCGTTGGAAAATTGGTCGTTGGGGGTAGTTGGGTGTATCGGTGCGCGATACAACCGTATTGGTACGCGAACTAGTCGTTGGGTATTTTTAAAGCACGCCATATCGATACGGTAAAGCGTATCAATACGAGTTTTGGCTACTACAAAATCACTGTAGTTAAAACCCTAAAGGGTATCGATACAGTTCCACACCATATCGGTACGATTACATTTAAAACATGATTTTGACTACTTTAAATATATTTTAAATCATTTCAAAGCCTTGTAAAACCCTTAAACATATTTTCAAGTTGTTTTGACTAAAAACATATTTTAAATTCTTTTCAATTTAGTCCAAAATATTTCTCAATTATTATATCAAAACAATTAGTTCTATAATCTCCCCTTTTTGATATAATAAAACCAACTTGAAAAAATTGTTTGAGATTCTCTCCCCTTTTTATTTTAAAAATTTGAATAAGAGATTTAAAATTTGAATGAAATTAAAACTCCCCTTTGTTCTCTTGAAAAATCAATTTTTCAAATCATTTCTCCCCTTTTGTTATATAAAAAAAAATTAAAAAGACATTAGGCTCAAAATAACTTAGGAGGTAAAAATAAAATTGACACAATTAAATTTTGGTTTTAAAAAGTTGGTTCCCTTTACTCAAAGCATCAAACAATGTTAGTCCAACATATATGATTAAACTAGTTGAATTAAAAGAAATAAAACTAAATGAAAATAAATTTAACTAATTTTACCATACTTGAATCCAATGGAGGATGTGAAGCCTTCCTTCTTCAAGTGTTCTCTTTTGTGCGCATGGAGCTCCCCCTCAAATTTGGACTTGTTGATCACTCTCCATCACACCTAAACAAGACAATCAAGTAATTTTTGTATCCAAATTGCTTTGGATCCATAGACGTTAGTTGCACATAGTTTAGTCTCTTTAGGAATCCATTTTTCGATTTTATTCTTTTTAGTTGAATACTTAGCCTTTTTGGGACCCAAATACTTCTAAAAAATTCCATTCAAAAATCTAGGGGCACTAGATTGTCTAACATAAAAATTTGATTTTCCCAAATAATTTCTCTTTTGAAGTTCATTGGAAATCAAATCTTTTTCTTTCTTAAGATCATCTACCTCTCTTTGATGATATTTTTCAATCGTTTGAAGCAATTTTTGCAAATCTAAAACTTTAAGCTCAAAATCTTTAAGTTTTCCTTCAAACTCTAAATTTGTTTTGGAAAGCAAATTATTTTCCCTTTTCAATTTTGAAACCAAATTTTTGTTCTTTAAAAATGATGTCTTAAATTTCAAAAGCAAATCATTATAGGCATCTTGTAACTCATCAAATGTATATAGATTTGAAATAGATGAGTTAGAAGTTATCTCCCCCTCATTGAAGGTCATGAAGCATAGGTGAGCTACCTCATCATCGGTGGAGTCTTCATCACTCCATGTTGCCACATATGTTTTCTTTGAAGACGATCCCTTTTTGTTAGACTTGTGGGATTCCTTCATCTTCTTCTTTGATTCATGCTTGAATTTATCCATTTCGCTCTTCATGAACCAGGTGAATTTCTTGAAGAGATGAGCCATTTTTTCATCTTCGCTTTCCTCCTCACTTAGTTTTACATGATGACATGTGGAGGATTTGAGAGAAACGACACTTAAGCTGATGCCTAGCTCCATGATCTTCTTCTTTCCCATTTTCCTTACCTATTCCTTCTTCTTCTCTTCTTCTTTGTCTTTCTTCAGGATTTGGTGAGTGAGAAGTGACCCCATGAGTTCATCAAGCTTCAAAGGTCTTGAGATTTTTGACTTCGATGATGGCGGTCTTTTTTTAGTCCCATGACTTTGGAAGGGAGTAGATAAAGCTTTCGGACAAGCTTTTATTCCGGAATGACTTCTCCATAGCCTTTTAGTCCATTGGTAATTGTAGAACTAGTGTTTTGATATAATAATTGAAAATTGTTTTGGACTAATTTGAAAAGAATTTAAAACTAAGTTTTAAGTCCAAACAACTTGAATTTATGTTTGAGGTATTTTAAAAGGTTTTTGGCAAGATTTGTGTTGAGTTGTGTGGGGCTCGATTCGTTCAACTGATGTTGCTCACCAAGTGGTGGAGAGGTGGATTTTTGGGTGGAAGGGTTGTGGAAGCTAAATTGAAATGTGACACAATGATTTATAGTGGTTCAACCTTCTAACCAAGGTCTACATCCACTACCTTAGCTCCCCACTAAGGATTTCCAATCAATACTTTATTGATTCGTCCCCTTTTCTAGGCTTAGGAGGTAACCCTTATACACAATCAAGCTTTCTACCCAAAGCCTTGATTGAAACTCTCTCTTACAAAGAGAAACAAGAAGCAAACTTAAAACTCTCTAATAGGTGTTTGTTTGCACAATTAACCACTCACCCAAAACCTAAAACACTTGAGCAAATTTGACAATTTAGGCTCACTAGTGTTTACTATACAATAAATGACAATTTAAGCTCTAAGACAATATTTGATCATTTGTTGTTTGACAATAAGAGCATTAGCCTTTACTTGATGCTTAGAGGTCCTTTTTATACTTCCAATTGAGTTTGTAGCCGTTACTAGCCGTTGGGATCAAATTGAGTCGTTGATGACTTTAATTCCCACAATAAATGTAGTTCTGTAGCTCCCCGTTTCAAAACGCTCGAACCCGTTTCGAAACACCCTTTAAGTAGAAAGAGCCGTTGCAGTCTGTCAGGGCACCCGTATCGGAACGCCTCTTGGCCGTTTCAGAACACATATCGAAACGTCTAGACCCGTATCGAAACGCCTACATTTAAAAGTTAGTTGGGAAAATAGCCGTTGGGGTTTATGACCGTTGTGGTCAATGTCACGTAGGCGTATCGAAACGACACAGCCCGTTTCGAAACGCTGGGCAAAATCCTCATCCAGGGTAAGCCCATTTCGATACGAGTATCGAAACGTTTTTGCTACTGGAACCCCCTGTTTCGAAACACCTTAGGGCGTTTCGAAACGCCTGGACGGTTTTGTGAAGTTTGGCTTTGAAAAACATGTAAAACCCTTTTAAAAACTCCCCTAAACATAATTTCAAGTTGTTTGGACTTTGGAAATGTTTTAAATACTTTTTAAATCAGTCCAAAACATTTTTCAATTATTATGTCAAAACATTAGTTCTACAATTTGTCATGCTTTTAAACAGCCAAACTTGTGTTTTCAAAGTGTTCGTACCGATACGGTCCAACCCGTATCAATACCTTTTTTACATAGTTTGGTCACTGCCAAAACCCATATCGAAACAGGCTTGACCGTTTCGATACGGTGAGGGATCGTATCGATACGCCTAGTGTAACACTCTAGAAATATATATATATATACATATAAAGAAAGAAAGAAATAAAAAGAAGAGTGGCTGCCAAGGGGACTCGAACCCGTGCCCCTTGGCATGGGAGGTAGAAGGGTTAACCACTGAGCTAAGTGCCCAAGTTGTCAAGGGATAACTCGGTTAAGTCTTGAAGTAAAAGTTTGAGTTTTTTTTAAACCGAATTAAAATCAATTTGACTCCTCACCTGCCTTTTTTTCGAATATGGAAATTTCAGAGAGAGAAATTCTAGAACTCTCTTAGACTTTCTCCCAGCCACCACCGTTCGGCCCTCCTGATCTCGCTCACCGCACCGCCGTGTGTGACACAGCCACCACCGGTGTGTGTGTCGTCCCGCTCCGGTCACCCAGCCGCTAGTCACGCGCGCAACCGCGCCACCGTTAGCCGTGAAGTGTGGGTTGAAGGTTCGGCGAGAACACTCCTTTCCCACCTTCGGTTTTCTGCGTTTTCCGGCCCCGTCCGCCGTCCGTTCGTGATGCCGCCGCCAGATCCGGGCTCCCGATGTGACGATGAACAAAACCCAACCGGCCGATCATTTGTCTGACGCCGGGAAGGGCTTCATCGGAGTTACGTGGATTCCGGCCACTTCAACCCGTTCAAGGTAAGATCCGTTCATATTCATGCTTTGTTTCTTTGTTTGTTCGACGTGATTGTTTTGGGTAATATGTGCGCTTCGTTTTTTTCGGCAGATCGGTGTCATTTGGCGTCTCCGGCGGTCGCTCCGACAAACGTCCGACGACCAGATCTGGTTAGGGTGAGTTGACCGGTTTAATTACGGTCTGAGGGTTCGAACCGGTCCAACCCGGTCTGAGTCGGTCCAACCCGGTCTGAGCCCAAGCCCAATTCAGTCCAAACACAAACCGACCCAACCCGTTAACTCGATCCATCTGCCCGGCCCATTTGTCCGACCCGACGTCCTAACCCGAGCCCATACCCGAGTCTGATCCATATCTGAGCCCAACCCATCTACCGAGTCAGATCAGTGAGTCAACCGAGTCAGCTCAGTGAGTCAACCGAGTCAGCTCAGTGAGTCAGCCTGAGTCAACTCAGTTGACCCCTGTTGACTGTTGACGTCATGCTGACGTCAGCATTGACTTTGACCAGTTGACTCTGACCCCGTCAGCGTTGACCAGCTGACGTCAGCGTTGACCTGCTGACGTCAGCGTTGACTTTGACCGTTGACCAAAAAGTCAAATTTTCCGAAAACTCATATTTTATGTTTTTCGACGTCCTGAGTCCGTTTTTGAAGCCTGTTTTGCAAAATTCTGACCCGAAGACCTCCGAATCTGACCTTGATCCCGAAAGTGTTTGTGTGTTTATTTTTGTTAAGAGCTCTTTGGATAAGTACTGAAATGTGGATTTATGTTTTTGAAGGTATCTACGTATCCTTGAAATTCGAGATGTTGGGGGCCGTTAAATCTTGGGATCGAGTGCGATCGAATGAGGTGTCATGAGTCAACCGTTGTAGCTCGGAACTAAGGTAATACATTACTACCCCTTGTATGCTTTATGTACATGTTGATATCTGGTTAAAGCATGCATGCTTATGATGAGTGTTTTGTGAACTCTGCTTAAGCCGAATTCGATACGAAAAATAAGTATGAGAGTCAATAAGAGTATAATACTCGGATAAGAATATTAATGAATCATGAATGTCGAAAATGCTATTGATAATAATACAGTTAATCTGAAACTCTATCAATGGTGTCTAAGAACCAATGTTCAGAATGCGGAGTATGAAATGTTGGATATGAAATTACGAAAATGCCCTTGCATAAGTATGACTAAACTACCCTTCTGATAAAGGAAATGACCTAAAATCTGCATTCGACCTGATTATGCAATTTACACTACCCAAGATGTATGTTTTAATGGAAAGACTTCGGCATCATTATGCAATACGTATGATACAAATTTGGATAATCCCTCAAACTCTGTATAACACTTGAATGAGAATTTTCTGGAAATATTGTTGAAATTCTAAGTCGATCCTTATGACAGTAATGCGTGAATTAAATGAGAATGATCGTAATGACCAAAAAGATGGTAATGCCCTCGAGCACCGAAATGTCTGATTAATTTGAATGACGTTATACCCTCAAGTTCTGTAATGAATGAATCGTCTGTAAAAGGGCGGAGAGTTAGGACGCCTTAATCTCGTTTGAGTACGTGAATGACGGAGATACCAAATGGTAATCCAGAAAGAAATGGTAGATTTATCTTAGTTTAAAATAACCGGAATACCTTCATGAGTTAATCGGTGACTATGTATTTGACGAAATTCTGGATTTGTTAATAAGACTTAAATAGCTAAGGTTCCCCTAAGTTTTGAGAAATACGACATGTGTATGCCCATCGCTCACCATATCGATGTAAGGTAGGAATATCCGCATAAATTGTATGTTCGATTGCTCAAAGCTAAACCGTATAATAAAGTATGAGGGCAACTGTTCAAACATACAATTCAGTCAGTGTTAAGTTCTGATGCACGCTAATTACCCATATCTGAACGTTGGTAAGTATTGTCAAGTTGGGTTACGCCGCATTAAACATATTCTGGAGATAAAATAAATTGTTAGGGCTCCTGAGAATTATAATATTCGTTCTGATATGATTCTGCCATAGTATAAAATTTGTCATGACAGACAAATAACTAAAAGGCCATGATAGCCTAAATAATTGAAACATCACTGAAAATATCTGATAACTTAAAAGACTTTAATTTAGACATTCTTGAATGTCCGGTTAGAAAACTAATGAGCAAATAGGATACCCGAGTTCTGTAAACCATTGCTTATTCAATGTTGGTATAATTACCAGACTGTTCATGAATGTCGATATGACCATAATGCCCTTGTATGCTTAAATGACTAAAGTACTCATAATATATCTGAACCTTCTAAGATCTTGATGTATCAATTTTTGAATACATGATATGAATCGTTTTACGAACCCCTCTCTAATAGGGACCTCGTCTCATAAATCTGTTCAAATCGTCAAAAGTTTAATATGTCCCATTCCGTAAATGTCAAGTATCTCCAAGATATAATCTGTCCCACCTAGTGTGTTCCATGTGTGCTATATTCTGTTGAATGAATTGTATAACGTTTTAATCATGAATAATATTATGTTTGATGAACTTGATATATGATGACATTTTCTGCCTACCTGATATATATCTGCTCAATCTGTATAATTGGTATGTGATCGTTTAATCTGTGATGGTATTGTCTGACTGTTTGACGAATTTGTTAGCATGATCTGTTAGTTTGACTAATGATGGTACAATCTGTTCGCATGATGAATGCTGAAAATGTCTGTTTTGCAATAGTATGCCCATTCATCTGTCAAAGCATGAACTTCTGTTTCTGATACTCTGAATAGAATGTCTGTTACATATATTATGTTACTAATGTCTGAAATTTGATTACCGATTGTCATCTGGGGTATACTGTTGGGTTATGATATGAAGTCTCTGTCGGTACAGCCCTGATCAAGCTGGTAAATCCTTATGGACTCAAGGTCTCCCCTTGAGTGGCACCTACGCCCATCGGGCCTAGGGTAAGTCCTTATGGACTCAAGGTCTCCTCTTGAGTGGCACCTACGCCCATCGGGCCTAGGGTAAGTCCTTATGGACTCAAGGTCTCCCCTTGAGTGGCACCTATGCCCATTGGGCCTAGGGTAAGTCCTTATGGACCTAAGGCAGCCCCTTAGGTGGCACCTATGCCCATCGGGCCTAGGGTAAGTCCTTATGGATGCAGTTCTAGGGGACTGCATATTGGTGTAAGGTTGGAGGGTAGTTCTTGTAAACTTCTGTATGATCATTGAACATTTGCATTTAATCTGTTATGTGCTCATATGGTATTATGTTAAGTACTTATGTATGGTTATTTGCACTTATTGGAACACACTAGACGTCAAATTCTCTGATTCCTACCTCGTATGTTACCAGCCTATATAATTTCCGTCCAATTCTCAAGGTCTGATTTAAGAACAAATACCTTTATTCTTCAGTATGATGTAACCTCGAAATAGTAGAACAGAAATAGAGGACTACCACTGCTTGAAACATCATGAAAATGTTATGCCTACCATATGTCTACATGAGCTTATAGCATCTTTTGGTAGTTCTGTATTACTGAGCTTTCCCAAGCTCACGTTGTTTTTACCATCGCAGGTTAAAAGAAAATATCATGACCTAATGTTTGACATCAGTGTTCGGAGTTCTCTCGGCGTTCCCTCTGGAGTACGGTATTGTATAGTTAGGGGGCATGTATGTCATGTATGGTTTCATGTCAGTGTCTGTAAAATACTTTCTGAAATTTTGTTATGTGTTTAAATGATTTTCCTGAAATTGTATTTTAAACAGAAGTTGATTTTATAGTTTAATAAGTGTTTTGAGAAAGAAAATGTTTTCGTGTGTATTTTTCACTGTGGGTCGCTCTTGTGACCCTAATGTGACTTTCCAGGATCCGTTGTAATGCATAGGCGGGTCTAGGGGGTTACACCTAGTCAGCGTACCTATCCCATTTTAACAACCCCAACGGTCATATTTCCCAACGGTCTTTTAAAAACATCATATTGTACCGATACGCCCTCAAGCGTATGGATACGCCTAGGCTTGCAAGAGCCTAACGGCTAGTTTCTGATGAAAGCCGTACTGATATGGGTCCATGCGTATCGATATAGAATGCTGCAAAACAGCATTAATAAAGGGAAATAAAGTCCTCAACGGCTCCAATTCATCCTCAACGGCTAGTAACGGCTACAAACTCAAAGAGGAGTATAAAAGGGACCTCTAAGCATCAAGTAATGGTTAATGCTTCAATTGTCGATCAACAAATGATCAAGAATTGTATTTGTACTTAAATTGCCATTTCTTTGTATAGACAAACACTAGTGAGCTAAAATTGTCAAATTTGCTCAAGTGTTTTAGGTTTTGGGCGAGAGCTTATTTGTGCAAACAATCACCTATTAGAGGGATTTAAGTTTGCTTATTTTTTCTCTTTGTAAAGAGGGTTTGATCAAGGCTTTGGGTAGAAAGCTTGATCGGTGTATAAAGGTTTCCTCCTAATCTTAGAAAAGGGGACGAATCAATAGTGGATTGATTGGAAATCCTTAGTGAGAAGCTAAGGTAGTGGATGTAGACCTTGGTTAGAAGGTTGAATCACTCTAAAATCATTGTGTTATTTATATTTTAGCTTCCACACCATATCCACCCAAAATTCCACTTCTCCACCACTTGGTGAGCAAGATCGGTTGAAGGAATCGAGCACCTTAAAACTCAACAATAATGGTGGAGAATCGATGGAACGTCTTCTCAATGTCCTCTTCCGGATCCATTTTGAACTTCTCATACTCATGGTTGAGGAGGCCGATCATTGTGTTATTTATATTTTAGCTTCCACACCACATCCACCCAAATTTCCACTTCTCCACCACTTGGTGAGCAAGATCGGTTGAAGGAATCGAGCACCTTAAAACTCAACAGTAATGGTGGAGAATCGATGGAACGTCTTCTCAATGTCCTCTTCCGGATCCATTTTGAACTTCTCATACTCGTGGTTGAGGAAGCCGATCTTGGTATCCTTTACTTTATTTGTTCCCTCGTATGTAACTTCAAGCTTGTCTCATACTTCCTTGGCGTCTTCGCAAGAGGACATCTTCTCATATATGTTTGGGCTAAATGTACAAAAGAGGATGTGCTAGGCCTTGCAATTAAGCTCCATCTTCTTGTGATCATCCACACTTCATTTTGCCTTACTTTGTTGTGACACGAAAAGACCCTCTTCAACAATATCCCAAAACTTGTAATCTTTGGATTTGATGAAGAACTTCATTCTAATCTTTCAATAAGCGTAGTTGGTTCTGCCGAAGAAAGGTGGCTTGTCAATGGATTGCGTGATTGCTTCGGTTGGTTGGATTGATGTATCGAGCTTCTCAGATTACCTCAATAGGATGTTAATCCTGATCAATTGAGCCTCGCTCTGATACCATTTATTGAGCTCGATGGTCATAACCGAGATGTTTGCCAAGTGTGGAGAAGAGTGGATTTTTATGTGTTTTATTGGAAGCTAAAAATGTAAGATTTGAACACAAAGATTTAGAGTGGTTCGACTTTCTAACCCAAAGCCTACATCCACTACTTTAGCTTCCTACTAAGGATTTCAACCAAATTCACTAAGAATTTTGTCCAATTTTCTCAAATTAGGAGGAAACCGTTACAACGATCAAGCTTTCTACCCAAAGCTCGATCAAACACTCTCTTACAAGAGAAATTCAAAGCAAACTAGAAATCCCTCTAATAGGTATATGTTTGCAACTCTAAGCACTCACCCAAAACCTATATACTTGAGCAAATTTAACAATTTTGGCTCACAAGTGTTTTGTCTATACAAGAGAATGACAATTAAGCTCTAAAGACAATTTGACATCATAATGTCTTTACAATTGAAGCATTAACCATCTTTTGATGCTTGGAGGTCCCTTTTATACTCCCAATTGAGTTTGTAGTCGTTGAGGACCGTTGGAGTTGTTTTGGAGCCGTTGGAGCCTTTATTTCCAACCATAAATGTAGTTCTGCAGCTTGGCGTATCGATACCCTTGAAACCGTATCGATACGGTCCCGATGAGAAAATAGCCGTTGAGCACTTCAAGCTAGTGCGTATCAATACGCTTGGCTAGCGTATCGGTACGGTCCTGCAATTTAAAAGACTGTTGGGAAATTGACCGTTGGGGGTAGTTGGGCATATTGGTACGCGATACAACCATATCGGTACGTGAACTAACCGTTGGGTATTTTTAAAGCACACCGTATCAATACGGTAAAGCGTATCGTTACGGGTTTTGGCTACTGCAAAATCATTGTAGTTAAAACCTTAAAGGGTATCGATACGGTTCCACACCGTATCAGTACGGTTACATTTAAAACATGATTTTTACTACTTTAAATACACTTTAAATCATTCTAAAGCCTTGTAAAACCCTTAAACATATTTTCAAGTTATTTTTAACTTAAAAACATATTTTAAATTCTTTTCAATTTAATCCAAAATATTTCTCAATTATTATATTAAAACAATTAGTTATATAATCTCTCATGTGGGTTTCTATCATTTCTTGGTTTCTTATTGCCACCCAACTTTTTCATCTATCCTCTGATTTCATGCACCTTCATTTTTTTTCATGGCGATCAACAGTGGGAGGTCAAACAGTTGTTTTTTTACTTTTTTTATTCTCATTTGTTTTTATTACATGTTTTCTCTTGTTTTTTGGGGGCTTTATTGTACTTTTGTTTCTTTATTTTCAATAAATAAGCAACCGATTATTTATCAACAAAAAATGACATGATTCGGTTTGTTGACTGTTGAGAATTTATTACTCGATTATGAGTAAGATAATTGTTGTGGTTAAGGGGGTCATTATTTTCTCGGCCGTGAGCTTGACGAATTGCCACCTCATTCGTTTATTCGGGATGATCGTACACATACAACAATGACTGCACGTGAGTATTTTTTTTCAAATTGGTACTTTTTATTTTAGTTGGTGGCATAGTAATAGATATTAATATAGAATTTATATAGTAGATTTTGATTCAGCTAGGCCTAGTGTTAGACCTGAGCGTGAGAGATATTCTTCCCGACATTTTATATTTACACGTGATGTTGTATGATGAACTTTCCATACATCTTTACATGATTTGATCTTTAACTAAACATTGAATCTGTCGAATTGTGAAATATCATATTTATCGAAATAATTATGATCTTGATCTTGATATTTATCTTACTCCCCTGATTTCATTTGACATTCGGCGAGTAAGGGGGTATATAACATTTTGGAGATAGTTAAATGAGTTGATTGTTTTAGTTTCATAGGTGATACGAATAGAAAACTTTTCTTTTAAATCCAATACTTTGTTAAAATATTGATTGATTTACCAATAAGTGTTAGGTGCATTGGTAAGGCACATTTCACTCCTAAGGAGAGGACGCGAGTTTAAATTTTGGAGACGACATTATTGGTAGGGGTAGTCACGCATCCCGAACATAAACCGTAAGACGGACATGCATAATATCAAAAAAAAATATTAATTGATTTAGTTTCACAAACGATATAAATGAAAAAATGTTTATAAATCTAATGCTTTGTTAAAAATATAGACAACGAATGACGAAAGAAGAACGCTTAATAACACTCGAGAACACAAGAGATAGTTTAGAGTAAATATTTTGTATTACTCAAATTTACATCAACGACTAAAATTAAAATCTACCAACCGCAATTAGTACAAAATTGACATATTCTATACATTTATATGGCATATTCTCTATATTCCTATTTGTATATTAGGTGTGGATGAATAAGTTTTTTAGAACCATTCTCAATATTGGGTCACTTTGGTGGTCTCTTCAACCTTAGAATCTTCATAAGAATCTCTTGAATATCTCATTGTGTATGTGACTCGAACTTGAACTCACGACCGGTGATAATACGCTTGATTGTGATCCATGTTCATCTTGAATAATTGTATAAACATTCGTACGAGTTTATTTAGGCTTGAATTAATTCTAATTCGTCCGAATCTGCTTTAACTTTCGAATGTAACATTTTTTGTCCGAACAGGGAAGGAAACAAACGCCAGCAGTTCTGAGTCCACAGTTGCATGGCGCTTTTATCACTGAAGAATAAGATCTCATCAAGTAATTCAAAGGGAGAACCAAAGGGTCAACGCGTCAAGGATTTAATTAGACTCAAAAGTTAAGGAAGCCGTTCGTGTCTAGGAATTTTTCCCGTGAACAATCTCATCTCTTTACCTGCAGCATTTAAATAGAAAAACCGCTAAAAATTGTGAATTTTATGTCCTGAAGCGAAACACAATTGAAAACGAAGAACCCTAAATTTGTCTAAAACAAATTAGATGCCTAAATAGGGTTGGAAAACAATCCATCTAAAGTAAGAAAATGCAGACCCCCTGCACCATTAATTTAAAATTTATCTGCTTCTGCAATGTCGTTTATACTTTATTTTAATCCATTCTTCTATTCTTTTGCCCTTCCATGTTCCCTCAAACTCGAAATTTTAATCCATTCTTCTATCATTCACATGCCACCGTTCAAACTTTGAAGAAGAAGACACAGCTCAATTTGTCTTTTATCTGCCATAGATTCCACGTTTCGGATTTAAATACCCCAAGTTTTTGCAGCACCGTGAAGTAAATTTGAGAATGGGGAATTCTTCTCTCAGAGGGTTTAATGGGGATTGCAAAAACTCCATCCGGGTCTTAACTGAGGCCGGTGAAATCATCGACGTCAAAGGCCCTAAACTTGCCGGAGAGATCGTAAACGATTTTCCCGGTTTTGTTGTTTGTAGAAAATGTGGAGCTTCGACGTTCCCGTTGAACGGAGATGAATGGTTGGTTTATGGCGGGTTTTATTATCTTCTCCCGCTGGATAAAGTTAGGGATGGTGATGGAATCACGGGAGGAAAAGCGACGCCGTCGTCTTCGGCGGGTTTTGTCGAGAATTTGTCGGCTATGGAAGTGTTGCCGTGGAAGAAGAACGGGGTTTGGAAAGTGAAACTGGTGATTAACAGCCACCAACTGGAGGATATTTTGTCGGAGCAAGTGAATACCGAGGCTTTGATTGAGAAGATGAGAACGGCGGCTGCAAGCTCGGCTACCGTGACGCCGAAACGGAGCAAGGGTTCTAGGGTGGTAGTGGGGTGCAAGCCAGCACTGTCAAAGCACCATAGTTTCTGCCTTTAGCAAACCTGGTTTTTGTTTTGTTTTTATTGTTAATTACATAGGAGGTCCCCAAACTATGATCTGTTCTAAATTAATCTTTAAAATATTCTATTGCAGTTCTTAAATTGTCATTATTGTTTCAATTGGATCCTTTCCTATATTTTCGTTACTTATTCCATTAGAAATTGCTGATAACATATGTCACAACCGGTTAATGACATGTCTCATCGATTAATTGGATTTAATAATTTTTTAATAAAAATTGAACATAATATTTTGGTTAAGGAAAAAGCTTAATAGAATCATTTATACGACAAATTTAGAGAGAAAGGTAAAAATATTATTAGGAGAAATAAGGTTTCTCCGACATTAATCAGAGAAATAGGGTAATTTGAACAGTAACCGACGAAGTTGTGAATAATAAGGCTGGGCATTCGATCGAGTCGAGCCGAGTTAAAAAATTTCGAGTTATTCAAGTTGACGTGTCTAATTTTATCATTCAAATTTTATTTAAATTTTTTTCTAGTCGAATTTATAAAATTCGATTTGTCGAGTCGAGTCGAATCAAATTTCGAGTTTTTATACAAATTTAATTGTAATTATTTATAATGTTATACTATGGATTTATTCCAATTTAAATAACTTTTTCTAACCAACCATATAAGATCTATTTCTTCATGTTCTTTTTCAAGTGTGTAAATAATTTTTTTTATGTTATTAAATAAATAAAACATTATGTTAAACAATATATTTATAATCATAATATACATATGTCGATTCCTCGACCAATAATTTTAGAACCCTCGATGATGTCAAAGCTAGAGCTCCAACAAGTCAACAACAGTGTTGATCACAAATTCAACTCTGCTTGTGAAATTGTTGTTACTTGTTCGAGCTCACAATAGTAGAAGAATTCGAAGTATCGTGTAAATTAAGTTTTAGAATTTTAGGGCCTTTGAGATTTAAGTTAAGGGAATTGGGGGTTTTTCATTTAAATTCACGTGAGATATGAATGGCTGAAGAATGAAAGTAAGAGATTGGAGAAGGGTATAGCATTAACTAAGGCTTAAAACTAAACGACATAGTTTTATATTTTCAAACTATTTGGTTTTTCGGTTATTCAAACTTCCAAAATTCAGACTCGATTCGAACTTAAAATTTCGACGAGTTATTCGAGTGACTCGAATAACTTGAATAATTCAAATAACTCAACTTGAATAACTCGAAATTTAGAAGAAAAAAATTGATTTTTTCGAGTCTAGTCGAGTTTTACCCACCCCTAGTCAATAGTTGTTAGTGACACTATTTTTCTTTTTCAATTTTGGGATCAAACTACAAAGAAATAAAAGTATAGTAACTAAAATGAGAATTACAGAGTTGTGATTTGATAGTTACTTTGAAATGTCATAAGTTTTTTTTCTCCTTCGGTGTTAGGGTGCTTCATCCTTATTAATGCAAATTGCTCCGCGTTGCACACGTAATTTTGGTAGGTAAGTCTACAACAAAAATAAGATGGTAAACGAGCGGGGCGGGTGCGGATACCCCTCCTCATATCCACCTAAATTTTTTATATCCAACATCTACCCACCACTCACGATGGGTAGAATTTTTAAATTCCCACCCGCCCACGCGGGTACCTTCACAAATCCACCCCCACACCTACTACCTAATTGGTCATTGGATACCCATTACCCACCTCGTACCCGCTCGTACCTCTCTAACGAGCATCCACTAATATTGAATTATGTAAAAACAAACCACAGCTTTTGTAAAGAAGAGTGAAACTCCACATACTTTATTGGTTGATCAAATACATATATATAATACATTTATATCGGTATAAATTTAACTATATCTAACTATAGTTAATTTAACTAAAGCACATCTACAACAGTATAAATTCTACTTAGTAAAGAAGAGTGAAACTTCACATACTTTATTGATTGATCAAGTGCATATATATAATACATTTATACCGGTATAAATTTAACTACATCTAACTAATTATAGTTAATTAAACTAAAACACATTTACAACTGTATAAATTTTACTTAACTACAGCTAACTAACTAATTATGGACAAAAAACATATTTACACCGGTGTAAATTCTATTTAACTTAACTAAAGCATATTTGGTTAAATTATAAGGCACATCTTTTAAAATCTTAGAGTTTACTGAATAGTCTGTGAACTTATTCTTAATTTATAATGGTCCAAAATTCATATGGTAGGTAATTAGTGGACGGGCGGATACGGTACGAGTAAAGTCTCAAATCCATCACATACCTACTATCCACAGCGGGTATGACTTTTAACATTCACACTCGTTCACTATCCATCAAACTCATATCCATCCCCTCTCCAAGTTGAGGCGGGTGCAGAATCTGCGAAATTGTACCCGTCTGCCATCCCTAAGCAAAAATTTATATGGTAGATAATTAGTGGACGGGCGGATACGGTACGAGTAAAGTCTCAAATCCATCACATACCTACTATCCACAGCGGGTATGACTTTTAACATTCACACCTGTTCACTACCCATCAAACTCATATCCATCCCCTCTCCAAGTTGAGGCGGGTGCAGAATCTGCGAAATTGTACCCGTCTGCCATCCTTAAGCAAAATTTTTCTTCATATATAACACCTCAAATACGAAACATGCTTAAGCAATATCAAACTATTTACTACTTGAATCAACTATATTCGTCAAATTAAATAGTGAAAAAGTAGGGTATCAATTCCCATACCTCTTGCATACTAAGCAAGCGTTCTACCATCTGTGCTACATCCCCAGATGGAATGTCACAAGTCTTTTGCTATTGTTTTTGATAGAAAGAATTTATATATATATATATATATATATATATATTTGGAATTTACACGTGCTTTGAAAATCTCGTGTTTTTTTATTTTAATTATTTTATTTTCATTCAAAAGGATATTTATATTTTATAAAAATATATCACTATATATAAAATTTTAATATATGCAGTTTTATTATAAAGATTTTGATTTTTTTTATTATGGTCATGTGATTTTAATTTCCTTTTAGTTTGACATTTTATAGGAGTTCTTTTTCATTTTGATTTCTTTACTTTTATTTTACTATTAAGTTTTATAATATATTTATAGATCAAATATCAACTTGACTTAATTTTCTTTCTCTGCAATTACTGGATAAAAATCTACATTTAAAGACTTGTAAAAATCAATATTTAAATGATGTGAGATTTTGCATATATTCATTAAGTGAAGAGAGATTCATACATGAGCGCCATCGTCAGTCACTGCCCTTGTGTTCGTGCTAAACACATAATGCTCGTTTTCTTAGATAAGGTTTGTATGGATTTTTTAGGGTAAACTACACAAGTAACTACTAAACTATAGGGTTGGTGTCGATTTGACCATTATAATTTTAATTTTGTCAAATATACCACTTAATTATTTAAATGGTTCCAATTAAGCTATCCGCCATTAAAAAACGAAAAAGTTGACGGAACTGTTAAAAAATTGGTATAATTACACATTTGGTCCTCTATATTTATACAATATATCAATTTAGTCATAATTTTAATCTAATAAAATAAATTAATTATTCATGCAAGAGGCGGGTGCATCTTTAAAATGATGTTGGGTGAATTTGAACCTAAAACATTAGAGTGGAAAGCACACATGCTTACCACTAAGCCAACCCCATTTTTATGATATAAAACTCAACATTTAATATATGTCATATATGGATTTTAATGCTCGGAAAAAGAAAGAAAATGTCGTTTTAGGAAATTCGAACATGACATATGTGTAAACATCTAACCTCATTAAATAAACCTAATAATTAAATTAAAGTTAATAATATTTTATATATTTTTTAAATTATAGTTCATGCACTATTTAAAATAAAAGATTTAAAACTATATGAAATTCATTTTGAATTATGTTCGTGGGTTTGCATTCCCTAAATAAATTTACTATAATTTTAATTTTTTAATATAATTATATATAATAATTTAATTATTTTTTTAAAATGTTAAAATAATTAAATTGATTTTTAACTTAACTAATATTTTTTTAAAATCAATTTAATAATTTTAATTTTTTTAATATAATTATATATAATAATTTAATTAGTTTTTTAAAGAAATTAAAATTATTAAATTGATTTAAAAAATATTAATTAAGTTAAAAAATCAATTTTTTTAAATTAATTTAATAATTTAATATTTAAAAATTTTAAATATTCTATTTTAAACATTACACTAACTATAATTAAAAAATATATAAAATATTATTAACTTTAATTTAATTATTAAGTTTATTTAATAATATTAGATGTTTATACGCATATATTAAATGTTGGGTTTTATATCATAAAAATAGGGTTGACTTAGTGGTAAGCATGTGTGCTTTCCACTCTAATGTTCCAGGTTTGAATCCATCCAACATTATTTTCTCCTTGACTTCGTTTTTTTAACGACGGTGGCTTAATTAGAACCATTTAAATAATTAAGTGATATATTGACAAAATTAAAAATATAGTGGTCAAATCAACACCAACCCTATAGTTTGGTGGTCACTGTTATAGGGCAATTTTGGGTGAAAAACCCCTTTTTAAATAATATTGGGACAAATGGCTCCCAAAAACTTTTATTTGGCAAAATGACCCCCTTTCTTGCCAGGTCGACAGACCTCGCGTCTTGTAGGACGCGAGGTAGGACATCGTGTTCTGCAGAACGCGATGTTAGTCGACGTGGCGTTGCTGTCCGTGTTAACGGTTTAACAGTACCTCGCGTTGCAGAACGCGAGGTCCCCGAGAAATTGAAAAGGCGGCTGGAATATATCGCACGGACCTCGCGTTCTGTAGGACGCGAGGTCTGTGTAATTCCAGCCTGAACCACAAGGAAAAACAAGCGTTAGTAGGCATGTTCGAACCCAATTTCGAGCGTGTAAATGGTATATTTTTAGCGATCATCGAGTTTGGGGTCGTAGTACTGAAAATTGTCTATCATATGATACCAACATGGTTAATTTCCGTCCATTCTACAATGGTTTAAAATGGCTTCGAAAACCCTATGCTAGCATACTTTTTTTTTATTGAAGTTGTATTTCGAAAATCCTATGGTTAATTTCCGTCAATTTTCGTCCATTGTACGCTGATTTAAAGTTGTTCGAAAACACTATCATAACATATTTTTTTGAATGATTGAAAATATAAGATGACAGATTGTATAAATCGAAGTGGACTGACTTTATTGATTAGATTGTCATGTGCGAACTCACATATACAAATTAAAAATAATTAATTAATACAAGGGGCTGAGCGATTAGGACACTTAGGAGCTGTGTGCCCAGGATTTCGACATATAGAACAATGCTTCTTTTGTCCGGTTTTCTCTCGATGTTCGACCAAATCCTCGGCACAATATATTCTTGTAGAAGGTGGACGTCCTTTGGCTCGTAGTAGTGCTGGATCTGGGCGTATGATCGGTTCAGTGTCCACAGCATTTGGATCAACCTCATTTCCGATTGGAGGAAACTCTTTTTCGTAAACTTTAAGCACCGTTTTGAGTAAGTATACCGGATCAACCATATGCATGTATTCTATTCGTTGGTTAGTGCAAGCAGCAATGGCGTGTGCGCACGGGTATTTGAAAGTTTGGAATATTTCGCACTCGCAGGTTTTTTCCCTCAGTTCTACAACGTAAGCGTTGTGCTGAATGCCTTCTAACCGCCTGGAAAATTTCGCAACACGAAATAAATGTCCTTCTCGCGAGAAGAGAGTTGCTTGCACCTGTCTTGATTGGGCCAATTGAATATGCAGTCTTGAGCGGAAATCTGGATGGACTTTGTGTCCACCTGCCATGTACTCAGTTGCTTGCCTGCCCAAGGTTGCAAAAAGGGTAGCTAAACGATAATATGCTGCTTTGACAATGGAAGTGATAGGCAACTGTCGAACTCCCTTCAGTGATGAGTTCACTGCCTAAGCCAAGTTCGTTGTCATGTGACCATAACGTTTACCCTCGTCATACGATCGAAGCCATTTTTCCTTTGGGATTTTTTCAAGGTATTCTGCGCCTTTTTTGTTTCTCGCTCTCAGTTCCTCCAGCAGGTCAGACACCTCTTGTTTGTAGTGTGAGTTGCCTACGGGATGACAATTGAATAGTTATGGGAGTAAGAAATAATAAAATGGAGTAAGAAATAATATAGTAAATGAAAATGACATAAGGACGTACCCATATCGAGCACCATTTGACGTTCATCACGGTTCTTGTATTGCAACAGGTAGTTTGCGGCCATGTGTCGCAAGCAGAAACGTTGGTGAATGTATGGAGGCTTCCAATAATTACCCAAATTTTGTATCACCCACAGCAGCGCTGTGCCTCTGTCAGAAATAACACACACCCCTTCATCCCTTCTTCTTCGTATTACAGGATCAAGGACATATTTTCGTAGGTTCGTAAGGAAGAACGTTCAAGACTCCAAATCCTCCTTTGGGACGATTGCGAATGCAACAGGAACGCATTTGTGATTGTCGTCCTGTGCTATAGCTAGAAGTAGGATCTGTGTATATTTTCCGTACAACCATGTGCCGTCGATTTGGACCATCGGTTTGCAGTGCTTGAATGCGTTGATGCACTGGGGGAAAGTCCAAAATAACCGGTGGAATTGACAAACACCTCGGACGACACGATCATTTTCGTATGCCAGAACCGTATCAAGTTTGACAACCATTCTAGGGATGTGTTTCTGCAGGAGATTAAGCCACGGGCGCAACTTTATGTAAGATTCCTCCCATCGGCCATACAATTCCTCTTTGGCCTTTTTCCTTGCATACCATGCTTTCGAATAACCTGAACGGAAGCCGGTGACAGCTTGAGCTGCAGCCTGACATGTGGGGACCGACACAGTGGGATTTGTTTTCACCAGTGTCGAAAAGATGTCCGCGAGGTACTTTGCATCCAAGTTCTTGTGATCCTGGTTGAGGCTAGAAACGGTGCATGTATGGGGCCCCTTAAGTTTTGTTATTTTCCAACGGTTGCCTGCCCTCTTCAACTCTGATATACGGATTTTCCATTTACAGCCTTGATCCTTTTGGACGCAGTGAGCCTTGTAGTATTTGGCTTGGGTTTTCTTAACCGTCGTCTCAACATTATGACGAAGGTTGTACTGCTTAACTGCCGCCACCGCAATTTCCTTCGTCGCGAACGCCATACCAATTCTTAGTTCACCATCAGAACGGTGGACTCGGCCATCTATTGTGTCGTCATGTAGAAAATCAGGGACGTCCATTGCATCCATATCAACCGTTGTGAAGTGGGATGGTGGCTGGAACATAGAAATGGGTCTTGCGTCTACAGGAAAGTTGGTCGCAGTCGGTTCTTCATCCAAATCTGGTGGTGGAACGGCAGTGTCTTCTGGGTCTTCTGGTAACTCTGTCAAGTCTTCTGGTTCGGGATAGAATGGCCCCAGCTCGTCTCCGTCTGGCCCGGGTTCTCTAATCTGTTCTTCGTCAGAAGCATCCTCCGGGAGCTGGAATAGTAGAGCTTCTGGAATCACTACCCTTTGAGGCGAGGATTGGGGTCGATGAGCGGGAGACCTCTCACGAGATCGCTCAGGAACCTCATTTCCAAGACCAAAATTAAGATCACCATAAGAAGAATGTATTCCCATTGATGGTTGAACGTACTCCGTGCTAGGGACATACGTTGAGTGTCGTCCATATGATGAATCATGGTCGTGCATAGCGTAAGAAGACGACGCTCCCTCACCCCCAAAAGAAGAATGTCTCCCAATAGATGGTTGACCGTAGTCGGTGCCAGAGACATACATTGAGTGCCGGCCATATGATGCTTCATGGTCGTGCGTAACGTAAGGAGCCGACGTTCCCTCCCCCCCAAAACTATAAGGATTGTATGGATTGTATGGACTGTACGATGCATTTGTTGGTGCATCGAATTCATCGTTTGGGGGTTGGTTCAGGTCGAACCCGATACTAGCTACGCAGGACTGCCTTGGAGGAGCAGATGACGATGCACCAACTTCGTTGTCTCGACAGAGTAGGCCAAAATCACGTCGTAGACCTGCGGTCGGGCTATCAACGTTGGCATTCGGATCGAAGTCGAAATTCGCCCGGCCCCAGCTTGGTATTTCGACAGCTGGATTAGACTCGGAGAACGATACATACAACTCGAGGGGCCCCCCAATTGAATACTCGAAGTGGGCTTCCATCATCATTTGCACATCAGCATTTTCCGCAATTTGACATACAGAGTACTCTAAAGGGTCTATAGATATTGGCACCCGATACTTCACGTCGGACAAACGATGATTATCGTAATGAGGAACTTTTGCCTCCAGTTCCTTGACCAACTTCTTGAACGATAATCTCCTCGGAAGCTTTATCGTTACCGGATCTTCGCAGTGAAAAAGGTAGCCGAGTTCGGTACCCTCGAATATCTGCCCATCGTAGTAAACTTTCGTAGTAACGCCTCGTCCGGCCATTTGAATATTTTATGAAAGACTTTTGAAATTTTGATACTTAGAAAATTCTAGGAATTGATTGCCAATTGAAACTTATATTTTCGTTTTATGGTTCTTCTTCATATATAGGCAAAATTATTGGCCCTTGCAATCCAGGAGAATCTGGTTGTGTAAGGCAAATAATGCTTCATAGAGGTAACTTTGCTTGTCCATTACCTAAAACTGATAAGCAGGTTAATGATGAACAAGTCAGGAATGGCGTGTGTGTGCCTGGGAGGCAGTCCCCTAACTTTCGACAAGTAAGGGATAGATTTGATGGGATGCAGGGTTAACCAGTACCTCGCGTTCTGTAGAACGCGATATTAGTACCTCGCCTTCTATACAACGCGATGTCTTTAGAACATCGTGTTCTATAGAACGGGAGGTCACTTTAATGCTTTGTTTCAGATATTCCGTCAGAAGTTATAATAACCGTACTATTTACTATTTGTTTGTTTGTGTAATTGAGAACATGTTCGAGAATTTGAGACAATTGTAGTCTGGTAATTGAATACTACTACTACTACTGGTGTTAATGGTTAATCCGAATCATATATTGAAGTCCGTTTAACATTAATAAAGGATGAAATAAGACGTCATATAACATAATTGGAAGATAATTTCATAAGTTAATGGTTAATTCGAATCATCGTAGTCAGTGGACACGTCTGAACTTAAGTTTAGTTCTTCGATCATCTGTTGTTTTCTTTGTCTACGCCTGTACATAAAAAGTTGCAGCTCCTCCACAGCCGCATCAACATCCGGTGAAGACGGTGCGTGTTCAGTGTTCGGAGCAGGTTCTACGGGTGCAGACGTACTACCTTCGCCGGCGTTGACAAACTTAACATTGAAATCGACGTCTCTAGCTCCGACGGAATTGAGCCGGTCATACATGTTACGAACGTTTGTTTCGTTCGTAAGCTTCATAACGTAGTGCGTTTCATTAGCTGACGGTGTTGGGATTCGACATTCCATGGAAGAAATTTGTTTGCCGGTGTGTTTACTAACCTCGATTGTTGTCAACTGTATTAAATCTTTCAGTGACATTTTGCCGGTGATTGTTGACTCAAAATAAGTATCGAGAAAATAAAATGTTGCCTTCAATTTTGCCATAAGGTGAGCAAGGATTGGGTGTTTAGAGAGAATTTGGAATGAGTAAATGATGGTGGAATTCGTGGGTATTTATAGGAAAGGAAAAACACCACATAAGTAAATTTAAGTCGCATTTCATTTAACAAAACTTTCAACATGTATTCTTTAATAATTAAATTGAGACAACTACATAAATTATCTATATAATTCGAAACAATATATTCAGCAGCTCCGGCGGGCAAATTTGATCGGAGGTCCTAACTGAAAGAAGTAGAGAGCGAAATTCAGATGTAAATGTTGGCTGCCACGCCGCATCTGAAATGAGTAAATGGTAGCAGCTTTGATCCACATTAACAAATGTAATCGGCACCCGCCGCATCTGAAAATGTCGATCTGAATCCGCCCCCGCTTCCTAAAAGTCGTTTCGTTTCAAAACTGTAGCCGGGGATCCTCTCGACGGCGGCTACAGAAGCTGCCATTGAAGCCACTACTGCAACACACAACCTCCAAAATATTGTGATATGTCGGTAAATATTAAGGTATGTACCCCCGCGGAACACAAATTTTTAAGTGAACTCCAACTATCATAAATGAACAATATTTCGGACATAAAAATTGCAACGGAAAAAAACACAACATTACACGAACTCATATTCAACTGACCTAAACTAAACTTAACTGCTTACAAAAATTCATCTCCGTGCATAATATATATATATATACAAACATCTCATAGACCTCGCGTTCTGTACAACGCGAGGTCACTCTTACCTCGCGTTCTGTACAACGCGAGGTAAGAGTGACCTCGCGTCCTACAGAACGCGAGGTTGCCACGTCATCATATTCACCTCCCTCTATAAATAGCAAACTCTTGGAGAGGCAAGGAGCACCCACATAAAATTTTTTTTTGTATTCACGTACGCAGTTTTCGCTTGCAGCTACTAATGGCAACATAGCGCATATTTTGAAAGTTTTGTTTTAATTTAACTTCCAAAATATTGCGCTATGTCGTTATTTTTAGTTACTACTGAAAACATAACGCGTATTTAGTATGATTCATTATTGTTATTATTATTATTGTTCTTATTATTATTGTTATTATTATTACTATAATACTAATAATTTTTATTGTTAGTATCATTTATTATTATTATTGTTATTATTATTAATATTATTATTATTTTAATTATAATTACTATTATTTTTATTTTTATTTTTATTTTTTTGTTATTATTTTAAATAAAAATTGTAATATTAAATATATTAAATGCGTTTCCCGCTTTAAAAACTCTAATTTAAAAAACCCCACGACCTCGCGTTCTGTAGAACGCGATTTCTTTTGAACATCGCGTTCTATAGGATGCGAGGTACCTTCTGACCGTTCAGTTCACGCGTCTGATCACTGACGCGCCTTTTTAAATTTAAATTTAAATTATTTAAATTATTTATTTGCACATTAGGCTGCTTTATGAATTTTTTATGATGAATTCAGACAATATTTAGGATCTTTTTAACAAATATTTAGGATAAATTATAAATATGTAGGATAAATATTTAGGATGAATTCAGTAACTATTTAGGATACTTTATTAAATATTTAGGATAAATTATAAATATGTAGGATAAATATTTAGGATGAATTCAGTAACTATTTAGGACACTTTATTAAATATTTAGGTTGCCTACATTAAATATTTAGGATACTTACAATTTTTTTATTTAGGATGAACTTACAATTTTTTTAATTAGGATGCCTTTATTAATTTATATTTTCACAGCGGTGTGCGCGAGCCCACATCTTGCGCATTATTGGCGGGATATTAATGCCCGACAAAACTCGCAACAAAGTGCACGTTATGTGGTTGCGTCATCTGACAAATTTAGATGAGTCTGGACAAAAATCTTAGGGGTTAGCTGTCTTGGCGTTTCTTATCAGAGACCTCTGCAGAAACGTTGACGCCTCCAAAGCATCGATGGGAGGATGCTGTTTATTCCTGCAGGCTTGGGTTTGGCTTCGGATCCCTACTTTGGCACCACAGCTTAGGATTCCCAGTCCTATGTCATTTCCGCTTCTACGGAGGTACTACATAATCTACTATATTTTTTTATTAAATTATTTTATTTAACGATCTTTTTCATTATTTAAAGGTGGACCACCACACTATCTCACGCCGGCCTGCCGGAGTCCCAAAAAGTATACAGACATAGATTCGATGCCTTGACGGAGGACAAGGTAATTCAACAATTATTTTAGTTTTTTCCATATGAAATTTTACTAACTTTTTCATTCTTTTTAGTTCGTGTGGAGGCCCTACGATTCAGAAGAGATTCGCATCATTACTCCAGCAGATATTGTGCAAGAGCGAGACCTCTGGATTTCCGTCGTGCCGCTGCTGAACTACGAAGTTTGTGTGTGGCATTCTACGGATAGGGTACTCCGACAGTTCGGGTACGTCCAAAATGTTCCACCCCCTCCGCAAAATATGGACTCCTTCCACAATCTTACGCGTCAGGGGAAGACGGAGATTGACTGGGCCGAGCACCACGCTATCTGGATAGCGCTTTGGGCTCAACGATTTCTCAGACGCCCAGAGTTTCTCCAACCAATTATGGTAGGGGGTCCTTCGGTCACTTTCAATTATGACCAGTGGTATAGGGACAATGGGATGCCACATATCCTTACTCCGGCCGAGCGCGAAGAAGGGCTTCCCCAGCAACCCCAAAACCGCCCACGCGGGAGCCGGCGAGCGAGCCAGACCCAGAGCCAGTCCCAGACCCAGAGGCAGTCGACGTAGCGCGGTCCGAGACGACGATATGACACTCCAGGGGCATCATCTTCTGCCCCACCCCAGCGCGGTCCATCAACTTTCGAGCAGACGATGCCTCCACCCCAGTACGGCTCCAATGATGCCTATCGCCCCCATACGTCCACGACTGACCTTATGCTTATCGATTATCCACCTCAGTATGGGTTTCCGATGGTGGAGAGTACGCCGATAGGTAGTTTGTTTTACTCCCCGCCTGGTCAGGATGATAGGGACCAGGGACCACCATACGCGCACGATGGTTAGGATGATAGGGACCAGGGACCACCACACAATGGACGGAGGAGGTATCCGGATCGTGAGCGTCATCCACCCGACTGCGGAGCGGGTGGACATAAGCATTTTTAGTTTTTTTTTGTTGTTTTCTACTTATGTTTTTAATATTTATGTAAAACACTTTTAAATTTTATAATGTCGTATTCTAATTTTGTTTATAAATTATAATTTTGTTTGCATATTATAATTAAACTTTATAATGTTTATTTAATTTTTGTTTTTAATAAATTTAATGGGATTAAAAAACCGAAAATCGACATTAGTTGAAATACAACTTCAATCAAAAAAAGTATGCTAGCATAGGGTTTTCGAAGCCATTTTAAACCATTGTAGAATGGACGGAAATTAACCATGTTGGTATCATATGATAGACAATTTTCAGTACTACGACCTCAAACTCGATGATCGCTAAAAATATACCATTTACACGCTCGAAATTGGGTTCGAACATGCCTACTAACGCTTGTTTTTCCTTGTGGTTCAGGCTGGAATTACACAGACCTCGCGTCCTACAGAACGTGAGGTCCGTGCGATATATTCCAGCCGCCTTTTCAATTTCTCGGGGACCTCGCGTTCTGCAGAACGCGAGGTACTGTTAAACCGTTAACACGGACAGCAACGCCATGTCGACTAACATCGCGTTCTGCATAACGCGATGTTCTACCTCGCGTCCTACAAGACGCGAGGTCTGTCGACCTGGCAAGAAAGGGGGTCATTTTGCCAAATAAAAGTTTTTGGGAGCTATTTGTCCCAATATTATTTAAAAAGGAGTTTTTCACCCAAAATTGCCCTGTTATAGTTTACTCATTTTTTTAAATAATTTTTTTTTACAAAAACAACTTATCAACTTTAATTTCCTTTCATTTTCATCCCAAAATCAAAACACGATATATATATTTTTAAAAGGAATAAACCAAAAGAAATTGTTGGAAGATATGATGATTTTTTTAATGTCGAGGAAATTAAAATTGAAAAAATATATATTTTTAAAAGGGAATAAACCAAAAGAAATTGTTGGAAGATATATTTATATTTTTTAACCTTTTGATAAGATATACTCACTTTGTAAATAAAATTTTTTAAATTCGAATCTCATAAAATAAATACTATTATTTTTTGTTACTGGAACCATTTACTGAGTTAATACAAAATTAAGTCATTTTTGATATCATCTTAGTCAGTTAATAGAACTTTAAGCACAAAATGATTATTTTGGGTCAATAATAGAATGACCCCACCCCCACCCCCACTCCAAACGACGATTTTCTTTTGATCTTATCGTAAGCCAATTTCAAACCAAAATTAAGCTTAAAAATCACACACACACACACACAACCCTATGGCCTTAACCTAGTAATCCTTGTGTTTTCTATAAATTAAAAATACTAGTAGTATTATTATTGAAAAAAATTAGTTAATAATTCATTGTTATTATATATATATATATTTATCAGTATATATATTTCCATTTCAGGTATATAATCATTATTAATATATATATATATATATATATATATATATATATATATATATTAAAAAATCACCATAAAAACCTTTGCTTTTCTTCCTAGCGGTGCTGTGCCTGTTTTGTATACCAGAAGGCAAAATCTCCCAGTTTGTCCAGAACTCTTCGAAAACCCCTCATTCGAGAAAATCACCAAAAAACCCATATTTGTTTGCCATAGTAGAAACCAGATAATAAACTTTCATTTGAATCAGAATCTGAATACAGAATGGCGGCGACTGGAAGTGCCCCGTGGCAGCCACAAGAGGAGGGGTTGAAGGAGATCTGTGGACTGCTGGAGCAGCAGATTTCCCCATCTTCATCGGCTGATAAATCTCAGATTCTGCAACAGCTGCAACACTACTCTCAGTTCCCCGATTTCAACAACTATCTCGTTTTTATCCTAGCACGAGCCGAGGTTTGCTTCGTTTTCTATCTCCGTTGGTTTCCTCAGTGACTAGGTTACAAAAAGTTTTATTTTCAGATATTTTTTCAGTTTTTTGACGAACTGGATTATGTGTATTGATCGGATTATATGTTTATGGAGGAGATACGAGTGTTGTTCTATGTTCTTTTGGGGAATTTCTTTTTTATTGGATTATGCTTCTATTCAATACTAGAATTGGATTTTTGTAGGGTTAATTACACTGTAATAGAGTTTGCAAAGATTATGCATCTCTTTGATGAACTACATTCTCAGTATTTTATTGAATTACACGTTTAAAATTGAAATTTCCTCAGTTGGAGAGGCAATATTCTCGATTTATTTGATAGTGATTTAGGGCTAAACAAGAATTCGAGTGAGCAGTGGGTTATTGGGTTTGATTGGGATGTTTCTAGATCCGAACTTACAAGTATGATACAGTTTTTTGCCCTTATTGGTGTATAATGTTAGAAATCAATGTTCCTACTCTTGGATGTATCAGGAGTACCTGTTTGCTTTAATGTGATTTGTTTCATTTTTGTTAATTTATGCAGGGTAAATAAACAGCCTTTGGATATACTATGAATACCTGTTTTCTTTGATGTGCTAATGATATTTTTTTTTGTTTTTTTTTTTTGTAAATTTATGCAGGGTAAATCAGTAGAGATTCGACAAGCTGCTGGTTTGCTGCTGAAGAATAATCTAAGAACTGCTTATAAGATAATGACTCCTGCACACCAACAATATATAAAGTCAGAACTATTACCCTGTTTAGGAGCAGCAGATAAACACATTAGGTCAACGGTTGGGAATATTATAACTGTGGTTGTTCAACTAGGGGGGATTGTGGGGTGGCCTGAGTTGTTGCAAGCTTTTGTAAATTGTTTGGACAGCAATGACCTAAATCACATGGAAGGTGCTATGGATGCATTGTCAAAGGTATGCAATGAGTAATTTTCTAATCTCTGCTATCGTTTTATGGAAGTTTATTCAATATTAGAAGCATGGTTTTGTAATGCTTTTACATGGTTTAAGATTTTAAGCCATTAAACTTTGAAGGAATCAATCAAATTAATAGAAGCATGCGGGCTTATTCAATATTGCACCATGTTTTTCTCATGCTTTTACACAGTTTATGACATTAAGTTTTGGAAGAATCAATTTAAATCAATAAAATCACGTGACTAATTTTGTGTGGAAGCTATTTGAAAATGTTCCCATTAGTTTTATGAAGTTAGTATGCAATAAGCCTTTATTGTAAGATGAATTACTCACCCCCCAGTTTGTCTAGTGAGATAAGTGAGACGATTCTTTGACCATCTAAAATATATTTGCCTATATGTAAACAAGCATTGTTGGTGGAACAAGGTACTAAGCCTCAATGAGGGGTTGCCTTCAAGTTGTATCAGGTAGCGGGTTCCCACAAGTTCCACTTTTCCATAGTTCTGTCTTTTATTCTTAATATGCTTATGGTATATATATGAAGTTTTCCTGATGCAGAATCCTTGATTTTCCATTGTATTTCACACATGTTTCCATTATTCTAGGTGTTTTCTTCCACTAATGAATAGCAATATATCCCAGTAATTACCGACGTGTTAACTTACACTAGCTAATCTATATGATTTCTTCTTCTTCTTTTGTTGGTGGTCTTACTCCATTGTGAGGGTCAAACTTAAATGTAGCTGACAAACCCCCTCTGGCAAAGACATGGTTATATGTGCTGACTCTGAATTACCTTTAACGCATTGACCATTCCTTCCCAATGCAGATTTGTGAGGATATACCGCAAGTGCTGGATTCAGATGTGCCTGGGTTAGCTGAAAGGCCTATCAACATATTCCTTCCTCGGTTATTTCAGGTGAAATGCATTTCTGTATTTTTAAATTTTGTCAGCATTTTAAAATTTTCTAATTATTTCTGTTTTTCCATGAGCAGTTTTTTCAGTCTCCCCATGTTTCTCTGAGAAAGCTGTCATTGGGTTCTGTAAACCAATATATTATGTTGATGCCTTCTGTAAGTTAACTTGAAAGTTTGAACTTTTATATTCTTCTTGTGATGGATGTTATTCTGATACTTTTAGGGAAATACTTGAATTGTACATTCATTTCTTTCAGGCTTTATATACATCCATGGATAAATACCTTCATGGTTTGTTTGGCCTTGCTAATGACCCTGCAGCAGAAGTGCGAAAATTGGTGAATAGTTTCTCCTCTCTTGTATTCTTATTGTATTTTTAATCTAATATTTTGCATGGAATACTCTACTGTGAATATTTCCTAATTTTCCTTCTAATTTATTATTGAAGCTTATAAAAGCTTGACATGAATTACTTGTCATTTCTGATTTGAACATTTATTTTGAATTCAGTGTTAGAATCAGACATGTTTTTTCATATAGTCTTTGATGTATAATGGTTCTTGTCTTTTTTCGATCATGGACCCTGCATATATTAATATTATGTAACTGAATACTATGGACAGACTGTTTTCAACTCCTATTATAATTTTGCCTGTATAGCATTTCCAAATTTTGATATTGTGAGCTAGTGATGAATTGTGGAAAGCTATATTGTTTTTTTCAAGCTCGTGCATCTTCAGACCAATGTTTCCTTTTTCTTTTTCTTACCAAATGATCAGGTTTGTGCAGCATTTGTTCAGCTAATTGAAGTTCGTCCATCTGTTCTGGAGGTAGGTATTTTTTGCTAGTTGCATTTAGTTTTCATTCTTTCTTGATTGCAGTATATATTGTAACCTTTTAGTTCCATTTCGTGTTCTTTTTGTCCTTTTAGGCTTGTTTGCAACCTTCATTTTATTTTCTCTGATCTGATGTGACTTTGTGTTATCTCACAGCCACATGTGAAGAATGTAATTGAATATATGTTGCAAGTCAATAAGGACACTGATGATGAAGTGGCACTTGAAGCATGTGAATTTTGGTAACTTCCTTTGTGCATTACATTTCTAATTTTCTTAGTAGATTAAGAAATTCTTAAAACAATATTTTTGATAGCTTATGCATTTTGGCAAGCCTCAAACAAAGTTTTTGGTGGAATGCGATATCTCCTGAAATTAGATCCTTTTTTTCACCTCTGTTTGCATTTGCAGTGTGTTGCCCATACCTCTGGCTTTATGTGCTATATTTTGTAAACTGGATTGCACCTATCAAGAAATTGAATATTTGAGCCATCATTTTCTAGATAGTTTCTGTTAGAAAATTTAGATTCTTTTTCTTGCTTTCAGATATGGAGAGGTTGAAGGTCATGCATTTAACTTTACTAGCTTTTTACCTTGGTCTTGGCTAATGTTTATGATTCAACATTGATCTTGGTTTGCAGGTCTGCATATTGTGAAGCCCAATTACCACCTGGGATTTTGAGAGAATATTTGCCACGTCTAATTCCAGTATGCTAATACTTCGCTGAGTTCTATATTTTATCTTCTTTTTTATAAAATCATGTTCTTAGTTTTCACATTTCTGACACTTTTCTTTGTAGATTTTGTTGTCAAACATGGTTTATGCAGATGATGATGAATCACTTATTGAAGCAGAGGTTATTTTTTGTCAGCTTCTTTATTCAGATTATGTGAATTGGCAATTATAATTGATAATTTACTTGGAATTAATTCACTCTTGTAGGATGACGAGTCTCTTCCAGACAGAGATCAGGTTGATATAATTTGTTTCCAATCACTGTGCTCTTAGATTTCCGTTATGTGTTTTAAATCAGCATATTGCTGAATGTGGTTCTCCCTAATATTTTCCATTCAGGATCTAAAACCTCGCTTTCATACATCACGATTTCATGGTTCCGAGGATGCAGAAGATGATGTAAGTATTTGTTCCCCGTTTCTGTGCCAATCAATCAGAGAACATAGCTAAGTTCTATGGTTCTTTTAGTTTTAGAAAGATCTGTTCTCTAGTGGAACTTTTCACTAAATGATTATTTTGGTACAGGATGATGACTCATTCAACGTGTGGAACTTACGGAAATGCAGTGCGGCAGCTCTTGATGTTTTATCAAATGTATTTGGGGATGAAATTCTTTCAACCTTGATGCCTATTATTCAGGTAACTTACCTATTATGTATGTTAATGTTAGGACATGGAAATTGTATCAGTTTCTAATCTATTGATGTTGGTCACTAGAACTGGTTTGCACCCACATACATGGGATTATAGGGAAAAAGTATATCAAAAGATAAGATTGTTTCATGCAATAACTTTGCAAACCTAAATAATTTGCTACATAGAAATGCTAGATTGATAAAAAAGGTTATTGTTTGTTGCTAATGCCAAACTTCTGCTGCTCTGTGCATGAGCTTAATTGGAGAGAACAGTGATGGGAGTTGCATAAAAGTTTTTCCTTTGTTGATTTTTTGTAGGCCAAGTTAGCTGCTAGTGGTGATGAAGCCTGGAAAGATAGGGAAGCTGCTGTTTTGGCTCTTGGTGCAGTTGGTGAAGGTTGCATTAATGGCCTATATCCTCATTTGTCTGAGGTAATTCTTGTTGTTCTGTACTGATGCGCAAAGTTCTGACTTCTGAGGCAGATTATGAGGTGAAGAATAAATTGTGAATATATAACATTTAATTGTTTTACTTAAATCAAGTTATGCTCCTTAATTTATCATTGTTTCTTTTGTCATTGATTCTTCTTTATTTTGTTTGCCATGCTGTTGAATTAATAGAAAAAACATATTTTCCCCGCAGATTGTGGCATTTTTAATTCCTCTTTTGGATGATAAATTTCCTCTTATAAGGAGTATATCTTGTTGGACACTTTCTCGATTCAGCAAATACATTGTTCAGGTAGGGATGAAAATTGATGCTTCAGTTGTTTCTTTTGAAGACCATAACTTCCACGTTTATGTAGTTTAGCTGTATATCTTTCTTAAACTAGTAATGATAAATAACTATGATATCCGACAAAATAATATATTATTTTGCATCATACGGCAATCTTTTGTTTGTTCTTGGCATATTTTTGTTGTTTTTCTGTAGCTTTGGATTTTTTGGTTTTAAATTCTCATGTTTCATTTATTTCAGGATAGTGGTCATCAAAAAGGCTACGAGCAATTTGACGCAACACTTATGGGTCTTCTACGAAGAATATTGGATTCAAACAAGCGAGTGCAAGAGGCTGCTTGTTCGGCTTTTGCAACACTCGAAGAGGTTGTTATAAACATGCTGCACAAATTGTTGCATATGGGATTTAAATTCTTGTACATTTCAACATATATACATATATTATATATCAATTTTGTTTGCAGGAGGCTGCCGAAGAGTTGGCACCAAGGTTGGAAGTTATTTTGCAGCATCTTATGTGCGCTTTTGGCAAGTATCAGGTTGTTTTCTGGATAATAAAGCTACTTTTGACTGTTTTGATCATGCTGCATGATAAATGCTCTGCTTCATCTTCACCATTGAATAAATTTTTTCTCATTTATGTATAATTACAGAGACGAAACCTTAGAATTGTTTATGATGCCATTGGAACTCTAGCAGATGCTGTTGGAGGGGAATTGAATCAGGTATATCTGTATGCTAAAATAATTAACAATGTTCTTTGCACTTTGTCTCTTCCTTCTGATGTGTATTAGAGTCTTACTATGCACAAAAGCCATTGCACTTTTTTGGTGTGTTTACTTTTTTGGTATAAAGATGATTCTCTCTATTGACTGGTTTTGTCATTTTGCAGACTGCTTATCTTGAAATTCTGATGCCTCCACTTATTACAAAGTGGCATCAGGTTCCAAATTCTGACAAAGATCTCTTTCCACTGCTCGAGTGCTTCACATCCATAGCACAGGTCTGTTGTCTCTTCTTGTCTTACTTTTTTATTTATAACTTTTTCTTTAAGGAGGGAAGATGTACTGTAATTACATTGTCCTTGCTGCTTTGACCCACTGTCCACTCTCCTCTGATAAGAGTTGTAATGTGTACTGCAAACAGAAGAGAACAACTCTATAAGTGAAAAGATCAGTAATCTTGTTTTGTGGGACTTGGAAATATGAGATTGGGGAGTACCTTTTCTGATATTGCAACATGATAAGTATAATATAATTACAAAAATTTGTGGCTCTAGGTCTGTGAATCACGAAAAGAAATGTCTTCTGTTCTAGTTACATCTGTTGCTGGTTTTACTTCAATCTACTCTTGAGCATCTGAGGTTTCCCTTCTAGGGCTAGTCCAATCTGAGGTTTAATGTATTGTACTTTTTCAGGCATTGGGTACTGGGTTCTCTCAATTTGCTCAGCCTGTATTCCAAAGGTGCATAAATATCATCCAGAGTCAACAATTGGCAAAGGTTTTTATAAAGTTCTCTTTTACTTCTCTACTCATCAACAATTTAAGTTGATTTTATTTCCCAACTTTAATTTGTTCATTTGTGTTTTCCCCTTCATGGATGACTGATGCTTTTATGGATTTTTTGTTCACTTTAATCAATCTCCTTAATCAAGAAGCATATTGACTAGTGCCTTGATTATTTGCTTAATTTGTGTTCTGTTCTGTGATGCTAGTATGTGCTTGGTTTTGGGGATCGAGATTCTTAGCCAAGACTATCTGTAATTTCCTTGTGTGATATATGTTAAGTAAAGTGTTTTCCTTTAAACTTGTGTTGCATTAGCCATATATGTTCAAATTTATTTGATTTGAGAAGCGCAAAGCTAAAATAGATGTAGAAATAAATCAGTTGCGTTTATCTGCATTTTCATTTGTCTAATGGTGAAATTTTTTTGCATGTCATTTTGATACACTTCACCACATGATTTTTCGATCTGATTTTCTATTTGCATAGTAATGTTACTCCAACCTGTGCCTGAACCTCAAAGCAACTGAGCCTTTTTCTTAACCGCGTGATAATTCATGCAAACTGCTTCTCTTTGCATAATGTTTATGCCATGTATGATCATTTCTCTGATCTATAAACATATTTTAGTTTTTTTGAAGAAATTGATGGAATTTTTATTGCAGGTTGATCCTGTTTCAGCTGGGGTTCAGTATGATAAGGAGTTCATTGTATGCGCACTTGATTTGCTCTCTGGACTAACAGAGGGCCTTGGTAGTGGAATAGAGAGTTTGGTAGTTGCTTTCTTCTTACATCCTTTTTTTGTTTCTTTAACTGAAGTGGGCAAAGCTTTAGTCCGTGGAATTATCTATTTAATGAGAAATCATGTCAAGCTTGATTTTTAGCCATTATTTTATTTTAGCCACTGGGGTAATTGCAGAGAACACGTGGATGAGTGTAATGAGCCAATGGACTATTATTCATGGAAAATTTCTTACACTATATATCCCTTAAAATTTTTGTATTTCTTGCCTTGATGTTTAATAGATTAATTGTCATCATACCTAGGTTTTGAGGACTTGTCCGTTTGTTCCTGATATTGGTTGTGGAGGCTGGATATTTTTCCTTAACTATAAAATTTATGATCAGTTAAAACGTGTAATGTGACCTGAGATATTTGTTTTGCTCACATGGACCTATTATATTCAGGTTTCGCAGAGCAATTTGAGGGAACTGCTTCTGCAGTGTTGCATGGATGATGCTTCTGATGTTCGACAAAGTGCCTTTGCACTTCTTGGGGATCTTGCAAGAGTATGTTAAAAATGAACCCACCGATTATGCTAGTTTAGAGCTTCAGGCTAAATAAAACAGCACCTTTCTTCCTCTAGGGATATAAAGCTTGCAAATCTCTTATTAAATAAGCCTCAAACATGGTCCTAGCTGATCAACCCGAAACTTATTATATAATGTTTAGCCAGTGTATGTTAACTGTATTCAAATGTTGACTTTGATTAGGTCTGCCCTGTTCATTTGCATCCTTGTTTGTCTGAGTTTCTTGATATAGCAGCAAAGCAATTGGTAAGGACTCATTTTGGGTTTCCATATCTCAGTTTGCCACTTTACATTTTTACATAGTATATTATGTCCAATGCAGAATACTCCCAAGATAAAGGAAACCATTTCAGTTGCAAATAATGCATGCTGGGCTATAGGCGAGCTAGCAATTAAGGTATGTGTGTTCTGCATTCCGCATCATGATAAAATTAGGTTACTTACCGTTTTATTGACTTGTCTTCATAAGTTGATTCCCTCTTGGGTGCTTTGATTCCTTTCAGGTACGCCAAGAGATTTCTCCAATTGTCATGTCAGTGGTCTCGAGTTTGGTTCCGATCCTTCAGCATGCGGAGGTAATATTTCCTTTCTGTCGCTGAAGTTTTTTTGACATGCGTGCTCATATGTGCATAACTATTGTTTGTATGTTAGGTCTTGTATTAGTCATTTTGATGCTATAATCTCATCTCTGTATGATTAGCAGGGGCTCAACAAGTCACTTGTTGAAAATAGTGCAATTACACTAGGGAGGCTTGCATGGGTCTGTCCAGATCTTGTATCACCACACATGGAGCATTTCATGCAATCATGGTGTATTGCTTTGTCTATGTAAGTATAATTTATTTTCGTCACTTGTAATTGTTGCTTTGATGTATAGCTAAGTTACACTTGTAATTGTTGCTTTGACGTATAGCTACGTTACACTTGTAATTGTTGCTTTGATGTATAGCTAAGTTACTCTTGTAATTGTTGCTTTGTCTATGCCAACTCATTTGACAAAAAACTTTGTCAGGATACGGGATGATATTGAGAAAGAAGATGCCTTCCGAGGCCTATGTGCAATGGTATGCATCTGTTTTATTTAATAATGTTGATTAACAGTGAATGTGAATGAGTAAACTAATTTGTTCTTTGTTGTACACTTTCCAGGTCAGAGCAAATCCATCAGGGGCTTTGAGTTCACTTGTTTTCATGTGCAAAGCTATTGCCAGTTGGCATGTAAGGGTGCTGTTATTAATTGTATTTTAGGGTTGTATGTGTTAAACTAAAGTTTGAGCTTGACTGCATTCTCTGCCTGTAGGAAATAAGGAGCGAAGAACTACATAATGAAGTTTGTCAGGTCTTGCATGGTTACAAACAGGTAGGCAGTTGTCATTGTCAGCTTTTCTTTCGTTGATTATACCTTCTTCTTGCTTGAATTTTGTGTTATGCTGATTATTTTAACTTAATTGATATTAAAATGATCAAAATCCTTGATCTTGTTACTGCATGCCTTTTTTGCTTCTCTGTATTTCTGCAAAAGGTCCCTTTTTTTCTGCAATCGTATAGGTTACCCTATCGATGTGCCTGTCAATCTCTTGTTTAGTGCTTTTTTATTGATTGGAAATTCTTTTTCTTTTCCTTCTTTGTTTCTTTTTTATCCAATCAACAAGGGAACTTGAGTACTTTTTGGTTGCTTATATTTTGGCCAAGGATATATAATTATAGCATGCATTAAACTAGTTTGAGTTACTGAGTCAAGTGAATGAATGTTGCTGCAGATGCTTAGGAATGGGGCGTGGGACCAATGTATGTCTGCTTTGGAGCCACCTGTTAAGGATAAACTTTCAAAGTATCAAGTATAAGAACTGGTGGTTATTCTACATCATTTGTGGTTCTTCAGAGATGTTTATCAGCATCAATACTGTTGGCATATTTTTGTGCAATATCTGACTGTATCGGAGCTGCGATTCGTTTAAGCAAATATTGATAGGTGGTCATGGGGTTTTCCGAGGCAAAGCGTATCAGTTGTCTTGTCTTGTCTTGAGGCAGGCCTTGTGATGGTTTTGAGGGGAGGGGATATTTGTGTATGGATTTTAGCATGCAGGAATATGCAGCCTCCGAAAAGCTTGAAGAGGTAGTTTTATTTGGTGTTTAGTAATTGAAACATGGGGTAAGGTATCTGATTCAAGCATTTGCATTCGTTATTTTTGACTGATGACAATTTTATTTCTTCTTGTTTTGTGAGATAGGGATAGGGTTTTGGTCAGTGGATTTCCACAGATTTTTTGTACAAGGGCTTCAATTGTTTTTATTTATTTATTATTATTATTATTAGAAGTTTTGGGGGTGTCATGTATTATTCAAGGTCTGAAACATACATACTATTTGAATTGGAGGGTGGGTTTTGTTTTTCACTGTTTTCCCAAATAACAATAAATCTTAGTCGCTGGTCTTTGAATGCTATAATTTGCGTTTCTATTTTTTTTTATCATATCTGTTTGCAAAGACCCCTATTGATGCCATTGGTTGGAGTGGAAACATTCTCACGTTTGATAGAGCAGCTGCTACTTGGACATCAGAAATATCCATTAGTCCACCCCTGGAGATGAAGTTCCCAATAGATTAGATTCTGAAAAAGAAGCAACCCAAGTGGGCAAACGATAGCCAATCTCAGGTAGTCAAAATTATAAAACTGGGACAAGCCACACAAGTGCCATAGAGTCATAAAACAGAAGTTCATTTATGCTCATCATCACAACGGAACTGCCTGTGGATCAATTTCTGTGGACTGAGCAAATTGAGTTTATTGTTCACTAACCCTAATCATGCAAAGTTAGGCTTCCCTTTTTGTTGAATTTGCTTGAGAAATGTCGTTGGTTTTACATGTATCCCCCAGTTTCTGATTGCTGTTGAATTGAAGAATGAAATAAGCTGCAGCAAATATAGAATCTCAACTTTCCAAAACAAGCTTATTGCCTCTGCTAGTTGATTGAGTCCAGGAGTTTGGATTTTCCACCACGCCCGGTACCGTAAGCAAGGTTCCAAAACTAGCTTATTATAATTAAAAATTCTCATCGCAATCACCTCCGGCTCCCCTCAGACAAAGACAGAAATAAATGCCTGTGGAAAACAAAGAATCAAACCTTAAAATTAACTCTCTCTGTCTTTCTGTCATTCCCTCCAAATTCTTCCACATTTGATCATCAATCAATCAAAAACACCCAAACAACATGAACCTTAATCATCCTTCCATCAACTTCCACTCGCCAACTTTCCTCCTACACAACGGCTTCGGTTCATCCGATCAGGTTTCAGACATAGAGATGATGAAGATACTGTCGGTTTCTTACACGAGTTTGAAGGACTTGTTGTCTTCTCCGACAGCAGCGCAGACCGGGATCAGTTCACCGACAACGGCACGTGATAATAATTATAATAACTGGAGTTGTTGGAATGAGAAAATTCCCATAAAGAATCCGCTGGTTAAGCATGCGGCGTTGGCATATTTGCAGCCCATGTCGAGTACCACGGCGACGGTGGAGAAGGGTTCGTTCGGGGGGCTTAGGGGAATGTGTTGCCGTGAAAGTGGGTGCCTTTTTTGGTTGTACGGTGTCGTTTGGAGGGACGTCAAGGAGGCGAGTCGGGAGAGCAGAGAAGAGGTTTATGATTCTTGTGAAGACTAAATTGACTGAAACTCAAGGCGCAGCTTGTTTGACCGTTAGATCATGTATGGTCCAATATGTAAATATGGACTTTTTTTTCTTGGTTTTTTCTTAGTTTTAAAGAGAATTATTTTCTCAGCATTTTTCTATTTTTGCACGATGTCTGTCGTGGAATCTAATTACTTAAATTGATAAGAGCAAATTTAAATTAATAATTGGAGTACTAAACTGTAAAATATTATGGCTGAATAAAATGGAAGTTGATCGTGCAGTTCACACGATTTTTAAACGATTGTGTGTAGAGCTGCAGAAAGTAGATTTAAATGATGGGAATCTTTGGAAATGGTGTGAACCGAGGAATAAATATAGTATTTAATGGTTCAGTTTGAGTACGTGCGTGTTGTCTCAATTACAATGAAGTCGATACCACCTATTGACTAGGGGGAGGTTATAAGGTGAGAACTTTATTTTAAGGCTAATTTAAACTTGACATGTATAGTAAGTTACAAGTTTATATATAAATTGTTTGTTTACAGTAATTATAATAAAAATGGTATCTACATCAAATGTCATGGCATAAAGATTTGTGTACATTTATAATTTCCTATGAGAAAATCTTTTTACTATAAAAACTTTAAGGATTTCAGTAGGTACGTAAATTAGTACAAAGTATACATAAAACTTTACAAATGTCGTAAGAAAAACGGTAGGTGCTGAAATTCTTATACGAGATCACCAAAATCAAAATGAGCTCAACTTAGGGTAAGCATTTGTGTACATACATAATTTCCTACGATAAAATTTATTTTATTATAAGAACGATAAGAATTTTAGTAGGTACATAAATTACTACAAAATATACATAAATCCTTAAAAATGTCGTAAGAAAAACGGTAGGTACCGAAATTCTTATACGAGATCACCAAAACTAAAATGAGCTCAACTTAGGGTAAGCATTTGTGTACATACATAATTTCCTACGATAAAACTTATTTTATTATAAGAACGATAAGAATTTTAGTAGGTACAGAAATTACTACAAAGTATACATAAATCCTTACAAATGTCGTAAGAAAAACGGTAGGTACCAAAATCCTTATACGAGATCACCAAAACCAAAATGAGCTCAACTTTGGGTAAGCATTTGTGTACATACATAATTTCTTACGAGAAAACCTATTTTATTACAAGAACGATAAAAATTTCAGTATGTACAGAAATTACTAGAAAGTATACATAAATCCTTACAAATGTCGTAAGAAAAACGGTAGGTGCCGAAATCCTTGCACAAGATCACCAAAACCAAAAGGAGGTCAACTTAGGGTAAACATTTGTGTACATACATAATTTCTTACGAGAAAACCTATTTTACAAGAACAATAAGAATTTCAGTAGGTACAGAAATTACTACAAAGTATACATAAATTCTTACAAATGTCGTAAGAAAAAGGGTACCAAAATCCTTACACAAGATCACCAAAACCAAAAGAAGGTCAACTTAGGGTAAGCATTTGTGTACATACATAATTTTCTACGAGAAAACCTATTTTATTACAAGAACTGTAAGGATTTCAGTAGGTACAGAAATTAGTACAAAGTATACATAAATCTTTACATATGTCGTGAGAAAAATGGTAGGTACCGATATCCTTACACGAGATCAACAAAATTAAAAGAAACTCAACTTAAGGAAAGCATTTGTGTACATACATATTTTTTTTACGAGAATACACATTTTATTAAAAAACAGTAAAAATTTCAATAAGTACGGAAAATATTATGTAATTGGTAAAAATCTCTTACAACCTAAAATGTTAGGTGCATTTCCCAATTGAAAATAACTTACCAATGATGTCAATATGTATAAGCATTTGTGTTAGTGATTTTCATTTGATTTATACCTTTCGATTGATATATAAGAAAAAAACCATGCATATGAAAATAGGTTATCTAATTGAATATTTAAATTTCATAATACCTTTTAATTTAACCGTGATGACATTTAAATTTGTTATATTTTTTATAACACTTTATACAAATAATATGGAATTTAGTGCATGCCAGTGAACAACTTGACATGATAAAATTCAGCATGAGAATTTTATATGTCCCATCATTTCTCCTGAAAATTTATTCGATTTACACTCAATCTAAAACAGTTACATTTCACAAATATAAGCCATTTACAGATAAAAAAAAAGATACATTAACAAGTAAGTTTACATTACTTTGTTCAGATCAGAGTTACGTTTATCATCTTGCATAGTTTATTTGCCTCTGAACTATCTTTATATAAGTCAACTAGCTTATTTGCCTACAGAGCATTTGTATATTAAAATACGCAAGTTAGAGCCAACAAAACAAAAGAGAACATTATAGATATATATCCTCATGATATTTATACTGTAAAATACAAAGCAAGCAATTATCATGTCCTTAACAATAATCAAAGAACTAGAGAGAAAAAAAGAAATTAAACCCTAAAGAAAGCTTTATCAGCTAAATTTATTTAATTTGCTTGAATATGTTGAAAATAGAACTTAAAATCACATAATAACGTATAAATTTCATCAAAGATTAAGCTAATAATTAAGCAACCGATCCCCTTCTTATGTAATATACAACAGAAGAAAACAATAGACCAGAAAAAGTACAAGGAGTTGTATGAAACGTGTGATTAGGAACTTTAGTAGCATGATGTAGAAATGCCTCTTTCATTCTACTCACTCCCACAAACAATTAGCATTCCAACAACTCATTCTCATATTTTTTATTTAAAGAAAAAAATAAATCCGAAACAAAATAAAAGAGGTAAGAGTAGTTTAGATTAAGTTAATGACTTAATATAGGAAAAAATACTAACATCCTACTCATACAACACAAAGAAAAATACTGAAAAAATTAATACATAAAACAAAAAGTAATGGATGATATCAAATTGAAGCCTATTATCCATAATTATGCCAAAAGCAGAACAAATCAACCTACATCAAGATTTGTTTTAATATTTTATCATCATCTCCCTTCTTTTCAATACAAAAATACACTCAACCTATTTCCTAGTGCAACAAAAGAATGAATCCTTCTTTAATCTAAATCGCAGGATCCAAATCTATAAACCGAATAATTAACCGAACAAATCACGTAAATCTCTTAGAAACAAAGGTGCTTCTTGCTTCTTGCAATGCTGTTAACATTTCAACATAGATTTCTTCAACATTCCAAACTAAAATCGCAAAACCCCCCAAAAAAAAACAAACTAAAACAAAGATTTATGAACCCAGAATTACTTCCTTCAAAACCCTAAAAAAATCCTAAAAATTATGAACTCAGATTTTAATATTCGAACTAAAATCACAAAACCCAACGTTACTTCCTACAAAACCATAGAAAAATCTGTTATGACCCGAGATAGAGCTTAGCTTAAGAAAAGAAGGAGAAAGAATTTTAGAACATTAGAAGAAGAAAGGATTTAAGAGATTAAAGAAGATAAGGTTAAGAGAAAAAAACTTGATATTTTCATTCATAAGATAATAATCTTGTTACATCAGCATATATATATTAATTTCCTATCATGAGCAGTACAATATCTTGATAGTTATGTCCCTGCATAACATAATTTCCTATCATGACTGTCCAGCTGGTTCAGTGCACTGTCTTGAAGCCCAATCGTCAATTTTCAGATACTAACATCCTTTTAAACCATATTTGTATCAACTTTCCTAATTTTATCCTTATAATTTCATCCAGGGTCATGACAATACCCCCAACTGCAGTTGATTCTTGTCCCCAAGGATCATCTTCCTCAGGTTGCCCACCTTCCCCAAGGCTACCCTCAACATATCTAACTCGTTTTTCCATATTGATATAAGAGCTTCTAACTTGAATATTTTCCTCAAGAAATTTTTTGTTACCCTCATTTCGTCTATCCCTTCTTCTTGTCCATTCATCACTAAGAAGTAAATCATCTTTAAAAACTGTATCAATAGATAGTCTTTGTTTAAAATGTGCGAGAGTGTCAAATGCATTAGAAGTTACTAGCACAACTGCACCATCAACAATGCTCATTGGTATGCTACCCGAATTGTTTGTGACCTTACTCCTCATCGCCAAATGTTGTTGAACACCTAGATTATCAACATCCAAATAAGCCTTATGCGATCCATCGAATGCTATTTCTATGTCTTCTTGAATAGTTCTTTTACTTTGTTCAGCAAGGTATTTCTGCTTAGCCTCATTCTTAATCCATCTTTGATACTTTAAAGTCTTCTTAAACTTCCTTTTTTTGCTGTTGTAAATCATCACTATTCAAATAAACTTTAGAATTCAGATGGTCACCATAAGAAGTAATTTTCATAAGTTCTTCTCTGCACTTTCTAAGAATAGATTCATAGCTTCGATTTACAAATTCAGTGGAAGTCTTCATCTCCTTACCTTCTTCAAAGAAAAGGTTCTCTAAAGCCTGCAAAGCTTCCTCATAGTTTATGTGACCACATTTTCTCTCACAAAGGCTCGGTAGGTGATAAAATTCCTTCTTCAACATATACAAAATTTTTATTCCTTGATCTCTACTTGAGGTGCCTAAAAATATCCAGGACAGCGAAGCATCAAAATCCCATGCATACTCATTTTCTTTGCTTCCACTCGAAATTTTCATGGCCGAGTTTTCCTTTTTGTTGCCCCTTTTGATCTCAATTAAGTTAGGATTCATGTACTTCTTCCAGCTATGAATAGCCACTTTAGATTTACAACCTTCATGTGAGCCATTAGTTGCACTTGTACCAAACAATTTCAATTCTACATGCTCTTCTATTCTTGCTTTATCTTTGTTGCCTTTGTAATTGGCTTCCTTCTTTATTATGACATTTCTCCTTCCTTCAGATGATCCTTGTTCCCAAGGATCAAACAATGAAAACCATAATAGAAATTCCTTCAAGAAGTGTGTGCTACTCATGATTTTGTAAGACCCCCAATTACATCATAAAACAAGTAATGACTCTAACTTTGCATTCTTAATCTTCGGTAGTTTTCCATCACCCTCGAAAAACAAATAGTTTCTAGAGAAATCTCATAACTTCACTGCTTTCTCCTCATGCAAGGTCACAAGCTTGACACATGCAGAAACGAGATACTTTGCAATCTCAACTTCAAGTTTTTGTATCTTTATAATAAGAATATTCAATACCAAAAGATGTCGCATAACCCACAGTAATAAATTATTAGCTTTTGATGATAGAGATTATCATCAGTTTCAACATAATTCACAATTAAAAGTGCAAAGTTCAGCTCAATTTGTTCAAACTCCCTAACCGAGTCACCAAAACTTTCATACTTTAAATATATATCCATCAACCTATTCATTTTATCCACACTAGGACTTCTTCGCGTTAACAAAAGCCTAAATATGTATGGATCATGGATCTCAACATGATTATTGACATTCCTAAACATCATTGAGTAAATTCCTTCCAGCATCAATTGAATTAGAAAATTTGTGTAATTTGACTTACCAATCAGCAATCTCAACACAACTCTAGCTAATTTATCGCATATTTTGGGGTTCCCATAGAAACCATCACAATTTTTTTATACATGATGTTTTCAGACAATCCACCATCATGAAATCCGTTACACCATATGATGAACCATATATTCTTGAACAGTACCTTGGATTGTACTTTAAACTAGAACCTTCGTAAGTGTTAACATAAGTCTGTTGCTCCCAATTCTGGTTAGGTAGAGGCATGTGAATGACATTTCGATTCATAGTTGCGGTTCTATTAACTGTTGAAACAATTGCAACTATTTCAGATGCCTCAATCACGTTGTTGTTGTTGCCAACTGATGGTGGCTTAAATGGTGCAAAAGCATTCGACCCCCAGCTTGTTCCCACGATTTATGAGGGAACTCATTGGTAGCAGCCTTTTGGAAATATTCTCCTTTGCCATTGAAGGAGAATCACTTAACTGTTGTGCTCTCACAGTGTTGTTGACATCCTGCATTTTCAGGACATCATCTACTTGTTCTGGCATTTCATCGAACAACTTGGTTGCACTCGAATCCACCTCCTTAGCTTCATCAATTGGCACAACTATTTTGTCGAACACGTGGACAATAGACTTCGATTGCTCCCATGCTACCCTTAATGATTCTAATTCACACTGCTTGCACGACAACTTCAATATTTCTTTCAAATAATTAGGATTTTCACTACACCTGGCTTCCAAGAGATCTATCATCTCTTTTAAGTGGTCTTTTTGCATCTCCCACCCAGCTTTCGTTTCATCACCCATTGTACGGTTGTTCGAGCAAAATATGGTTGACTGTGTCTGTAGATAAAAAAGATGGCGCTCTGATACCAATTGTTATGACCCGAGATAGAGTTTAGGTTAAAAAAAGAAGGAGAAAGGATTTAGGAGATTAAAGAAGATAAGGTTAAGAGAAAAAACTTTCTGATATTTTTATTCATAAGATAATAATCTTGTTACATCAATATATATATATATATTAATTTTCTACCATGAGCAGTACAATATCTTTTTATTAATTGACAGTTATGTCCCTGCATAACATAATTTCCTATCATGGCTGTCCAGGTGGTCCAGTGCACTGTCTTGAAGCCCAATGCTCGATTTTCATATACCAACATCCTTTTAAACCATATTTGTATCAACTTTCCCAATTCTATCCTTATAATTTCATCTAGGCTCATGACAAAATCCCGCATAATCACCCCAAATTTTGAACCCAAAAATCAACAACATTAATCTTACCTAAAAAGCTTTCTTCCTTCCAAATGAACCGCGCAATTGAAAATCCCGCACAATGACTCGATCCATTTCAATGTGAGAAGACCCTAACCCTTTCGAAGTGAAAATACTGTAAATTTCCTAGTCCTTATGCCCCTTCAGCTTTTTAATTCATTTTTACCCTATGGCAACCGGTTTACCGATTTCATTTTTTTTATTTTTTTTTCATCCAACGCTTGATGGTAATTTGGCTACATTCAACGGCCTAAATAATTTATTATTTTATTAATTTAAAATTAAGACTAAATTGAAAGAATGTATAAATAACATGGACTAAATGTGTAATTTTAAAATTTTCCCGTTAATTGTCATGTGGCAGTTTTGTCACTCTACCGTTATGTTTTTAACAACGGTGGTCAAAATAGGTTGATTTTATAAGTTCGGTAATCTGATTGACGAGTTCGTTCGTTCGGTGGTTAAAATAAGAATCCCCAATTAGTTCGTTGGTCAATGGTATAGTTAACCTTTTTTTAATTAATGGAACAACAACCCCATTCCAACACGCATCTTATTGTTTTTCTGTAATATCTGAATTGAGTATTACGAAGGTTCACTGTGATGACGACACTCAACCTAATTTGTTCCATTCACAACGTTAAGAATCGAACTTTTGACCTTAATTAAGGGATTTAATGCCTTATTTCACTAGACAAATTGGTTGTTCTTAATTTTTTGTTTTGGTTGTCTTTTATCAAGATGGACCGAGAGAGACTGGAGGGGCGGTCGCCCCTAAAAATTTAAAATTTATATATAATTTAGAAAATTTATTTTCTATTGAAAATCTTTTTTTTTCCTCTGAAATTTTATAACTAAAACCCCTCACATTTATTGTCACTCTTTTTAGTTAATCAAAATATTATACGTCATGTTGGAGTTTAATATATATATTATGGTGAACTAATTTGAGTTTAGGTCATTTTAGATTCGGATCATTTTGAATAATTTAAGTTTAGATGATTTGACGTTCAAATCGTTTTGGTTTTGGATTGGACAAGTTTAGGTGGTTAACTTTTAAAGGTGAAATCAAGTTGGATAAGTTTAAGTTGAGATTGATGGTGTCAAATTTTCGAATTCGAATTCGAATATGGATTTACAGGTCTATACACAAATTCTTGATGTCTCTATTCATCTGTCATTGGTCGTTTACAATTGTGTAGGAGGTTTGTTTACAGTTGTTTTGCTAGTAGCTATCTTGGTCCGTACAACAGCAGCCATCACCAATAATCACCGCAAGAGCAATTGCCATCTTGGAAGTGATGAAACACCTTGGAGTCTCCGACTACTATCTCTCTTTTACACATCTTTGAGACCTTCTTTGCAAAGTTGTGGCAATCCTCGCAAATTCTAATGTTTTTTCTAACAAGAACCGTAGACCCCAACTCCGTCGAGATCAATCCGAAAGAGATGCCCCATCTCACACTATGATTCTCTGGTACATTTGGTTTCTTTCTTGTCAGATCTGTTCTTCTCAACTTGGTAGTACGATGAGCATAAACATCTTCCTCTTCCGCTATCATTTTCGTGATGATATTCTTCACATCGTTGACCATGCTCACCTGAGCATTCGACCCGTCTTGATTGACAAACCTGTGAACTTTATAGTCTTTCTCAACTGTACTACATCCCATTGTTTTTGCTATGCCGTCTCGAATCATTAGAGTTCTGATCTTCTCTACATCTTCCCACCTCCCAGCTTCAGCATACATATTAGAAAGCAAGATGTAGCACCCTGTATTGTCATGCTCCAGCGATAAAGCATGCTTGGCTGCAACTTCTGCTAATTCGATGTCATTGTTTTTTCTGCTTGCAGCTAGTAGAGAACCCCAAATCCGGGCAGTTGGGACAAGTGGCATTTCTTCGATAAAATGCTTCGCTAGATCAAGATTCCCAGTTCGACCAATAAGATCCAGCATACAACCGAAGTGCTCTATTCCTGGGTCAATATCGTAGTCTCTTTTCATTGAATTAAAGTATTCCCACCCTTCATCGACCATGCCAGAAATGCTGCAAGCTGATAATAGAGAAACAAAAGTGCTCTTGTTCGGCTTGATACCGTTTTCTATCATTTCGTGGAACAACTGAATGGAAATTCTCCCAAACCCATGAATGGCATAAGCCATAATTATTGTGTTCCACGACACAACATCTTTACAAACCATGCCATCAAAACATCTCCTTGCAGTCTGGAGATCTCCACACTTGGCATACAAGTAAATAATCGAATTTGAGATGATGGTATTAGAAGAACTAAGCCCCAATTTCGTAACAACAGCATGTATTTGCCTACCCTCACTCAAGGAGGTTACTTCAGCATATGCCGGTAAAATACTTGCAAATGTTATTGCATCCAGTTTAACGGAATTGTACCAAATGTCTAGGAACAGTTCCAAGGCTTCTGAAAACCATCCATTCTGTACATAAGCAGCAATCATTGCATTCCACGATGCCAAGTTCTTTCCGTTGATTCGCGTAAAGACATGTTCAGCCAGTTTCAACTTCCTACACCTTCCGTAAAAATCAACCAGAGCAGTCTCCAATACTATATGAGGGAGACACCCTTTTCTGATTGCACTAGCATGAATAGACTTACCCATCAAAAGGGCTCCCGTTTGGGCGCAAGCCGGAAGTAAGTTTATCATTGTAATAAGATCTGGCATCAACTTACCAACATCTTGCATCTTCTTAACACAAGAGAATGACTCATAGAAACGAGCATTAGAAACATACCCAGCAACCATAGCATTCCAAGCGACAATGTTTTTGTCAACGATCATGTTGAACACCCTCTCTGCATAAATCGCATTCCCGCATTTCCCATACATATCAATCAGCGACGTTTCAACCCTAGGATCCATTTCAAACCCATTTCTAATAACCTGACAATGAATCTCTTTCCCATTTCTTCCGCAACCCTCTATAGAACAAGCCCCGAGTCCGCTAATAAAACTGAACCTATCCAGTCTTATTCCTACCGAAACCATTTCCCTTAAACAGACCAACGAGCTCAAACCATCACCAACTAGTTGGTACCCGGAAACCATAGCATTCCAAGAAACCAAGTCTCTCACAGACATCTCCTCAAACACATTCTCTCCTGATTCAACGCACCCGGCTTTCATATACATGGAAATAAGAGAGTTGCAAATATAAACATCCAAGTCTAATCCAACCTTAATTAATTTCCCATGAACTTTTTCCCCTTCCTTCAAAGACAATAACCCAGCACAGGCCTTGAGCAGAAATGGGTAAGTAAATTTATCCGGTCTAGCTCCTCCAAATTCCATCCTGTGGAAATAATTAATTGCTTCCTTGAACAACCCATTTTGGACTAAACCCTTAATCACGATATTCCACGTGAAGGTATCCGAGTGATTCATTTCTTCGAACAAGTGGAGTGCATTCTCTATGGACCCGGAATCTATAAAGGAACGAAGAGCATCCATGAGTGTGATGTTGCTCGGTTCGATTAAGGTTTTAGAGGCATTGGAATGGGTTAATTGGGGTTGGTTTGGTTTTGGAAACCTTGGTCCGGTTACAGCGTAATGGTATCGGTTTGGGTTGGGGGGTTCGAAGGGGTTGAGGGAAACAATTCTGGGTGCGTTGAAAACGGGGAAGTAATTGTGAGAGAGTAGAGTTGCAGCCATCTTTGAAGTTGGTTTCAAGATTTAGCAGTTGCAGAGTTTGCCATTAGAAATCAAAACTTCTCTTTGGATTTCTGGATTGTAATAGTGTAACCGTTGCTTCTGTTTCAGTGAGTTGCTTCCTTTCATCAATACCCTAATATGGCGAATTTTGGTATAATAATTTGAGGAGGCCAATTTAACATTTTCAAAATTTTAAAAGCGCAAATTAAAATTTTTAAAAATTGTGAGGTTTAATGAGAAATTTTCAAAAATTTAAAAGGATTTAACTAAAAATATTTAAAAAAATAAAAACTTAATGATAATTTTTAAAATTTTGAGGAGCCAAATTAAAATTTTCCAATTTTTGAGAAGGCTAAATTAATATTTTTTAAAAATTTAAAAGACCAAATATAAAATATTCAAAATTGTAGAGGGGCCAAGGCCCCCTTAGGCTTTTACCACCGTCCGCCCCCGCTAATATACTATCTTTTATGTGTAAATTTGTGTAAACTTTATTTTAGATATTTAGGGTTTAGGGATTTAGATTGTAGGGGTAGAATTTAAGGTTTATGGTTAGAATTTAAAGTTTATGATTTAGTGTTTAAGTTTAGGGTGTTAAAGTTAGATTTTAAATTTTATAACTTAAATATGAATAATTGTGTAATTTTTTTACACATAGTGTACCAAAATATAACCCATACACTATTATATTGCTCTCCCGTCGTTCCATCAATCCCTTATTAATTAATTTTTCATGTAATTTTAAGGGGGGAATTTTGTGTAAAAATGTGTTGTAAAATAATAATTTTATCATTAAAAAGTTAAATTTTATTTTGTTGAAAATTTTTAAAAATATATAAAAAGGAAAATATAAATTTTAGAAGTTGTTAAATTTTTTAAGAAAAATAATATGAGAGAGACAATTTTAAAAAGTAAAAAAGAGACATTTGAAGACAGAATGAGTACAAGTTATTGTTATTAAGTAGGGCTGTTTAATATTTGGTTAAAATCAAATTAATTGACAAACTAAAATTTAAATCGATTAATTGGGCAGTTAGTTAGATGTTCGATTAACTATTAAAATTATATTTATATTATATTCATCCTAAACTGTACTTGTATTTTCGCACCGTTTTTATCTTTGTTTTTAAGACCAAATATTAAATAAAACTGACAGGCCCGGAGTACTTGTATTTTCGCACTGTTTTTTATCTTTGTTTTTAAGACCAATCAGAATGTTAAATAAAACTAACAGGCCCGGAAGGATGCAGTATTTATGTTACTGAGACGAGCTTATAAAATTTTAGAGGGCGGAGATATATTTTCAGTAAAAAAATAATTATATATAAATTTCAAATTTTTAGGGCTATAACCCCTCTCAATCCATCTCTGCTGAAAGGTGAAGATCATGTGCTACTGCCAAGGAAATGAAATAAACAGAATGAAAAATCCCCATAATTGAATAAATAAATGAGAAATGACTCAAATATTTTAAAGCAGTGGTGAACATAAAAAAAAATGTAAAACTCCGCTGGGTTTAGGTTTTAACTTAAAGCCCTATGCTATGTACAACTTCTAGTCATGTTTACCACAGCATAACCATTCAACTAAACGATTCCTCTGGATCATCTGAAGTGTTGTCACTGTTGATATTGAATGCCAATAAAAGATCTAGAAGTTCTCTGCCTACTGCCGATGCACTTTCTTCATTCTGTTCCGGGCTTGTCCCTCGCCTTTGATATGAAAACAAGTGCAGGATCAGGTCATGCGGTGTCGTTACTCGGTACATCCAGCCTCGAGGCTTTGGCTCGAACTGGACACAGGAAGTGCAAAATGACAATCATTAATTATCAGCATCATCATAACAGCCAAGAAGTTTTTTAACATGCATTGCTATCATCATCGTTACAATCACTATCATCACCACCCTCAACATCTTCACTGCTGTCATCATCACCATCGCTGTCGTCATCATCGTCGTCGTCATCATAAACATCAAGATATCCATCACCAGACTCATCTTCCTCCTCATCCTCATCCTCATCATCAGAATATTCATCAACGCAACCACCAAAAAAATCATCATCGTCATTGCAAAATGCAGCAAAGGGCAACAAATTAAAGAGGACACGTTTCAGAACCTTTTGCAAAGAAGTAATGGCAGAGAGATTAGCTCCTCTACTTCTCATACATCTTAAGAACGGACATTGTCATTTCCAACCAATCCGTGTGAATTTACACAGTCAAAAAGAGCAAGCTAATGTTGGCACTTATTACAAACATTCCTTCTTGTCTTACTAGATGGTAAAGTTACTTTGGCATCCAGAATTCAAGTCTGATTTCTTACCTTTCACAGTATCCTAGGAGAAAATGAGTATTTTATAGTGAAAGAATGGATGGACTAAAGAGAGATTACAAAGAAATTTATCTCAAAGGACAACTAAAGAAAAACAGCCATTAGACCTTAGCTCACTACGTCTCAAGTCCAAATGAGAAACATTTTTTCATCCTCCCAGGACAGATTATTTTAAATACCTAAAGTACCTAAACAACATTGTAACAGGCAACTCTATAGTTCCATTCCTTGAACAAATCACAAATACTTGTCTCTATTGGAGAAGATATAAACAATGTCAATAAGGAATAAAGATTCGGGATGTTTCCACTGTTTTATCCTAGTGTCAATAAGGATGTTGCTAATGCAGAATGCATTTCATGTCTTAAGCTACCTTATTTATGACCCAAAAAGTAATACCAGCGATGCTACTGCTGCTGTTATCATTATCACGATGTAAGAGATTAGGACAAGGCGTACCTGATCAATGTTTGTTGGAAGCACAGCTTTATCAATAGCCTTCGGAGTCCATATCTTGATGTCATTCTCAATTCCACTGCTAGCCAGAACTGTGGTATGAGGATGAGACTCAATACAGTTGACCACATGTTTATCTGCTTTCATAACACGAACAAGCTCTCCACCTTTCTTCTTCCAAATAAATATTCGGCCACAGTCGGATCCACTAACCACATACTCAGATTTGGGCCCAAAGAAGTTCACACCCTTCACAGTCTCACAATTTCTATGTCCCTTATAAACTTGAGGAATAGCTTTTTCATCAGCTCCCATAGCAGAGTGGTCAGGTCCCACTTCACTTGTTTCAATACATGCAGAGCGCAGAGAAGAAGGAACTGGATTGGGCCCCAGTCCCATAACCCGCGTAAAGAGATAAATGAACTCATCACTGTAGGAGACGAGAAGCTCACTCTGATCTGAAAAGGCCAAGCCAGTTATACCAACATGATCATCACCAATCAAATGAGGAGCACAAAAATAATCTGTAGGTTGACCAAATTCAGTTGAGCCATCCCACTTATATTTGCGAATATCATAAAGACGAGTATACTCATCTGATCCAGCAACTGCGAAGAGATTTGGGTTCCTTGGATCAATTGCAATAGTATTGAGAGGGACAACTCGCATGTAAGCCTTGCTATCATCAATTGGATAGCATGAAAAAAGTTTTGTAGCTGCTGCAGTTCTAAGATCAATCTAAAGGCAAAGTAAAGAAGAGTCAGCTATGCTAAAGTACAGACAAAATACAGGTTATAAAAGCCAGATCATCATATAACAAATCAGATTATAATAGCTAGATCATCATAGAAGTTGATAAGAATAACGTGGGAATGGAGTTAACATTACATTCATTTATGTAAGAAACCACTTTTATATGGCTAGCAGCCATTTCATAAGACAAGCAGATTCGAAAAAATTAAGAAAACAAGAATCAATTGCAGAGAATCTGATATTATAATTGAAAATCTCAAAACTTTACCCAATTCAACCACATATAACTGAATAAAAGTTTTCAGTAACCAACTGATTCTGCTTCTTCAATCCCATGAATGTTCTTAAATTATCAAATAAGAAGATGAAGACTCAAACACAACTCACTTGCTGCACTAATCCATCTTCACCACAAGTGTAAAATATATGAGGGCTTCCTGGTACAATGGCCATTTTATAAGCGAGTCCCTCATGTTTGGCCAGCAGCCTAGTTTCAACACCACGCTCCAACAGTTGAGCATGTCGAACCTAGAAATAGGGAACAGTTTTTAGTTAGAATAAGAATCCTCGATTCACTATATCGTCTTTGCTTACGCACATATCAGCTCCTTAGCATTTTTTTTCCTTTTAGCAGTCCAAGCCTCATTTTCCTTCACAAATTAAGAGAAAAATCCATGGATGCAATAATGCACATCCTGGGGCAAATAAAAGTTTCGCAGTATAACAGAAAAATTTATGACTTTGTTACTTATCACCACATACAATATAACAGAAGAATCTCCAATTGGTCCACCTAATTTTTTGAACAGAAAATGCTGCATGCCTAAATAAGAAATTCACCTGCCCATCTGCAGCACAGGTAATCAAGCTGCGATCATCTGTGTAAGGCAAGAATTTTGCTTGGAATACGTTCCTCACATGACCTGACTGGAAAGTAAGCTTAGCATTCCCAGTTTGCCAATCCCATAGTATAATCCGCTTGTCATCAGAGCCAGAGACTAAAATGTTACCATCAGCATTAAAGCTCAAGGTGTTCACACAACCTCGATGCTTTTCAAGTTTCTTGAGAATTTCAAGTCGGAGCACAAGATCCTGGAACATAAATCAATTAGCTAATCAAAACCTAATACAATATGGGGGTTTGTTAAGGATAGTAAATCTGTGACTAGGGATTCAAGTAGAGGTCCCCTATATAGGGGTAGCGGCACTGTCCAAAACCGCTATTACAGAATATAGCGGTCCGCAATGAATGCAATACATCCGTTATTGTAAATCACCGTGACTGAAAAAGGTCAGCAATTTAAATCCCTGTCTGTGACTTCCACTTTTTACAAATTTGTTCACTATTTACAAGCCAAAAAAGTGTAATAAGCATATCCATTCATTGAACACATTAGGCCATCAAATGTACAATCCCATTTCATCAATAAAATTATGAAATTATACATAAGATTAACAATAATTGCAAATATTAAAAAAATGCTGGCATTTGAAATCAGCTTCAAGAGATCATTTTTTTTAACAAAATCCTTTAAAAGAAGACATTTTTATAGTTACTAGTTTTCATGGTCCGTCACCCATCATTATATATTTCCAATTACATATCGACGGAAGCTATAAATTAATAAACAAGTAGAACCCACCTACCACCAATATATGTGGTTACCCAGTTTCAATTTCATGATCAAATAAACTCTAATCATTAACCCATTGAAAAATAGGAAGCCGCCACAAAATTTATCTAAAATTATTAGACCTCGGAAGCAGCAAGACGGTGGGCAAATTTCCTATTCGAGAGCTCCCCGACTTCGCGTTTCCAAACATCAACCACCGCCGTGTCGACACTCGCCCGTGGCCTTTTATTCTTCATCGTCGATTTAAGGGGGAAATGGAGAAAAACTTATAAGAATTAAATTCAATCAACGTCAAAACAAGTTTTAGGAATGGGCTTGTCTGTGTTGTTCACGACTCACTGAATCGGAGCGAGTCCATAGAGAGAACTCAGATTTAAAGTGTTGGTTTTACAGTTTCCCATCAAAAAAGAATGAAAGCTGCAGAAGTTTCGTTCTTTCTCTACGGTGTTAATATTGGCTAAAAGGTTACGTGTTTGATAACAATAAGCAGTTATTTTATTAAAAGTTGAAAATTTATTTAGGTAAAACTACATATTTAACAATTCAACTATGTTCGCGTTACTGTTTTAGTATCTAATTATTATTTTTAATAAAATAGTTCTTAATGTTACGTTTTTGTTCTATTTTAGTATTTCGTCCGTTAAAAATTAACAGAAATGATGATGTGACTTGTTATAATGACAGTTTTAGTCCAAAATACTTATATATATATGATCAATTTAGTCCAAAATCTATCAATTTAAAACATCATCTTAATTTTAGAGATAAAATTATAAACTAAATTCGACTAGAAGAAGAAAAATAAAAAATTTACAATTTTAATCTGAAAATTAAAATAGTATTTAAATTAATAGAATTTTAAATTAAATTAATAAATTGTATAAGTTTTTGGACTAAGGCCTCGTTTTTTGTTGTGGCCAGCGTCTCCAACAACTGTTTGGCCCTCAACGGCTTGCAAAACGGCCATCGATTTGATCTTCAACGAGTGTTTGCCCACTTTTTGAACCCTCAAATTGGCATTTTATGGAAGCTGGATTTTTCCAGCTTTTTAAAACGGTCGTTTGGCCCTCAACGCCGGTTTTCAACCTCAATGGCAAAGGAAGTTTAAAACTATTATTAACCCAAACACGTCACTATTTTTGTTAGTTTTTAACGGTCGGATATCACAACAAAACAAAAACGTAACGTTAGGTATCATTATGCTAAAAATAATAGTTAGGGTACTAAAATAATAACTCGTACATAGTTGGAGGACTAACTATGTAGTTTTCCTATTTGTTTATTCTGAAACATCTAATAATTGGCATAATAATATTCTTAAGAGTTATATTTTGATACACAAGTTGTGTAAAAAAATTACACAACCCTTCTACAAAATTTAAACCTAAATCTCAAACCCTAACACCCTAAAATCTAAACCTTAAACCATAAACTCTAAGTTTTAACCATAACCTTAAATTCTACCCTATACACACTAAACCTCTAAATCCTAACCTAAAACTCTACACCCTAAACCTGAAAGGCTTGTGTAAACTACAAGCTTCTGTATCAAAATATTTTTTTTTTATTTTTAATCCTAAAATTTATACTTCTCTAATAATTTTGTCTTAATATTAAATAAGAGAAAAACTTCATTACACAAGCTGTGTAAACTTTACTTTACAAAAGCCTTTTAATTTTAGGGGTTAGTGGTTTAGTTTAAGGGTTTGAGTTGTAGGGTTTATAATTTAAGGTTAGTGTTTAGAATTTAGGCTTTATGGTTTAGAGACCGGGATTTAGATTTTTAGAGTTTAAGTTTAATTTTGATTTATAGTATATATAAACAATATTGTGTAAAATTTATTTTACGCAGCCTGTTATCAAATTTAGACCCATTAAATTTCATCAATTTAACTTTGTTTGTGATACAATCAAAACAAGCACGTTGAATCAAAGAAGTAGACGGATAATTGCGTTATGTCATAAAACAACTAGTTATATTAAATTATTATTATACCAGCAAATTAATATAACATTTTGAGAAAAAACAATATAAGAAAACAATAAAGACTAAAATAATGAAAATTTTAAATATAAATAATTAAATTTATTAAACTATTTCAAATTAGGGTCATACTAATAAAATGTATAAATGTTAAGGACTGTAATTTTTATTATATCATGTCAAACACTATTTTTTATCAAATATTTAATCGTTAGTATTATGTTTATAACAATATTTTAATTAAGTCACAAAATTATAACTTTTAAAAGAAAAATGACTTATTTATTATCAAACTTATAAGTAAGGGATATGGAGTATGATTGAATCATAACATTAGTCTATAAATTTACGGATTAATTAAGTTAATTGCACCATGTGTTTTCATGGTTTTCATTCTAAATTGATTCTATAATATTTGAATACTCTAATTTTAACATCAAACTATGACTCTCATTTTAAATCGATATTCAAGCTTTTAAATTTATGATCCTCATTCTGAATTGATCTCTAAACTTTTAAATGTTATAATTTTATCATCAAATTATCATTTATATCATGCCATACTATTATATAATATACGTCGATAATTACATGACAATTAACATTTTTATAACAATTTTATTAGCATGAGATATGATTAGCAGATTCTGATAATTTGTGGATGAAACTAAAATATTTAAAAGTTTAGGGACCAATTTAAAACAAGAGTTATAGTTTATAGATAAAATTAAAATATTCAAAAGCTCAGGACCAATTTAGAATGAAAGTTATAATTTGAAGATATAATTAACATTTAAAATTTTAAGGATCAATTTGCAATAATTTTTTTTATTGAAGACATGTGATACAATTAATAGTTTATTAATATACTCGATTTTCACTCATCTTCAAGTGAAGCCCAAGTGGAGATGCAGTATTGGCGTTTCTTAATTTAGTATGTTTTCTTAGAATCTTGATGTCCAACTAAAGCTTGTCACGTGGCGTTGGTAAGACATTGGACTCTCTTCTTGAGCCATCTGTTGTTATTTAAATAAATAAGAACCACTGGTTTCGTAGGGGTTTTTCCACCTTGAAAATGAATTTACCTACAAATATGCAATGCAACCTACATATAACTAGTTTTTTTATTTACTAATTGATCGAATAATTAAAAACATTTATATTATATTATTTTGTGTGAGTGCAAATACTAATATTTACCTTAGAAATGTAAATATTTTATTTACTTGATAAAAAAATGTCTCTCACTTTAGAATATGTCAATAATAATATTAGATTGTTATGGAAAATAATAGATAGATTTGATGATGTGATTTCTTAATTTTATCTAGATTAAAGTCTTATTTGACTGCTTTATTAGATTGTATAGGTTCTTTTATAGCAGCTCGTTTGGCTTCTTCTTTGGATAATGGGAATGGAAACAAATCATTATTCAAAAAACAACAATAACATTAATCAAACTAAAATCCAATCAAAACTAATTAATTTTTGAATTATTAAAAAGTGAGACATGCTATGACTAATAAGTTGTGTTTTTTTAAGTGTACAATATTTATATTATCCAGATTTCTCTCAATTCATAATAAAAAAATATTAGACGCTTAAGCACGATCAATCTCATGTCTTTACATATATTATAATGTCGATAATACTAATAGAGTTAGCATCTCAATTCATTTATTAAAAGAAATGAATTACAACAAAAAGGCATAAAGGAAATTAGCAACGTAAAACATAAAAAAAAAAGTCTCTGGAACTTGAACCCAAGCCCCTTTAAACTAAAGGGCAAAGCCATAGAAATTAAGTTTCACTAAATTTTAAAACAGTCGGGAGTGGAATAGTAATTTTACCATTATTACTCAAGGACTAAATAGCAAGTTTAACTATATTTAAAGGGTTTGGAGAATAGTAGTCTGATGCCGTCCCTGCCTATACTAAAATCTTCAATCTTAATTATTACAACAACTGATTTTATCTCCGCGATTGCACTGAAACTAATCTCACCGTCAATCCAAAGCTTTTTGCTCGGAATTCTCTGCCGTCGTCCACGTGGAAGGGTAACGGGAGGAGGTCGGTAAGGAGCAGACATTAATGTCGATCGGGAACAACCGGTACTGCAAGTCAAGTTCTTTGAAGATGTTGGCTATTTCTTCGGCCAGTCGAGATCTCCTTTCCAGCCTCTCCCCTATGTCCTGGTAATTCATTTTATGAGTCACCCAAAGCGCGAATTTAATCCGGTTTAGTTGATCAAGTTCTTTGATCACAATCATTGGATCCGGACACCAATGGTCCTTCCTGTTCACCACATAACTGCAAACAAAATGAAAAGATCCAAATCAATCCTCGAATACATAGTATCAGAGCCGGTCGTGCTGATCATGATCGGCTCTGATAAAAACATATTCGAGATGGTGCTGTCGTTTTACGTACTTTGTTATTCTTTGCTTCACGTGAGCAATTTTCTCGACTGGTGTAGCAATATGGACCATGAACTCGAGTAAATCGAGCATGTCCGGACTTCGGTAAAAGTTGCCAATAGGTGTGGTTGAAAGAACACTGTTGGGGAACACCATCTTCATGTTGTCGTATCTCAAGAATACGGTGGTCAGAATGTTCATCTCCTCCACCACAACCTATGACCACCAACCAATGCATGTGTTAGATGTCATGTTGTAAAACACGAACATGATTCGACCGTGGGGTGTTTTATTTTGGTATTGTACCTGCACTCCATTGATCTCACACCGATCCCCGACATCGAAAGGGTGAATGATGAATAAGAAGATTATAGATTCGAAGATTGTTTTGCAGGTGTTCCCGAAGATGAAGGCCGCGAGGAGCAGCTGGGAGCTGAAGAGCACGATGATCCGTGAGGAAGCGATTCCGAGAACGACAAGCCAGATTACGACTATGATGATCCCGGCGACGACGTTTATGATCTTGTGAAGCTTGTTTACTGCCGTCTTGGTGTCATTCAGGGTCAGGGCAAGGGCTTTTCGCTCTCTGTAGGCATTCAACTGAAACAAAAGGCTAAGGAATGTGTAGATAGATTTCCAACAATGAACATATTAGTTAGCTGTAGAAATGACTAATCTTACCACCCAATTCTTCAAAGATTTTTTGCTGATTCTACTCTGCTCATAAGCTCCTTCAAAGGTAGCCATTGTTCGCATAGCTTCGTCTTCTCGCATGAACCGCATCAAATCCTCCAAGTAGATAAACCTATAGACCGAAAGAACAACAAGAAAGTTTAATTTGATCTTGTAACTTTCAAACAAATTCATTTTGCTAAGTAATAAACGAATGATACTCACTTCGACCCACGGCGAGCCACATTGTGGAAAATCTTCTTGGCAGCCGCCGTTGCTTCATGTTCACTTCTGATCTGTTTCACCTCATCCTCCATTACTTGTTCATCCAATGTAGCCAGCGTCCCATGTCGGACCATCTTCATCAACCTCTTCATGTTCCAAGCCGAAATGTTATCTTGATTGAGTTTGTGGACATGTTCTAATGCAATCCCGGGATCCCCTTTCTTCGTCGAACCTGGTTGAGAAATTGTCTTTATCCTGGTGAATGTTTTCTTTAACATCCCATTACTCCTTTGTCGTGGAAAGGCATCGTCTCGGAGATCAGAAGGCACGGTTGCACCAGCAGTCTGCAACCTTCTGATCTCAGCTGCAGTTCTTTCATCTTCTTCTTCCATCCTTCGGGCTTCAACTACCGGAGAACCCGAGAGTGTCGCGATCACGTATTGGTTGAACAGCGTGTCTTGAATCCTATCGAAATAGGTACTAACATGAAACGATGAAGCTAGTACTTTTACTAGTAGTGTCTTGAGTAACCATAAGAACGTGCTCACCAATAAACATATGAGGATTTTGGTAACGTATTGAAGCAATACACTTTGCCTCTCAACTTGCTTGTCAAACAAGAAATGCCAAGCCAAGAGCACCAGGGCTAACCATAAGCAATTCTGCACCGGTCTCCTTACACCGTAAACGAAATACAACATCCTTTTCCTTAAAAAGAAGTTCATCTCGATGAAAAACACGATTATTCGGATCCCCCAACCCGAAACCATTCTGCCACATATCAAAACCAGCAAGAAAACTAGCCATTTCCATAGCTTAAGCTCCCATAGGTCCAGTTTGTTCAATGCAGGGATGAATAAGCTGCAAAGCAAAGCAGCGACAATAACAACAAGACTCAACAATTGAATCCAAGTGAATGCATTAAGATGAGTTCTCCTGAACTCATCCGGCAAATCTTCATCGGCGAAAGGGTCGTCGTCTTCTTCATTTTCCGAAGCTTTCCCTAACATTCCGGACTTCATCTGACCCGATGTTGCTAACAATCCGGACATCAATTGTACCTCATCCGGTGACCTGTCTATAAGCCTTGACTTGGTACTCCTCATCCTGGCTAGCAGACCCGACTTTCCGACAAGGGATAGAGCACCGGACACGTTCGATACACGTCTCGAGGCATCTTCGGTCCGATCATTTATTCCGTTTCCATCTTGTGGTTGCCATTGGTTCTGGAAACTCGCCGCCCCTGTTTCGAAAGATACCCTTCTAGAGTCCCGAGATAGAGCGGATGGGTCTTGTTTGAAATCCTCTATGTCTAACCCCATCTCTAATGCAATCTCGTTGCTGTTCACTCTTTTGTTCAACAGATGATCACTCATCATCTTCCACGACGTCGGTTCTTCGCCCGGTGGCCATCGTTGCTTGTAATCGAAGCTACTGTTACTGCCCTCGATCCTCTCATCCCTATCGCTCCAGAACTCATAATTAGATTGCCTAAAACTGGTTTCGTGGTTTGAATCTCTGTTGCCTGTCCTGGATTCTGCCGGCTCCAGGGAAACCGAAGATTTCAAATGATCATTGTCCATGGCGAATAGCGCTTCCTGGTGGGTATCGAAATCGGAAGCTCCTCGGTGCTGGATCTATTGCAGTATGTTCCGCTTGCATTTACGTTCTTCGACGAGAAGGCCTTCGGTTTCCATTTCGACATTGACGATTCCTTTCAATGAAGGCCATGAATGCAATCGCTGCATTCAAACTTGTAGATTCTTCAATCTGAAACTGCAAAGATGTTGACGCTGCGCTTGGTCCTCTTTCGAATGGATCTTTCTTCTTCTTTTTTGTTGAGGAAATTGGAAAAACAATTCAAGAAAGAAAGAAAGAATCAATATGAAGATGGAGTAAAAGGTGGCGTTGAAGACGAAAGAGACCGAGAAAATGCATGGCCACGCCGCTACTGCTAATTATAAGAGTAAATATGTAAGAATTTCTGTTTTTTCTTTGCCATCTGTATTAATTTATTTTTATTAATATTTCTTTCCTCTCCCAACATTTGGTCAATACATGTTGTTTCACCCAACAAAACTAAGATCATCCCGTTAGTTACAATTAGTGGGAGAGGAAAATATATGGGTTACAATTTGACGTGAAAAAATTAAAATTCGATTTAACTAAAAAATAGTTTTATAAACTTAATTCGACTCAAATAATTTAAAGAATTTGAAATTTTAGTATTTAATGGGTTAGTGTTTAAGTTCGAGTTGAGTATCTCAACTCTGCATGATATATATGTATATCACATATGAAGAAAATATATGTATATCGTATATGATTATAGAAAATCATTTAAATTAAAATCAATTAGTACCATACCATTATTAGTACTTACAATTAGATTTGATCAAAAAACGCAACGAGGTTGGTCCAAGTGGTAAGCACTTTGGTATCGCTTAAGCATATATTGAGTTCGAGGCATTATGTATGCAGAAAATCTCCACTGGAAGACTAACCCACCAAAGTTAGGTGTGCGACGTGAGAAGATCCAGATTAGTTAGGGCAAAGTCCTGGGGAAATCGAGAGGATAACAAAAAAATTTGATCAGAAACTTGAACAAACTCGACTCAACTAAAAAAATTAAATAAAAATTTAAGTTATAAATAAGATTTATCAACTCGACTAATTCGATTTTTTTACTCTACTTAATCGAATATTTACCTATAATTCCAAAAATCGAGTGGTTAACGTCCAACAATGTCTTATATCCGTGACATTCTAGTTCTTATCATCATTTCTCTCCAAAACGACGAGTTCTCAAATTAGACGTCTTAATAAAACGTTTAATCAACTAATTACTAATTAGATGTCATAAAAAAATTAAATTTAAATTAATAAAAATTATAACATTTTCGGTTTCCTATTATCCTAACAGTACAATGGATGTTTACATTCAAAGAATAATTTATGTTATTCGATAGTTTTATAACTCATATATACTTTTATTAATTAATAAATAGTAGAAGAGTTAAACATAATTTATGAGGGTAAGGCTTTGTTTCTGTATTTAGTATTTTAGAGAAATCTCGCTGAACGTCTTGTTTTTTCATCTCTGTACCTAATTTTTAAGCAGAATTTAGTCTCCAAACATTATTTCTGAAAAAACTGAAATTTTCAACTTTTCCCCAAATCGACTTCTTCACCTAACCTTATTTTTGAACGACAATCTGGAATATAGCCTAAATAAAAGATAATGGTTATTATAAAAACAAATCCTAACAGTAATCTGTTTTTGCGGTCAAAGGGGAGTTAATGTTTTCACGTGTTGACATGTGAAGATCATTAACGGTGCTGCAGAAAAAGGTTTCACGCGAGGTTGATGAACCAATGTTTGGAAACAAACTGTAAAGTCATACGTGGCACTGTGTAGAAGCCACGCTGGACTCATCGGAATATAAATAGACAACTACTTCTAGGTCGCCCAATGTAAAGTTCGGGTTTATTCTAGGGATAATGTCAAAAGATGCCCTTAAGATTTTGTTGGATAATCACTTTCGTACTTTTTTTTTGAAGCTCTTTAACCTTTAATATTTTATTTTAAGTTAAAATGGGTCATATCAGCATAAAAAATAATTTTATATAATTATTTTTCAATTGATGTGTCACATTCTGTTAAATTAATATTTTTGTCTATATGATATAATTATGTTATCATGTATTGTCATGTAGGTTTGTCACGTCATTTTAAGCCATTTGACGTTAGTTGACTAACAGTTTTAATTCACGAATGAACTATTTTAGCCTAAAAATGATTATACAGTCAAACGTTAAGAGCATTTTTTGACATTATGCCTTTATTCTAACAAAAAAATCCCCAAATTATGACTTTTTGTAAATTAATCCCTGAATTATAAAACTTTTTTTCAATCCTCAAACTATGTTTTGATATGTTTTTTTTTTGTTTATTTTTCGTTAGAAGTCGTTGATGGCGCATATTTTCATTTAATTGAACATAATGTTTTGGTAGAAGGGAAAAGTTTAATTTAACATTTATGCTACTGGGCTACAAAAATCAATCCTACTTCCTTCGCCTATCCGGTTTGATTATTACATGATTGAGAATTAAACTTTTAGCTGATACTATTCTCTCCCTCGTTTCACATTCTCATAAAATAATTTCGATACCCAAAATATTATGTCCAGTTTAATGAAACAGGTAACGAAAAAATAGAGAAGGATCTTATTGAAATAATATTGATAATTTGAGGATTGAAGTAGAATTATTTTAAAGTTAGATCAATTTAAAATTGAGGTCATAATTTGCGGACTACTATGTTGTTAACTCTAGAGTTTAATGACCTAATTCGGGAAGATTCTATCCTTTATAAGGATCAAGATTTGATGCGTTGATTGTATACAAATTTATGCACCATAAGCGAATTAGATAAAAACACATCATTATAAAAATTTTAAGTTAATTTATTTAAATTTGTTTTTAAAGATACATCGTTTTGTTCATCAAGTATCTTAACACAGAAGAATTGAATAATAAATTACAAAACTTAAGTGAAATGGTAAGAGTCATTCAATCCGTTCTTATTATAAAATAGTTTTAAAATTTATAAGCATTTATCTTTATATGATAAAAATTAATTATTGAACTCCTTCTAACCATTTACTTTATATGATGAAAAATAATTATTGAACTTGTTCTAGTAGATATGTTAAGAAAAAGACAAATGCTAACGAACTATTTATCTCTTTTATTTTTTTAGTAACTTAACATGAGAGAATTTAATTTGATGAAGCGTGCATTAACGTTTGTTTACTGGATACCGAAGTAAAATGGTAATTTTCACTTATTTTTGGTCTCAAGAATATTGATATTATTAAAAGTGAAAGAAACTCCAATCACTTTTTTATATACTAAAAATAAATAAGTAAAAATATCAACCCAACAATAGCACTTATAAAAATTGCTGATTACTTATACATTTTACAATGATTTAACAGCTCCCAAACTGGGGTCAAATTTGTTCAATAAAAAGAAAACTCACATTGAACCTGAAACTTATCCCATTAGATCATGCAAATTACTTATAAAAATTGAATTCAACAAGTTTAAGATTCAAACGGCCGTATCTACAAAATGTACCCTTTCTTTTATATCCCGATGGAAATGGCTGGCTTTAGAATTGCCATACATGGATGTAGATGACCATAAATCATGAGAGAAACAAGTGCATAAAGAATACTGTACAGTTCCGATGAAAATGCCGGGAAAGACCCGGCCGACGTAGCTGAAAAGCTTGATGTTCAGGTTGCAAACATATCTACTGTATAACCTGTCTTTTGTCTTTAATGGTGGCCTCTTCTGAGGACAGAAAAAAATCCTCCCGAAGATTTCCGCCTATCCTCACATTCATCTCCTACCTGTTTTACAAATTTATAGTGTTAAAATTCTATATTGATGTTCATATTCATTATTTGTATTCGATAACTGGAATCTTCCCTGTACAGATTGTGCAGAGAATGAAAACAAACCTCCTTGGCAATTTGCTGTAAAATCTCTATAATTTCAGCAAAATCGGGTCTTAGTGCCGGATCTTGTTGCCAGCATCTCTCGAGCAGTTCAGTGAGCCTCGAGTTAGTGTGCTTTGGAATTGAAGGACGTATACCCTGGAATCAATACGAATACAAAAAGTGATCACCTTGGTATAATCACTTATTCTCCGATGACTTTCTTATTGTCAATTTGTCATGAAAAAATGGATAGAGACAGAAGGCATACCTTTTGAACCACTCCAACAGCAGCTTGTAACGGGGTTAAGAACTCATATGGAATCTGAAAATGCAAACAAAAGCAAATAACCATGGGAACCAACAAACGAACCAAAACAAACCGGTAGGCACCTTCATGTATAAGTAACCCGAACATATCAAAGAAAAGATAGTGACCGAGAAAATACCTTTCCGGTTAACAATTCCCATAGTACGATTCCAAAACTAAAAACATCAGCCTTGTGATCATATGGCTTGTGTTCAATGACCTTCAATGCAAAAGAACTATTAGTAAGAAAATAAGGAGATGAACAACCAATTAGAGGAGGAATGATAAATCTTTTTTTTCGAACAAGGAGGAATGATAATCTAAACCAAATGGAATAATGATATAACCAATTTACTTAAAATAAGAAAATAAAAGCATGAATGAATAAAGAGAGGAAACGGATCAAGTTCTAAACCTCTTTTCCTTTCTAGTCATAATAAATAAACACAAGCGAAGACAAAGAGGCGAATAAACCAATTCCTGAATGTTCCCATAATAAACAAACAAATCTAGGATGACAATTTTGTACTTTAAATTACCAACAAGAACTACCAAATTCTTTGCATAGCTTTAAACTAGGGTTAAAAAAGTAAATGAAGAAAACAACTTGGATCATGGTTCATCAAGGACTTCAATTCTCTAATTAACTTTTACTGGAAATTAACCGACTGGATCAGCTAGCTTCATTAAGCCAAACCACATTTCTAGACCATGATACACTGCCTACAATGCTGTATCCTTTTTTATAATTCGTGGGACGCCCAAAAGAGAGTTTAGGGATATTCATGGAACAGTTTCTAACGGCTTTTGCAATATGACCTCACCTCAGGAGCCATCCATCTATATGTTCCGGTTTCAGCTGTCATAACTCCAGATTGAGTTTTCACTCTAGCAACCCCAAAATCAGCAACCTTAACCACCTGTAATGCAAAGCCTTTATTAGAATTTGACCACAATGAATTGTTCCCAAGCAAGGTTTCAAGAAAGGAGTAATTTGGGACAAGCTTAAGTCAATTCCATGTATAAACTAAAGTAACTTTAATCATCTTACCTCATTTTCATCCATTAGAAGATTGGCAGCCTTCAAATCCCTATGGATTATATCATTTTGGTGCAAGTAGTTCATTCCTTTAGAAACATCTATTGCAACTTTAAGCAAGGTAGGAAGCTTGAAAACACCCTTGTGTTTGTGAAGGTAATCATATACACTTCCACCAGACATAAATTCTGCAAAGAGAAAAGACAGAAAAAAAAACTAACATTAACATATTCTTTCAACTACAAAAGAATAACCAAGTGAGAAAGATTAATAATCATAAATTTCACTTTCATCAAGTGAATAAAGACAACTAAAGAATCAGTACCTGTTATAATACACAAGTTTGGTGGCTTGGTACATGCACCAATAAATTGCACAACATTCTTATGCCGAACTTTCCTGCAAATTAGAACGAAAATTGTTGATGAAGCTGAATAGATTATTCCACGAACGAAGAAGCATTCCATTTTGATAAAATAAAATAAAAATCTGCAAATTTCGTAATGTTAGAATTAAAAGTTAGATTCGTTAAGACATTTCATCACAAACCTCATGATAAAAACTTCCTGGGCAAATTCTTTCTGCAAATCAGTATTTATACGCTCTGGCTTGAGGACCTTAATAGCCACTTCCTGACTACAGTAAGTACCTTTAAACCTGAAACCGATAAAAAGGGGGGAAATATTACATTAAAGCTTAAAAAATCTCCATAAGGAAGTAATTAATTCACTTACAGATCCCCACATGACCCAGATGCAACTTTGTTCCCAAACTTCAGGTGTCCAGGATCAATTTCCCAAACATCAGTCCCGTCATTAGGAATTGCCACATGATTCTGATCACCATTGGTCCCCGTTTCCTCATAGTCTCTCCTAGGAGAAAAGGAATATTGCTTCAGCCAAGATTGCTTCTGCAGATAACCCATTGAAAGAAAGAAAAAACTGAGTTTGAGTTTCTCATGATATAATCCAATCTTCTAACTAATAAATTATAACTTCCACAACGGAAATGATCATTTCTCTATAAGCATTAAGCATGTCAGCAGTTATGCTGTATCAATCACTTACGGCAGAAAGCATGGAATACATCCAAAGAGCTTATGCAGATCATAGGACAAATACTAATCAATTAAGATATGGAGCCCGTTATCAAACAACTTAGAACTAGTTGACCATTGGCCAGATGTAAACCTCCAGTGAAGAGTAACAAAAGGGTTAATGATGCATGAAAATAAATAATTCAGAATGATATCATAAAGAAACATTTCAAGTAATAGAAAGGCCTTAGACCTATTTACAAATGAATAATTTTGCAGTGCTCCACTTCAAAAGCTATAGAAAGTAATCAAAGACAAGTATCTCAAACATGTTACTAAATTGGACTCTCAATAAGCCTGCATGTTAACATAATAGGGCAACATAAACATGATAAGCACTCTCAGTGCAAGCGAATATAAGCTATGCTGATAGGATGGATGGATTACCTCAACTTTTAAGACTTCCTTTTCCAAAGCAACTTTCAGCTGCTCTGTCTCCTGACAATTTCATATCACAAGTCTGTCAAGCAAGTTCTAGAAATATTATAATTTTCTGATAGATAAACGCTTAAACCATTTAAGGGCAGTAAGCACCTATGCAGTTACTACATGAAAGCTTAATATGAGTGTCAAGGAAAACTAATAATTACCCTCTAATTAACAAATGAAAGAAATCACAAATTGAGGAAACGGACAGCTTATAATATTTTAAGCAATGATAAGAACAGTTATATTGACAGAGAAACATAAAATACTGGGGAAGAGATGTCATGAGAACTGTTATTTTTATTCTAGTCAAATGGTCAGTGTACAAAAAATTATGTCCATATGTAAGAGATTATAATGAAATGTACCTCATAAGGCCAACCATCAACAACAAAAACATCCAAGGAGTAACCATCAACAGTGGAAAATGCATGTGCTTCCTGGATGTTTAGCCCAATCTCAGCAAGCAATGCAGTCAACTGCAAGTATGGCATGAGCAAGATCAAATGGAATGAGAAACAATACTGAATTGTAAATATTTGAAAAAATGAGTCTCACATATAAGGTCAAGGACACTCTAGTGAAGTAATTCAATGTATAAAAATAGTTGTTTCCACAAGAAAAATGACTAGCCTGAGAACAGTATAAAATGTCTGGAGCTTAGATGAAATTTAACATGCTTCTTTATCTATAGTTTTATTCCAAAACTATTCAAGTGTGACCATCCAAGTTCTTAGAGAAACAACTTCAAAATAACAAGATTAAAACAAAAATTTACATTTCTAATTTGACAAACAAAATTATATATACCTGACTGAGAAGTTTTGGTTTGTCTTCTGTTGAAAACATAATTTCATGCATGGGCCTGCACCGGCAACAATTAGAAAACACTGTAAATTTTACCATCCAAATAGTTAGAAGATATTAAGGTTGACACAACACAAGTATCAGCCTTTGAACGCAACAAAGATGGAACAAAGTTGAATATGTCGATAGATGTCATCATCACATGAACATGTAAAAGGACACATGGCTCTAAGTAAGAAAGTTGAACTTTTACAAGAGCTTAACAATGCACCATTGAGGATTTAAAAGAAATAACATATAATAATGGAAAATGATAAGAAAACCCAAAGTATCACAAACTAAGCCAAAATCTTAGCAGGAACAGTCAGCTGACAAAGGACATTATAAGACATAATAAATACCGGGAAAAATGTGAATTGGCATGTACAGAGCTATCTCCATCTTCATCCTGAGAATTATTTGCTTCAAGTGCAAGGGCTTCAAGATTAGGGGATGAGCCAAAGGCAGGAGGTGGATGCATGCTGACAATCCAAAAGCCAGCTAAAATTGTCAGCACTGACAACAACAATCAAGCAAGATGCAAAATGAACAACAAAAATATTGAAAGGAAAAAATCAAAAGGTATCTTCCACACACATGTTTTTTATGAAATTAATGCATGTACATTACAGATGGCAAAGTTTTCAAAAGCAAACCTCTGTCTTATAGAGTGTTTTGGAGAACAATGAGCAGATTCCTCACACATGGGATTTGAAACAGCCGAATTCCCATCAGAAACAGATTGGACCTACAAAAGTAGGAAACCATCATGGTGAGTTTGACATATTCAGAATTTGTATGTTTAGATGAACCTCAAGACGGACATGCAATATGTCCAGTGATGGGTAAAAAAGCAATATCAAATAGAAAAAATTCACGTAAGAGTTATACATTGGAGACTGAGAGATGCCTTTTCCAATAATGCCAAGCTACATTAGAAACTACACATGGTTCAAGTTTACAATGTGACAAAAATGGATAATAAAGTGCACGTGGAATCATTTAAATTGAACTGCTAATGGTGTTGATCATGCACATTATATCAAATAAAATCGTTTTACGATTAGTTTGCCTCATGACCACATTGACATAGGATGATCGCAATAGCAACTACAATCCTCAACTAAATATGCGTTCAGTGACAGCAATAATTTAATGCTATGCGCTAAATTTTGGAATGTCCTATAAGGGAAAATGTACAATTGAGATAAATGTCAAAATAAGTCTAACAGGGTTGATATGCAATTGAAGCTTATTGTGTTGAAGAACATTCTAAGTTTCACAAGAATCTCTCTCCCTTTCTACTATGACTCACTACTACCATGGAAAGAAGATATAACACAAAATTATCTCTACGATGAGAAATGCAGAACAAGTCAGATGCAATCATGCAACCAAGTTTGAAACAGAGATAATCTTGACTAGGGTGACAACTAAAGGCAAAAGAACTTTTACACTAGCTATGGATATTTGGGCAAATCAAGTCAAATTTAATGTACAAACTCATTAACTCACTTATTAATGAAAAACTTAGTATGCATTTCCGCATGCATTTTCCAAACAACATAGAAAAGGCAACCTAACCAACTGAATGCAGATGCTTTATTCAATGCAAAGGACAACTTTTATATTACAGCATATACACAATTCTATTGGAGCCCCAAAAAGATAAATATTATTCAACTTCCAAATTTTCTCAAATATATAAGTAACATTTGTATGCTTATTATTGTAGGATACAATGAAAAAAAAAGGTAGGTAATTAGAACTGGAACCTGAAAACTTTCAATTTCCAAGGTCTGATGAGGCAAAGTACACCCAATCACATGATTCATGACAGTAGATCATTCGCATCCTATCATTCTAAAGATTTGACTAAGAAATATAGTAACAAATTTTAACTTGTACTGAAAAGGTAAAGCAAATCATGGTGTCTCGTAATGAAATTGAAACCTAACAAGAAAGAACAAGTCACCTGCACGAGCCGAACTTCCATTGCCGGTCTATTCGCAGGATCATGAGCCGAATGCAGTAATCTCTTGTGCATAAGAACATCTTCTGCCCTTTCCACATTCACATCCAACGCATAGCTGCAATGAGTAAAACCGCGCTTAATTAAAACAACTATTGATTAATTCAAAACAAAATGAGAAAAGGATGAATCACAACTGCTTCACTCTACTTATTTCTGATCTTATAGGCAACAAGCCAATAATCAACAAAAACGATAAAGAATAAAAAAATCAAAACAAAACCTTAAGCAAGAAATTCATAACAGGCCTTACTGATTTAGACAAAATATTAAGACAAACAGTTCCTTAACTAAGTTAAATGTGAAGAACAAAAACCAAACAGAAAAAAAAATGATAAAAAGGAACCTCCTAGCTGAGATTCAGTATCTAAAAAAATATAACATATACGGATAAAAAGAAAAAAAATGTAGAAATATTACTAGTTTTTGTATTTTATGCATGCAGTAAATTTTAAAGAAAAAGCAAAATGTAATAAAGGATATACCGAGTAGGGAGACGATTGAAGTGAGCCCAAAGCTCGTCATCGAAGCCAGGTCGATTAGCCTCTTCTAGGTCGGATTCACGTAGCCGCCGGAGCACCTCATTGTAAACATCGAGCTTTTGCCGCTGTTGCCGGTTCTGCAACGGCCGCAAATCGTTCGCTTTGCTCTCGCAACTCTCGTTATCCTCCATCGCCATTGAAAATACAAAAGAAAAAGAAAGGGGAAAAAATAAAAATACAAGGCAATAAGCCTAAAAAGCAAGGCAATGAAAGGAAAAGCGTGGGTGCGATATCTTTTTGCTTTGCTTTTCGTTTACGTTGGGTTTTATATGGGAAAAACGAAGATTTAACCCCCAAAGAAATGTAATGGTAAACCTCAACTTTTACCATATTTTTATTTTAATCACCCAATTTTTTAATTCCATTTATTTTGTTACTCGGGTAAGTGGGTAACAGCAGCAGTTAAACTTAAACGTTGCATTTTGAGTGGTTTTAGTTATGAAAATTATATATATATATATATATATATTATTTTTTGTATAAAAATTATATATATATATTATTTTTCTTTTCTTTAGATTTCTTCTCTTTTTCGAATTTGAAGGAATGTAAAGTTTATATGAATGTTTTATCTTTTATCAAATTATATACGTTTTATTTTTATTTTAGCTACGAGGAAAGAATGTTTGACGATGTAGTGTATTTGTATTACGTTTTAATTGAATATTGTTGCCAATTTGCTAATTTTATGGAACTTTGAAATCACTAGTAATATTTTAATTTTTTTATCGTGAAATAAATGTGATAGTTGTTAAGGCACGCAGACCGTTGATTTGGTCAAGTAAATTTTGCATAGGTTTAAGAAAGAAGCTCTTAAACTAAAAAGAAAAATTAAACCAGAAAATTAAGTTAATTATTTTTTATTTAAAAAATTAGATTAGTTAAACATTTTAATCAATTTTAACCATTTATTTTTACAATATCATTGTCGCATGTTATAGTACAAATTTATCGCGTGATATATACACGTTTTAGAAATAATTTATAAAAAATAAAATTTTAAAAACATTAATTATTAATTGATTTCTAGAACTCCACGTATAAATATTGTGATGTGATATATGACCTTAACTGGTTAAAAACATTGAATTAATGAAATTTCATAATATATGAATATGATTAACAAAATTAAGAATTTAATTAACTTTTTTAAAAAAATCTGAGATTTAAAGGTATTTGGGTTTGGTCAAACCAAGTGAGCTATATATGGTGATTGGTGAAGCCACCTGTGACATGTCCGTTAGCAGACATCATAAGGTCCGTTAGCACTTAGCAGACATCATATGGCTGCGCAACTCTATATTATTTTTTTAAGTTCAAAAATAATTATAAAATAATATTTATTTATACACATTTTTAATTTTTTGAGAATGTACATATAACTTGTAGACAAAGTAATTTTATCTCGTTTCTTTAAAAATAAACATCTTTTTTTTTCTACATAGACACTTATTAAGTTCAACTTTGTATATTGTTTTTTTATTATTAAAATTCTGTATATTGTTCCTTCTTCTTTTGAAGTTTTGTATCCTAATTTTTAGGTGTAATTAAATAATTAGTCCGTATGATAATCCACGTCAGTAATATTTTTCATAATTAAATTAAATAAGTAAACAATAATAATAATAATAATAATAATAAATAATCCCTATGAATTCGTAATGGGAAAGCCACCACCCTCTACTCTGCCCAATAAAATTTGGCCAAACAAAAGTATTCCGAGTACGCCCACTGATTTGGATAAGATATTGATTTGGAAAAGACAGTTGTACCCCTTTAGTTTTTTTCTGATGTATTTCGACTGTTTTCTTAAATTCAAATGTATTTTCTATTATAATTAGATTCAATCGGTACATTGTATGACTAAAATAATAATTAAAATATATTTTGATCTAAAATAAAATAATTTTAGATATAATTCACACATAAAATAATGACTTAAGAGTGCTATAAGCCTTAGAACTTTAAAAAAAAAAATCAATTAAGCCTCCAAATTTCTTTTCACCCAATTTAGTCTTTATACTTCAAAATTTTATAACAGTTTTTCTTACCAGCTGGTGTAATGTATTGTGTTGCATTGTTCTCACTTGATATTTAAAAAAAATTACTTTGGCCTTGTTTGGCAATTAGCGGATAGCTGATAGCAGATTACATTAGCTGATAGCTGATTGCATTAGCTGATTTGACTAGCGGATTGTATTAGCTGATTGTATAAAGTGTTTGGTAAAATTAACTGATAGCTGATAGTTGTTTGATTATTTAAACAAGCAAAATGACATATAAGGACATTATTATATTCAATACTTGTTCGAATAATTTACCGGTTATGAATATTTTGTATCTAATAAATATTAATTAGATTTGTAAAAATTATTTTTAATATAAATTTTCTAAACATATTTGAAAGATTTATATATTAATTTATTACTTATATAATTATTAACAAAATTTATATGCACATATAAATATGTGATAATAAAAAAATAGAATTAACTTACAAATGTCACCATATAAATTAGTAGTAGCAACAAATAAGTCCAATATTTAATATGTTATTATTTATATTAAAAATGTTATTATTTAATTTAGGTTGTTTGGAGAATTTTGGTAATTTTTAAGGGTAAAAGATTCATTACAACTCTAATATCAAAACTATAATCTCAAAAAGCTCATATTAAGAGCTTTTTTAAAATTAACTTTTTCACCCCCAATCCGCTCTTTCAATCCGCTATTTACCAAACATCAATATTAGCATATTTGACTAGTCAAACCTCTAATTATACCTCAAACCTCTAATTTTTGCTCAAAACGCTATTTACCAAACATAGCCTTTATTTTTTAAAAGTTCTAAAATATATATATTAAAATTTAAAAAATAGTTTTCTAGAAATTTGTAAATATTACATTACAAAACTGTAGTGTATCACGTGACAATAATATTTCAATAAAAATTGTCAAAAATTAATTAAATGACTTAAGTGATTCAATTTATTAGTTCATAGCTTAGTTGAGTGCAAAAAATTCAAAAATTTAAATATTTTTTGAATAAAAAATACGAAAAGAGCATACATAAATAATTTTGAATATGTGATCTCGAACTTTTTAAATTTTTTACCATACCATTAAATCAAGACGTGATTGACAATGTTGATTTTGTAGTTGAATCTAATGCGAATTTGTTTCTACTAAAACGCCAAATGAAACAAAATGGTCCCGATTCCAGATTCAGATTCCGATTAAAGGGAAGACGACAACGTGAGCAAAATAAGGATCTGAACCGTCTCTCCTCACTGCTTGGAGCACTAGTCAGTTTGTAGGGTCACATTTGATAAAGTAGTTTTATTGGAAAAAAAACTTTTTATGCATTGCATCCATTAAATAAAATTAGAAGTTTAAATTATGAAGTTATGAATGAATTAATTAGGTTAAAAGGGTCGTTTCTCAAATAGACCTTTGTAGTATCCGAATTTCATCAGTCAACTAATAAATTAAATATTGATGATTATTATAAAAAAAAAAACTCTCCTTCCCTTACACGGTAACATTTGATTGTGTTACATTTTAGGGTTGCATGCTTGAGTTAATACAAAGGCTTTAAAACAGATAACAAGATATATAAAGACATTTGAATTATTGTTTTGGAATGCTTTTTAATGTTCAAGTTAAAAGGGAATAACTATAATACTAAACGTTTATCGGGGATTTTTTTAGTCATGATAAAGTAATTTAAGTATTGTATAATATAAAAAAAACTCAAGTGAAAATAATGATTTATATGAACATACTTTTTTTTTGAATGGATATTTTATTGGATTTTGATACCCGGCTAAATTACGAGCCTCATTAAAAAAACCCCATAATCCTAATGGGGAAAAAGAGTGCTACGTAATCTAGCCATTACATCAAAATTACATCGAAATAACACTTTGCCTAAGCAGCAAACGGGTATAAAACTAGAATGCCATTCACTTATTTACCGCCAGGCACTAGCGCACTGGTTGCCTTGTTCCTTGTCCACATGAGACCGAAATGGCTACTGCTGCTCTATGAACAAATGATTCACTTTTCTTTCTATACCCTTCTTGGCTAATGTATCCGCTGTGAAATTTGACTCACTTGGAACTAGCTTCGTGCTCCACTGCACTTTGTTACCCAAGACTCGGCATTCATCTACTAGGGGCTTGAAGTTTGCTGGGGAACCATCGGGGTGGTTGAGCCATTCCAACACTAATTTATTGTCCGACTCTAGCAATAGTTTATATTTTGCCCATTTGGATATGCAGAAAAGTGAAAGGGCTTCTTTTACCGCGAGCAACTCTGCCGTTGTAGGATCCATCACACCTACTGACTTGGAAAAGGATATCAAACATTTAGCCTGCGAGTTCCTCAAACAACCGCCAATACCTGCCTCCCCAAAGCCTCCATGAACAGCCACGTCCGTATTGAATTTAACGCACTCCGACGGTGGGGGGACCATTTAACGACTCTTGTCGGCAACTTTGAATTAATAAACATTCTAAATAACTCCGGATTTTGCAGTAAATCTGTCGTAGTAACTGTAGCCTCGGGCCAAGTAGCTTTACACCAATGGCTTAGGCATAGGATGCAGATATCAAACAGCCCCAGCACTTGTGGACTTGTGTTTCTGAAATGGACTTCATTCTTATAGAGCCAAATTGACCACACAAAACAGTGAAAACTGAGAAGCCATACCTTCGCGACAACGCTCTGGGTCGAATATAAGTCCACTGAAGTAACCACTCCGAGAAGTATTGTGGAGTCATAAGATGAACGTCCCATATCTTGCACCACTTCTACCACACGGCCTAGGAGAATCTGCAGTGACAAAACAAATGGTGGACGGTCTCTTGCTCTTGGTTGCATAGGAAGCATTGGTTCGAGGCTTGTTGGATGCAACCCCTCCTCAACAGAGCCGACTTTGTAGGAATCCTATCGTGAACTGTTTTCCAAATGAATGCCTCAACTTTAGGAGGCGCTAATCCATGCCAAACCAACTTCCATATAGGATTGTTGGGCTGGTTTCTTGCTCCCTCAAGCTTCTCGCAAGACTTGACAGAGAAGATCCTATTAGAATTTGCCATCCAAGTGAAACTGTCCTGAGTTTGGGAATTGGCCTTGAAACCCGACAGAGTGTTGATCAAACATGTCCAGCTGTTAAGCTCATCGTTGAGCAGTGGCCTCATCATAGTAATGTTCCACTGCCAAACGCCATTGATGGGTCTACCATAATCTGCCACCACCCCGAATTTGTGAGTGGATATCGCGAAAATACGTGGAAAAAGCCGATGTAAGGAAGCAGCTCCAATTCAGAAGTCAAACCAAAATAGGATTCTTTTTCCGTCGCCAATATTAGCTCTGATATATTGAGAGAACGGGACTTTATAAGAGCGGTAATTTTTTAATATGTTCCGCCATACCCAAGATTTACCGTTAGAGCTCAGATTCCTTGGCAGAAATGCAACTTGATTTTTCTCATATCGGGCTCCAATGACTTTGCGCCAAAGGCTGGAGGGTTCCACACCATACCTCCATATCCACTTTAGCAGTAGGAACTGATTCTTTTGCCTGAAATCAACGAGACCTAATCCCCCGTATTCTTTAGGGAGGCAAAGTGTTTCCCAACTTAACAAGTGTATAGGTTTTTTATCACTAGTGCCCCACAGAAAATTCGCGATCAGCTTCGATAACTCCTTGCTAATTTTTGTCGGCATCGGAAACATTAAAATGAAATAGATCGGCAAATTGGACAGCACCGATCTAACTAAAGTAATTTTACCTCCGAACGATAAGGACTTCGCCTTCCAGCCCGCTAGCTTTGATCGAACCTTTTGGATGACAGGTTCCCATATTTTAGGACTATTTCTACAGTGCCTCAACGGCAACCCAAGGTAGGAACTCGGCAGGTCTTCTCTCTTGTAGGATAGGAGTGCGGCCCACCTATCAACATTTTCCTATTCCATGTTAACTCCAATCAATTTTGATTTGCTGATGTTAAGCTTCAAACCTGAAGCTAGTTTGAAACCCCGAAGCACACGAACGATGTTTCTTATGCCTTGTTCACTAGCACTGCTGAAAATGGTTAGGTCATTCGCAAATTGAATGTGCGAGATGCATTCTGACGAGTTTTTGAAGCGGATTCCTTCGAACAGTCCCAACTTTGTTGCCTTAGACAACAACTTTGATAAGGCCTCGGCAATGATATTGAATAGAATGGGGGACATGAGGCAACCTTGCCGCAAGCCCCTGCGAAAGCTAAAGGCATTTGTTGGAGACCCGTTTACCAATATGGATATAGTTGCGGTTGAAAGGCAGTTGTGAATCCAAGTACACCAGCGCCGGCTAAACCCCATCTTTTCTTTGATAAGCAATAAGAAATTCCAGTTCACCGAGTCGTAGGTCTTGTGGAAGTCGGCCTTAAAAATCACCCCTTGTTGACCTCTACTTTTAATGTAGTCAATGACCTCATTAGCGATGAGCACGCAATCGAGGATTTGTTTACCGGCAGTGAATGCGAATTGCGTTTCGCTAATTAATTCCCCTGAAACGTTGCTGAGGCGAAGAGTCAAAACCTTGGCTAGGAGCTTGTAGATTACCCCCACCAGACTTATAGGTCGATAATCTGATATGGCTGAAGGGTTATTGCCTTTTGGAATTAGAACCACAAAGGAATGATTGAAAGATACGTCTTTAACATTGCCCGCATGGAATGCTTCGAAAAAGGCCAGAACTTCACCTTTGATATTAGCCTAGAATTTCTTGAGGAAGTTAACATTAAAACCGTCGGGACCCGGGGCCTTTGACCCTTTCATAGTCGATAAGGCGTGCTGAATTTCGTCCATGGTGAACGGCTTTTCCAGATTTGAGGAGGAGCCTTGATCAAGAGTGCTCAAATCGCAGTTAATACTAGCCACTGGAATAGTCTTTGGTTGCTCATAGAAATCCCTGAAATGCTTTTCGACTGCCATTTTGATACTGCTTGGATTTCTTATTAGTTGGTTGTTAACGCTCAGAGTGCTAATGCAATTTTTCCTGCTTATTGCCGACGCCACCAACTGAAAGTACTTGGTGTTTTTATCCCCTGCCGTAAACCACTGTAGCCTTGATTTTTGAAGCCACTGCCTCTTTTCATTTCTGATTAAATTCCATAGATTGGCCCTGAGCAATTTTATTTCCATCGTTTTACCATAGTCGTTCGAATTCTGTGATATCACTTCCTCCAGCTTGTGGCACTTCGCTTCAAGATCAGCAATTGCAAGAGATGGATTTCTTACATTCTTCTTGACCCACTTTCTAGAATTGAATTTGCAATTACGCAACAGCGTTATGATGCCTTTGCCTTGGTCTGCGATACAGGACTTCTCAATTGCGTTTACGAGTTCACGATTTTCGGACCAGTTATCAAACCACTTAAAGGGTTTAGGTCCCCACTGAGGTGCTGATGTGCACAACATGACCGGATTATGATCCGAGATCCCTCTTGGACATATCTTCTGTATCAGGTTGGGCCAAAGAAGAGCGAAATCATTTGACAGCAAGAACTTGTCTAGTCTGCTGAATGCCGGCTTTTCTCGCAGATTAGACCACGTGTAGGAACCTCTAATAGCCGGGAGGTCAATAAGGCCAGCTTCATTTATAAATTCAGAGAAAGCCTTCATTGCTGATTTGTTCCAGTGGATACCGACTTTTTCTTCGACAGATTTGATAATGTTAAAGTCACCGCCCAGCAAAGTAGGGAGTCTGGCTCCGTTAATCATCCCGATGATGTAGCTAAAGAGTTCGAGCCTTTTTGCAGAATCATTAGGAGCATATATGTTGAAGATCATGCACTTCACATTAAATTCCAGTAAGGTCCCAGTCATACTGATAAAGTTCTGCTCTGAGGCGTAATTCTCCATCCGAAAAAAGGATGTATCCAAAATGTTTAACAATCCGCCCGAAAGGCCTGTCGCAGCCGAGAAAACGAAGCTTTGATTATCACATCTTCCCACTAACCTTCTCGTGGCTTTTGCATCGAAGTCCTTCATTTTTGTTTCCTGAAGGAGAATCACACGGGGTTTGGATTCTTTATTCAATCTATTGACAACCGTTTTCTTCTCCAGAGAGCCCAAACCTCTAACATTCCAAATAGCACATAAGCAAGAGTTAGACATAACCAAAATGAAAACACGAAAACAAGAACGCCTAGACAACAGGCGCTAATCTTCCCCACTGATAATCTGGATTAGCTGGCTTTGAACAATCTCATCGGTGGCCTTGAAATTCAATCCCACTAGTTTGCAAACCTCCAGGGTGGCATTAGCTTCCTCCATGATAATAGATTTGGATAGTGGGTGGAACTGGAAATTTTTTGGGTCTCAGTCGGCATCAGGGGAGGATTACTGGACGGGAGGTGGAAAGGGGCAGCGGCGGTTTGCAATGGTGATGGTTGACTACGGGGTGCGGAAGGAAAGCGTGGGGACCGATGGGGAAGGTTATTGGATCTGAAATGGATAAGGGCTGAAGAAAAGGATGTTTGAGGTAAATGGGTCGAATGGAAAAAAGACCCGTGGAGGTGTCCAGAGTGGGGGACGTGGGCTCACTAGAGCCCAAGGAGTTTGGGGGTGAGACTGCTTTAACAGAAATGTCTACAAGCTCAGTGGATAAGGCTGGAAGGTTCTCACCCTTATTATGTGAATTAAACTGGGAATTAATATTGTGGCTGGCGGTCTCCACGCATGTAGGAGGATTGGGTATTCCCGAGGTCTGGGGGATGATTGGGGGACAGTCATCATTAGCACTGCAGACGTCGTTATCGAAACGCCCCGGTTCAGTTCCACTAACTAACTCCGGCTCTTGGTCCTCTTGGTTTGCCGTCGGCATATCGGCGTCAATCCACCTCCGGTCATCTTCGAATTCTTTGATTTGGACACTAATAGTGAAGTGCTTGCCATTAACGAATACGTTTGCTGTCGAAGGAACATCTGATAAGCATCTGATCTTAGTCAGAATCCTTGCACTCTCGAAACTATTCTTATATAGGGTATCATCGTCGATCCTTTGAACAAGACCTCACCTGCTAGCAATGGCTCTGAACAGTGCTTCATTCAATGCAAATAACGGGATTTTTTCCAGAACAATCCACACCTTCAAGTTCTTACTTGAATAGAAGTCCTCCGTACAGTATATTTCCTCGAACCATGAGGCTATGAGCTGCTCTCTCAGATCCCAGAAGATCTGCACCTGTTCTTCTTCTTCGAAATGAACTAACACGTAGAAACCACTTATTTTGCTAACCTTCACTTTGAACCCGTATGAAATTAATGCTTCTTGGATAAACATAGCATCATACATTCCCTTAATGCACCCCACCAAACTATGCTTTAGCCATTGTAGGTCAATTTGGGGGATGGAGAAATGGAAGGGCTCAAATACAGTGTTTGCTGGCGCAAAAGTTTTCTGATGCTCCGGGCAGGGGGTCTCGTCAGTGGGGGTAAAGCTATTGGTTTCCATCTGCACAGGGTTACACGGCTTGCTCGAACAGAGAACTTCTTTGTATGAACGACTGTCCGTTTGTCTTGAAACGAAAGCTGAGCGACGAGGGGTGGCTTTGTTGGTCAGATTGCCGAGAGGCTTAGGCGAGCGTGGGATCAGGTGCGAAGGGGTTGATTTTGTCTTCCCATGGTACACTTTAATAACGAACCCGTCCATTCTTCTATTATTGGCCTTTTCGATTGCAAATGCAGCTTCGCGGCTTGACTCATACCTGATAAATGCGAAGGTATCTCTCCGGTGGAATCTCTTCGGGTTGTTATATGCTATGTAAGCGTCAGTAACCGCGCCGTACTCCGAGAACGCGGCTCTGAGGGTCTTGGTGTGTATTCTCTTGCTGATATGGTTAATGAAAATGGTAAAACCTATCCTGGTCTTCTCCGCTGGGCTTGTATTGCCTCTCTTGCTTGTCCGTCGGTCTTCCCTTGAGGTGGTTCTCCAGTGTCTTTGGCCTGAGACTCCAGCGCTGCTCCTGGGACGCTCCATCAAAATCAATTCCATTACTTAATGATCACTATACATAATTTATGCATGATACCTTTTTAAGTACAAACTATAATGCCTACTATACATAATTGAGAGCAGAACGTAATGAAAATCATGGTAAGTTTTGACCTCAAAATTTTGAGAAAACATTATATTCCTTAAATAAATTTATTTGGTCTCTCAAAAATTGAAAAATTCTATTAAGCCATCGATCTTCAAAAAGAAAACTAAAATTTTCACTAAGTCATTATTTTTTTTTGAAATTTTTCATCAATATATTTTTATGTTTTCTTTACTAACTATATTTATATATTCTTTTGTATAATGTATATATTATTAAAACCTTTCTTCACTTTAAATCGAAGAATAGTGTGTTTCACTAAAAAAATATTTTTTTAATATTTTATGAGGCCATGACTTTTTTTGTGTGTGTTTCGTCTCTGTTTAAGCACTTTTAAACTCATACCTTCCTGAATATTCCAATAATATCAATCATGGGTGATATTTTTTTTTGTTAACAATAATGATCATATTTGGTAAATAGCGGTTTGGGTCAAAATTAGAGGTTTTAGCTAATATTAAATATGCTAATTTGGGTGCTTGGTGAATAACGGATTGGGGTAAAACCTCTACTTTTGAAAAAAAGCTCATAATATGATTTTTCTGAAATTAAAAGTTTTGACATAAGAGTTATAAAAGCTCTTTACCCTTAACAATTATAAAAAAAAATCTCTAAATAATTTAAATTTAATATTTTTTATTTTAATTTTTCACCACATTTATTTACATTGTGATATTTTTAAACTAATATTTTTTCTTTTTTTCTTTTTATTCTCGCACATTTATATTTATATTTGAATTTATTAAGTAATAATTATATTAAAAATAATTATATAAATAATAAATTAGTATACATATCTTCAAATATGCTTAGTAATATTATATTAAAAAAATATTTTTTTCATAATCAGATTAATATTAATAAATACAAAATACTAATAACTAATAAACTATTCAAACAAGTATCGAATATAATCATGTCCTTATATGTTATTTTGCTTGTTTAAATAATCAAACAACTATCAGTTATTAGTTAATTTTACCAAACACTTTTATACAATCAACTAATACAATTCTCTAGTCAAATAAGCTAATATAATTAGCTATCAACTAATGTAATTTGTTATCAGTTATTAATTATCCGATAATTGTCTAAGAAGACCAATAGCCCTGTTTGGCAATTAGCAGATAGCTGATAGTTGATAACATATTACATTAGCATATAGCTGATTGCATTAGCTTATTTGACTAGAGAATTGTATTAGCTGATTGTATAAAAGTGTTTGGTAAAATTAACTAATAGCTGTTTGATTATTTAAACAAGCAAAATAACATATAAGGACATGATTATATTCGATACTTATTTCAATAGTTTATTAGTTATCAATATTTTGTATCAATTAATATTAATTAGATTATGAAAAATAATTTTTAATATAACATTACTAAGCATATTTGAAGAATCTATATATTAATTTATTATTTATATAATTATTTTTATAAAATTAATTAATTATTAAATTTAAATACAAATATAAATGTGTGAGAATAAAAAAATAGAAAATATTAGTTTACAAATGTCACATTGTAAATACATGAGGTTGAAAAATTAAAATAAAAATGGTTAAATCTAGATTATTTGGAGATTTTTTATAATTGTTAAAGGTAAAAGAGTCTTTATAACTATTATGTCAAAACCTCTAATTTCAAAAAGCTCATATTAGCAATTTTTTTAAAATTAGAGGTTTCACCCCCAATATGTTATTTCAATTCGCTTTTTACTAAACATTTAAATTAACGTATTTGACAGGTCAAATCTCTAATCTTAGCCCAAACTTTTAATTTTGACTTAAACTTCTTCTTACTAAACAAGGCCAATATGTTTATGGTAAATATAGAATTCAAGATAAAATAGTTTATTTATTCAACCGACAAGAGAAAACGTGAGTGGTAACGACGTCGTTTATGTAATTTGGGGCTAAAACTTAGATGGTGACGTGTCATGCAATAAGAGTGGATAACATCAAAGCTAATCCTACCTGGTTCCGTGGAGAATCAAAGTCACCATCATTGGTTCGGCTCCTTTAGAGATCAGTTCGCCACCTGTTTCAACGTACTTCATCTGGTTCATTCATCTCACTTTCTAAATTCTCATATTCATGGAGACAATGGACCACTGCCATGCAATTATTGTTTCTACCATATCTTTCAATCTTAAAATCGAAATATTTTACCACCAAATGTTCTAATTGAATGAAATTTTAAATCTTTCAAGTAATGTAAAATGCTCAAATTCAAACGTTGTAAAAAAACAATTAAATTGAGAGATCGTTTTATAATAAATTTTTATAATATCTAATTTGGATTAACCAACCAATAAATTAAATATATGTGATTAAACAAAAAAAATATTTTGAAGAGGAAAGAAATGCAAGTATTGAGTAAAATTTCTCTTTATAATTATTATAAATTTGAAAAAATAATAATTGAGAACACATAATTCACATACATGCATTTTTAGTTCGTTTTAATCTTTTGGTATTATAGTTTTAGTTGATTTATTTATGATTTTATTATATTTTTTACCATAAAAATTACAAACTAAACTTGCATAAAAATAATTTTAAACAAAGCTCATATACAATCGGATTTAAACAATAATAAATATGTATCAATAAGTTAGTTTCACATGTTATTTGATAAATTAGACTCTTCGTATTTGCGTGAAAAAATAAAAGAAAAAAATACTTTTTTTGTACTTTTATATTTTATAGACAATGTTTATCAGTTTTATTTCATATAATGTGCAAATTTATTTTCGTACCCAATTGAATTTGTTTAGTCATGCCCCTTCTTTAAATTTTGGATTTAAATACTTATTAATTTTCTAATAGTTTTGAAAATAAATAACTTAAATCTCCCAATATATAATTCGAGTTCCATCCTTGTTCATGTTAATATCGAGTATTTTTTTATTATTGTGTAGTATATTAATTATTTTACTCATGTATTCGTGCCATATAATTATATGTTGTGTTGGAAAATGTCAAAAACCATTTGACAATCTTCAACAGCTCTTAATATCATGTTGCATAGGGGTGTAAACGAGCCGAGTCGAATTCGAGTAATGTTGAGTTTAACTCGACTCGTTAAAATTTTGAGTCGAGTTTGAACTTTATTCGAGCCTAACCGAGACAAGTGTTGACCGATCTTTGACCGTGTCGAACTCGAGTATCTTGCCATTGTCACGTCTCATTTAAAGGCCTATCAAGAAAAAAATTTTGATACACAAGTTGTATAAACTCAAGCTTGTTAATTTTAAGGTTCAGGGGATTAGTTTAGGTTTAGAGGTTTAGGTTGTTGGGTTTAGAATTTAAGATTTAGATTTTAGAGTTTAAGACTTATGTTTAGGGTTTATATTTTAGGGTTTTAAGTTTAGGAATTTATATTTTAAATTATAAAAAATATTATATTTTCGAGTAGCTCGCGAGCTTTTTGAGTCGGGTATCAAGTAGCTCGGCTCGGCTCGTTAAAAACTTGAGCCGAATTCAAGCTCGAGCTCGAGTCGAGCTTTGACCGAGTCGAGCTTAAGTAACTCACGATCTCGTCTCATTTACAGCCCTAATGTTACATATTATCATGCTATTTTTTTATCCTTTCAAGATAATATAAATTTTTACATGTATATTTAATAATTTGTTTATGTGATTTCAACACCTTTTTTTATTTGGATTTCAACCCCTTTTAAATTCATTTCATATTCATATTATCTTATTATAAATATTTATATTATCTTGATCAATAATTTGTTTATTATATGTATGAACACTCTAAATAATTATAAAACCGTATTCGAATGACCAATAAAAAACTATAATTTATTTTATTGTAAATAATTATATAACTATTCATTTCTATAACAAAATTATATAATGATATGTGATTTATCATTTACAGGACAATTTTCGTATAATAGTTTTATATGATTTTAATTGAATTATTTTTACCCAAAAATTATATATAAAAAATTACACAAGCATTTTTCCTGCGGTTTAAATTATAAATCTCAGATTAAACTCGTAAATCCTAAAATCGCCAGATTCATATAAACTAAAATATGAGTATAATTGTTCATTTTAAGTTTATTGTTATTTTAACACTATCAGATGATGCAGATACACGTGGCTGGAGCAGATAGGATAAGAGTTGAATAAAGGATGGTTCGTTTGTTTGGTTTGGATCTGGTGACATGGTGGCTGGCTGGCTGCTATTTTACCCAATGTAATTGTTGATGTGGCAAATTTGGCTTTTGGGCTTCACCAAAGGTCAGGGACGTACACTGCCAGCGAGCAAAGTTTCCTTTCCCTTTTTTTATATTTTATTTTATAAAAACACGTTTCCTTTCGAATCACAGTTTAATTTTAGGATAATTATTTCATGCACAAGCGCTTGTAGAAATTTTGTTTCCACAAGTACTTTAATTTTTAGTGTTTAAGGACTTCATTTAAGGTTTAGGGTTTAGAGGTTTACATGTAGTAGTTTTGAATTTAGGAGCTATTGATAGAATTTTAGGCTTATAGTTTTAGGGTTTATAGGTTAAAACTTAAATCCTAATAATTTACCCTTAAACATAACCACAAACCTTAAATTCTAAACTGCTACACTAAAATCTTAAACTCTAAACTCTAGTCTAAAACACTAAACCCTAAAATTAAAGCGCTTGTGGAAACAAAAATTTTCCACCGTCTGTGTATGAGATAATAATCATTAATTTTAAATTATTATTTGATGCATTAATAAGAAAAATCACAAAAACACTTAAAAAACGTTGTTAGATATCTTATATTTTATTCAGGGTAAATTACACTAGTAACCACTAAAGTATTATCACTTTTTTTTTACTTTAATCTTTATTTTTTAACGAAATCATCATTAACGTTATATTTCTTCTCTAATTTTATCCACGATTTGTAAAAATCAACAATAACATTGATGTGAATTTTCTTATAACTTTTATTTCATTTTTTTCTCACTCTACGTCAGTAATTTATGTGTCAATTTCAATTTTTTAATACTCGTCAACAAGGTAAATAAGTGATGGTATGTGCCATCACCTTATTGATTATATAAAATAGAGATGAAGATGTTGTTGCCTACCATATAGGAGGATTGTAAATACCGTTAAGTCATGAAGTTGTTAATATTGTAACAAAATTTATATTTGACATGGACTAAAGTAGCACCCACCCTCTTTATTAGAGGGATCAATTTCAAAATTGACAAAAACTTAAAATATATTTCTACCTTTTAATCAATATATTAAATCACGTACAAAAATCAATATACCAAAATAATTTTATGTATGTATAAATGTCTATTCGTTACCCAAAATTTTTCATTTCGTATTTCATTTGGTTCAAAGGATCAAGTTGACAAAAAGCTATAAACTTAGAAGGAGAAAATTGTTTAAAAATTAACATTGTAGTAGGAATGTAGCACTACCAAAAAGATAGGAGGCAAAGAGATTACCTCAACATTTCTCAACAATGTCAACTATTATGAAATTTGCATTATTGTCACCCAATAATTCGTCGAACCAAAAAATATAATATCATTTTAGAATTTTACATTGTTCAAACCAAACATGTCTAAAAAGTCTAATTCTCGTAGTTCTTGTGTAATTATTAAAGTAGTAAATGTAATTAAGTTACGGTGTCTAAACACACATTACTTAAAATTTAATTATCAAATTTAAAACAAACTATTAACGTGGGCGGTGCTGCTTTGAAAGACAAAGAAGAGTAGTGACAACATTATTATTATTATCTGCATTTTTATATCATATCTTTGTGTAATTCTTCTCTTGCTTGGTTTGAGTTTATTATACACATAACAATGTTCATTGAATCTAGATACATTTTTTAATTCATTGAATCATGACAAGTTATCTAATCACAATTTGAATAAAAAAACACAATTATCATTTTATCATATTTAATTTTTTTGATAAAATGTCTAGACTTCGAAATCTTCTCAATATAGCACGTGAAGAATTTATCACCATTATAAGAGAATTTACATTAATTCACGTTATTTATGTGCATTTGAAATATAAATTATTTGAAATTTGATAATGGAAACTATTCTAGCCCATTTGACTTCTAAAAAAATGGTGATAATTCTAATACAGTCGGCTTGAAAAATAGAATAATACGATGACATTTAACTTCTAAAAGAGATTTGCAGGTGTGCTATTTTTATTTTATTTTTAAATGATAATTCATTGATTTGTAGATTTCTACAATAAAAGGAAATGATCACAAAAAGCTTCGTTACATTGAAAATTAACACTAAAAAATACATAATAAGAAATCTGTATGATGGTTCGATTAATTTTTTTTGAAAAATAAAATTTTATTAGCTTGAAGAAAACTGTAACAATACTGTCCTCTTTGCCTTTACCAGCGACTAAGGACTAAGGACTAAGGAGGGTCCAATACCACAAGGTCGAATTGTCTTCCTATCCCTTTTCTCGTCAGACCATCAGCCATTAGATTGCTCTCTCTGGGACGAACTGTATGCTCCAATCGAATCCTTTACAGCAGCTACTACCGTTAATATGATTGGTTCGATTAAAATTAAATTATACATGACCAACGAGCTGGTCCAAGTGATAAACAATTTGATATCACTTCATTAGGTCTCAAGTTTGAGGCCTTGTATGTGTAAAAAAATTATGCTGAGAGACTTATCCACCAAAATTATGTATGCAATACAAGTCGATTCAAATTAATCAAAACAAATTATGCTGAGAGACTTAAGCTCCACTTTGTATAAAGAAACATCGATAAAAACATGAGTACCGACTGTACCGTTGATGTATGTCTCATAATTTGGTATCGGTCATTAGTTCAGGTTTATCAACTAGTGTGGTGATTCCAACCCTGAATCTCATTTATTTCAAAATTACAGTGACTGTTCACGGTTTAGCTATAAACGAGTGAAGTCGAATTTGAGTAGGGCTGAGTTCAAATTTGTCTCTAATTTTTAATAAGTTAAGTAGAGTTCGAGTTTGAGTAATTTTTAACAAGCCGAGTTCGAGCTTGAGTCGAGTTTAATCGGGTCGAGTGTTGACCGAGTTTTGATCGAGTCGTATTCGAGTAACTTGCGATATGTCTCGTCTCATTTAAAGCTCTATTAGAAAAAACTTTGATACACAAGTTGTGTAAACTAAAGATTACACAAGCTTGTTAATTTTAGGGTTTATGGTGTTAGTTTAGGGTTTAGAGGTTTAAGTTGTTAGGTTTAGAATTTAGGGTTTATGACCTATGTTTAGGGTTTATGTTTTAGGGTTTTAGGAATTTAGATTTTAAATTAAAAAAATTAATATATTATATTTTCGAGTAGCTCGCGAATTTTTTGAGTCGGGTATCGAGTAGCTCGACTTGGCTCATTAAGAACTCAAGCCGAATTCGAGCTCAAGTCCAATCGAGTCGAGTTGACCAAGTCGAACTCGAGTAGCTCGCGATCTGTCTTGTATCATTTATAACCCTAGTTCAAATATCTACGGGACCATGTGCACCTTTAATTTATAATCCTAAAGATATATAAGATTTTTTTAATATTTTTATCTTAGTAAAAATATTATGAGACTCTCTTTAAAGTTATTTTTTATTTTATAATTTATTAAACTAAAATATTTTGTTTTCCCATAAACATTTAATTTAACTCATTTAAGCCTTCTTTTCTTGAGATCATGTGCGGTCGCTCATCTCGCACATATCCAAAAGCCCTAAAATACTCATGACACCTTATAAAGTAAAAAAAAAAACTATAGATTATGTCGTCATAGTGTACTTGTATAAATCGAGCAACCAATTTAGGGGCGAGCAAACCTCGACTGGACTCGAAAAAATTTTAAATAGAGTTTAAGTTGAAATTTTGAATAATTCGAAATTTTTAGTAATTAGTGGATTAATTTACACAATGTAAAACAAGTTTTACACGTTTTCTGGATCGTTTCATGGGAGAATGAATGTCTCAGATTAACTCATTACTCTCTTTTTTCCAAGTGATAATCTTCGCATATTTACTGTTAATCTCATCCATTAGGTGGCACATATATATATATATATATATGTGCCACCTAATGGATGAGATTAACAGTAAATATGTGAAGATTATCACTTGAAAAAAAAGAGGATAAGGAATTAATCCGAGACATCCATTTCCCTCATCTAACGATCCAGAAAACGTATAAAACTTTTTACTAGACATGATAAATAATTACAATTAAATTTATATAAGAACTCGAAAACTTGATTCGAATTTCATAAACTCGATCGAATTTTTTTTAAATAGAGTTTAAATTGTAAAATATGAAATGTCAACTCAAATAACTCGAAATTTTTTGACTCGACTCGATCGAACGTTCTCCCCTAGCAACCATACCCAAGAAAACGAGTCGCATCCACCTAAAAGTTTGAGTCGACCAAAAACTCGTCCTGTGGCCATCCTACCTACGGACACATTAACCAGCCCATTTTCAGACGAAGGAAGTTGGAACGGAGAGTCTTGTCCTTGTGCAGATATTGTACATTAGAAAATTTTAAGAAAAACAGCAGATGTTAGCCACATCAATAACTAGCAATCATCAATGTAAATTCACCAGCATGAAGCGTATCATCGATTTTAGATCGCAGAGGAAAAAACATATCATTGACTCAATTCACTAACATTGAAGCTTCTTTCAACGGCATAATCTATGAAGCTATATAGTGGTGCCACCCTGTCACCATACTTTTCAAAGCCATCCAACTCGTTCTTCGCCTTCGTTCGAAGCTCTTCTATAACCTCCCTCGACCTCTCGATCCCGTACAAACTCACATAGCCTTTACGTTTCTTTTGGTGCCTCTCCGTTTCATCCCGTTCCATTGATTTTGACTCCAGAACATCATTCACCACTTCGTACAATACACCAACAGCTCTCCCGTACCTCCTCAACCTTTCTATCTCGTCATCTTTGGCACCAGCCAACAACCCCCCACACACGGCGGAGCACTCGCCCATTGCGCCGTATTTTTTCTCTTGGATAAAATCAACAGAATTCAGGCCACCCTTGAGGTCTAGGAACTGCCCGGCAGCCATGCCCGCAGACCCAACAGTGCGGGCGATCTCGGCAATCACACGCAAGAGGCGGGATTCAGGAACGAGTTCGGGAGGCGTATACATGACAATATGGCGGAAGCCAAGAGGGAAGAGTGCATCACCAGCAAGGATTGCCATGTCAACACCAAAGGCTTTATGGTTCGAGGGTTGGCCTCTACGTTCTGAAGCATCATCCATACACGGAAGGTCATCATGAATGAGTGAAGCAGCGTGAACCTGTGAAATAGACCGAGATCAATTAAAACCTGCACGTATTTCGCTGAAGTTTCGATAAAATATCACGCCATTTGGTACTGGTTTAAACTACATACAGACAACATAAAAGACAACTTCAGTTTAAATAGAAGAGCTTGCACACAACAAACCAAAAGCATCTCTTAGATTGCAGAGCTTTCACTTTAACATCGAGATCGGTTATCGTGGCGGCCTTCTTTCATATTCGGATGTTTAATTACTTAGCAAAGGATGATATACTACATAGTAAAACAAACTAAAAGATGAAGTTAAATTGGAGTCTGAATTCCATGGCCAGTGAATCTTAAAGAGTGTAGTAAGAAAGCAACGAATTGTGAATTAAGGTAAGGTTCTTATAACAAATAATCGGTTAAACTGAATTAATCGAATAAACCGAACTGCAAATATCAAAAGTAAAGAACACAATAACTAGGGAGTCATTATAAATAATCCAGCGACATATTCTCATTCCATTTATGACTTCATGTTAATTTGAACACTAATATAATTATTCAAAAGCAATCCAGAAATCATTTGGAAAAAGATCATCTTTTCCCATAATCAACAACAGTTCTAGCTGAAAATATGATAAAATCAACCTTGATTCTCTAAAAAAATGAAAGTAATCCAAGCTGCATCTAAAAGAATTTATACCATAGATTTAAACAGAAACCCAAGTGATCATATCATATAAACAGAGGAAAAGGGATCAACCATTTCAAGAGCACAAGCTGTAGGAAAAGCAGCGAGCCGATTATCCTCAAAGATTTCATAAGCAGACACACACATGACGGGAGGGGCTCGCTTAGCACCCTTAGCGAGAACAGAGTACCTCATAGCTTCATAGATCTGATCCGGGTACTTCACTGGGATTGCTTCTTCAAGCTTTTGAGTGATTTCTGCATAAAGGGTAGCCCAGTAAGCCTTTAAATCGAATTGGGTCGAATTTGATTGACCACTCGAAACCGAGACGGATGGTGAGGAAAGGCATCGAATTGGGAAGTGAAAATTCTTGGGTTTCTTCGTCAAGTAGAGGTTTGGGATCGATGTTAACACAGTTGAAAAAGCCATCGTTTCTGTGTTTTTTTGGGTGTTTAAGCAATATGAATTGGACAAAGCTTTCTTTGTTAGGTCAATCTCAATTATGATTTTGTCAAGGGTTCCACATCAAAACATAATGTTTTTAGTACGAAGAAAAGTAGGAAAAAAACAAAAACATGAAAAGAATTAGAGATAAAGTTGTGGAAATTCCATTGCAGCCCATCAAGTTTAAGGGAAATTTGCCAAAATAATCAACACACTTTTTCGACAAAATGGGACTCCTACTCATGCCGCTTTAGCAAGTCTTTTAATTCAAGAGGTTAGAGGTTTATTTCAAGATTTAAATTTTAAGGGTTTAGATGTTAGGTAAGTGTTTAATTTAGAATTTAAAATTTGTGGTTTAATTTTTAGGGTTTAAGGTTAGAAATTTTAGATTTAGGCTTTATAATGTAAATATGCATGATAAATTTTACACAGCCGAGTCTATGCCCATTTAACCTTAAAAAATGCTTAGATTTTTTTTTAAAAGGACAAATAAGTTTTTTTTTTATGTACCTAAACTATTCGATCGTTATCTCAGTTAAAAAGTTTCTTACCACGCATGCAAACGATGAATTACATGCAGCAATTAATCCTTTCATATTCGTTCACAATGTTCTTGTTCTTATATACAAATGCAGCAGGCTTGTAGCTCCAAAAAAATGCTGTTGGTTACAAGACAAACTATTCTTTCAGACAAGACTTAAGTTTCTCAACTTCTGTGAGCAGAGAGGGGTTTCCCTCGCAAGCTTCCCTGAGCCTTTCCAACCTCTCCTCTACATTGCTCTGCATTGGAACAGTCGATGGCTTCATATATCCGATGAACCGCAGCATCATTCCCTGTAATCATATTCCAAGAGACAAACACAGAGACAATGAAATTCAATAAACATAAATTTGATAATGAAACGATGAATATCCTTCTTGATCATTAAAATAATACTCCCGAGTTATAATCTGGAAAACCTAATCTATACTACAGTATACTGTGATTCCGGATGTCATTACAGTATTATTTTTACTATGATTTTAGATCCTGTTTAGTGAGTTATAGCATAAATGCCACCATAATGCTTGTCATGCAGAATAGTTAGAAATAATTAGAAGCAGTATTGGTATTTGAGCATATACATGATTTTCATATTTCTAATGACTTGTTGAACCATTGCAAAGTTTGAGAGCTTTTCAGAAATGCTGCATACCTCGTGGTTCTTCTTCCTGGAGTAGTCTCGCAGTAGGGACTTAACAAGTTTATTCCGTAGCAACGGCTTGTCACTTTTGTTAGAGATAAAAACAAAAGATGAAAGGTGATGCAGAGCCAATGTGAATGCAACTGATCCTCGAGTTGTCGCTTTGTCGAGGGCACCAGACACCCATGACTTGGCATAAGCCTCCAAAATTGCTTCATTCTCCTGTAAACAACCAAAATTTGACATTCTCATATATCATAATATGTAACTTGCAAATCATCTCAAGTCTTGTTTTCCCTCAAATTATATCAGAGACAAAAATGGAGTCACTTCCAAGTTATCCACGGGAATTGGAGTGAGAGATTCTACTTTACACGACAATTCATTATTTCTAACTCCACAATATGTACGATTTTGAAATATACTAATAAATTTACAATGTTCTATCTCAGATGTTGAAGCCAAAGTGAGGGTTCGTTACGACACATTATAAGAAATTTTATGTGAAGCACATTCAATTACATGACCCTACACTGCAAATTGCTATGCACTCTAATAGAACACAAAAATAACAGATAGCAGGGAGTACCTCAACAGGTTCAAGGTATCCTTCAGCCTCTCCTATGCATTTTTGTAATGGAGGAAGAAGTTCAAGAACACGAGAATTAGATAATGCATTCCAGGCAGCCAGTCGTATAGGAGCTTCGACACAACGGTGTAAATATACTGCAACTTGCCGACCATATGTCAAATCACCAAAAGATACAGCAGCATACTGCTCGACAAGAGTATCAATGAATGTTGAGTAACTTTCATGAATCTCTGATTGAAACCTCAGAAATTCCACAGTATATTCTTCTCCTGTCTCAGGTGTTAAACTGGTAGGCAGAATTGAAATAGTTTCACGTCTTCCCTTAGACCTTTTCAATTCAAGAAGTTGTCCATATAGCTCTTGCAAAGACTCATAAACATACCTAGTCCTCTCATCTTCAAACACAGCCATTCCAACGAGTAATATGATGGATAATGAATGCAGTTTCCAGATTACAGGAACACTCCGAACAGGCGAGACAACATCTGCAGGCAAGAAAGAAGACAAGGCTTCCAAACCTAAAAGGAAAAACATTCCAGCTCTAGAAACTTCAACTATATGACCAGGGTCCTGCAAAATATTTTGTATATCAGAGGCCTTTCCAAGCCCAGCATGTTTGCTATCACACAACGTTGATATTGGACTAAGAAACCAATGCATGGGAAGAGGCAGCCTCTGGCGGGCCCATTCCATCATCAATGAAGTGCAGTCATGATCTTGACTCATCTTTGATGTGTCCAGATCCTCTGGTATGGTTTCCAGACGAACGCTACCCCTTGGTGTTTTATCAACACTCGAGGCTTTCAATTTTTTCTTATTAGACAACCATCTATTTCTGAAGTGAGAAGCTAATATTTCACTGAAGAGCATATAATCATCTTCTTTATATTCCCACCCATACAATTTTATATCCCCCTTATCCTGGATAAAACGCTGAATGCAAAGATCAAGGTACTTTAGCACAGGTACTTGAAGCATAATATCCAATGCTTTCTCCACGATGACCTTGTCTCTTGGTCCAGCAATTAAACATAACCCTAAAGCAGAAAGGATTATTTCCTTGGTAAAGGTTCTGTCTTCGTCTAAGGATAAAACTTCTATAAAGATAGTCTGGAAGATTTCAAGCAACTGACTGAGCAACCATGCATCTGTTTGTGCCAATAAAACAGTTTTCGACCAAAATCCTCCACCAGAGGCACCCCATCCAAGCCCCACACCAGGAGCAGGGCCTCCTCTACCAAAAATCTCAACTGATTGCACAAAGTTCCACTCTGATGCTGCTAACTGTGAGAAAATATCAAACACACATCTCAATTCAAACAGAGATTCCACCAGTATCCCCTTTGCAAGTATGTTCTCTTCACGTGATAAACTGCATACTTGAGAAGGATTACCGACCACAGTATTTGTTAACTGGATCAAATTGTTAATGTATATAATAACCTGGAAGAAGCCATGAAGGCAACATAGAGAAGCAAATGATGTTTCAAATTCACTTTGCTTCCTTAAAGAACAGAGATGCTCAATAAAAGAGCTACTTACAGCCAGGTTAGTTCCATACAATGCACTGTTCACATCTGTAAAGCTCAAAAAACCATTTCTAATCATTTCAAGTCCAACCTTAGGAACAAAATCAGGCAACCATGGCACATGACCACCATCTTCTCGCAAGTCCATGGCATCCTCAGGGATCACCTTCTCAAGCACTTGGGAAAGCATGTGCATGACAGCCGAGTACACCCACAATAAGAGAGAGGAAGATTTATCATCAATAATAGAATTTCCCATTATTCCATCCTGAGAATCAAGCCATACAGACTTAAATGATATCCATTTAACAGCTAAATCAACCATTGGTGCAACATGGATCCAAGACCAGGTTTCCACATTATCATCAGCTCCCTCAGGTATGCTATCACTAAGAATCTTGTGTGAATAAAAATTTGGAAGCGTTCTGGCCAAGGATTCTAGAACATGGTATGCCTCCTCAGAGATGGAAGCAAATTCACTTAAAACATTGTTCTCAATCAGTTTTTCAATTGTAGGGGGATTCAACCACAAGCACAAGGCAGGAAAAATGTTGGAGAAGTATGATACACAATACCCATACTGAATGCAAACCTTCCAAAAACGTAGTTGTTCAACCATTAAAGCAGATGAGAGTTTACAATTTTCTCTTCCCAATTTCAGCCATTGTTCCAGAGAGTAAGAATTTTGATACTTTTGATACAACTGACATGTCATAGCCTGGAAAATCCCATTCTCTATGAACTCTGCACAGTTCTTCCGGTCAGATTGTGCTAGCACCTTTTTAACAAAAGAAAATACAGCAATATAAATTCATTATGCTAAATGGTAGGAAAATATATCATTTAACAAATAAAAAGAACATGGCACATTTTTCATTATTTTTGCTAACACAGAAGAGGGTCAGGCAGCCTCTATTCCAAAAACAAATGAATTGAAGCTTACCTTTAAAAGGCAAACAGATTTGATCTTAAAGGGATAAACCTCCAAACTGTTATTTGCAGTAAATCGGTGAACAACAGTTTGAACTAGTCTTTGACACTTCATTATTGCATTCACACCCATTGGGGAATGCCTTGCTATTGCAACTAGGACTGAAATCATGCATTCTTCCAAAGGCGCCGTTGGTTCTATCTGGAAACATGAACAAAAAAATGCATATCAGAAATATTCCACAACCTAAGCATTGAGCTTCCGGGAGACACACTATGGCTGTTATGTTAGGAGTCAGAACAATTAAAACAGACCTATCAAATTAATATCGAGATTATAGTACAACTTATTAGTTTCCAGAGTCTCATGCAACTACCAAAAAAACAAAAAGAAATGTAAACATGTAGATCAGCACTAGAGAAAAAGAAGATGCTAGCACAAGAGTCTAGATCAGTACCAAATTTGAATAAATTTAAGCAAAAACCTGATGGCAGGTATATCAAGGAATTAAGCAAACAGTTATTGAAATGGATTTATTGAACAAAAAACTGTCACCTCCAAGAGATATCGAATCCTTGGAAGGATTCCCATCCTAACCAAACCGGCAGCAAAATCTTGTCCGGCAACAACAATATCATCCTGAATTGTATGCTTCCCTTCAGTTTCATCTCCCATAACGTCATCACCATAAAGTAGAATATTTGAAGGTTTTGCACTATATTTCCAAAATCCACCATGGAGGAAACCCACATCAATCTCTGGTTTACTTCGAAATATAGGAGCAGTATGAGTATCCTTCATGTCAATTGCTGTTTTCTGCAATAGATAACATTTAGTAAACTCTGCATTACATATAGACATACAAGAGTAACAAGACATAAAAAATAAAAATTTACCTCCAAAAGATCAAAGAAATTCTGATTTATATCACAGCTCAATATGCACTGAATAACTTTGGCGCTAGCTAAAACCACAGATTGGTGATTATCATCAAGAGACATCCTACACATATCAAAATATCCAATTAGGGGTAAAGAATACAGAATAAAACTCATTTTATGAATCAACATCTAAATTTTAATGGGAAATAGAGCAATGTGACCTGACATTATTGGAAGTTTGGAAAAAAAGAAAAATCATTCAACCTTAATGATAAGATCAGCTCAGGTTCTGGACCCAGTGCAAAAGCCCAAACAGCTTCCCAGTCAACAGCACCGTCAACAATGTTATTATTGGTCAGAGTAGAGCCAACAGGATTGAGATGAATATTATGTAATGCCTTATCAAGCACAGACGCAAGGAGATGCAGTGCAAGGGTCCGTTGTCCTGGAATCTAAATTCAACAATAGGTGTATTTAAAATACACAATCTAACTGTAAGTAGTCAACACATAATTTCATTTGCCTTGAAGATCTAAATGTTATTCAATAAACTATTAAATAAAATACAAACTGACCGTGCTTCTTGTGAGTGCAACTGCTTCTTTAATTGTATAACCTGCTGCACCTGGATCCCCCTCCGTCCGTAAGAAGTCGCGTTCAGCAACATTTTCACCACCTGTAATACATTAATTTCAGTCATTTTCTGTTCCTCCTATAGCTAGTATTCTTCAACAAATCAATTATCTAGACAGCCGAAGAATACAGACTTTTGATGAACAAATAAATGTTGACAAATAAACTATTGGAGAGCTTATGAAGAAAGTGACAAGAAGAACTAAGTCTACTGTTTACCCATAGATGCATAATATTAAGTGAAAAAGTGTGCAGGCATGTATAAAAGCAACTAAATAAATGAAAATAAAAATGATTATGATTTTGCCTTACTTATCTCTGGTATCGGGGAAAAATCATTTTTAACAACAGTCCCATCCAAGGAAAATCTTAATTCCCTAACAGCCTCAACTCTCTTGCTCCAAGCATTCCACAAGCTGCCACTAACAGGGTTTACATCTTGCTCCATGCCACTGTCAAGGCCACTCTTTGTAACGCTTGAGCTTGTTGTGACTGTGGGATTATTGCTCTCTATAGTTTGAGTGTTTATAGCATTGTTTGACTGATTTTCACGGGTAATTCTCAGTTCACCATCAGCAGCCAGATTTGAGGTCGAATCTTTTTGCTTTTTCAATTTCTGTTGCCCTCGCTTTTTTAGTAAGTTTAGTAAAGCAGGATCCATCTTCTGCATAAGCTCAGCCTGTGCTTCTTTAATTTCATCAGGTGACATGTTTTCTAACCGGGCATGATTCTCAGCATCAATTTCACTCTCAAGAGACATGGTCCCATGTTCATTTCCTAAGTTGTGGAATTGTTTTGGCACTGCGGTATCTATCTTCTCCATTCTCCCGAATTGCGCTTTGGCACTACCATCATGGAACATTCTTTCTGCCATGACTTGATCATCAATGGCCATTGATCCTGATTCTCTGCTGATGTTTTCAGAGTTTCCATCTTTATCATGCTCTTGCTGGTGCAACTGAAGTAAGTCATCTACGTCCATTTCAGTGACTGAACTAGCACTCAATTCACTCCCCATGGTTTTGTCAGTTTTAGCCGAAGGCCTATGGGCATTTAAATGTGACTCTACATCTACATCCATGGAGGCTATATCTGCATGTGCACCCAATGCTTCTCCATCCATCTTTCTTCTTTCAGTTTTCCGAACGTCTGACTTGTTCGCTTCCCTTCCCTTTCTCATGGAAAAATCATCACTCTGCATTGTCTCTTTTCGATAGCTAAGATCCAATTTCTTTTTCTCTTTCCTCTGTACCGGTTTAGCGAAAACTGATATGGGATCAAAATTAGCATATTCGTTTTCATCATCATCATCTTCTTCAACAATATCTCTATTATTGCTTCTTGGAGTCCAATGCTGTTAAAAAAAATCCAAATATCAGTTCAAGCAACTTCTGATTAAGTCAACAATTATACTAGGAAGGAAGATAAAACCAAAAAGGAACATCTTTAGTGCTAGTATTAGTTGACTGCCCCATTCTATACCCATCTATGGTTTTGCCTTGCTCCTTCAAGCAACAACCTTACCCAAATTCGTACTAATCAATAACACTGAATTATCAAATCAACTAACCTTCCCAAATTAAAAGGTTACAAAGCTCCCCCTTTCGAGTTATATGTACTGTGATATATGCAGGGGCGGATGCACACAGCCTTGGTGGGGAGCATCCACATCCCATTTTTGAAAAATAGGTTTAATTTAGTGTTATTTTTCTCTAAAAAAGTTAATTTTGTTTAATGTGTAAAGGGATTTTTTTGCATACCCATCTGAGAAAAAAAACATTTTGAACACCATTCTTAAATTTCTATTTCTGGATCCGCCACCGGATATATGTACCGTAAAACTAAAAGAATCCATAAAAAACGCATAACATAAAAGTGTTCATATATCCATTAAATGTTCAAAAATTTTAGAACTTAAGCGACTGAAAAGAATAACGAATCGATAAAATAAAATAAAACAGAGAAGAAAGTCATTCCAGTGGCTTACGGGACCATGAGAGCGGTGGCGTGCAACCGGGAAAGGAAGCACTGAGAGGCGAGGCGGTTGAATGGGTTTACTAATATCATCGATTGAAACAACTCCCTTCTCGACAATGCTCCCAACTAAGCCGGAAGCATCATCGTCTCCATTGATTGAAGTGTTCCCAAATATCTTCAAAGGAACGGCTTTTCTTTCAGTTCTTTTGCTTTTATGGCTGCTTTGTCGCTCCTGCTTCTTCTCCATGTGCTCAGGGTTCAAGTGAGGTTCTCTTCTGGCTCTTCGATGTTCAATCTTACCGAGAATTATGAATAAAATGGGAAAGAAATTTGTAACTTCATGGGTCTAGCCCAAAAAGCCCACATGGTGTTTCAGCAATTATTCGTTGAACTAAAAATAATTTATAATGTCGTAGAAGCCGCTGAAAAGATAGATAAATTCTTTTAAAATTGTCGGGATGATTTTCTAAAAAAAAATCAATATCGTCGGAAAGAGAAAATAACTTTTGAAAGTCAGCGGAAAAAAATGACTTCCTAATGTAATGTAAAAACATCCTTGAGGAGCAAATAGTTGACTTTACACACCATTTTTTTCTTCAACAACAGTAACTGAGCAAGGAAATCGGTTTGATAGAACATTGGATTAGTTCTTAATGAGATTAACATTGGATTAGTCATCGGGGGGCTTCATTACAATACTAAATAAAAGTACAAACACTCATCCAATTAACAGATATTTAATCTAGTAAGATAAAACAACGAAGTCATATATTTAAATTTTAATAATATAAATAAAATAATTTAAATTAGAAGCATCGCTTCTCGGTTGAGATATTCAATTTTACATTCACATATTTACTAAGAAATTCCTTGGCCTATAGTCAATCATTTTCATGGACGAGTCGCCATCCAAGCTTAACTAGAAGTGCTTTGTTATGATCTTTAGCATTTTTTGCAAACTCATAGCCGGCCCCTACTTCCATTTTTATATTTTAACACCAAAAGATTAAATCTTAAGCTTTAATATTCTAAATCTTAAACCATAAACTTTAACCCTAAACTCCAACCTTAAACATTAACCCTACGCCATAAACTTATTTTTTTAGTATGAGACATAAAAAGGACACCGAAAAAAGGTAGATGATTTATATTTCTATTTCCTTCGGTGTTTATAACCCTACTAGCCAACCGGAGCTTATACTCCTAATAGCCAACCGCCTTGAAGCCCGATTTGATGTTCTCAGATTTCGATCTGTCTGCTCTTCATGGCGTTCCTCCATCCTACCAAAGTCGACCCTCACGTTACATGTCGCGTAGCAGAAAGTTGTTGGGTGTTGAAAGGCTTTGGAATGCTGTTGACAGCGGTGGTCCTCTAAGTAGCTGTGGCGGTTTTAGAGTTTTCAGGATGAATGAAGAAGAGCAGGAAAGTTTGAGGGATCAAATCCTGTTTCTGGGTTATCTACACAGGCTTTGGAAACCTCGTCTTTTATTTGAAAGGTTTCTCAGCATGTGGACTTATGCGTGTGTTTGATTATTTTTTAGACCCTGTCACTTTAGCACACAAAGAGGTGGCTGGGATTAAAGTTTTCAAGATGAGATGCAAAGTTTAAGGGATCAAATCATCAAGCAATTTCCGCACCCGCTCTTGAATTCGGCTGGGGTACAGGAAACCTCATCTTGTTTTCGGGATATACTGAATCGGGAGCTACACAAATGTTTGTGTTTGATTTAGAAACTCCTTTGGAGAATTGCCCTGCCTACTGTAACTTGTTCTGGCCACCTCCACAGTGATATACTAAAAAAATTACAAACGAGTTCTCCAATTAAGTTGGAGTGAATTTATTATTATCATTATGTAACAGCTTTACTGCAAAATGCTCAACATCTTTCTTTTTTTTCTTCTGAAAAACTGCGTTCATGAATTTATTATTATGTACATCGTACATGTTCAACATTTTTTCCCTAGAAAACTGAGTCTATGAATTTATTATTATTATGTAACAACTTTACAGTAAGACACAAGTGATGTGTTCAGTGTTCTTTTTCAAAGGCCAAAGCCAGAATAAAAAACGGAAAATCAATTTTTATTATAATATTCTGAACATGCTTATAAGTTATATCAGGAACAAAAGATGAGGTTATTTTCAAAAGTTGTGAACCCAAATGGCAGATTGGTCTCAACTCCCACCGGAACTTCTACCTCTAATCGGCAAATGCCTCAGAGCTCGGTTCGATGTTATCAGATTCCGATCTGTCTGCTCTTCTTGGCGTTCATCTGTTCCACCAAAAGTTTACCCTTACCCTTTCCCGAGATATCTCCCGTCGAAAACGATCGGTAGATGCGAACACTCTCTGAGAAATATTACCAGAAACACCTTTTACCTTATTAAATCGTCCCACGGTAATCAAACACAACCCCCTGCTTGCTGGTTGGTCAAGATCAGTGATGCAAGCCACGGCGTGAAATTGCGAATGTTGAATCCTCTTACAGATTCTGAGCTGAAACTTACTCCAGATAACTTTCCAATGGTATTGGATTTAAACAACTTTCAAGTCATTGAATTGGGCCATGAATATATTGCTCAACATGAAGTAGATATCGATCATCCTTTAGAGCCCCAAACACGGGACTACATGGATAAAGTAGTCTGCTTGCAGTCGAGCATCGATACTGATGGTTTTACTATGCTTGCTTTCATTCACTACCTTCCCAACCGGTTGGCTTTCTTGAGATGGGGTGAAAAGGACTGGACTCTGCTTGAAACTGAGCAGAAAGTTCGGGATATAATTTCCTTTAATGGGAAAATCTACGCCATGGAGCGAAAAGGAAGAACCATAGTGGTTGACCAATCATTAAATGTTAGTTTCCTGGAACTTGTAGGCTCTTCCAGTAGCATAATGTTCTTGGTTAAGTGCGTTGATAATTTGTTGGCTGTTGAAATGCTTTTAAGTACCTATACCGAAAGCCGCATGAGGTACCATAGATTGGTGGGTGAAAAGGTGGTTGGTTTTAAAGTTTTCCTGATGAATGAGGAAGAGCAGAGGTGGGATGAGATGGAAAGTTTAAGGGATCGAATCTTGATTCTGGGTTTTCATCAAGCCATTTCCGCACCCGCTTTTGAATTCGGATGGGGTAGAGGAAACCTCATCTTCTTTTCGGAGAGTGTGTTAGTGTCAGGATCTGAAGATAGGCGTATGCTTGTGTTTGATTTGGAAACCGGTACTGCTAGTCCTTTGGAGAATTGCCCTGCCTACTGTAATTTGTTCGGCCCACCTCCACAATGGGTTGCTTCTTGTTCGACTCAAGTTATAACCAACTCCGTTCATTCAGTAACTTCTACTTCTCTACAAACTGGAGACGAGTTTACGAATATCTCTACAACAGCTTCCTCTGCAGGAAAAGAAGTAGAAAGTGAGCATCCCTCTCCAATGTCAAAGTGCAGCTTCAAATTCTGTTGTTTCTAACTTATGATAATCTATGTTTTTATATCATTCTGGTACTCTCAGATTTCTTAAGTTGTTTTCAATGGCTAAATTTTCAAATTTACATGGGTATGTTAGGGTGCAATATCCTTTCCCTTCTAATAGCAGATTGGTCTCATCTCCCACCGGAACTTCTACTTCTAATAGCCAAAGGACTCCTCGATTCGATTTTATCATGTTTCAATCCGTCTGCTCTTCATGGCCTTCCTATGTTCCACCAAAGGTAGATGTGAACAGAGGAAGGCCATGGAATGTGTAAACCCAAGGTAGATGAAAACCCAGAATACAGTAAAGGAATATCTGCACCAGCTTTCGAATTTCGTCCAGGTAAAGGAAACCTATCTTCTATTCAGGAGGTATCTCCCTCTCTCCAGAATACAGTAATTCTGAACATAGACATATTTTTGTGTTTGATTTAGAAACTGGTAAAGCCAGTCCCTTAGAGAATTAGCCTGCCTACTGTAACTTGGCCACCTTTAGAATGGTTAACTTCTCCAGACGTTATAAGCAACTCGACTCATTCGGTAACTTCTGCTATTCCTGCAAGCAAATCTCCCAAAAGAATAACTTCTGCAGGAAAAGAAATCGGCAGCCAGCGTCCCTCTCTAAGCTCCAAGGGCAGCTTCTAACTTTGCTGTTGCCTACTTCTAACTTAGACTCTCTGGTAGAGATGATACTTTATGTTTTCCTATCATTTTCATGTAATTCTGACATAGGAATGTTGCTAAGTTCATTGTCATTGGTTAAGCTAGAAATATGTTCCTTGTCCGAGCCACCTACTGTTTTGATTTGAGTATCTTTCTCGACTGAATAATAGCTGCTGGTAAAGTGCACTTTGTTAATCCATAAAACTGGTTATGTGGATAAAGAATGCGACTCAAAACGGGACACTACAAAAACTTGGCAATTCGATTAAAGCATAATCATTTTTCCCTTGACTAACTCAACTCAAAGTTAAAAATTCAAATAGATGAAAAAGAAATCAAAACTTTGAGATTCATATTCCTAATGGTAAGAAATGTACAAGATTACATCCATCGAATTCTCTTAACCTGTCAGCGTTCATACAACTTAATCTCACATAGGTAGTGAATCTTCGAAATCAATCTCTCTCAGGAGCATTTTCAGAAACTCTTCTCGCACTGAGGCTCCTCGTATATGACCACACCCTCTCAAATTCAGCTGTGGATGGTTTCTCAAATTTACAGTCAGATTCCTCCTTAAGAACGCTCCTCTTCAAAGAGGACGGTGCCCTTCTGGGACTTCTGGTGAGCGGGGTCGAAGAACAGAAGGCAGGCGTTGCGAAAGGAGAGGCATAAGGACTGTGCTGAATTGAGAAGGGGCTCGGAGACATTCGTTTTTGGATTGGAAGACCACTCAAACTGCTCCTGTTGAAAAGGGAAATTGTTTCTGCCTCGGCACAGCGCTTGATAGTATCATCAACATAAAGGACATCATCTATTCTTGCCATAATGTTGAAGGCCACACTCTCCATCACCCTTGCATAGCTTTCAAGAATTGATTGCCCAACATCCTGCCATTAAAACATAATAATGGGTGGGTTCTATTTTCAGTTCTGCTTAGTATTGATCAAGAAGGATGGGCATGTATAGAAACAAAGAAGCATTTACTTTCTTTCTCCATAACGAATTATGCAAAATACCTTATTATATTGAATTTTGTTCATATCCAATGCTGTCTGCGGAAGACCGGGAAAACGATGCCTCAAGCCATTTAAGAGGGTTTCAGCTCTTTGGGCCAGAAAATTATTCCTTTCACTGTCGGCAACAAGGCCTTTAACCTTTCCACCCCATGATGAGCGCTTAGCTTTGACATCATTAACGTGTTTCCTTTTATCTTTGAGCTTCCAAACATGCACAGCTGCCTCAATCATGTTAGTTACTTCCAGAGTGTGATGTTCTGTTGATAGATCAAGGCAATCAAGGAGACATTCCGGCGAGAATTGGTCAGCTGTTATGTATCGGTAGATGATATCTCCTAGACAAGCCTTTCCGTTCTGATGGCAAAGAAAATTTGTTAACATTCAAATCAAATGTAGAAAAGCAATACCATGAAACAGTTACTTCACAATAACTGTCGCAAGGAGTCGTTCATGCACTTGTTGTTTTGACATTCGAAATGGGAGGTATGTAATCATGCATGTCCATTCCCTTCCAGGGCTATTTTTAACTTTTCAATCCTAATTCGAGCACCTTCCTTAACTAACAGGTTTCATGATAGAGATGCTCAGACCAATGCTGAGTACCAACTATTAATATTCAAGAATTATTACCCAATGAAGAGAACACATGATAGAAAATGAGGTTATTCAGAAAAACAGCACAAATGTCATTATTTGAGAAACGGACACAGTCAAATACCTTTGGTAAGTTCTCCAAGTAAGCAGTCGGTATCTCCATCTCTGCAAGCACATTGCTATTAATAGCCATGGCTGCCTTCAGTATTTGGTTTGTGCAATCCCTACTTTGCTGCAACTTCTTCCTTGCATCCTCTGACAAGCCATTTGGTGGAACTTTCGGACACGGCAACCACCACTTCTCTTCCTGCCTAATTGAGGGCCTCCCTCCAGTAACAAATGATGGAGAAGCTTCACAATCACCACCATCATCAACAACTATCCCCCGATCAACATACCAAAATTCTGTCTCACAAAACCCATCAAGTATGGTAATCAACATTGCATCAAGCTTCTTAAGGGCAGGAAGGTTTATATACAAATCTGAGCGCGGCCTTGTCACCATGACTTCATACGTGCCTCCTCCAGGGAATTGTTGTATTGATGGTAAAAGTTCAACAATCGAATTGCTCACACACAAGAGCCACTCCATTTCTCTCCTCCACATTGCCTTCTTCTGTGGTGCTAATGGCTCTAACCTCCAGAGCTGACCAAAGACGGTAGCTTCCATTGCAAACAAGAGTACCATCAACTTAAAAGAAAATTCAATTGGTCCAATACATAAAAAAAGAAGAAGAAAAAAGCACGCAGTACAATAAACTATAAGCAAAATCACACCAACCAGAGAGATTTGTGATGGCATTCGAAATGGCAAGGGCACTACACACTCCTTGCCCACCTCCAGACATGTCTTCTCCTAAAAGAAGCTTTGCAAATCTCTCCTTCATCATCTCAACTTCTGTATAACATTTGAAACATTACGAAAACCGAAAGTATATTCTTCCCTCAATTTTCCAAAAATTCCTAACAACGAGATTTATTTGAAACTATAACTAAAAAGAATGTACAGGTACAATTTATACTAAAAAAATTGCTACAAATAGAAACAAGCAAAATCAATTCGCTCAGAAATTTACTCAGCATAAATCTACATCTCGCCGTAAGCCTAAAATTAACCGAAATGTTGAAGCAATTCAGTCAAATCTAAAGGGAAAATACCGAAATAAATAAAGAAAATGGAAATACCAGACAAATTGGTGTCCCGTTTCTCAGGCTTCTCATCATCCCAAATTACCACATCCTTCCCTCCAATCACCGGCAACATCAGCGGCACCTGAAAACCGAACCGCCCAGCAGCCGGTAACCTTGGAGACGAGGTCATAGAACTCGAACAACCTTCTCCATCGAACCGCCGACACGAAAAGCTACTACTACTCTCCGACTCACTCACATCAGCACTCACACTGTAACTCCCGCACCGCTCGCTCTGCTGATCAAAGCCATCATCTGAAGACACACTTCCCATGATCTTGTCGATCCCAAGATCCAACGGTTAAAAGAACGAATCCCTCAGCGCACACACATCTGCTAACAACGATGAGAAGAAATTGAGCTCCTCGCGCAGTAGCGGTAAAGTGTGAAATGATTGGTTAGGAGGTTGGAATGTAGAATTAACAGAAGTGGAAACACTTTTTCTTTGATTGCTATCGTTGAAATCCTTTACTGTGCCTGTACATGCTTAGTACTGTTTGTGGCTGTGATGATTGTCTTTGTGTGGCGAAAAGCAAAAGCGACGGCATTGGACGGTGCTTCTCTTTTCGTCACGGTTTGGTCTTATCACCCGACACCCAACCTTACGTTTGGACCCATCTCTGTTTCAGTGTTTCCTCTTTTTTTATGATTCAATTGTTCCAATCTCAATTTTTAAAAAGGTTTAATAGGGAAATAAGTGCACAAACTATGTCTTTTATTAATTAAGTGCATAAATTATATTTTTTTTAATTAAATGTATAAATTATTTTTTGGGTCAAATATGTGTTTAATATTTTATTTTGTGACTTATTTAACGTTTTTCGTTAATTTTCACCGTTAAAGTATATGTGTCATCTCCTGACAACTCTAAAATTATATTAAAAAAATAAAATTAATAAAATAAAATGAAAATAAAAATATATCATAAAATTTTAAAATCTTCTCAAAATAGTCTCCAAATTCCTAAACCTCAAATTCGACCACTCCCGCCGACATTGACTGTGTTTCCAGTGACGGAATAAAGCCTCCTCCTCTCGTCGAACAACTCACACGACGTTTATAGTCTATCTTGACGTCGTTCGTCGCGAATCGTTCAAATGAACCATTCAACAATTTCAGTGTTTCACACGACGTCGGTCAATTTTCGGCGACGAAGTGATGAGAGATATGGTCGTGATGGTCTGGTGACTGGTGTGGTGGGCGGCAGTGTAGAAATCAGCGGCGAAATCGACCCAAATTGAGATTTAGGTTTTGAGAATTATAGATTTTGGAATTTGAGGGATGTTTTATAAATCTGAAAAATTTAGAGATTTTTTTGAAAATTAAGTAATTTTATTTATTTTTAATATAATTTTAGAATTTTTAGGAGATGGTACGTGTCCTTTAACAGTAAAAATTATTGGAGAACCTTAAATGGGTCACGAAATGAAATGTTAGGTATTTATTTGGCCCAAAAAATAGTTCGGGCACCTAATTCGAAAAAGGGACATAGTTCGAGCACCTATTTAACGATTAAGCCTTTTAAAAATTATCAATTTTTTTTATGGCTCAAACTATATTTTTTGTGGCTAGAGTATTTTTTTTATTGAAATGTGTGCTTAATTTTTTTTATTTTTGAATTGTTTTAAAGTTAATTAATGCACCTACTTTGACACTTATTTTAAATGAAAATAAAACTTTAGGCACATATTTTGAAAAAAAAATTAAGCATATATTGTAAAAAAATAGCTTGGGCAGTTATTTTATAAATCAGATTTTACAAATATTTATTATAAGAGGATTTTTTTTCAACTCTTTTAGAAAATCGTGATTTTTTTAACTGAAACAACCCTTTAAAGTTAAAAATCCGTTTGGAATTAAAATAACGTGATTTTGCATCCCTAAGACATTGGATTACGAAATTAAACGGGTTTAAAATTCATCATTGTCAGCGATAAGTGCAATTAATGTAGTTTTCTTAAAACTTTGGAGCTGACCGAGGAGAGACTGTAATTATTTTTTTATAAATATATGTTTTAAAATTATAAATAGATCTAAAGCATGGAGTTCGTTATTGTTATAATATAGTTATGTATATGAAGATTCATTAATTGACCTAATGGTTAAAAATGTTTATATTATCACATTTTATATGGATTTAAATTCTGATATGAGAATAAAATACTTCTCTATTTAATAAAAAAATTATGTATATGAAATTTCATTTTAAATATATTATTACTTTTATTAGTATAATATAATTTTTAGGTTTACGTATTACAGTACAAATAATAATATCTTTTTACATAAAGTTAAAATAATTGTTTTTTAAAAAGTATAAAATTAAATCAAAATATAACTTTATATATATATATATAATTAGCGTAAATTTTTTATACACATTCTTAGAGCAAACTTCTTCCTGTATTTTGTCTTGAATGAAGCCTTCAGGCTCTCTTAAGTGTCGTTCCTACCTTTTATAGGAAGGAATTTTCGCATGTTGGTGTGTCTTGTTTTGGCCTCTCAGAAATATAGGTGAGCTTGAAGTCACTATTACTTTTCTCTCTCTCTCTCTGACGCTTTCCTTGGCCGTTAAATTTTAGTGGAACCCATCTTCCTTATGATTCTTCTATTCCCACCTTAAACCGCATTTACTCCCTTTGCTTGGCTTTGTCTTCATTTAGTGTTGCTTTCAAATCTCCAACAACATTGTACCGTCCTTTGCTCCCATTTCACGTTTTTACATGGCATCTTTTCCTCCCTCAAGTAAGACATCGCAGCAAAATCCTGGATCACTTTTCACAGATGATCTCATCCTGGCAGAACCTGAAAATGATTTCTCACATGATCTTTCCCTTTTGGCAAGCCCTGATGATGACCCATTGGATTCAATTGACTTAAACGACGATGGGGAAGTCAACTTCACCATCAAAAATCAATCCTTAGTTGGCAAAATCATTTCTGAAACGACGGTTAAGCATGTGGCAGTGAATGTCATCCTCCGCAAAGCCTGGAACTACCCGGATTTTGAATGCCATGATCTTGGCAAAAACGTATTCATGTTTGTGTTCCAAGACCCTGAAGACAGGCTCCGAGTCCTGGGCTGTAGACCCTGGGCAATCCAGGATAGACTCTTGGTTCTCAGAGAGTGGCTACCGAAAATGGCTTTCGAAGAGATCGATTTTACAACGGAGGAATTCTGGTTGCAAGTTCACAACCTTCTGGTATCGCCCATTACCTCGAAAAACATTAACAGGATTGACAAGCTCTTCCCTAGATGTTTCGGTTCGAATTTCGACAATACCAGCAAGGTCAAATGGGATGGAAAGCTTAACCTTCGAGTTGCTATCAGAGTCGATGATCTGTTGAAGACAAGGTTCATATTGAACAGACAAAACTTTAAAGCCCTGAAAATTGCGTTCAAATATGAACGACTGCCAAAATTTTGTTACAAATATGGTCGTTTAGGACAAGGAGACAAAGAGTGTTGGTTTGATACGAGTAAATTCAAGCTAGCAGGTCGTTTTGGCCTGTGGTTAAGGTCAACACAGGTGTGGGAAAAGAAACCGTTTCAGGGGTCAAGACAAGCTCGTAGATTACCGGCTGACGGTAATGCAATGTCGGCTAAGATTGCGCCTAAGTTTGACCTCGACAACCTTTGTCAACGCCCGGAGCTCACCACACCCAAAGATGCCTCGGACAACTCACTCAAGAAAGTTGGGTGTGCCAAGCAACACATGGGGGTACGAAAACCACCCCTACAACAAGTTAATACCAAAAATAGCAAGGGGTCTAGGGGAGCTGTCTGCCTTCGTGAAGAAACCATAGTTGGCACTCCCCCTCCCTTGACACGATTTCTTGCGTGCAAAACAAGAAAGCCTTGTCCAAGGTTACCATATCTGACTTTACCAATAGCCTCGATGGGACACTTAACACACTGGTAGAGGAGCATTTGAGCGAGATGCTCATTGATGGGGTTAACAAGCTGGGTGTTTCTGGCAAACAAAAGAGGAAAAGAGATGACTCGCCGGAGGAGTCTTTGTGGCAAAAAGACGGGAACTGTAGAGATATATCGAGGATGGAATTTTTCAGATCAGTCCAGGAAACTAGGGGGCTAACAATTTCGGGCGGTTGCAAATGAAGATGTGCTGAAAATAGCTCTATTCCTAGGTTCCTTCACCTTCACTTCACCTGTCATAAATAACATTGAAAGGAAGAAAAGAGGATCAGCTTGCGAGTCAATGAGGCTAACACTGATAAAAGCAACCTGCAAGAAAAAAACATGCTATGGAGATTAATCGTATCATTATCGATGGGGTTGGAATTGCAGAATTAAGGGTGGACCCTTATGAGAAAAAGATCACAAGAATGACTTCTATGTTTGTGGACAACAACTCAATGTTTAATGAGAATCCTCAGCGATGATGATGCTTCCCCAAGTGTTGTTCCTCCAGCTGCTAGGGATCGCTCTCGGGCAAATGATTGTGGTTTCGCGGATGGTTCCATTGAGAATCATCCGCCACAAATATGATTTCTTCATGGCTCACCGTTTCTGATTGGAAGGGTCGGAAATTGGTGCTCACTTCAATCCCTTCCCCTAAGATCATCATGTGGTTCCCTTTTACTAATGATCTAAGGGCTGTTTTAGTGTGGTGCCCTTATTTCTCTTTTTTCGGTTACGGTTTAATGCATGTGTCGTTTCCCGAAAGTCCTTACCTGACATACCTTATTCGATGGCCTAAATTACGGATCCTTACGATACAGTTGATAAGACTCAAGCCTTGCGGCGAGGGAGCCTACCTCCTTTTGGAGCTCTTACTGCTTAGTCTAGATCGCTGGTCGTGCTTTAGTTCTAGAGAAGTCAAGGTCGTTAGTCGGGTTTTTGGTTTCTGCTCCTTTTTTACTTCACCTTGTCTTTCAGGTGGCCTTTCGATCTCATGCCCCTTGTTGCAGTGGATGGTGTTGTTAAGGGTCTTGTTTATGCTTTTCTTTTTAGTTTTGTTGGTCTGTTTTCGTTTTTTGGTTGGCTGGGGTTGTTTCTGTTGACCTTGGCTGACTTTGTTTCGCCAGGGTTCTGTGTTCGATCCCTTTTCCCACCTTGCATGCATTGTTGCATGTTACTTTTAGTGTTGTACGGGGGAGTAGGGGTTTGGTTGGTTGTATGTTTCTTTTTATGAATGCTAGTTCTATCTTTGATTAAAAAAAGCGTAAATTTTTTATACACATGCTGTGTAAAAACTAATTTTACACAAACTTGCATATTTACACTATAAAATTTAAATAATAAATTTTCAACCATAACTCTAAAAAACTAAGTCTTAAACCATATACCCTAAATTCTAAACACTAATCTTAAATTCTAAACCTTAAACTAAAACCCTAACCCTTTAAACTAAAAGACACTTGTAAATTAAAATTTATACGACATGTGTATCAATTTTTTCCGATATAATTATATCAAAGTCCATTTACGGTCCACATTAAATAAAGCAAATATGGCAATTTGAAAGGGGGGAAAACGTCACATAACTGGAGGCTTATTGGGTTAAGAAAGTGACCCAAACACTTCAGTGACGAGTTGTGTCCAATTAGAGTGGAATGGGCTTGCGTGATTATATATTCATACAACTCGTTTAAAATGATGCAATTTCAGTATTTGTGGTATTAGTAGTATATGTGACTTAAGTTGGTAATAATTAAAGTACTTGTTTGAATAGTTTGTTAATTATCAATATTTTATATCTAATTAATATTAATTAGATTTATAAAAAATAATTTTTTAATATAACTTTACTAACCATATAAATATGTGATAATAAAAAGAAAAAAACCAAAACACCTACCATTTCCAGACCTCAATCATCACATCCCAAACTTGCAAAAATTAAACAAATATTTCCCCCCTATTATTAATTAAACTAAATAATTAAATATGAAAAAGGAAGTGAAAATTGCAGAGAACACACAAAAGAAAAAATAGAAGAAAATAATTAAATAAATTGAAGAAAATATTTAATGTAAGCTATTTGGAGACTTTGTTACTTGTCAAGGGTAAAAGAGTTTTTATAACTTCAATATCAAACCTCTAATCTCAACAAGCTCATATTGACAGTTTTTTCAAAATTAGAAGTTTCACCGCAATCCATTATTTCAATCCATTATTTACTAAACATTAATATTAGCGAATTTGACTGGTCAAACCTCTAATTATAGTTTAAACCTCTAATTTCAACTCAAACCGCTGTTTACCAAATAGAGCTAAGTACAATATTTTTTTTAATGTAAATCACCCCTTATTTTGCAAACTAAATGACTCTTGATCTATAATTTTCACGAGTAATGTCAATTTGATTACATAAGTACACAAGGAAACCTTAATTATTATATACGTATTAGAATATTGCCATAATACAAACGATAATACAAATTTAAACTTTAAAAATAAAATCACAAGTAAAAACTCTAAAAAAAACAATAGTTTATTACTAACCATTCTTTAAGATAAATTAAACGAATAATGCATCTGCTATTAGATTATTTAAACAATATTAAAGGTTCAAATATTAGAATATTAAATAAAATAAATAAAAAGAATTGTTTTATAATAAAATTTTATTGTACCAAATTTGAATTAATCAATTACTGAATTGAATACAAATAATTATAAAAAAAATTAATACTCTATTAAAATTGTGACACGTGTTTAAGTAGAAGCATATAAATTTTAACTATCGTGAATTTAATTTATCTTCCACAGATTTTATATAATTATAATTTTTCAAATTCTAGGAAAAAACTTGTTTCAATTAAAATTAAGAGCTTTAACTAGGGCTTATTTAAGTATAAAATAAAAAGATAGGGGCTTGTTTAAACATCGTATAGTAGTTTGAGGGGTTTTTTGGTATATTAGCCTAAAAGAAACGATCGTAAAATCCAGACATTCTACCCGAGCGAACTGGGTGCTATTTTTTGATTTTAGGGATTTGCTAAAGCTTAATCCTCAATTTCTTCTATCGAATATTTTCTGTGACGCCCAAATTTATCACAAGATGCCGAAGAAGATGGGTGTAAACAGCAAAGCCGAGGCGGCGCGTGAGCGCAAGAGCGCCGTCGAATCCGAACGGAAAGAGCGCGAAGCCCGGGAGAAAGAAGAGAAGTACTGGCGCGAAGCCGAGGGTTCTAAATCTAAGGCGGCCAAGAAACGCGAGGAAGAAGCCGAGAAACGGGCTGAAGCCGCCGCTCGCCGGGCTGAGGCTCGCCGTCAAGCCGAGATGGAGGAGAAAGAGATCGACAAAGCGTTGAAGAAACCGGATAAGAAGGCGAATCGTGTGTCAATTCCGGTGCCGAAGGTGACGGAAGCGGAGCTACAGAAGAGGAGGGAAGAGCAGCAGGCCGAGATGGCGAAGAAAGCGGAGGAGGCGAAGAAGAAGCATAGTAGGACTGCGGCGGAAGAAGAGTATGAGAGGATGGTGTTAGTGACAAACACAAATAGGGATGATTCTTTGATTGAAGCAAGGAGCGTGGAGGAAGCGATTGCGCAGATGTCTGTGGCGGACAACCTTCCCCCGGATCGCCATCCTGAGAGGCGGCTTAAGGCTTCCTTCAAGGTTCATTATTAGCGCTTCCATATTTGCTTTTCTTAACTTCGAATTACTCTCTTAATTAGATTTAGAAGACAGTATATTTTTGTGCCCTAATCTTTATCTTAATAATAATACTGAATTACTTCAATGAATGAATGTAGGCATTTGAAGAAGCTGAGCTTCCCAGGCTTAAAGAAGAGAAGCCGGGTCTTACTCACACTCAATACAAGGATATGATATGGAAACTATGGAAGAAATCTCCTGATAATCCTCTAAACCAGGCAAGTTTATTGCCAACTTTGAACTGATGCTGGGTCCATGCCCTCAACTGGGTTGAAATTGATCTTATGTGTTGTTTAGGTTTTGTTCTTGCTAGTGCTTATGATGGGTTTAAGTAATTTTTACTTTTATTTGCAGGTTGCTGAGTGATCACTGCAAAAATTTTCTCAGGCTAGAATAGCAGGCGAGTTCTGTGTTTATAAACTTGTGGGGTTTCTAGCCTACTATATGTGTAGTGTTTGCTTTGTGCTTAAAACTGAATAAAACTCAAATTATCAAATAATACTTTGTTCAGGTTCTTACATCTGTTGTTTAGTTAGTTCAACTATGATTGTTGCACAATTTTCAATTTACCTTTTGTCAAGGCTCCGACTGATGTGCATGAAGAGAAATAGTACTTGGCATGGATTGTATGAATGACCATGTGGAAGGTCTACCGTCTACCTTTCATTAATGAAAATTGCTCATGATATGCATGTGTGACTAAAATCTCACTATGCTTCTGAATTATCTAATATCTATTGATATTCATTTTTTTGAAAGGTGATATTCAACATTTTAAATCCTATTTTCTTACTCAACTGATTGTTATTGCTTATTTTCATGGAAGTCTATAGCCCTACGAATCTAGTTGAAGATAATTGCTTTTGAGGAGGATGGATTAGCAATGCAATGCCTCAATGAAATTGTTTCAATGCCTGTAAAGGTCTAATGAAGTTTGCGTCTTAGGGATGTCTTAGATATCTAGGTCATTGTGATTGGTTCATTGGAACGCTCTTCAAATTTTATGGGATGCTGCTCTCTGATTTTCCATGGACAAATGTGATAAATTCTTGGATGTTATGTGTCATCAATATTGCTGAATGGCTCTTTTTGTGGTCTTTATGGCCTTTAGGAAGATTAGAAACTGAAGTTGCATGTTCAACTGGAATATAGATTAAATAAGAAATGGGATAACAGTAAGTCTATGAAATGGTATTTATCTAATTAAATATTGTAAAGTTTTTCTTGTTAAATGCTGAGCATCATAAAGCATGTGGAGCGTTTTGGTTTGGGCTGATTTGAAGATGCTTTATAGTAAATGCCTTTTGGGTCTCTCTGTCAAATAAAATGATGCCCATCATTCTTCCACTTGGGCCAAGTTAATGTGCACGTTACTAACTGCTTTCTTTTAATGACCATACCATAACATAATCCCTTAGTTGAAGGTAGTTTTCTTACGTGTGACTGGGTGCTTCTATTATGAAAAATCAATACGGGTTCTTGTTTTTAATTTTAAGGATGAGTTAGCCAATACAGTTCCTTACATCAGAGAGTATGAAATATTGCTGTGATCTGCGAATGAGTTCTACTTGATTTTTCAGGTTAGAACATTGTCATAATTATGTTCTTATTAATTGGTATTCAGCCATTCAAGTGCATATGCATATGCCGCAACAAACTCGTGTTATGGATGTAGAATTTGCTCCTCTTTAGGATATGTATAATAGACTGATGCTCAGGTGGTGTTGGAGCCTAAAGAAAATTTCATATAACATGCATTTCTGGAATGCTTATTCTTGACAATTTTTGCCTGATTGCCTTCTCTTTAAAAAGACATTTCTTTTGACATTTCCAAATATCTATTTACAATGCAGATATGGTGCTTGGCAGAGTACTTCAATCTCACATTAAACAGTAAACATAAGGTTTTTGGGCATATATAACTAGGGAGTGTTATACACCCCATTGGCCCCAATAGATCGTTTCTATGGGGAGCGTAACGTTGTTGTTGTGACAGTGGTACTTGCCCTATATAAGAATAGATAGCATTGAGACTGTATGTGGATGTTTTAGCCCTTGAGCAGTATGCGTGTACATTGTTTTTCCTCCTGCTTATAAGAATAGATAGCATGCTTATTTTCTATTATATAGAATTACAAGAATGCTAGAGTATACAATTAAACCGACCCCTTATTTTTCCTGCTACAAGCAGGTAAATTACACAACTTAGATGGGAAAAATTCTATAGATTATTAAGATTCAAGGCACTCTCTAGGTTAGCCTCTGCTAGTTGGGAAAAGTTAATAGGAAATGCATATTCCGGTTCACCATTGTTGGGAAGAAAGCTTTTGCTTGGTCGTTTAATGCCTACACACATTCACCGTTTGCAAACACCCTCTCAAATGGGCAAAACCCAAGTGGTGGAACACTTATTATGCCAAACTTCCTTACCCCAACACTAAGTAGGTTCTGCATATTAGCTTGGCTTCAGTTCTAAATGGACATGACTATTTGTATCAAGCATGAAGCATGGTATAGCTAATTGAATCAATGGATCGAGAAGGGATTTGGATTTTAAAAGTTTCAAGCCATTTCGGGTCAAATCAGTTTTTGGATTTGGTTCATTTCAGGTTCGAGTTAATTTCGAATTCAAGTTGTTCATGTTTGGGTTTTTTGGGCTGAATCATATTATAGATTTGAGTTGTTTTGGGTCCAAGTTAGTTTTGAGTTCGGATCAATTAACATGATTGAATTAGTTGGATTGGATTAATATCGTTTTCATATCGATTGTTTCGGCGCCTCGTTAGTTACCTTTTAAAGATGCATTTGACCGTTTAGGTTTCAAGTTGTTTCCCATTATGTGATATGTGTTTCTGATGGTTGTAGACCATAGAGAATTGGTGTACCTGCTCTCCCATTGGGTTTCTGGGTCTATGAAATCAACTTGGGTTATGTTAATCGGAAAGTTTATACCTCTGAACGTACGTTTCTTAATAGCATATGTCCCGTTGAAAGCAAGAAAACTCAGAAGGCTTCTCTTGAAACCAAAGTGTTGAGCAGACGATGAAACAACCTTCAGACAAGACAAAAGCCAATTCAAATGTAGTGGAATTGCCACTAACCAGCAGAATTTGAGGAGCACTATATATACAAGTAGGAATACAAGAAATTGATGGTGAGTTCCGAATTGAAAGAAGATAAAGGTTCACAAACATCATTAATCAAAACAATTGATCTTATGTTACAATAATCAAAACAAGAAACAGAAAATGAAGAAATTTTAAGGAAGGTTCTGATTTACCTTTTCTCGCATATCATATTCTTTATAGTTTCCTGATTCGGACACAGATTTTCTGTTAGACATTTGATAAACAAATGCGAATGAGGATTGGGATTGGGATTGGGATGAAAACTCGAGAGTTATAACAGAAAAACGATTGTACGGACTCAATGCAGTTAGCGGATTTGGAGTTTGAATTTCAACATTTAGATACCTTGTATTCTGGACTATAATTCTTTGTTACCAAAATGTGCAAGGTTTAGAAGATAGGCTTTTTACAAAGCAAAATAATGCTGAACATTGATGCATTTATTGACAATTTTATGGTTCGTAAACCAAATACAGATTCCTAGAAAAAAGAATTGAGAACTTAAAGCTTTTGGTCATTTTATACTTGTAATGGTTAAATAAATTCAGAATAGTTTCGGCTGCAAATGTTTCAGAGAGGTCTTGTGCTTCTCCCTTTGGCTCTGCCACAGAGCAAAGCATTCTTTGGAATCGGGTATTCGTCCCTCACGGATCGCACAGGCGAGTACACTCGCAAGTAAAATTGCTGCCCAAGATATTGCCGTGCCCAAAATTCACTCCTCACATTCCACATTCCAACGTTATCTAGAGCCATGTAGATAGCAGTCCATGATCTAGGATATACCTGCACACACCAACAGTTGTTCGAGTCGGGTTAATCTGGATTCGTGTTTTTAACTATATATAAGTTTCTAACCTGTGTGGTGGACCGTGAAACTGCATCTCTTAGATTGTACTCTTTACGACTGTCGGGTGTCCACAATCCTCCATCCATGCTGCCATTGAGAAGTAATGTAAGTTAGGGGCATAAGAGAACAATATTTTTGACTTTGGTTGTCATGTACAATTACTTACCCGACAACCCAAAAGGCATATCCATCGATATGCCAGTTCTGGACAATGCTTTCGTGGTTCTCGAACACGATTTCTACAAAGGCTCGGAAATCAGCACCCATGACCGATGTGTCGAGGTACATCGGTTGACCGGTTGGGTTATCGGAGATGCTTCCTACTCGAAAAACGCCTCCAATGTCGAAGTAGTCAGCTAGTTTCAAAGGTGTATCGGGTGGAACAAAAGAAACACTGTTAACAGCGTATCTTTGCTTCCCATTGACTTGAGCAGCTGAGTTCACTAGCTTGATTGTTCTGGTTATGTTGATGAGACCATAGTGATATGATCCCTGTGGATTCGGCCTCGGTCCACTTGCGGTTAGGTTGGTCCTGAAATGCACCAAAATGAAATATGTATCGTTTTGATCCAAGTTGACATTGAACGTCCAAGTTGATACAATATTGATACTTTAAAGATTCAATTTAGAGTTAAGACCGTTTTGTGATATTAACCGAAAACAATTTATAAGTCGGATCAAGCTTTTACCTGATGGATCGAGCCTGGTTAAGAGACCAGTCGATTTGGGTCGTCGGTCCACCAGGAACAGGGCCGGAAACTGGCTTGTTGGAGTTACTATAATGAAGAGTTCCGGTGGTCGTAAGGATTTTGTCAGTAAAACGAGTCGAGACCGCAATGTAGAAATCCTGGGCAGCTTGGTCCATAGTAACAAGCACAGAATAGGATTGACCCACATGGACATCGAGTGATTCATAGATGGTCTGAACCGTGTGGGTTCCCTCCACTTCGACCAGCTTCATTCTGTGACCCTGAATTCGGAAATTCAATGAATTCTGAACCCCAACATTTGATATCCTAAACCTGTACGTTTTGCCTGTGGAAGAACACCAAATTGTTAACATTTGTACAAATATGTTCATACTTTGTCAAGAAATGGTTCAAGTTTTTAACCCAAAGTGTACCTTGGTCAACTGTGAAAAATGCACCATTTGGTCCATGTCCATTGATCAGAATACCATCAGGGAAAGGAAGTTTATGACCCCCATCTAGCTTAGCTTTCAATTTCTGCACAAATTTAGTACTAACATATAAGATATCTGTAAATATTCGAATTCGTAATATTCATCGTCATCCTTTTAAGAATAAGTTGTTTATTTTACCCTATGATCGGTCTTGAACCAGTCTCCGATAAGAACGGTGAAATCACCGGCGGGGTCGGAGAAAGGGACTGGAATTCTTGGCCTACTGAGGATCCTGATGCCGCCGAACCCGCCGGCGGCCTTGTGTAAAGCAAGGGATGGGAAGTAGTAAAAGCTACCAATCTGGTCTTTTACTTGTAAAATGTAAGTGAAGTTCTTGCCCGGTGGGATTGGACATGTCGTGCCGTACACTCCATCCTCGAACGAGTTCCTCCTTTGCTGCACCCCATTCCTGTTTTTGTACAGATTTAAAATTAGCCGCTCAAAAATAAATTTAAATAATCAATTCATATGTTAACACAATGCATGGTAGGTTCATATTATACTACCAGTTCGGTTGATATTATTGTTGTAACATTTTAAAGATCGTATATTCGAACATATCGCTTACCATGATAAAAGAAAAGGTTCATCAAGGTTGTTGTACACATTGATGATGAGATTGTCATTGGTAACAGAATAGAGATCAGGCCCTGGAAATTGGCCATTTATAAGAATTCCCTGCAGAAAACACAAACAAAAACTCAGCTAAAAACCAGATACAGAAAAACAAAACAATATATCAGCTTACAAACCTGCTGGCGAACACCAAGTGGGAAAATATCACCAAAAGTAACATTCCAGTTGAAGAACCTGTAAGGATCCTCAGCCTGAACAACAACAACAGAAACAAGAAGCAAAAAAACGACAGCAAATCTTTGCCATAACTTGCTAGATTTCATTTTTGCTGGAGAACTGGACATGATTCAAGGACACGGATTTAAGATATATAGAGGGTTTAAGAAGCTCTAGAAAAAGGTTGCAAGCTTTACAGAAGAGCAGGAGACTTCAATGTGGTGTACAGCAGCTGATACGTGACTTGTTTAAACTAAAGTGCATTGCCAACTTAAAGGGAAATGGAGAATTGAATGAATGAAATAATAAAAAAAGAGAAAAGAAAGGAAAACTCCAACCTCCCCACAAGAAAAGGAAGAAGATGAATTGAATGATCTGGTGTTGGTTGTTGGAGTGTTAATCATGTTTTTATAGTGTGCTTGTGTTGGGGGCTTACTCAAATCTTGCGCTGATTCAGCTACCAAAATCTTGCAATTTGCTGGGTCTTTTTGTTCTTAAACTGTCCAGTAAGAGTTTGACACGTAAGGTGCATGGCAAATATAGTGACGAAAGTGTCCTTCAAATATAAAATGATATTAATAGTAAGTATGAATTCAGGACGAATAAGGAACCGCGTTGGGGGGCTAATGGACTTTGATGCATGAGCTGAGCTGGGGTTGAATTGATATGGGATTAATTTAGTTTTAGTCCCTTTATTATCCTAAAATTTTAGGATTTAATCCTTTTACATTTTTTAAGTTGTAACTTACAAGTTACAACTATGACCCTGTTTAGCATTGCTTTTGAAATTAGAGTAAAAGGATTATAAATTAAATGTCAACGCAGTAAAGGGACCAATGCTGCAATTAGATATTAAAATGCATGCCCGTGATTTCTGACGCTACACACGGCATTTCCATGTGGGCTAATTGCTTTACTGTGGACTCTGGACCTAACAAGTCCAGCTTGGGTTAGATCAATGGCTGATATTGGTATTACAGGTTTGGACCCACTTTAATCAACGGTGGAGATGGATGATAATTAGTCTTTTCTCGACAGTTGATCATTTGTACGCGGAGAACGTAATGGAAAAGACTGGGATGTTGAAGGACGTCTCTTTTTAACATTAATTTGGGTTGTTTTGACAGAATGATGACAGTGAGTTTTCATATTTGTAAATTTCTTTGATTTGATTGCAAGTCAAATATCATGCTAATAAATTCATGGGCCTTTTATGTGTATATCCCGTAATTGGATCGAATAATAAAGGGTTTGATGTAAGGATGAGTATTTGATCGAATTGAATTTTGTCGTTTTTAAGATTTTGAGTTAGTTGGGTTGCAAGTTTTATTTTTAGGGATGGAACCAAGATTTAGGGGTGGGGTCAAAACATAAAATTTAAAAAGTGAAGGATAAAATCATAATTATTCTAATTTTTCAAAAAATAAAATAAAATAAAGAGTTAAAAAGTAAAAAAAAAAATCCTCTATGGAGCAACAGTCCCTCCCATAAACACTATATCTCCGTCTCTCTTTATTTTATAACTCAAATTTTATTTAAATTTTTTTTAGTCGAGCTTATGAAATTCAACTCAAGTCATATCGAGTTGTTCGAGTTAATTGATTTTAATTTTAATCTTTCTATAACCATATACATTATACTTATACATACATACATATATATATATATATATTCTTAATGTTTTTTCTTATGTGGTATACATATATCAAGCAGAGTTGAGAACTCAACTCGAACTTAAAAATCAATCCACTAGTTACTAAAATTTCGAGTTATTCAAATCTTATTTTATAACTCAAACTTTATTTGAAAAAAAATTTAACTTGAGTTTATGAAATTATGATTCGAGTCAAGTCGAGTAGAGTTTTTTCGCGTCGGGTCGAAAGATTTGACTTTTTTATCAGGTCGAGTTTTGCTCCTCCTAATTTGATAGCTATTAAATATGACCGCAACTTTGAATTCTAATGTCGTAAACAAAATAAATTGAATTGAAAGTACAACATTCATAATAAACTCTGCAATATTCAGTCTAGATTAATGGACCGATGAATATAAATAAGTAGTTATAATAAAACAATTAATGTCCAAATTATTCTTTCTAAGCAGTTGTCAAACATTTAAGTTTGAGCCAGCAAACACTTGAGAAAACTTTCTGGTGAAATAAGTGAATAAATGTTGATTCATATTTGATCTTCTAGAACAAGTAACAGTCTTTGTTTAAAACTATACAACAGGATTGAAAATGAACTCCAAATAAATAGCTGAATAAAACTCGTTGATTTCGTAGCTCTTTGCAGGCAAGTTCGCCTGTCGGATAATCCCTCCAATTTAGCTGCTGAGCTGTGTTGTTGGACGGCGCTTGGAACCCCCCTCCGGCAAGCATCACTCAACTTTCAAACCATTACTGGTCTGTCTGGTCTGCAAATGTTTCAAAAGAAGTAGTAATATTGAGGATGACATTGAATTCGGTGGCTATATTATTATTTTTATATAGAAAACGGTTAGTTTTATTAATATATATATATAATCATAATCGTAAAATAAATAATTTGAATATTTTTTTATAACCGATGACACAATAAATGAGCCACTTGAGATATACTAGGACCATACATGAAAAACATTAAAACCTCAATCAAAAAATTTGAACAAAACATAGCTACAAACAGATCTGACTACATCGGTAAACGAATCACAAAAACAAATTTGTTTTTAATAAAAATAAAAAAAACAAAGAAAATATAATATAATAAAAAAACTCTAACAGTCAATAACCAACACTAAAATTATTATCGTTGTACGCCATCAAACAAGATTTGAAGAAAAAGATGCGGCGGAGTAACCCAATTTTAAATTGGAGGAGTAAAGCATATGGTGGGTATATTAAATCTAAAATTAAGCGATTTAATTGAAGTTAATCATATTGTTTACTCTAATAGCAATTGAATCCAAATTCTCTTCTAAATAGGTTTACTTACTATGAAAAAAAATTATATTTTAATACACAATATTATATAAAAAATATACAAGTCTACGTAATTATTATTTAAAACGGAATTTAAATTTTTAATTTTAATTACAAACTTTAAATTTTAAATTCTTCAAATTAATCTTTAAAACTTTAAATCCTAAACTAAATATATAATCCCAAACATGTATTTTTTCATAAAAATAAATATAACATTCATGAGCATAAAGTCATAAAACATGTATAGTTCATTCATAAACCTCAAATCATAAAGCTTAAAGCTTAAATTTAAAACTTTAATTCTCTCTCAAAAATTTTAATAATTAAAGATTGCGTCACAAAATTTTCAAGCTAATAGTGGCGGCTTTGGTCGTCTACCGGCGGTAATTTACTTTGTTTCTTTTTATATTTTTTGTTTTTCGTCAGCTATTTGGCATGTTCTTTGTTTGCCGTTATAGCACGTTTTTTGTCTGCCTATATGAAATGTTGATATTAAAGACGTTTACAACTTGGTGCATGCTACAATTGAATATTGTCGCTCAACGTTGCGTGGGTTGGTTGTTCGCGAAGTTAACCAAGACGTCTTCTCTTTTTTATTGGTTGGAGTAGTTCAATGGTCCGTGCTCTTCCAGTGAGCACTCCAAAATTTAACTATGGTGTTAGATTTGAAGAACGCTGATGAAAATTTTATGAGAAAATTTGTGTTTGCTATTCACATTTGTATACTCTTTATTTTAAGGTTTAATTTTGTATTTTAAGATATGTTTATTTGTGTATTTTTTCATTCTTTTAGTAAAATCTCGTGTTTGGTTCTATTGAAAAAAGCGTAACAAAAGAAGGTTAATATCGTAGTAACTTATTCGTGAATTTCAATTCTGTATTAGTTATGCTTATATTTGTGAAAATCATATTATATAAATATCTTATAAATTATTATTTTGTGAGGAAATTATAGATTATTATTTGGGTTTTGCTAATAATATTCTTGTAATTAATTTTTATTTTATTTTTTAAATAGAATTTATTTAATGTAACTAATTAACCTCCTAAAAAGTTGTATTCTACCCATTAAATGAATTAACATAATTAATTCTTATTAACAAAATGAATATGATCATTACTTTTGCTACTGACTATTCAAATTGTGATCTCTATTTCTTCTTTCATGTGTTTTTTTATTCAAAATTGTATTTTTTGGCAGCAAATTTGAAAGCAATTGAGGGCCATAATTTTGAATAATCAAATAATTGAGTGCCATAATTTTATTTCAAAGCAGCTGATTGATATGAAAAGTTAGTATCAAGTATAATAATTGATTCTATTACAAGAACATGAAGGATTCATAAACATTTCACAATAATTGCTTTAATCACTTGCCGCAGATTGATCATGAAAGATTTTTACGTTGAAGTTCATCCATCAGCAGATGTGCAACAGACATGTATGCCAACTCTCGAGCTATCTTTCGATTCTTCAAGCACAAAAAACTATGATAAGTACAAAAGTGAACTACATACACAAGCATGTACAAACATATAAATTATGATTCAAGACATGAATAAACAAGATAGAAATATTTAGTATACTAATATATGAACATGAAGTATTACCTAAAACTTCAAAGAAAATACAGGATTTAATCCTGTATCGGCTGCTATTTTTTGCCTCTTTTGTGATATAAAAGAAGTGTCTGCATCCATTTATTTACGGCAATAATCTTTTCATTGCTAGGACAAGTAAGTTTAGTGTGACCGGATTGTTTGCATATGGAACAATTTTTAGTTAATTTCTTTCCTAATTCTTTTTCACCCTTAACACGCTTCTTTTTCGGATGCCCTTTCTTTTTTTATTGCAGAGGGGGCAACACTTCATCTCCAACTCTAAGTGCATTGCTTAAAAGGATACATTAATCTTCTGGTAATGTGTTTTCATCTATCACTTCTTTACTAGTACTACTAGCTTGCAATGCATCACACCACCATCGTACAAGTAATATATGACGATAAAATATACCCCAAAATTCAAATTTTTTTGCAACTGCACATAGTTGTATCCAGTATTTAAAAAGGCGCTACTGAGGCGCGCCTAGACGCTAAGGCGAGGCGAGGGTGAAACACCTAATTGGGTTTAGGCAAGGCGACTTCAATGAAGCGCGGCAAGGCGCAAAGGTGACGAGGCGATGAAGCGATGAAAGGCGACGCCTTGTCAAATTATTTTCTTTTTTTATCTGTATTTTATATTTTTTGTATTTATTTTCTTTTACATATTAAAGTAGATCATATCTAAGTTACACAAAAAACATTAGTCAAAGTAAATTTGTCTAATGAAATTTAAATTAGCCTGGTTAAATTTTCAAGTTCGAACTTCGAACTAATATTGATTGTTTGATAGACTGTAAAGTTATTTCAAGTTTAATTTTTAGTTATTTAAATTCAGATGAATTTGATTAAGTTTTTTTTCATCATGATTTGTCCAATGATATTATAATATAATGTGTAGTTTGAAAAGCATATATATATATATATATATATACAAAAAAATCATTACACCGATTTTGAGAATATAATGTAATGTTTCTAAATACTCAAAAGCTGAACAATGTTTTATTAGTTTCAAGTATACTTTTAAATATTTTTTTAGTTGTCCTCCTGATTTCTAAGTCTTTTCTCCGACTAATTTAGATCGTCTCGTATCGCACTAAATCCCTCGTTGGGAGTTTTTTCATACAAAGGGATCTGCTTACCACTTGGATCATCCCTTTAGTTATGTTTTTAAATATTTAAATTTAAATTATAACTCTAATTAAATCAAATTTAAAATTAAATTAATTTATCCCAATCTTTAAATTTAAAATAAAATTATTATTAAAAACCTTAAATATCAATGAATGACATGAATTAATAAAATGAAGTTAAAAATTGGATATAGACAAGGGTGAGTAAAAAAAAAAGAATTTGTAAGGAAGCAAACATGGTTGCCGCCAAGCCCTCTCTCACCTACTAAGCAAAATAAAATTTCATACAATTTCAAGTTTTAACTCTTGCTAAGTAGCTAAGGAAGACGATACTAAGCTCAACTGCTCAAGATACTTCTCTCTCTTTCTATCTTCCTTTCTATATATCTCTCTCACCTCTGTAGTTTTAAATTTTTTTCACGTTACAAACCCATTTAAGGTGAAAAAAAATCTACGCTATAAAAGTGAAAAAAAATAAAATCTTGTTCACATATTCCTCACCTGAAACTCAAAATCGTTTTATTATCCTCCATTTAAGGTACTTCTACCATGTTGTTTTTATTGAGTGCTTGGAATCTGTTAGAACTTTGTCTTTGATCATCATTTTCTCTTATTATTCGAGCTTTCTCTCTTGTTGTCTCTGTTATTCTATCACTTACGCCTTGCTTGACTTTTGATATGCGGATACTTAAGACTTCCCTCTCCCCTGGTTATTAAGCACTAGTTTGATTCTTGAAGAACTCGAGGATACTTAAGCTTAGTATCGTCTTCCATAATTCAAATTCTTTAAGGAATTATGGGTTATTAAGCATTGTGAGAAATGGATTATTAAGCTTAGTATCGTCTTCCATATTTATTTGGCTTTCATCCATAATTTCATAATTCTAAACCCGAGCATGATTGAATATTTGGGAATGTTGTGTAGTTTAAAATAAGATACTTATTATGATGTTGAAACTTTTTTTGATCCAATATTATGTTGTTGAAACTTGAAAGCAAGTATTGTAAACCAAGTTATCTTATTTTTATATGATGATATCGTAATTTCTCTTGATTATTGTGTTGATATTTGATAGGTTTCTATATTGACAGGCATGAAAAAAATATACTACTAGAAGGACTGGTTTGGGTTGGAATCATGGCTATTTGGTTAATCCTAAGGTCACGAATGATGTCACTTGCAAATATTGTTTGATAGTTTCCAAAGGTGGAATTCATCGGTTTAAACAAAAAGACAAGTCGTCGTTTAACCGGTCAAAAATAAATGAATAAATTAACCTCTTTCAATAAATAATAATATAAAGAAATTAAATAGATATAGGGAAAGAGGGTCGATCCGCAGGAAGATTAGCTGGACTGATTGACTGAAGACTGCTTTAATTATTACTTCTAGGAATATCTGTAAAATAAATAAATAAAATGGGGAAAGTGATCTGATATTGGTCGAAAAATAAAATAGCAAGATTTAAATGCAGAGGTAAAAAGATTAAGAAAAACCAAGTATGTGAAATAGCCTCGAACCACCTCCTTCAATTCTTTTGATCACTGAAATAGATTTTTATTTCGGGGATCATGTCGGTTACAGTCTACGAGGCCCAACCCGTCGTAACTTGTTTCTCTCTCGTGTAACCAATCCTCCTAAGTCTATATTCGAAAGATGGTTCTTAAATAATTCAACCACGTCTATCGCCGTTAAAATATTTAGAATGAAAGCAGGAAAAACCCGACTCAAAAATTGTCTAAAAAGAATCGCTTCTGATTTTATCTTTCCTTAGCGGACCGCCGCTAAGAGTGTTCATAGGAAGTCAAATTTGTCACAGGCTGATCCTTCCGCCCAACTGTGTTTTTAAGCGATTTCAGACCAACATACCCTTTTTTTATTTGAAAAACTGTTAAAAACTTTTAGTAAGGTCGATTGCCAAACTATCTAAGCAAAAAGATAAAAATGATTTCCCAAAAGAATTTAAGCAAAGTTCAATTCTCACGAATCGAATTGACTTGGCTGGTTCTTGGCTTAAAAGATTTAGCTAAGCATGATATTGATTATCATGCTTAACTTGATTTTAGAAAAGTAATTAAATGGCATAAAACAAACGAAACAGGGAAAATAAAGGAAAAGAACTTGAATTAAATCTAGAAAATGTTTACAAAGGAAAAGATAAAAAATACTCAAAGCTAGAAGATGATCTTAAGCCTTCACCAAAGGTTGGTATTTATAGGCTTAGATTACAAGGATAAGAGATCAAAATAACAATTTCAAATTCAAAATAAAACCAAGTGGATAGAACTGATAATCTGATCGGATCTTCTCTCGGAACATTCCATGATCTTCTAGAGGTTGCCACGTCACTGCCACGTCAGACGCGTCGTGCCTAGTGTCGTGCCCACAATTCCAGTCATGACAGAATTATAATAAAAACTACAAAAATGCCCATTTTTTACTGATATTTTCAGAATTGGATCCCTGCACAAAATATAACAAAAACAACATGTATTAAGCAGCAAGAAGTCCTAATAACTAGAAAAATAGCAAATGAAGTATGTCACATTTGAGAACTCATCACAACATCTAGATGATGGATATAAAAATATAAGAGCTTGTACCAAGTGCCCTACTCATGTGAGAGAAGAAATGATTGATCATTTCGACAAAAAAAAGAAAGAACGAAAGAAGATGAACTTGGTGCATGAGTATGACTATGATCAAATGATTGAATTTGATGATGAAGATGAAATGCAAGTGCTAGAAGACGGCCCAAAAGAAAAGAAAGTCATGAGAATGAGACCAATGAATCCTAATGTGAAAAGATCAAGGCAAGTTGGTCCAATGGATGCTTTTATCAAATCTCCTACACCAACAACGGGCAAACAAACAACCATTAATGAGACCTATAAGAAAGAACAAAGGGAGAAGGCATGTGCTGATTTTGCAAAATGGATGTATGATGCTGCAATTCCTTTTAATGCTCTCACTTGTCCGAGCTTTAAAGTCGCTATTGATTCAATTACTAGAACTGAAATTGGAATAAAGCCGCCAAGTGCTTATGAAGTAAGAGTCCCTCTCTAGAATAAAGAAGTTGCAAATACTAATGAGAATATGATAAATCATAAAGAAGAGTGGGCGAAAACTAGATGTTCTATTATGTCAGACGGATGGACTGATCGTTATGGAAGGACAATCATTAATTTTTGGGTAAACTACTGCAGTGGTCACTTATGTTTCCCTTTAGTATAGAGTTGGTCACCGATTTTGAAAAATGACCAGTAAGGTCACTTACGTTTTCGGGGCGTAAATTTTTGGTCACCAACCGTTTAATGTTGTTAAACTTTAACGGTTTTCTCTGATTTGGCAATTGAAAAAATAGGGGTAATCTACTGCAATGGCCCCAAAATTCCCAAAATTTCGGAAAACCCCCAAATTCATAAATTCCTAAATCCTTAAATACCTAAATCCTTCAATCTGGTCACTCTTGCCGTCGTTGGCCACGATTCCGACGACGGAATGTAGTGTCCTCCCTTCTCCCAAACACCAATGCACCAATCGTCGTCGTTCAATCGTCACTTGTTACAAATCGATCGATTGAATTTTTTAAATATTTCAATCTTCGTTCGACATTTTGCACGACTCCGATCAATTTTTGGCAGCGGCGTGGTAGGGTAAATGATCATGATGGTCCGACGACGGATGTGGTGGGCGGCGGCGTTACAATCGGCGATGGAATCGACTTAAATCACGATTTAAGTTTGGTTGAGTTAGGGATTTCGAATATGGGGGTTATTTTGTGAATTTTGAAAATTTAGGGATTTTTTAACTGTCAGATTAGAAATTCGTCAAAATTTAACGGCATCAAATGGTTGGGTGACCAAAAGTTTACATCCCGAAAATATAAGTGACCTTACCGGTCGTTTTTCAAAATCGGTGACCAACTCTGTACTGGGGGAAAACATAAATGACCACCGCAGTAGTTTACCCTTAATTTTTTAGTTAATTGTTCGAGAGAAAACATGTTCCTAAAGTCCGTTGATGCGTCAAGCTATTCAAAGACAGGTGATAAGCTATATGCCCTACTAAGTAGTATTGTGGATGAAGTAGGTGAAAGCAATGTTGTACAAGTTGTAACAGATATTGGAAGTAACTTTGTGGCTGTTGGTGCACTCTTGAAGGCAAAATATCTGCATTTGCATTGGACTCATTGTGCGGAAAATTGTATTGATCTGATTCTTAAAGCTATTAGAGCAATGTATGTTATTGATAAAGTCTTTAAGAGGGAAATTCAGATTAATAGTTTCATTTATCAACGCCCAGGTCTTTTGAATATGATGAGACAATTCACTAAACAAAGAAACTTTCAAAGGCCAACGAAGACAAGATTTGCGACTACTTTTATCACACTTTCATCGATGCACAAACAACAAGACAACTTAAGAAAGATGTTTACATCTCAAGAATGAAGAACTAGTAAATGGGCCAAGGAACCTGAGGGAAAAGAGCTGTCGATATTATTTTGATGCCTTCCTTTTGGAATGACATTGTATATGCATTGAAATTAAGTGGCTCTTTAGTTCGTGCACTAAGATTGGTGGATGGAGAGAAAAAAATGACATGGGATACATATATGAGGCTATGGATCGTACTAAAGAAGCTATTGCAGCTTCATTTAATGGAAATGAGTCCAAGTATTCCGAAGTGTTCAAAATGATAGATAAGAGATGAGAATGTCAGCTACATCGCCCTTTGCATGTTGCTACCCACTTTCTTAATCCTGAATACTTTTATGACAATCCTCAACTTCAAGAATGTGAAAAAGTGGTAAATGGCTTGTCTGCATGTATCTTAAGGTTGGTCTGTGCACCCGGTATGCAAGACAAGATTATAAAGGTGCTCACTGCTTACAAGAAAGCACATGGACTATTTGGGAATCAATTGGCTATTAGACACAGGAAGACTAAGGCTCCAGGTAATTAAAATTTAACTATCATATGTATGATATATTCTATACTTTTATTTATCTAAATCTAACTTTTAATGTTGCAGCTGATTGGTGGAAATGTTATGGTTCTTCAACAACTACTTTGCAACAATTTGTCATAAAAATTTTGAGCCTTACTTGTAGCTCATCAAGATGTGAGCGAAATTGGAGCACTTTTGAGCAAGTAAGTCAACTAAGTTATTTAATTACCAATGTTAAGTTATTGGTATTGAGGTATTCTGATAATTAAAAACTAAATATACTTCTCTCGATGTCTCACAGATTCATACCAAAAAGAGAAATAGGCTCACACAATCCGGACTAAATGATTTGGTGTATGTCAAATACAACTAAGCATTGCTTCAACGGTATGAGTTGCGAGATAAAATTAACCCGATAACTTTGAAAGACATTGATGAAAGTAATGAATGGTTGACTGGAAGGACAGAGGAAGATGCTCAAGATGAGTTTATATACGTAGAGGATAAAGGTCTTACTTGGGGACATGTTGCCACTGTTGCCGAAGTTCATGAAGAAGGATTCAATTTGAGATCAAGAGAGAGCACACAAGGAGGAAGAGATGACAGTTCAAGTCAACCCTTGCGACAAGAAGATGAAGATGACGATGAACATGAGGAAGACGACGAAGGCTACCACTCATTTGATGGAGATGATATGGAGGAAAATTTTGCAGGAAAAGATGATTACATATGATGACATATTATCTTACATCCTTTTGAGATTATTATATAGTTAGCTACCTTGCTTTGACTATTTACTTATAAAGAAATTGCTAGTGCATGAAATTATGAGCTTTTGTTAAAATGAAATAACATTGCTCTTTTTGATTAGAAGGTTAAAAATATAATTAATGAAATTATGAGCTTTTGTTGAACTTGTAATCTTTTTTAAAGTTTTAAATTTTTACCGAATAAGCATGTCATTATATGGTGAAATCAAAATTATGAGCTTTTGTATGTCCAAAATCCAAATGTGATGGCATCTTGCAAAGTGATCAGGTTTGTTCTTTTCAAACAACTCATTCTTGAGCTATCTAGTCCGTGGATTTTTTGTTTCAATAAAATGGTCACTCGACTTATTGATTTAAAAAAAAGTGCTTAATAAATCAAATGCTAATGATGAATACTCTTTGATGTTTACATTTCAGGTTTAATGTAAAGAACATCCTCTAAGTCTTCTAAAGAAAACAAAAATGAAGTTGATTTGTTCTTCTTGCTTGAGTCTTGAGTTGACAGTATAGAAATAAAAAAAATCTGCATGGTGCGCCTTACTTCAATAAGGCGTGCGCCTCTCGCCTCGGATATTAGACCCCTATCGCCTTAGTGTGCCTTTTGCCTTTTTTTAACACTGGTTGTATCTCCATCCCAAAAATTTTATGAGATATATTCTTTTCTCTTTCAAAATATCGTACTATAAATTTATTACCTTCGATATGAATCATAGAATATTGACCTATTCTAGTAATTTCTTCCTGAAATTTTTTGAAAGCAAATGGTGTAAAGACTTGAAAAACTTGTTCTTCCAATGGTGACTTTGTTTTCAAAGAAGTTGGTCTAAGTAGCAACCATATTCGTCTGCATACATCCTTGACTAATTTTTTGAACTCTAAAATTCACCTAAAATATTTACAATAAAAATAATCAGTTAAACGAAAAATAATATAAGATATTTTCATGAAAGTTTAACAAAAAAAATTACAAACATGCTTAATAAAATCAGTTAAACATGTATGAGAAGAAACAAATCTCTTGATAAATGCATTTATACTCTTTGATTTTTCGGTAGTTATCAACCCTCTAAAAAAATTATCACGAAGATAAGTTGGTGCCCAAAAATATTTAATATTGTACAAACCTTTGATATTTATATTGTCTTGCAACTTAGATTTTGCAACCATGAGGGTCCAATTGTGTTTAAACTCTTCATGTACATTCATCTTATACAAGTGGTAAAAACTAGCACACCAATTTTTATAGTCATCACAAAGAAGAGTTGCAAACCAGCAACTAAATTTGAAAGTAAGATGTCAAATAAAAAAGTTATATTTTGTGGTTGATATTTCAGTTGCAATTGCTTGAGTCATCCAAGGGTCTTGACCAGTTATAATAGTCTTTGGCGATTTTTTTACAATACTAACAAAAGTCTATTATTCGAAAAGACTTGAAAAACTAGAGTTAGTAGAAAAAATATATCTGAAATTTTCTAATTTAATTTAAAATGACATAAAAAACTAGAGTTATTAAGATATTTAAATGCATACCTTCATCAACCACTTGAAAGTAGATGTTGTTTCATTACGAAGGATTGCACACCTAAATAAAATAATTTTTTTTCAAGATTGTCCATACCAACAAAAAGCCCACATAGCATTTCGTATGCATTAAATTTGTATATGGTATCAAAAGCGACTACATCACCATGCTTTTTGAACCAATCAAAACTATGAGCTTGACACCAAAATAAATTTTTAAGTCTTCTATCTCCATCCACGATAAAGGTATATTGAAACATTTTATTTTCTTGCTTTGCAGAATTTATATACTCTATAAGATTCTTTGCATCATCAGCTCCAATCATTCGTTTGACTCTATCAAAAAGGTTGTGAACATCTTTGTCAATAAATGACAACTCACCATGCTTGACATTTTTTTGAAGCTCCAAGACTTTAATTATTTTTCTTACTTGTAGTCCAGCTTTTTTGTAAAACAAGATTTGTTTTTCATCCTCAGAAGTGATAGTTCGATTTGTCGGAAAAAAAAACGCATTACTTCAAGTGAAATTATATTATAATTGTGCAAATTGACAAATTTTGTAACATGCCACACTTTCTAAAAAATATCAAAGTTCTTTTTTAAAGTAATATGCATATGAGCCTTGCAATCACATTTTGAGGACTTAATATTTCTCTGAGGTTTGAAGTGATCAGCTAACTTTAAACGTTGTTTTTCTGCACGATGGCATAAAATATCAAGCCTAATAGTTCTTGCTTTTCTTGTATCGGATCGATCTTTTCGAACAACAAATCCATGTCGTTTTGCATAATTGTTATAGAAAGCAAATGCTTCGTCTTCACTTTCAAAGGTTTGACGAATAAAAAGTTCATCATCTTGCTCATCATTTTTATATTCCATTAGAGGTTCATTCAAGTCGAAATCAAGCATCGCTATATGTTAAAAATTAAATTGTTAAGACAAATTAAAAAAATAAATACACAGAAATTACAGTTAAACCTTTGTTAGAATAAATCTTAAATGAAAACTAAATAGTTAAGACAAAATTAAATAAAAATAAAGGCTTAAACGTTAGATAGGTGCCCAAACTATACCCTTTTTCCAGTTAGATGCCTAACGTTTGTTTCGGGCCACTTAGGTACATAACGTTTCATTCCGTAACCCATTTTAGGTTTTAGCCGTGACGGACGTTAAAATTTTTCGTTAAAGGACACATGGCATGTTTTTAGATTTTCTGATATTAAAAATAATAAAAAAAAATAAAATTAATTAATTAAATCCCTTAAACCCATCTTCTTTCCCATCAAACCATCTCTCCCCTTGTTCTTCTTTCCTCTCCTCTTCACCGTTGAACGACATCTCCACTGATGAAAAACTGCTCATTGGCATTTCATCCCCGTTATCTACATCTTCGTCTTCGGCGTCACCTTTCTTCGACTTCTTTATCTCCGTTGCAACATCCATCTTCTTCACATTTTCTTAAGTTCATTTTCAACAGACAAAACTAATAGCAGGTCGCTATGGTGGCTTCTAATGTATTGCCATAGATTTTGAATTTGCACTGATTTACTTCTCAGAAGTCATTTTAGGGGGGTATATCATGGCTTGGAAAATGAGTGGCAGAAATGATGACTAAATCCCTTTGTTGTTGTGTGTAATCATTTGGATGTACTGGTAATTCCATTCCCTTTGTTGACATGTTTATCCTCTAACCATGTATATATATATATAGACTTGTAGACTTGTAATTTCACAAGATGGGATGCAGGGGAACAATGCAGTATGCAGATTTCAAAATTTTCAAATGCTACTGAACCCTCTGTAATGTTTAGGGGCACTGAAATGAGTCAAATTATTTACACATTCCGTTAATCGGATTCCTTTTGATTCCTAGTTGCCTTTAATTTGTGATTGTTTCTTCACTGAAACCATGCGACGAAAATTTTTTGTGTTGTCATCGAGCTTTGCATGCATTCAAAATGGTGTATGATTCCGTGAACAAAAATCATATATGATGCCTTTGCAGAAATATAATCGAAATTACTTGGCAATATACGAAATGGAAAGTTGCAGTTTTCGTTAACGCCTTACAAGCAGCAAACAAAGGTGATTTGTAAATATAAATTTCAACTATCTATAAAACTAATAGCATGTCGCTATGGTGGCTTCTAATGTGTTTCAGTTCCAGGTTGCTTCTAGAGAAGATAAAGTGTCTTGGGTTATTACTAAAGGAAATAGGCCATTAGCTATTGTTATGGTTATTACTAAAGAAAATGTGAAGAAGATGGATGTTGCAACGGAAATAAAGAAGTCGAAGAAAGGTGACGTTGGAGACGAAGATGTAGATAACGGGGATGAAATGCCAATGAACAATTTTTTACTAGTGGAAATGTGGTTCAACGGTGAAGAGAAGAGGGAAGAAGAACAGAGGAAGGGGGAGGGATGGTTTGATGGGAAGAAGATGGGTTTAAGGGATTTAATTAATTTAATTTTTTATTTTTATTTTTAATATCAGAAAATTTAAAAACATGCCACGTGTCCTTTAACGAAAAATTTTAACGTCTGTCACGGCTAAAACCTAAAATGGGTTACGGAATGAAACGTTAGGCACCTAAATGGCCCGAAACAAACGTTTGACATCTAACTAGAAAAAAGGGTATAGTTTGGATACCTATCTCACGTTTAAGCCAAAAATAAATAAACTAAATAATTAAAATTGTTATATATGTTTTACCTTTTTAGTAGATGTTAGAAATTAGGAGCTGGTGATACGCTGCCAAAAGGAGCTTGATGAATGCCAACAAAAAATACAGTTTTGAATGCAAAAGAAAAGAACACATGGAAGAAGAAATATAGATCACAATTTGAATCGTCAATAGCAAAAGTATCAGTCATATTTATTTTATTAGTAAATATTAATTATGTTAAATCAATTTAATGAATATAATATAATTTTTATGGGGTAATTAGTTACATCAAATAAATTTCATTTGAGAAAATAAAATAAAAATTAATTATAAAAATATTATTAGTTCTTGTTGACATCAAAATCCTTATTATTTATACAACAGTAAATATACATTTGTATAATATCAATTTAATAAATTAATTTAGATTGAAAACATTTATGTCTTACAACGAGAGATTCATATTGAGATTAATTGTATTTTTTTGTAACAAAGAAAAGATTTATTCCTTTGTAACACTTTATTTAATAGAATTAGACTTTGACTCGAAACAATTAAAATTTTGACTTGACGTAAAAAAAAATCGACTCAATTTTTTTAATAAAATTTGAGATATAAATTAGAGTTCGACTGGCTTACTCCACCAGGCGCATCTATAATACTTTGGAAAAATCATCCGAAACTGAATTGATATAAAATCTGTAAAGTGATTCGAATTTTATCATACCTAAATAATATATAAACACGTTTGTAATTCGAAACAACCTCTTTTCCTAAAAGAATAGAGAAACAGCTTTGCAATCAAATTTTCAGCCTGAAATCAAGGGAAATCAGTTTAAAAGGGAAACCTGAAAAGAATTTTGATGTAGTAATCAGCCTTGTGGCCTCGTTAAAGTCGAATCTAGAAGAGGCAATGTCGTCCTAGTTTTGTCATAGGGGTTATATTTTGATAGTGGCCTCGTTAAAGTCGAATTTAGAAGAGGCAATGTCGTCTTAATTTTATTATAATAATCTCGTTTGGTAATTAGCGGATAGCTGATAGCGAATTATATTAGTTGATAGTAGATAGCTTCACTAAATGCGAGTTACGTGTTGAGTGAGTAGGTAAGAAGACAAACAGTTTTATTTACCGTGTTTATTTTACATAGAACTTGCGCTTGACTTGACGCAATTCCTGAACTCGGGCTGGACTAGACGCGAGTTTATCCTACATGAGTTGAAAGTATTTATCAAAATAATCTTTAAAGAGGTTATTTATCTAATTAATTATTTTAAGAGTATATTTAGATGATTTAGCCGGAGGGAGCAGATCTAGTTGACAAAGTCCTCTCCTAATAAATTTCTGCAGTGTTATTTGAATTAATTAATTAATTAATTAATCGAATACTGATAATTATATAAAAAAATCAATTCGGGAACGTAATTAATGGATTATACAGTGAAGGTCGGCTCTGTTTGGCAGTGAATATTCTGGAAACTGAGTTAACCCAAAAAGGAAATCTAAGTACCCAAATCAAGCCCAATTTCAGTTGAATAAAATGGTGGAGCCACGTTCAGAAAATTGACCCATCATTTGATGCATTACGGATCCCTGGACCTGGAGACCATCTCCTTCAGTCCTTCACTGCAGTTTTTTTTTGGGTTTAATCATAGTTATTAATTTATTGGTTGACTAATAGCAAATATCCATTATAAGGATAATTATTTTAACTCAATTTATTATATTCATAAAGTTAAAATTCAAACTCTAAATTTATTTTAAAGAATCTAATGTTGCATCCCACGAGACAAACTAGTTATTGGTACTAAAACTTTTTAAGTAACATTTAACAATGAGTTCTAAACTTATACCGAGCAAGAAAATCAATGATAGATTGGGCGCAACAATTGAAATGGGGAATTAATCATCTAAAAGATGTGGAGAGAATCACTACAATTTATAAATTTCAAAGTTAATGTATGACTATACAACGTCCACAACCGCGATATTACAACTGCGTTCATAACTATTACTGTAACCAGAATTTAATACTATGATTGAAATACTTTCTTCTGCCCTTCAGCGACTTGCCAGTTGCCACGAGATTTCATAGCCTAACAGGTTGTGACTTGTGACGGCAGAATACTAAATCCCATGGGCCACGGTGAACAGCTGTTCTGAATGCCAAGTGCCAACGGCATGCCTTATGTATGTGTTTAGACGCAAGTGTGTCGATTAAAGTCGTTTAAATCCCAGAAAAGTTCCATTTTAAAGAGTGGAGTGTAACTATCAATGGGCGCTCTTTATATTTTTTAATGATTAATTTAAGCCCCAAGTATTTTGCCTTAATGTGGTTGGGTTTGTGGGTTTAAGTGGCTATCTTGTAAGATAATGGGAGCAGTCAATATCCTTAATTATATAACATTGACTAATCCAACTCTTGAAATTAATATGACTAAAACATTTTAAACTATTTCATTAATTACATCTTAATTCCATACATATAAATATATATTTCTGAGCAAACATATTTGGCCGGTTGTCGAGTTATTTATCTTTATTTTCTCATATTTATTTAGGTCATGGGTTTTAGACCCACTAGGAGCACTCTCTTTCTTTCTCCTATAGTCTCCCTTCTCCTCCCCTCTAAGTAGGATTAAGATTAAATTTGGAAATTGCCAATATATATATAATATTAATATTTTTTTAAATAAATTAGTGTGATTACATAATAGCATATGTTCATATTTTTAATCCTTTAATAACATACATACATATATGTTAAAACTTGAATATTTTAAAATGCACGTCATTTTTTTTTACAGAAACTACTCCATCAACTTTTGTGACTTGACTCTAGTCAAATTTATTGTTTATAATAATTATATTTGTGTTTTTAATATAAACACAAGATATTTAATTAGAGAGTTGATATCCATATCTCAGAGGAAGAAGAAATTATTTCATGGACCCTGTTCACTATGTCATATGTGGTCCAGCTAATAAGACTCATCTACTTTAATTTAACTACTCATTAACTATCTACTCTATATCAACATATAAGAAAAAAATAATAATCACCTTAAAAATAATATAAATGAACCTTATTGACCGAGACCACGAATGACGTGGTGAAACATGGTTCATCTAATATTTTTTGTAGAGGAAGAGTGTACACATTAAGATGAAGTAACGGTCCTTGGCATTGATTGATGAATGAAACGACGGTTCATTAATAGCCGTTGATTCAATCTTCGCGTGGGCCAAAATAATTACAGAAGAAAGCCCAGCCTGCCATTTCTTCTTTCTCTCTCCGTCTCTGTCCCGTATTTATTCAAAGAAGAACACAAACATGGAAACCATTACACATTAGACAGAAATGGAAAATTTCCGTGTTCTATGACTGTCAAAACTTGAAATAAAATAAAAACCAAACTCCAAACCCCCTATAAGACACAAACAGACGCAACTCCCCCCTTCTTCGTCCTTTGTCGTTCACTTTCAAAAAAAAAATAAAAAAAAATTGAAAAATGCATGCGAAAACGGATTCAGAAGGGACGAGTATCGACGCTTCATGGCCGCCAAGGTCGCCTCGGCGGCCGGTTTACTATGTCCAGAGCCCGTCGAACCACGACGTCGAGAAGATGTCGTATGGCTCGAGCCCCACGGCTTCACCAACTCACCATTATTACCATTGCTCCCCTATTCACCATTCCCGGGAATCGTCCACGTCGAGATTCTCGGCTTCTCTCAAAAACCCCAGGGGTCTTTCCGCTTGGAAGCATGTGCAGCTTGGTCGTGGCGACGGTGATGACGACGACGACGACGATGAAATGGACGGTCGTGATGGGAGTAGGGCTGATAAAGTCAGGCTTTATCTTTGCCTGGTTTTCTTGTTTTTCGTGTTGTTCACAGTCTTCTCTTTGATCTTGTGGGGTGCTAGCAGGAGTTACAAGCCTAAAATCCTCGTCAAGGTTAGATTTTTATTGGAAAATTGATTCTTCTTTGAGTTGATTCAGTTGTCACCCGATTCGTTTTTGGCCATGGGTGCCTGTAGAGTTACTGAACTTTTTCCCCTGCTTTTTTTTGACTGAGTAAACTCAGTGATTAAAATGTGTACATGGTTGGCACTCACTATTCGGCTCTTATAGCATTGAATGCTCCTAGGAAAGCAAAAACGAATTTTCTTCTTCATTGATTGATGAAATTTTAAACCCAGACCACATGAGTCAACTCAGTGACTCAGTTAACGAGTTTTTCTCATGGAATAGGGGCATTTACAGATATCTAGGGGCTTAGGAATACGGAATGGGGCGCTGGTTTAATTGCTTTATCCCGTAATTTGAGCCTTATTTCGATATATATATATTTAATTAAATTAATCAAATCATTACCACTAAACATTCCCTAAACAATGTGTATTGATTTTGTGAGCAGCATATAGTGTTTGAGAACTTCCATTATCAGGCAGGAAATGATGTATCTGGGATGCCAACAGATATGATTTCACTAAATTCAACGGTTCAGATTTCGTACAGAAACCCAGCTTCATTCTATGCCGTCCATGTCACCTCGACCCCTTGGGAGCTTCACTATTTCCAGCTCAAAATTGCCTCCGGACAGGTAAAAAATTAAAACCCATTTCCGCCATGTAATCCTTTGTTTTAACAGTTAAAAATAAAGGGTTAAAACTTAAAAGTAAATAACTTTGGTCAAACTAATGGGAAAGTAAGGAGTTTTGGGTTAGCAGTTAGCAGCCTAGAGAAATGGGAAATTGTAATGAAACAGAGGGCTTTGAATGCTGTTATCTATGTCTTTATTCCAGTGCTTTAAAAAGGCTGCAAACTGCACCTAACATAATCTCAATTGGTCCCCACAGAGAAACCAAGTGCTTATTCTTTTCATCGTTTGTTTCAAGCTTAGTTATGGATGTGGCCATTTGATTTGAAAAAAAAACTATGAGTGTGCCATCTAAAAGGGACACAAATATCTTTGCTGCTTAGCTGTATTGCAGACATTGGAACAAAACATGGTTTCACACTTTAGGAAGGAATGTTCCATGGTTTCAATTGGGGCTTATGGTTTTTGTTTGATGTTGTCATTAATTTGTGAAACAGATGAAGAAGTTTACGCAGTCGCGGAAGAGTCAGCGGAGCTTGGTGACGATCGTGCGAGGGTCTCAAGTTCCGCTATATGGTGTGATACCGGCCCTTGTGAACTCTAGAGAGCACCTGAGCGCCGTTGCGGTGCCGCTTAACTTGACATTTGTGATGAGGTCAAGGGCCTACATTTTGGGGAGATTAGTGAAGACGAAGTTCTATCGGCGAATCAGATGTTCTGTGACTCTCAGAGGTAACAAGCTTGGGAAGCCTCATAATTTGACGAATTCATGTACTTATGAGTGACCGCTCCTCTGCTTTCCGACACGACCGAGTTGAGTTATTCACATTTTTTGCTGATCTAAATCTGAAATACCAAGAATGAATATACTCCGCGATGGTGGTAGGTGGTGGAACTCTGAATATGTAGATCCGAATGTATCCGAGGACTTTGTGGTTGACAACGATGATTCGTGTCAAATTCGTTCCCCGATTCCTCCTTTTTGCTGTTGTTTAATGCATGCCTTTTGAACTCGTTTAGCTTTATATGTATTTTAGTGAAGCCTTTTTGCCTTTAGAAAAGCATCTTTCTGAAATGCAATTCTCAGCTTTAAGAGAAGCACATGCAGGGAGCTGATAAGCACTATGCAATGCGAGCACATAAACAAACATGCTTCCTTGATGCTGTTTATTGGCAAGTTTTAACTCAAGGTTTACCTTTGCCTTACCCTCGAGTCTTGTGTCCGGCTGTCCGCGGCAAAGATTCGTTTCTCCTTCCGCCTACCTTTCAGCAGGATGCTCATATAGGCAATGTTGCTTCGATATCGCCTTTCTATGATCATTTTCTTCGTCCCTTTCTTCTTGCTTCTCACCATCTTCTACTACTAAAACCCGATTTGAGGTAAAATGGCTTACAACTATGTACTTGGGGTTTTGTTGCTGCCACCCCCGGAGGAAGATACCCGAGGTGGCGAGTGTGTTGGTAACGGTAATATGATAAAATTCGACTCCGACTCCGAGAATCAGAATATAACCTGAATTTTGAAGTACACTTTTTATAGAAAAAAAGAGAAAACTTTTGAAGTAGAATGAGAGTGAAGTAGCCTTGGGGGAGATAGCAGGAATGAAAATAACCGCAACATTGACAGTCCAAAATGAGCCCACCAGACCCAGCCCTCACCGTTGGGCTTGAACCATTCGAAAGGTAAGATGAGCCCATGCCAACATCAGCATCCAAATTCTTCTTTATGAACATGGGTTTCTGGCTTTCACCAACAAAAAAGAAATGAAGATATCGTATTTGGTGGGCACCGAACCTGCCTTAAAGACAAAAAAACATTTTATAAGCAATATTTTGGGACAAAACATAAATATTTAAAAGTGAGGGACAAATCATCCCCACTAGAAAAACTTATTGTTGGCTGTGATATTATGATTTTAGCTTGTCATATCATACCCAAGAAAGATGTCGGTAACATTGTCCTAAAGCAGATACAATCTCAATAATGCCCACCCATGATAGAATTCTAGCACCGGGGTTTGGTTTCTAAAAGGTCAAAAGAAGCCATTAGCTAGAACAATAGGTACAAATGGGTGGTGGAATTGCCTAAAGATGTAGCAAAACAATTCTGTCTGATTTCTTTGCCTTGCATTAAAAGCGACTTTGCCCTGCAGGCTGCAACTGGAATTCTCCACATCACATGGTTGTCGAACTTTGAAAAGGCTGTCCTACTTCATTTGAAACATTTCAAACGCATGCTTTTCCCCATTCATATACAGGTTAATTCTTTTGCCTATTTCCCATGAACACAAATGAACCATAGCACCATGATCATGATTCATGGAATGTGCAAATTTCATTCGACAATAATATTCATGGACAGACGCAAGATTTTATGTTAAGAGGTGAACCTATAAAACTTCAAGGTGGTAGGCGAAATAGATTTTTAATAAAAATACATAGAATTTTTTTTAAAAAAATTCTATATTATATACGAATTTTAAATTTCTAGGGGGGCGACCGCCCTCTCCAGCCCCCTCGGTCCATCCCTGTCTATACTGATTGATTCATACGTCTTTCTCCTTGTTCGTCACCCCCATTTTGCAAAAGAAAGAGCAGATAATGAAGTTGATGATGAGAACTACTTTATTGCACCATGTTAATGGGTGGTTCGTGAGTCAGCATGCATGACTTTTCTGAAGCAGTGTGGATATGGAAAATGGAGATTTGGTTCTGCAAATTTTTCGGTAAGCATTTTAAGGTTTTTTTTTTAATTTAAATACTAATCAAATAAACTTTCTGTAGATATTTGATCCCAACTTAGTCCTGTTGGTTCTTCGTCGAAATGAGCATTCTAGACCTATAAATGTTTTTCATGTTCAATAATGGAAGCTTACATACATAGACCATAGTATTTTTAATATATTGTTGATTGGATGAAACTCAACAACTAAACTGCTCTGAAATTCAGTTCAGGAGAATCTAACTTAATCTTTTTCTTTGGTGACTTTGCCCCTGAGAATCGTATTGTCCACCTCGTGATTGTGGCACTGTGATTATTATCTTCCAATTTATTTTCGAAATAATTAAATTGAGTGAATATGTGTAACTATCTGAATTTTAAAATCAACGAATGAACGTTAACCTGACTTGTGGACTTTTGTGTTAGGTTGGACATGAGGACCCATTGGACTAAGTTTAGGCGTATTTAGATAAGATGTTGAGTGCTTGAGGTTTAAAAGGACAATACACCCTTTTTCAATAAGATCACCAACCACTCACTTTATCTTCTTCTCTTTCTTTCATACCTTTTCTCTCTATGGAAATTATGTCCATGAAAGTTTAAATATCAAATCTTTAACTTTTAAAATTCATTTTTGGGATTCATGATAGAAGAAAAAATTAATCTTCTCTTCAACAAATTCAAGAAAAACTTTGTATCTCTGGAAAGGTAAGATATTAATTTATAATTTTTTTAGGAAGTTAAGTTTTTGGAGCTTTTCCTTTGAGTTAAAGGATGTAATTTTGTGGTTAAGCCGCCCTATATCATTAGTCTAAGCTTTGTTTGATTTTTATGTTTTTATTGGCATGTGAGAGTGGTTGAAGTACCCCCAAACTTGAATCAAGGAGGAAGTTTGAAGGATGTTAAGTGGAAGCTTAATTTCGAAAATCTTTATGTCTTGATAGACATCACAAATTTGATTGTTTGTTGTTTGAGTTGATTTGATTGGTAGATTTTAGGTGTTTGAATGCTAGAGACCATCTTTAATGGTAAAAATTAGATTTCATATTAATAACATGAAAAAATGGTACTAAACCATCCTAAATATTTTTATAAGATGTAGGATCTAAATAAGAGGCTAAAGGTTGAGTTTTGGGGGCTCAGTAAATGATTTCTCGAGTCTAGGAAGTCATTTCTAGACTTCGTTATCGGTACACGGGCAGCTAGTATCGGTACTCTAGTGTTCTGGGTTTAAGAACACTGTTCATCGATGATGAACTATTAGTATTTAGTGGGGTGTCAGTACCGTGTTCAACGTGTACCAATACGCCTTTCAAGCGAGTATCAGTACGAGTCGACCTATGCCGGTACACCTAAACTTTGTGAAATTTTAGTAAGCCGTTTTGGTATCGGTACGTAGGTGAGTATTGATACCCCAAGGCCCGAATATCGCAACAGTCAGTCTAATATCGGTTCCAATAGCCTTTAAGAAATTCAATGAGCTTAATTTGTATCAGTACATATGTGAATACCGATACCTAAGGGGTATCGTACCAGTTCGCTAGGGCCAATACTAGTATCCACTATGCAATCTACCCGAAAAATACAATTTGAGTTTGAATGACTTATAATTCAAGGACTATGGCCCGGTAGACTCATAAAGTGGTAAAATGAATTGTAAAACTGAGAAATCGAGATAACATTATCTTATTCAAGCATAATGTATAATAACTTGGTAAAACTTTGGGTGACTTGTTAGAATCGCAACCATAGGAGATCATTGGTAGATCGACTAATATTGTGTGATGTATGGTAGACGTGTCTATGGTGTGTGCTGAAATGGACATCTAATGTGGTTGAGTCATCTTTGATTGATGGGATTCGGATACCCAATGAGAGTGTTGCAACACCATTAGCTGAGACACCAAATGTATGCTCCCGATGCTGTATAACATCGGGCCCCATTCAAAGACACTCGAGGAGAGATGTCGAGTGCAAGTGTACGTTTCTGAGGCTGTGTGACATTGGGCCTCACCTAGAGAGAGTGTATGCTCCCGAGGCTGTATGGCACCGGGCCTCACCCTAGGTTTGTGGTATGATGCTTATGATTGCCTTCTGAGATTTGATGCATCCATGGATTGTTTTGCTATGTGTTTAGGCGACTAGGCGTAGCGTTGTGTTTTGATGTATATGCCATGCCATCATTTTCAGCTACATACTCATGTTTATGATTTACATGAAGCATGGTTGAGTGAAAGTGTATCTATTAAACTTGTTAGCTCAACATTCAGAATCGCTGTTTTCGTTCGCAAGTTAGTAGGTATGGCACGTTGCTTGGTAGAGCACCATCAAAGAAGGATTTCAGCGCCTCGTCTCACTAGAGTACAATCTTTAGATCTTGGGTTATGTATTCGTAGGACCCTATTGTATTAAAATGATTGAGTCAAATATTTTTATAATGTAATTTAAAAGAAGATACCTTATAAATGCTTTCAAATATTTATCTATGTTTTATTGTATTGAAAATCAAATAGATTTAAAAACTAATTGTGAATTAGACTAAACTAGGTTAAAATTTTATGGTTACGGATTTAACTTGAGACCCAAATATAATATCCGGATTGAAGGTGTTACAATATGAAAAACAATAAAACAAAACATAAATCATTATTTAGATTTTATATATCTTTTGAAATTTCTATGTATAACTTTTGATATGGAATATTACTAGTCCATCATGCAAAAAGAACACTCATGTCAACACATGGGAAATATTTGAAGGTGTAAAATGGATCTTATTTTTTATTTTTAATGTTTCTAGGATTTGATTCCTTATAACAAATCAGGTTATTTTTTTAATTGCAATTAAGTTTAAACGTAAAATAATTATTTAAATTATATATTTTATAGTAAATATTTAATTTTAATTTTTTTGTCAATATTTAACGTTTTATTCTATTAACATTTAATGTTACTCAGTCATTGCATAATACATTTTATTATTTTTTAAATGCGACATTAATGGGTGAGCGACAACATGGCGAACGATGGAGAAGGGAGGGAGTGTCCGGTGACGGAAGAAATTGAATTGGTAGTAAGACAAGGCGTTTTCTTTTTTTTTAAAAAAAAATCAGGTAGTATGTTAAACATTTATTTTATAAACAAGCCTTTGATATAACCTGCACCAAAAATTTTAAAAAATATATATAAACTAGCCAAAATGAATTTGAGAACCTATTTTAATTTCATAAATATGTACATGACTTGATCTCTTGTCTCTGGTTACCTCCGTCATTTAAGGTCTGAAGAAATTGGCATTCAAGCCATTGTCGGCTAAGTTCCATATAGCAGCAATTATTAACAAAATGCTGAGTACAATGCCAAAGCAACCAAGTCCCAGGTTCAGACCCCACATCGTACCATTTGGTCTGGGTTTCTTGATTGAAATCCACATGAAACATGGATATGCAAACGTCAAAGGCACAGCTGCCATCCCCCCAATCAAAGGTGCCAAGCTTCCCAAGAACGGAAATGCCACCGCGATGAAGAACGTGAGCCCTCCGAAGAAAAGGCGTAAACCTACCCGAACCCACCCCGGACATCGCCTTTTTCGACTGCTGGCGTAAACAAACTCCAAGTTGTCGAAAGCAGGCATGGCATAGATTTGGTACGAGGTTATGCAACTTATTGTTAGCCATAAGTAGATTAGGCCAATCACGAACTTGGACGTGCCTCGACTGTGAAACTGCGAAAATGCTGTTAGAATCCCCACTCCATTTGCGGGTATCTGTAAGAAAGTTAATCATGTTAACCAATTATGCATGTTCAATTGCAGAATTGCATATGTAATGTGAATGAATGTTGTTTTACCTTGTCTCCATAAGCCCAAAATCCTACAATAGCAAGTGGAAACAAACACATTGGTATTATAAGGTATGACACCATTATACTTCTCCACATAGATTTCTGAGGCGACAGCTTTGAGTCCGATGGCAATGTCCCCTTCATCGACAAATAAACATAATTACCAATGTCCGACACATACACGAAAAAACTTATAATTAAGATGGAGAAATCCGGTACTATGATCATTACCTGAATCTCTAGGATAAGATTGTGGCCTCTGAATGCTAGCATAATGATGCCAATGGCATTCAAGATGTTACCGAATCCATTCATACCGGTTTTCTCTGCGTCCGGTAAGCTGTATGAAACATCATTTGGCCTGCCCTTGCCGATCGATAGAGCCCATATCATGGTAATGTACCCAATGGAAGCTATGGCACCAGTTATAGAGACTCTGGCCATGGAATTTAGATTGGGTAATTGACCAATGATGAGAGCTATGCAAGTGAATACAAGAAACCAATGTGTACCACTCAACGACTCGGCTCCACACACGGTGCCATCTTCGCATACAATGTTGAAAAATTGTTTCATGGAGTTCCCTCCTGTGATGATAAGCATGACACAAGAGCCGCCCGACAGATACATTACCGGGAAGATCGCCAGCAACTTCCCGAGCTTCGGACCTGCGATAAGTCATTTGGGGCACAATCAAGTTAGGTGAAAGTTGAAAGAAGTTTGAGTAGGGAATTTTGTTTTAAGTACTGACCGAAGGCAATGATTGAGAGGCGGACGAATCGGCTGCAGCGGATTCCGGGAACAGGTTCGTGAAGATTTACGAGAAGCCATGTGGTGTAGAGTTGCCATGTATATGCCATGGACAAACATATGATCCCCCACGCCCTATACAAATGGAAAAGCAATTATACATGGAAATTTTGGAAACAGAACAGCTTTGTGATCAACGAATGTTATGTTACCAATGAGTTGATCAGACAATAAGCAAAACAAGACAGAATTTGGTCATTTTTTGTAGTAATTTGAAGAGTGTGGGATAAAAGTGATTGCAAAACCACTCACCATCCAAGACTTAAAAAGGCAGCAGGCAGCAAAAGTGCCTGAAAGCCAATCCCAGAACACAGCAGATGGAAAACAGCAGAGAAAGTGGTGCCATTTCGGGACTCGGTAAGCGGCAGCCACGATTCGAGTTCCCGAAGGTGGAGGACACCGCTCGAAGCCGGAACTGGTTGTCCGGCGATGGGGGTGTTCTTGTTTGATCCGGATTTGAAGGTGATGATTTCGAGTGGGAGGTGTTGCAGAGAATCATCGTCAATGGGAACTACTACTTCTCCCATGATCCGAAGCAAATAACTAAAAATCCCTTTGATTCTGGAAGGTGAAGAATAAAGAAAACGTAAGGGGGTTGGGGGGTTTTATATAGTTAACAAGAACTGGAGTGCATGTGGAATGGACAGCGAGTCCTAAATAGCTGCTGTTTCGTTTCAAAGTATGAATTGAATTCCCCGACGGTTTGGTCTTTTACACCATCAGCTAACAGCGTGTGACCAACTTTAAACGTATAACCACAGACGTCACACATATTACATCATCTGTTTCTTTTTTTAATTAATAACAATAATATAGGTTTTACAAAATTAATTAATCATCCACATTTTATTTAATCATCCAAAATTAGGAGTGTAATCAACCCAAAATCAGTATGGATATAAACCCAACTAGTGGTTCAGTGACAAAGATGATAATATTCATTTTAAAATATTTGAGTTTGAACAACTTTACATGTAAAAATAGTGTCAATTTCTTTATTTATATATATATATATATATATTTCATATAAATACATATAAAAAAGTTTTTTCTTAAAATTTTGGCATTACTTCATGGAGCTCTCTGCCCTTGGTGTTTGATATTCGATTCAACTTAATCAAACACCAATTTACAAATTTAAGTTCGACTTGAGATATAATCAAAACTACTCAAATTTAAATTATGTTAGACTCTACTAAAGGTCGAATTCGATCCCATTGAATGGTATATAATGCAAAAGGTAGTAATGCATGACAAAGAATGACAATGATATATGATGACGTGGACACTATTGTGATTGTCTTCTCTATATGGTACATAAGAAATCTTTAATGACATTAGATAACAGTGAAAGATATATTTATTATTCATCTTTTATACACATTATCACATTTTTAAATTTTAAAGTAAAATTTAATATTATCATTTTTTATCATTATATTTATAAAATATAATTTCATTTTGAATCACAATTAATAAAATTTTAAAATTTTCAAAGAAATATTATTAAATGTAGAACATTACATATTTTTAGTGTTAATTATTTCTCATTTTCACTTAGATATTACTAATTTGTCACTTTTTGGGCTTGTTTTTGGTTATGAGCTTCATTGGACTATTTCAGCTCAAAACCAACAAATGAAGGTAAAATTTGGATATTCACTGGATGTCATGGCAAGAGAGTTGTGGGCACGACCTAACGATGCAGTTCGAGCCCAAAGGACTATAAATTTCTGCGATATAATCAACAGTTTCTAGAAAAATATTTCGATGAACGATCAAAATTGAGACTAGCAAAGCCTAATGCTAAACTATCACCATTAAATTCTTTCTTTACAATTTATTGTTCCATTCATATTTTATTTTTACTTAATTAATTTAAATCTTTTTTTTTTATTTTCGTAGATAAACTAAGGTTTAAACAAAGAAGCGAAGTTGTCAATTTCCTTAGCCCCTATGAATCGACCATATTTCTCTATATTACTTTTAATATTTAATTACTATAGATTAGGATTATTTATTTGACAATTTCGGCACTTGTCAAACATTATTATTATTATTATTATTATTATTATTATTATTATTATTTGTTGATTAATTCGAATTTAGTACTGTAAAGATTTATTATGGAGGTGACATTCTCGACCCAGATTGGTCCATTCACAATGTCATTTTTTTTTTTGAAAAGGATAATATATGATTGATGTAATGAAATCATACAAAGAAAGACAATGAAGTGTGAAATAAAGTTTAAATCGAAAGATCTTCCCAATTATTATTATCTTTTTGATATAATATTTAGTTTATTGAAATTTTTTCACATCCTTAAATCAAAATATCTTAAACTTTTTAACATGTTTGATCCCAATTCTCATTGAAATAAATCCAATAAGTAAAATATTTTTTTTTTCTTTTCGTATATACTTATAATTTTTAAGTTTTAACCTTTTTCAAATTCAAGAATCAAACCAATTAAAAAATCAAATTATGCCAAGAACATAAAAGAACATTATGCAATTGAATTTCGATTTGAATGGTTGCTATCCAATTTTTAAATTCGAATAAAAATTAATTTATATAATCACAATATTAAATTTTTAACTCAAAAAGTGTCGAAAATCCGTTGCGAATATCACATCAACATGCTGATATAAGGTTATGACGTTTGATATTTATATACGAGTGACATAATTATGCATTATTTTTTTGTTTTCTAGATCAAATATTTTATTTCTCCTTTTTTTTTCTTTTAATTTAATGTATGGTACAGATGTTAATGGGGGCAATTGTTCTTAAATGAATTTTTTTCCACTTTGATTAGACAAATGCATATATTTCTTGGTGTTGTCGTTTGCGAATCATATAAAATATTGTCAAATCTTGTTTAAGATCCTAGAAATATTTAACTAATTAATAAATATTGTTTAATAAAATTTCGATATTCGGTCAGAAATATTTGAAATTTAAGTACTAAAAGATTATGGTATAATTTGATTAATTTTAAAATTAATAAGGACTAAACTCAACAAGTGTCCTAGTAAAAAAGCGGATGATGTTTATCTTATGAGAAACGAGTTCAATTCGCCCGTCCATGCCCATTGTCAAAGGGTTAAAAATATGTATGAATAGATACTAGTACTACCTTGTAATCACATTTAGACCATTCAAAAAACATTAATAAGGACTTAATAAATATTTATATCTAAAAATAGAAACTAAGCTTAGTTTATCTAATTTTAGATTAACAATAACTTAAAAATATTTAAACAAAAAAGGATCCAAACTTAGTTTTCTTAGTTTTAAAATTAAGAGTACCTAAAAATAATTAGACCAAAAAATTTGAGCCAAGACCCCTCCCTCACTAAACTCGGTCATTGATTTTTCCAAAGTTGGTGAATTTTTATAAAAAGTAAAGTATTAAAATAATACTAATATATATGAAAAAAACTTTGACACAAGAATTTGATCACCAGAAAAAATCAAAAGTAGCACAATTTTTTGAATTCAAGTGTAAAAATGAAACATTAATACTTACCTCAATAAAATATTTGAATATTTCCGGTCAATGTTAAAAGAAATCTGAATTCAAATGTTCAGATACAAATCGTAAAATAAAGTGCATGTTAATTAAGATGAAATGTGATTAGAATATTATTAATGGGCAAACTTTGTGATAAAATTAAATCTGAATTCAAATGTTAAGATACAAATAGTAATTAAAGGGGAAAATCTCTTGTTAGTCCCTTTATTATATGTAATTTATGGATATAATTTATATATTTTTAATATGATCATGTTCAGTTCCGACACTTTTTAAAATTTATATTTTAATCATGATCTCATTGGTAGCCACTAAATGCATTAAGTTTAATTCTGCTAGTAGTTCTTATACTATACGTAAATAGTAGGTTTAGATCTTATTCTAGAATTTTGATAATTTTCCGTTTATATTATTTTGATCATGTACCGTTTGCATCATGATTGAAATTTCAAAACGTATAAGATTATAATCGAAAAAATTAAAATATAGAGACTAAATATATAATATACACATAGTATAGGGAGTAGGGAGTAATAATAGAAGTGGACTTAAACTAAAAATGAAATGATAAAGAGAGAGACGAACGATTCCATTAACATGTGATCTCAGTGGAAAAAATATATTCATCTTAAAAAATTCAAGTTTAAGTAACTTTGTTCGTAAGATGTGCACTTTCAAAAGGTTAAGAAAAAAAATGAACACGCACTACAAGACTAAGCAGTATAATGATGACATGTAACTTTTTTTTCAATAGATTTAAGTCTTATTTAATTAATATTTAAATTAAAAAAACCTAAAATATTATTATTTATACTAAAATATTTTAAGAGGGACACATAGCTTCCTATGAGTGTCCATGATTATAATCCATTTATACATGTATAGATGATTCTTTCTATATTAATTAACTGTAATTTTCTACATTAATTGTCTCGGATTTCATTAAAAAAAACTTAGACCAAAATAATTTTTGAATGAAACTCACATGTGAAGAGATTTAAGTCAAAAATAAATTTGGACAGTGTTCATACAATTTATTTTACCTATGGTGAGACCTAATTGTCAACAATTAAAATTCGAGTGTCTTAAAACTAACAAGTGGTTTCAATAAAAAATCGGAAGATATTCATCTTTGGAAACTCATGTTCAAATCGATTTCTTTGTAAGGTGTGTGCACATTATCAAAAGATTAAGAATATATATGAACATATACTACCTTATAATTCTTTAAGATTATTAAAAAAATACGAGTGTTTTAATAATAAGCTTTTTTTAAATGTCTTACAAAAACTATTAAAAATAAATTTGATACTACATTAAAAAATATTGATATCACTTTAAAAATAATTAACATCCACCAATAGTCTACGTTAAGCAGATCTGTATGGATTTTTTTTAATAATCACCGGTACCGAACTCAATTAGTGTAGACGCTCATTATAGGGGTGACTAGGGACAGGCGTTCGATCAAGTTGAGTAAATTTTTTTTTGAGTTATTCGAGTTTTCAAGTCATATTTCACGATTCAAACTTTATTTGAATTTTTTTAATCGAGTCGAGTTTATGAAATTCAAGTAGAGTTTTTGAGTTTCTGTACAAATTTAGTTATAATATATATATTTCTATATGCGTATACGTAGCGGTGCACATATATATTTCTACATATATAATATACATATATAGATTTCAATTTTAACGATTTTCTATATGCATATAATATATATATATATATATATATATATTTCTTCATATTTTCACATGTGATATATATAATATATCACGCATAATTGACAATCTCGACTCGAATATGAAAACCAATAAACTAATTAATAAAAAATTCGAGTTATTCGAATGTCCATTTCATAACTCAAACTTTATTTAAAATTTTTTTGAGTCGAGTTTATGAATTTACAAGTCGAGTCAAAACGAGTAAGTTTTTTCGCCTCGAGTCGAGTCGAATATTTCAGTTTTTTTCAAGTCGAGTTTTGCCCACTCTTAGGGGCAACCATCCCAATCGAATTTACTTTATTCATAACGCTAAAATTTAAACCTATATTATTTCTTAAGAAATCTAATGTTTCATCCTACTAGACCAACTGATTGTTGGTTAGAATTTTTAAAATTTCAGCATTAAAAACTTTTTTTTTACTTTGCTCTTATCTATTTCAACCATTATCGTCAAATTTCTTTGAATTGTAAAACAAAACCTCGAGTAATTTGATTTACATTTTTTTAAACAAAGCCAAACTTTTTTAGGAGATGTGTATGCGGATGGGTAACGATTAGGTGGAATTGCTTTGAATTGGTGCGTTCTTCGTCAAAAAAATAAACAAGCTGATGTTGGTTTGCGTGGGAACAAGAGAGTGGCCACTCCCGCAACATTTCATATTCAAATTGAAGAAAATATAATTCCGTTTGTTTCTAAAGAATAAAATTTATTTTTTATTGTATTTTTTTGGAAAATAAAAAACGTGTTTGTTGTAAAAATAGAAAATATTTTTTAAAAAACAGAAATAAAAAAGAGTGAAAATTTAAAAACATAAAAAAGATGTTTCTATTGAAAATATTTTAGGAAAGTGAAAAAATATAAAAACAAAGGTTTTTTAATTTTAACTCGGGTTCGAATCTTTCTAATTAGGGGTGGACAAAGCTCGACTCGAAAAAACTAAATTATTCGACTCGAGACGAAAAAATTGACTTGTTTTGACTCGACTCGTAATTTCATAAACTCGTATTGACTCGAAAAAATTCAAATAAAGTTTGAGTTATGAAATGAAAATTCGAATAACTCGAAATTTTTAGTAATTATTTGATCACTTTTCATATTAGAGTCGAGTCTATCAATTTTGCATGATATATTATGTATATCACATGCGAAAATATGAAGAAATATATATTTATATTGTATATGCATATAGAAAGCCATTAAAATTGGAATCAATATGTATTATAACATTATAAATAACTACAATTAAATTTGTATAGAAACTCGAAAAACTCAACTTGATTCGAAAAATTTGATTGGACCACGCAAACAAGAAATACTTTTTCTTGGATAAAGAAGGAGATTACTCAATCCATTTCCATATCGCTCATGATCTATATAATAACCGGGGCATCCATTTCAAATGCATATTCTATTTTTGCGCAGCTAGGCCCATCGCTAAAAAACCTACATTCTTACGATTACGAAAAAAATTTTAATCGTAAAATAGGACTTCTAAATTCGAATAACTCAATTTTTTTCACCAAGTAACTTAGCTCCGAAACTTCTCGACTGTTTACATCAAGTTCCATTTCAATGTTGATCACTTATTCCTCTTTTCACCAAGGGTATACATGTATTCTAGTGATGGTAGATTAACTCAGAGGCTTCTCTTTGGAAATAAAAAGGTTGGCAATTTGAGAAAGTATTTATCTGGATATTTTGACACTACAGTCATGTAAATTCACAACTTTCACGGTTGCTTCCATTCTTATCACTCAATTTCCAGCGTATATAAACTTATATTACAAAATAAATGACACTACTTCTCATATTGCTTTGGAAAAAAACTAAATCCCCAAAAAATTCATATTTCAGCATTTTATGCAAGTTTCGTGGCCGGGATTGTAGTGGAACAACTTTAGAATTTTGCTTTAACGACCAAATTGAAAGAATATGTAAATAACGAGAGTTAATTTAGTTAATTTTTTGAATTAGGACTAAATTGATTGAATGTGTAAATATAGAAGATTACATGTGCTATTATACAAAATTTTATAACAGACATGTTAAGTACTTAACGGCCGAGTTACCATTTTGTTACAAAACATAAAGTTTAATTATCATTTTGTAATATTTGAAAGCTTGGGGGTACCATTTTGTGTTTTTTAATAAAGTTTAGTGACCATTTGTGAAATTTACCCTAAAATTTGAGTTATAAAATATGACTTGTCAACTCGAATTTTTTTACTCGACTCGATCTAATGCTCACTCCTAACAAGACGTATTTTTAAATTGTAATGATTATACAAATAAATTTTGGGTGTAGTGATAAAATAAATTATAACTGAAGGAAGAGATTAAGATTCGAACTTAAGAAATGACATTATTAGAAGAGATGGTCAAAAACTCAAATTATGAATCGTAAAAGTATTTTAACATTACATGAGATGATTAAACATAATCCGAACAATAAATCAAAATAAATTTAGATCAAACATATACCAATAATTAATTATTTGCTAAGGTAAGATATTAAAATTATATGGAAAGATTATTGACATAAAAGCATGGAGAAGAAAGTATGAGACAGGACCACTGCTTCTTTTTTATTACATATTTCATAATTGGACAATGCCAAATTGAACAATTATTGTTTACTATGAATCGGCCTCCTAGTTCTAGACCAGGACCTGGTCCTACCATACTTTAATTGAATTTAATTAATTAATAAACTGATGTGATCTGCCTGCACATCGCCTAAATGGATTAAAGCTCGAAAAAATTTGTCATTATTTAATTTTTAACATTTCTTTGTGCAACTGCTTTAAAAAAAGGTTTGCTTTAAGGGGAAAAAAAGGAAAGGAAAGTCATGAAAAGGAAATTAAAAAAAGTCCCAATAATTTCTTTTTCTTTTTCTTCTTCTTTTTTTCTCTCTAAAGAAAGAAAAAGAATTAAGCTAGGATAAGCGACAATAGTTTTCGGCCTCGACACAGCTTGAAGATCATCGTGCAGCGGCGGCCGTAGCAGGTGGCCGAAGGAAGACAGGAAATTCCGAGACAAATGAACTGCCATATTAGTAGCGGATTGTTATCATCACTGTCACCTCAGTGTCCATCTCAATAATAATTCGACTCGACGAGAAAAAAATTATCTCGGATTTTTTAAAATAAAATTTAAATTATAAAATGTGATTTAAATCTCTAGATTTTAATAGTTACTTGATCCATTTTTAGTTCGAGTTGAGTCCATCAAACTCTGCTTGATATATTATATCACATATGAAAAAAATATGAATAATATATATGTATATCGTACATCGTTATAGAATATTATTTTTTTTGAATATGGTTATGAAATATTATTTAAATTAAAACCAATTAATATCATACCATTATAATATAGTCACAGTGTACTATTTTCTCCCAACCTAGGATTGGAGCGTTTTTAACGAAACATATGACAATATTTTTTTTTGTATTTTTATTATTAATTAATCATTTTTATGAGAAAAAACATTATAAATATTTGGCTTAAGTGGCAAATAAGTGCCCAAACTATACCTTTTTTTTTTCCAGATAGGCTCCCAAAGTACTTTTCGAGCCAAACAAGTGCCTAGCGTTTTCAACGTTACTCAAATAGATGTCTTACCGTTAACAGTCATTAAAAAAATTTCGTTAGCCAATAAAAATATGGCACGTGACAGTATTAAACATTTTCTAATTTTTTTTTAAAAATAAATCAGAACTTTTAAAATATCCTGAAGTTTTTAAATAATCTCATAATAGTCCTCAAATCCCTAAACCCCCAAATTCGACCACTCCCACCAGCGTTAGTCGTGTTTCCGGCAACGGAATGAAGCGTCATCCCCTCACCGAATGACCCACATATCGGTTATCGTACGTTTTGTCGCATTTCGTCGTGAATCATTCGAATAAACCATTCGACGATTTCGGCGTTTCGCACGACGTCGGTTGATTGCTGGCGACGAGGTGGTGGGAAAAATGATCGTGATAGTCCGGCGACGGATGTGATGGGCGGCGACGTGACAATCGGCGGCGAAATTAGGTCAAATCGAAATTTGGGTTTTTGGGTGTTAGGGATTTCAAATTTTGGGGCTATTTTGTGAAAGTTTGGGGTTTTTTAAATATAATTTCGGAAATTTAAGAAGCTGACATGTGTCAGATAACGGAAGTTAACCGTGAAAATTAACAGACAGTAACGATGGGCACCTATTTGAATAACGTTGAAAACGTTAGACACATATTTGGTCCGAAAAATACTTTAGGCACCTATCTGGAAAAAATGTATAATTTAGACACTTATTTATCACTTAAGCCTAAATATTTATAATTAAACTTGAACAAAACCTCGAATTTAAATTTCATAAATTCTAATGAAAAAAATTTAAACACGACTAACTAAAAAAAATAGTCGAGTAGATCTAATACTAACCTTTAATGTGTCATTAATAAAGTGATAGATTGGGTTCAAATCATTATTTATATTGAGTTTAATAGTGGGTACATTATTAAACAAAAGTCGATTAATGTCGAACCAGGGATGAAGCTATTACATGTGCCGAACTACATAATCATCCGGTGATGGTATTTTTCATTTCAGTGGTTTACTTGCTACAAGTACTCGTTGGAACCACATATTACAACTATACAATCAGGCCTCTTTCACGTGGTGTACAAAACAAATTAATAAAATATAAAAAATAATGTATAAATGTGTCTAACGTTTAACACGTTTGACTACATAATCATTTTAGTCATTATTCTTTTTTTAATATTTTAATTTTTTAACGTTTTATTTTGGGTCAAAATAGTCTCTCCGTAGATGAAAGTTGTTAGTCAACTAATATTAAATGACGTGATAAACTTACATGACAATGCACTCTGACATAGCAATATCATATAGACAAATGTACTGACTTTATACAATGACACATCAGTCAAAAAATAATTGCATATACTATAAAATTATTTTTTCTGATGACATGTCATTCTGTCAAGTCATTTTAAGTTGTTTATCGCCAGTCGACTAATAATTTCCATCCACATAAGGGGTCATTTTTGTTGTAAAAAATTACATTATTTAGTATATTTCAAAGAATTTCACATCTCTCTTTTATATTATTTGTTTTGGGTTTAAATATAAAGACTTGGTTGTAAGAGAAAAATATAATGGTGGTCGCGCGCACACGGGGTTTGGCCAAGAAGTTCAATTAAGTTGAAAGTGGCTGATTTTTCCATGCACATTAACTAGAGGCCCGATCCATTTTTTATTATTTTTAAAACTAATTTTTAACCATTCATTTTAAATGAAAGTATATTTATTTTTAACCATTCATTTTATTTTTTTGATAGATTTGCCCTGTACTAATGCTAATTTCAAATACCTTTTTGGGCATGCATGATACTATAAATACCATGCACATATGCCTTCAAAAATCATCCCAAAAATTAAATCTACTTATTTTTTTCTTCTCTCTTATTTTAAACATGTTTTGGAGCTGAGTATTCATTGGTTTTTTGTTTTTTTGCTCTTTCTATTGCATATTTCGGCAGAAGTGCTTGTTGAATGTTAGAAGGTACGCTTCACCGCGAAATATCTTTAAAGATAGTGTCTAGTGTACGCCTCAAACATGTCTCATTTTTAATTTTCTTTTTTCAGTTTAACCAAATATTTTTCTTATAATTTTGACTGAAAATGAAACGTTATAATTTTAAAATACTTTTAAAAAACACAAATCAAAATAATTGTTCTCAAACGAGGGGCACGTTTAAGTACATTATATTAAATCTAATCGTCTTTAAACCTTAGCCCTTGAATTTGCTAAAACAAAAAACAACGGCAGTCGACCGTTTACACTTGTTGCAAGTGCCATGATATCACTTCTACCCTAATTTGGTATTAATATATATATACACACGCATGTTTAGTAAAGAGCGGTTTGGGCAAAAATTAAAAGTTTTAAGTATAATTAAAGGTTTTGACAAGTCGTCGTTAACCGGTCAAAATAAATATAAATTAATCCTCTTTCAACAATAAATAAATAAAAAAATTGAATAAGTATAGGGAAAGAGGGTCGATCCGCAGGGAGATTAGCTGGAATTGTTGACTTGAATTTGTTGAATCCGAAATCCCAGGAATATCTGCAAGGAAATAAAAAGGGGGGTGATATTTGATTTCGAATGAAGTAAAAAAATAAAATGCAAGAATTAAGGAAAATAATAGTGTTGGGTTGTGTGGAGCTCGATTCGATCAACCAATTATGCTCACCAAGTGGTGGAGAGGTGGATATTTGGGTGGAAGGGTTTAGGAAGCTAGAAAGATTAAAGACACAATGATTTATAGTGGTCCGGCCTTCTAACAAGCACCTACATCCACTACCTTAGCTCCCCACTAAGGATTTCACAATCAATCCACTAATTGATTCGTCCCCTTTTCTAGGATTAGGAGGAAACCCTTACAACCGATCAAGCTTCTACCCAAGCCTTGATCAAAACCCTCTTTTACAAAGAGACAAATGAAAGCAAACTTAAACCCTCTAATAGGTGTTTGTTTGCACAATTAAGCACTCACCCAAAACCTAAAACACTTGAGCAAATTTGACAATTTTGGCTCACTAGTGTTTGTCTATACACGAATTGACACTTAAAGCACTAAGACAATATCTTGATCATTTGTTGATTGACAATTGAAGCATTAGTCTTCTCTTGATGCTTGGAGGTCCCTTTTATACTCCCAATTGAGTTTATAGCCGTTTAGGACCGTTGGAGTTGAAATAGAGTCGTTGGAGCCTTTAATTCCCTCCATAAATGCAGTTCTGCAGCTCCCCGTTTCGAAACGCTCGAACCCGTTTCGGAACACCCTCAATATAGAAAGAGTCGTTGCAGTCTGTCAGGGTACCCGTTTCGGAACACCCCCTTGTCGTTTCGGAACGCGTATCGGAACACCCTTAGCCCGTATCGAAACGACCTGCATTTAAAAGTTAGTTGGGAAAGAGCCGTTGGGGTTTATGACCGTTGTGGTCAGTGCCACGTGGGCATATCGAAACGGCCTAGCCTGTTTCGAAACGCTGGCCCCGTTTCGATACGTGTATCGAAACGTTTTGGCCACTGGAGGCACCTGTTTCGAAACGCCCTAAGGTGTTTCGAAACACATGGTCAGTTTTGTGAAAGTTGGCCTTTGAAAACATGAAAAACCTTTATGAAAAATTCCTTAAATATTATTTCAAGTTGTTTGGACTTTGGAAATGTTTTAAATACTTTTTAAATCAGTCCAAAACATTTTTCAATTATTATATCAAAACACTAGTTCTACAATCTCCCCCTTTTTGATATAATAAAACCACTTGAAAATTGTTTGGAATTCTCCCCCTTTAACTTTAAAAAGTGAATAAGAGATTAAAATTTTAATTCACATAAGGCTCCCCCTTATTCATTTGAAAATTCAATTTTTCAAACCATTTCTCCCCCTTTTTGTTATATCAAAAAGATTTAAAACATTAAGTTCAAAAATAACAATAGAGGTAAAATTTGACAAAAATATGAATTTTGGTTTTAAAAATGGCTCCCCCAACACTTGAACCCAAGGGAGGATGTGAAGCCTTCCTTCTTCAAGTGTTCTTCCTTGTGTGTATGGAGCTCCCCCTCAATGTTTGACTTGTTGAACATCTCCATCACACCTACAATAGACAATCAAGTAACTTTTGGTATCCAAATTGCTTTGGATCCATAAACGTTAGTTGCACAAAATTTAGTCCCCTTAGGAATCCATTTTTCAATTTCATCCTTTTTAATTGAAGTATTAAGTCCTTTTGGGATCCAAACACTTCTAAAACATTTACCATTTATAAATCTAGGGGCACTAGATTGTCTAACATAAAAATTTGATTTTCCAAAATTGTTTTTCTTTTCAAGCTCTTTGGAAATCAAATCTTTTTCTACTTGAACATTTTGAAGCAATTTTTGTAAATCAAGACATTTTAACTCAAACTCTTCAAGTTTTGCTTCAAGTTCAAGTTTGGTTTTAGAAAGCAAATCATTTTGAATTTTTAACTTTGAAATCAATTTATTGTTTTTCAAAATGTGGCTTTTAAAATCTAAAACCAAATCATCATTGTGATAAGGCTTTTCTCCGAAACCGTTAAGTATGGGCCTTATCACTATTTTCTTTTTGAAAAGGGGGTTTATTTAAAAAAAGAGGGGGGAATTCATGTTTTGAAAAACTTGTGAAAATTTGGAGTCGCCACCGGCCACTAAGGTAGGCCGGACACCATAAAACCAGAGATTCATTTTAAAACGGGTTCGGGAGTTGGTTACGCGTGGGGTAGGGTTAGCGCCCCCATCACGCCCGGAAATCGGTACCAAATTGCTTGTTGCCTTTTGATCGATAGGAATTATTTAAAAATCAAAGTGAATTTAATAATTGTTCTTAAATGAAAATATGACTTAAATAGCACGGGATTTATCGAATAGTGGCATTGGAATTACTTAATCATTTAATTAAAAAGGATGACGGTACACCGGACCATAGACTAAACCGACATCAAATAAGGCTGACTGCCGTGTTAGTTTAGGGTTCGGATCCCGTACGTCACCTTTATGCATGATGCGAGCATATAGGAGATGATGCGTGGTATTTTCAATTTTTATGCTTTCGCTTACCTAGAGGCGGTGAAAATTAACCTAAGTATCCGGTAGACATCCATTAAGCTAGGACTGTCGTTTTCGGATACCGAGGTTAATTAATACCCCTCTCGGGTTTGATTTTTTTGATCTGATTATCATGCTTGTATATTAAGCCATATGGATGACAAATATATATATACATGCATGTCACTCAAAACAACACATAGGAAAGAAGGCCCAAATTAATTAATTAAGCTAACCTAATTAAAGAGATTAAACTAGCCCATTTTCAATGTACCAAACTAAAAGACTAACATGGCAACATATATTCGATCCAACAGTGATTAATCATACGGGACTCACTAAACAAAAAAAACGGATAAGCATGCATATATATATTCGATCTATTATACCATTATTAACACATAACAAAAACATACATATATAAAAAGACATTAAAACATTAAATTATATTGCATTCGAATGGTGACTAAAATGAAATACAGGCAAAAACAGAGGCTGAAATCAGAAAGAAGAAAAACAAAAGCTCTAAACTGTAAAAACCCTATTGAACACGGGTAAGAAGGAAGAGGACCGAACATGTAAATAACCCCTAAAGAACTCGATCTGGGGACTAGAAGATGACCCGACTCAGACTACGGGGGACCTAGGATGTAATTTGACCATGCGGCGACCCTTACTATGCTAATACCCCGACGCGGAGGGACTGGACTCGCTATTTACCCGAAACAAAAAAACCTAAAGCTCTATATAACCCACCTAAACTAAAACGGACGCCCCTTTGCCTAACCTAAACCCTAGCCGCACCTAGACTCTCTGATTCTCCCTCGATCTCGAACGCCGGCCGGTGTTAGTCACCGTCCGGCGGACTTAAAACCATGCCCGACCAACGAACCTACTCTAAAGAAACCCGAAAAAGACGACCTTTCACTCCCCAAAACCCAAAACGACCTTTCCGGGAAACGAAAACCTACAAGAAAACCTAGCCTCTGTATTTTTTTAAGAAAAGGTTTACGAAACAACAGGGGGTTTTGAACCCCTTCTCTGACGCACCCTTTTTGAAGCCGATGAACGGCCGGGATTGTTGCCGAGAGAAGGGGGTTCTGGTTCGATGAGGAACGAAACAGAAAAAGGTAAAAAGCTTCTGATCTCCTTCTCTTTTTTTTAAAAAAACGCAATGGATGAATGGTATACCTGAATGGTTCTGGTTGTGGTATTGCTTTTCGTGCTTTGTTCTTGGGAGTTTCACGGATCCCTTACAATGAAGCCGTCGATTCGGCTTTATAGCCCGAATTTCGACTGATTTTTACATATTGGTTAATTCAATGAAAAAAAGCTCATTGGTTCGTATTGTGTTTTTGGCCGGATTCATGCAAGGCTCTGTCATTCTCTGCCATTCCGTTCTGACTTCGTCCTTCCTTTTTCTTTTTTTTTATTTTTGATTTCTATTTTCCTTTATTTTGTGCTGACCCTCTTCTCTTTGTTGCATATTGTACGATGATCGACGTGGCCAACGGATCGGTCGTTGGAACGGGCGGGGGGCGACGTGGCGAGCGCTCGAGGAATCTGGAGAGGCGGGCGTGGGCTTCACGCGCGCGAGTGGGGAGCTGATACGTCGCGCGTGGGCGCGTGCCGCATCTCGTGGCATCCGGACCGTCAGATCTCATCCTGATCTGACGACCCAGCTTCATGACGGCGCGAGGTCATCAGATGGGCGTCTAGGGTTTCTCATGTCTTCACATCTGGACCGTTGAAGCCCTCCTGATCTTGCGGTTGTGATCTAGGCGGCGCATGACTCATCAGTGCCCATCTAGGGCTTCCTTTTTATGGCTCCATCTGGGCCGTCAGATCTGATCAGATCTGACGGTCGTGGCTGCGGCGGCTGCATAGACAAAATATAGCAATTAGGGTTTCTATTTTTTTTATCAGATTTAATTTTAGTATTGGGCCTAACATGGGCCGTATGTAATAATATATATATATATATATATATTTAGGTTTTTATGTAAATGGACATTATAAGACAAACATGGGCTTTATATATAAAGAGTGCATTGGGCTTTTTATTTATTTATATTAGAGTTCTTATTTATTTAATATGTGTTTGTATATATATATATATATATAGTTTTTTTGTGTATTTTTCAGATTCAATTCGAAAATTATAGTAATGACAATAGCAATAATAAATATAGTAATAATAATGATACGGTAACAATATTAACATATGGTAATAGCAACAATAGTGATAATAGTAAATAAAAAGATAACAATACTAACAATAGGTAATATTAATGACATACGGTATATAATAACACCGGTAATAATATAAATAGTCATAATAATAATATAATATATAGTAGTAATAACAGATAGTAAATAATAACATAGTAATAATAATAACATAACATATGATAGTAGGTACTAATTAGAAGAAGATTAATAATAGCACCCAGAATTCTAATAAATAATATGTATATCTATGTATTAATTAATTAAAGCCCAATGTGAATAAATAAAGCCCACTCTTATTTAAGCATATTTAAGGGCTAATCAGCCCGGACAAAATTAGTGATTACAGTTGCCCCTCTTTGCTTATACTTGTGGAACAAGAATAAAGCAAAGACCATAAGCACTAATTTTGTCCAACTTTCCTGTTTGGGTGATTTGCTCCTCCGAAGTGGCAGAAACAGTGTGGGTATCGTCGGCATGTCCTCCCTGAACGGTCAAAGGATAAAGTTGATTCATTCTTCCTACGCGGTACGGAATGAACTTCAAATTATGTGCTTTCCCGGAGCGGCAAAAAACGAACTTCTAAAAGTAACTGGTCAACGTTGGCGTGTCCTCCCTGAGCGGTAAAGGACGTAGCTGATTCATTCTCCCTGAGCGGCAAAGAATAGACCTTCAATAGCTTAGACAATGCTGGCATGTCCTCCCTGAGCGGCAAAGGACGTAGCTGATTCATTCTCCCTGAGCGGCAAAGAATAAACCTCCGATAGCAACCGGACAACGTTGGTATGTCCTTCCTGAGCGGCAAAGGACGTGGCTAATTCATTCTCCCTGAGCGGCAAAGAATAAACCTTCAATAGCTTAGACAACGCTGGCATGTCCTCCCTGAGCGGCAAAGGACATAGCTGATTCATTCTCCCTAACCGGTCAAAGAATAAACCTCCAATAGCAACTGGACAACGTTAGTATGTCCTCCCTGAGCGGCAAAGGACGTGGCTGATTCATTCTTCCTGAGCGGCAAAGAATAAACCTCCAATAGCAACTGGACAACGTTGGTATGTCCTCCCTGAGCGGCAAAGGACGTGGCTGATTCATTCTCCCTAACCGGTCAAAGAATAAACCTCCAATAGCAACTGGACAACGTTGGTATGTCCTCCCTGAGCGGCAAAGGACGTGGCTGATTCATTCTTCCTGAGCGGCAAAGAATAAACCTTCAATAGCTTAGACAACGTTGGTATGTCCTCCCTGAGCGGCAAAGGACGTGGCTGATTCATTCTCCCTGAGCGGCAAAGAATAAACCTTTAATAATTTGTTTTCCCGAAGCGGCGAAAACACTGAGCAGGCCTTCCGGCTTAACTACCCGAAAACTTTGAACTCTCTCGTTATGATAAAAAAAAAACTACAGGTCAGCTTATTTCTTTTTGCATTTTTCCCAAACGCACAGGGATCAACGGTTTTGAATTGCCTTTACCGGTAGCCGTTTGCTCCAGGCTAGTTGTACCATTCCCCTCGGTACAATCAGTTTTTACCAATAATGGGAATTGGATTTTTGCAAAGGATTTATTTCCCTTCGACCATTCGTAAAAATGGATTTTCGGTGGACATTTGAATTATCCATTGTTTTAAACTTTACCGTGTTTAAGCACGTTGTGCCAACATTTCTGTCGGACTTGCCCAAACATTGCTTCTTCTTTCATGACGCGGTGTAACGTCTCCAATTCATTTTTCTTGGAATCGAGACTTGCATTTTTCCCAAATGCACAGGGATTAACGGATTTGAAATGCCTTTACCGGTAGCCGTTTGCTCCGGGCTAGTTGTACCATTCCCCTGGGTACAATCAGTTTTCACCAATAATGGGAATTGGACTAAAAAAAGCATCCTTAAAGAAGGATAACATCGAGAAAATTGGAATTTTTAGAATAACATCCTTGGAAGGATAAAATTGAGAAATTGAGTTTTAAGAAAAACATCCTTTAGAAAGGATAAGATTGAGAAATCTGAGTTTTAAGAAAAACTATCCTTTAGGAAGGATAAGAATTGAGAAATCGAGAGTTTTGAGAAAAACATCCTTTAGAAAGGATAGGATTGAGAAATCCGAGTTTTGAGAAAAACATCCTTTAGGAAGGATAGGATTGAGAAATCCAGTTTTAAGAAAAACATCCTTAGAAAGGATAGGATTGAGAAATCCGAATTTTAAGAAAAACATCCTTTAGGAAGGATAGGATTGAGAAATCCGAGTTTTAAGAAAAACATCCTTTAGGAAGGATAGGATTGAGAAATCCAGTTTTAAGAAAAACATCCTTTAGGAAGGATAGGATTGAGAAATCCAGTTTTAAGAAAAATCCTTTTTGAAAAGATAAAATTAAAATTTCAAGAAAAAATATCCTTTAGGAAGGATAAAGTTGAGAAATTGAAATTTAAGAAAAACGTCCTTCAGAAAGGATAAAATTGAGAAATTTGAATTCTGAGAAAAATATCCTTTAGAAAGGATAAAATTGAGAAATTTGAATTCTGAGAAAAATATCCTTTAGAAAGGATAAAATTGAGAAATTTGAATTCTGGGAAAAACATCCTTTAGAAAGGATAAAAAAAAATCAGGGATTAAGAACCTTGATACCAGTCAAAGGATTCTTGAGATCTATTTCTCTTCTCGTAGAGCCGTAGATCCACCCCTTTATCAATCTTCAAATACCTGTTCAAAATGAGCAAAATGCTATGGTGGTATGAGTTAGCATGCTCCTAACATAGGGGTGTCTAACTATCAATGATGCATGAGCATACTTCATGATGCAATGATGCGTATGGTCATGGGAATGCAAAGATGCATGAATTTAGTTTGTATTTATTCTCTGAGGCTGGTGGTCACCATCTTGGGACTACAACCACTCATCAATCTCGTGTCTTGACAAAACTTGCCCCCAACTTGTGTTGCTTATTCCTTGAGTCCAATGGCCTGAATCACAATCAGAATCATTAGCCCAGTACCTTCAAGCTGTATGCCATCTCTCACTGATTTGAAATCCCATGTGTAAAGCCCTAGTTGCCCCACAGACAAAGATGCCCCAATGGTACCGATGGTTTTACCTCGAGCCATGGTCAGTCCGCTTGTTCATTCCAATATAGGAGACTTATAAAAATAAATTCATTATGTATATATATACATTTTAAAGAATAACGACAAGTGATATTTAAGAAAATCAAGTTTTGGGTCCTTGAAAAAAGGTCAACCTGAGTGACATTTTCCGAATGTTGCAGGAATGCACATATGAAATCTTTTCTGGGCTATTAGGCTTCCGAGAGGAGCGACTCCCATTCCTAGTGCCTACCCGAAAAAGTGGCTCTCTTTAGCTCACTAACTCACCATGCCCCATCCTTCCCTCTTTTCTGGTCTCAATCAGGCATTAGAAGTGTGTCAATCCTTGAAGAAAGGTTAACCCTGACATGCGGGATGTGATCTGAAGACAAATTCATCCGTCCACGTATGGTCTAAATGGTCTTTTATGGCTTGTAATGTAGGCTAAGGCTCACGGCTACAAAAGAAAGGGTAAATAGGCCCAAACAAGTGTTTAAGGGTGGTGAAACCAAGGATCAATGTTTCCAACGGGGAGTCTCTTGATTATGCTCAAATGAAATGCTATTTCTTTTCTTTGGATCGCTCTAGACTGCCCCTTTTTTGGGGTTTTCACCCTAGAGTTCATTTCCTTTCGTCAAATGTAGTTTTGGATCAATTTGCACCTTCACATTGTATTAGTGCGGGCTTTTGATCAAAGGTGAACAATCTTTCGAGGCTCATCTAAGCAGAGATTTATTTGGATAGGGAATCCTCTTGTCCCTTTTCTTTATCCGCTTCTCTCCCTTTACAAAATTGCACTTTTCACTTTAGTGCTTTTGCTTTTGATTTCTTCAACTTTTATATCGGCAACTTTTGACCTGATTTGGGGTAACTCTTTGAGCATCAACTTTTCTTTTGCTGTTTTCTTTTGATGTTTTTGCTGCTCAAACTGAAAGTGTATCCAATGAATCTGTTCTCCTTTAATCCACTTAGTTCACAAGACATCATCCTCATAGCATAATCAGAATCCAATGTCATTTATTTTTCCATAGCCTTATATCTCATCTGCCCCCGGTGTAGGGGTGATCCTTGATTTGGGTTCAATCAAAAGAAAAAAAAGTTCAACAGGCTCAAACGGGGACATCAATGGGCATATTTTTTATTTTCTTTCTATGTGAAGGGAATTGAAGGAATGCCAAATGTCCTTCCATACACGGATATCAAAATTGGTCTTCAGGTTGTAGAAGTTTTAGGGTTATCACTTCATTCAAGAACCTTAGACAACAATGCCCGAGAGGAAGATTCACTCAATGGGAGTGGCCCATTATTCCTAAACACTCGTTGTCACCCCTCTCTTGGCCTGAGTAGAGCAGATGGTGCTTCCATTCGTATCATTCCCACAACATTTGGTTTTTCTTTTCAAAGTATTTTGTGTAAAAATATATATACATGTATAAAGAATAAATGAAATGTCTAAAAGAAATTAAGAAATATAAACTGCTTGCAAAAGTCTCCTTTATTGAAGATAAAACAAACGGACGTCACAAAAGCCCTTACAAAATATGCTAGCTATCATGGGCCAACATTACAAATTTAAACATGCACATTAAAGAGGAAAAGATATGACAACAAAAGGTAGGATGCAACAGAAATTCCCCACCACCACGACACCGAACCCGGCTTTTCGCACTCGGTATTCCTACTTAAACTTAGGTTTTCCATTCTCGAAGGAGAGCACTCCATTCTCAACAAGCTTGTGGATCCTACGCTTTAGAAATGCGCACTCTTCCGTAGTGTGGCTGAAATCCCCGGAATGATATTCACACGGAATCCTGGCACCAAACACATTGGTATTAAAATAATTGTACCGCTTCGGGGGTGGTGGCCTCAAGAGCTTGTTTTGAATCAGTAGAGGTAACAGCTTAGAATTGATCATCGGGAAACACGCCTTCGTCTTCTTGTCAACCTCTCCTACAACGTGCTCTTTAGCTTTCCTTTTTTCCCCTTTCCTTAGATAAGGCTCACCTTCTTCAATTTTATCGGGGTCCATCGCTTTAGTGGGCTCCTTTGGAAATTCTTTTGACCCCGTAAGCAGGCTCGACCCTTCCGTATCATGATCAGGACAGCCACTGACGTCCGTAGATTTCACCGATGCCCGCGACTTTGCCTTATCCAATTCTTTCACCACAGCAACTTGATCTCCTCCTAGCTTTACCTCATTATCCGTAGTTGGAAACCTGATTATCAAACCCGGGCTTTTTGTCTCAAATTCCAACACCCCAAGGTCTAGAAGAACCTGGACTTTGCGCTTAAAGCTCGTGCATTTCTCAATCGAGTGCCCCCGAATTCTGGCGTGGTAATCACAATGCTCTTCCTCACGGAACCAACTGGGATACGGAGGCGATGGGGTTTTAACAAAGCAAGGTGCCACCACTCGAGCATGCAACAGTTTTGAGTACAACTCTTGGTAAGTGAAAGAGCTGGGGGTGAACTGATCATTCCCTTTCTCAATCCCTTTCATCTTCTTTGAGCCTTGAGGACTCCTGACCATAGTTCGAGGTTGCGAAACTGTAACGCTCTTTGGGGCTTCTTGGCAATCTTGTCGCTCTTGAGCTGATTCTTCCTTCGTTGGAGAAGAAAAGCTTCTCCTAAGAGAATCTTCGATCTTATCTAACGCCAATTCAACGGGGAATTCTGAAGTAGTGCGGTTCACCTCATACTGGCCAATGACGACCTGGTCTTCATCAGACAAAGTTTCTTTCATCCCAAAGTCATGGCCCACCTTCTCACTATTCTCGGTCCGGGGGTTTCCCCTCACGCCACTTCTTTCGGTCACCACAGTTATCATAGCCCTCAATTCACTGATTTGCCCCATTGTTTCATCTTGGAACGTCTTCACATACGCGATCGTCTCTTTCTGGTTTCGAACCAAATGCTCTTGGAGCTGTTCGAGCTTATCGACCCTAGCCATCAGGTCATTCATGCTTTTGAAACTATACTGGCTTGAAGTCATTCTCTTCTATTTTCTCTGAGGTGAGTACTTCCCCCAATTAGTGATGCATATGATGCAACGAACGTACAAAAAGTATTATTGTAAAATAAGCTACATGAATACAAAGGTGCATTAATTTTATTGAATGCCATGTGACATATGTACAACATAGGGTTAAGAGTAATCAATCAAAATGTATAATTGAATGCAAAAGTACATTAATTTGATGGACATTAATTTTATTTGTTTAATGAATGAATGAATGAATGGATGAATGCGTCGCATGTACAACGGAAACATATGATTAAAGGTGATCAATTAAAATGTATAATCGAATGCAAAGGTGCATAAATACAATGTGTCGTGTGGACAACATATGGTTAAGGGTAATTAATCAAAATGTAATTGAATGCAAAGGTGCATTAATGCAATGTGTCGTATGGACAACATATGGTTAATCAAAATGTATAATTGAATGCAAAGGTGCATTTCATGTATACAATGTGTCACATGTACAACAGAAATGCATGGCTAAAGGTAATTAAACAAAATGCATAATTGAAATGCAGAGAGCAACACTGAGTTCGGCAAATATCCTCGTTAAACAACTCATCAATGGGAACCTTGGTCCGTTACAATGATCGGATAAAACCCACTACATGCAGTTCTTAAGCTAGCGTCTAGGCCGACGATTTTCTTCAAGACTCACTCAATCCCTTCTTCTTTCTTGAAATGATCTTTTGCTAGGAATCGGGCGTTCTCTCATATCCTCGTTAACAAGTAGGCCAACTCTCGGTCCTGCCCCCAAGTGGTATAGGCGACGAATTATGATTAATCCACTATCGATATTGGTACTCTTGACTTGCTCTTTGAAAGGGTCCCACTGAGCCTAACCTTCAAAGCGCATCGGGGGTGAGGTCGGAATTCCCTCTGACTTGAAATATTTTTCCTTGTTCTAGATTGAGACTTGATTGTCGACTCAAGGCGGTGAAGTGCCCGAGAAACTTTCGATCTTGCCCCGGAAAGCTTGGTTGCTGATCGGTGTGGTTCTCGCTAATTTCCTTGCAAGACTCGGTATTTCCCAACTGTTGTAGTCAAATCAAAGCTGCCAACCGTAGAACAAATGTAGGTTGAGCTCCAAAATTCGAAGTAATGATCACTTGCCCGGGACATCTAACAAATAAGTGAGGTGGCCTTTTCTTGTTTTTGAAAGCCTTTCTTGTCTCGGAATCCCGACCATGTAGTAGTTCTCCTTGTGGCTGCATTTTCATCGTGGTCCTTCACGTTATTGTTACATACCATATTTCCCACTAATCAAGTCTTTAATTTCAGACTATTTCCCAACTCAATGTGCTCTTTATGCAATGATGAAATATGCAAAATAAGAGGGGAAGAAAAGCAAAGGTGTTAGTCACATGATAAACATAAATCAAGGCAAGAAATGAAATTCAAGCGTTAACGAAAAAAGAAGCGTAGAAACAAGCAATTAGCAAGAAAAACCTAGACACTCTGAACTCTAGGGTTATCCGCATGGCTCTAACGGGGTAGGCTTCTTATATTCTCACTCATGAGTTCGGTTCTAACAAAGGGTACCCGAACCTATCTCATCACCTACTAAGGCAATAAGAACCCCAATTCTGGCCCATTACAGGCTTGCGAATTGGTTTCGGCTCGAGGGAAAGCACGACCTAATGACGTGGAGGGCTGCTCACGTGTCAAAAGGCGTGGATTCCGAAAGTGAATTACCGACCCGTGGAGGGATACTCACGTGGGTATGGGCGTTTCACTCTCACTTAAAAAGGGTAGCTCGGGTATAGAGCTTGATGATCATGATGCAACACATGTCGGTGACTTCCTTAATAATTAAATGAAAAATCAATTCGAATGCCACAAATTTTCAAAGCCCATTCAACTTAAGTCTTATTCTCATAGAAGAACAAACTCATTAGCTTCACTTTGAATTTTAAATATTTTCTATCGATTAAAGGCAACAAGCGTTTTATTGGCTTAACTCTCCTTTTTTGTTTGGTGAAAACAAAAAATTTGTCCCCAGCGGAGTCGCCATGCTGTGATAAGGCTTTTCTCCGAAACCGTTAAGTATGGGCCTTATCACTATTTTCTTTTTGAAAAGGGGGTTTATTTAAAAAAAGAGGGGGGAATTCATGTTTTGAAAAACTTGTGAAAATTTGGAGTCGCCACCGGCCACTAAGGTAGGCCGGACACCATAAAACCAGAGATTCATTTTAAAACGGGTTCGGGAGTTGGTTACGCGTGGGGTAGGGTTAGCGCCCCCATCACGCCCGGAAATCGGTACCAAATTGCTTGTTGCCTTTTGATCGATAGGAATTATTTAAAAATCGAAGTGAATTTAATAATTGTTCTTAAATGAAAATATGACTTAAATAGCACGGGATTTATCGAATAGTGGCATTGGAATTACTTAATCATTTAATTAAAAAGGATGACGGTACACCGGACCATAGACTAAACCGACATCAAATAAGGCTGACTGCCGTGTTAGTTTAGGGTTCGGATCCCGTACGTCACCTTTATGCATGATGCGAGCATATAGGAGATGATGCGTGGTATTTTCAATTTTTATGCTTTCGCTTACCTAGAGGCGGTGAAAATTAACCTAAGTATCCGGTAGACATCCATTAAGCTAGGACTGTCGTTTTCGGATACCGAGGTTAATTAATACCCCTCTCGGGTTTGATTTTTTTGATCCGATTATCATGCTTGTATATTAAGCCATATGGATGACAAATATATATATACATGCATGTCACTCAAAACAACACATAGGAAAGAAGGCCCAAATTAATTAATTAAGCTAACCTAATTAAAGAGATTAAACTAGCCCATTTTCAATGTACCAAACTAAAAGACTAACATGGCAACATATATTCGATCCAACAGTGATTAATCATACGGGACTCACTAAACAAAAAAAACGGATAAGCATGCATATATATATTCGATCTATTATACCATTATTAACACATAACAAAAACATACATATATAAAAAGACATTAAAACATTAAATTATATTGCATTCGAATGGTGACTAAAATGAAATACAGGCAAAAACAGAGGCTGAAATCAGAAAGAAGAAAAACAAAAGCTCTAAACTGTAAAAACCCTATTGAACACGGGTAAGAAGGAAGAGGACCGAACATGTAAATAACCCCTAAAGAACTCGATCTGGGGACTAGAAGATGACCCGACTCAGACTACGGGGGACCTAGGATGTAATTTGACCATGCGGCAACCCTTACTATGCTAATACCCCGACGCGGAGGGACTGGACTCGCTATTTACCCGAAACAAAAAAACCTAAAGCTCTATATAACCCACCTAAACTAAAACGGACGCCCCTTTGCCTAACCTAAACCCTAGCCGCACCTAGACTCTCTGATTCTCCCTCGATCTCGAACGCCGGCCGGTGTTAGTCACCGTCCGGCGGACTTAAAACCATGCCCGACCAACGAACCTACTCTAAAGAAACCCGAAAAAGACGACCTTTCACTCCCCAAAACCCAAAACGACCTTTCCGGGAAACGAAAACCTACAAGAAAACCTAGCCTCTGTATTTTTTTAAGAAAAGGTTTACGAAACAACAGGGGGTTTTGAACCCCTTCTCTGACGCACCCTTTTTGAAGCCGATGAACGGCCGGGATTGTTGCCGAGAGAAGGGGGTTCTGGTTCGATGAGGAACGAAACAGAAAAAGGTAAAAAGCTTCTGATCTCCTTCTCTTTTTTTTAAAAAAACGCAATGGATGAATGGTATACCTGAATGGTTCTGGTTGTGGTATTGCTTTTCGTGCTTTGTTCTTGGGAGTTTCACGGATCCCTTACAATGAAGCCGTCGATTCGGCTTTATAGCCCGAATTTCGACTGATTTTTACATATTGGTTAATTCAATGAAAAAAAGCTCATTGGTTCGTATTGTGTTTTTGGCCGGATTCATGCAAGGCTCTGTCATTCTCTGCCATTCCGTTCTGACTTCGTCCTTCCTTTTTCTTTTTTTTTATTTTTGATTTCTATTTTCCTTTATTTTGTGCTGACCCTCTTCTCTTTGTTGCATATTGTACGATGATCGACGTGGCCGACGGATCGGTCGTTGGAACGGGCGGGGGCGACGTGGCGAGCGCTCGAGGAATCTGGAGAGGCGGGCGTGGGCTTCACGCGCGCGAGTGGGGAGCTGATACGTCGCGCGTGGGCGCGTGCCGCATCTCGTGGCATCCGGACCGTCAGATCTCATCCTGATCTGACGACCCAGCTTCATGACGGCGCGAGGTCATCAGATGGGCGTCTAGGGTTTCTCATGTCTTCACATCTGGACCGTTGAAGCCCTCCTGATCTTGCGGTTGTGATCTAGGCGGCGCATGACTCATCAGTGCCCATCTAGGGCTTCCTTTTTATGGCTCCATCTGGGCCGTCAGATTTGATCAGATCTGACGGTCGTGGCTGCGACGGCTGCATAGACAAAATATAGCAATTAGGGTTTCTGTTTTTTTATCAGATTTAATTTTAGTATTGGGCCTAACATGGGCCGTATGTAATAATATATATATATATATATATATATTTAGGTTTTTATGTAAATGGACATTATAAGACAAACATGGGCTTTATATATAAAGAGTGCATTGGGCTTTTTATTTATTTATATTAGAGTTCTTATTTATTTAATATGTGTTTGTATATATATATATATATATAGTTTTTTTGTGTATTTTTCAGATTCAATTCGAAAATTATAGTAATGACAATAGCAATAATAAATATAGTAATAATAATGATACGGTAACAATATTAACATATGGTAATAGCAACAATAGTGATAATAGTAAATAAAAAGATAACAATACTAACAATAGGTAATATTAATGACATACGGTATATAATAACACCGGTAATAATATAAATAGTCATAATAATAATATAATATATAGTAGTAATAACAGATAGTAAATAATAACATAGTAATAATAATAACATAACATATGATAGTAGGTACTAATTAGAAGAAGATTAATAATAGCACCCAGAATTCTAATAAATAATATGTATATCTATGTATTAATTAATTAAAGCCCAATGTGAATAAATAAAGCCCACTCTTATTTAAGCATATTTAAGGGCTAATCAGCCCGGACAAAATTAGTGATTACAATCATAGGCATCTTGTAATTCATCAAAAGTGTAAGAACATGAAGTAGATGAATTAGAAGTTACCCTTGAATCTTCTTCGATGGCCATAAGGCAAAGGTTGGCTTGTTCATCATCGGTGGAGTCTTCATCACTCCAAGTAGCCAATTGTGCCTTCTTCTTATGGCTTGAAGTGCTTGCCCTCTCCTTTCTTTTAGGTTATCGTTCAAGCTCTCTCAAAGCTTTCTTCATGAAAGGGGCACACTTCTTGAAGAGATGAACTATCTCTTCATCTTCCTCCTCCTCTTCACTTGAGTAGACATGATGGCAAGTGGAGGATTTGAGAGCCATGGCACTAGCATTGATGCCAAGCCCTTTGATTTTCTTCTCTCCCATAGCTCTTATTTCTTCCCTCTTCTTCTCATCCTCCTTGTTCTTCTTCATGATTTGATGAGTAAGGAGAGACCCCATGAGTTCATCAAGCTTCAAAGTCTTCAAATTTTTGGCTTCGATGATGGCGGTCCTCTTTGAGTCCCAAGACTCGGGAAGTGAGTAGATGAGCTTTCGAACAAGCTTCTCCTCCGGGATGGCTTCTCCATAACCTTTAAGACCATTGGTGATGGTGGAGAACCTATCAAACATCTTCTCGATGTTCTCTTCCGGATCCATTTTGAAGTTCTCATACTCCAAGGTTAGGAGCCCAATCTTGGTCTCCTTGACTTCGTTTGTCCCCTCGTATGTGACTTCAAGCTTGTCCCATACCTCCTTGGCACTCTCACAAGAAGACATCTTCTCATAGATGGTTGGGCCAAATGCACAAAACAAGATGTGCAAGGCTTTGCAATTAAGCTCCATCTTCTTGCGATCGTCGGCACTCCACTCCGCTTTACTTCTTTTAGGCACGAACGGACCATCTTCAACTACATCCCATAGCTTGTAATCTCTTGATTTGATGAAGAACTTCATCTTTGTCTTCCAATGGGCATAGTGGGTTCCGTCGAAGAAGGGCGGTTTGTCTATGGATTGCGCCATTTGAGCCGGTTGATGAAATAGTGATCGAGCTTGCCGGATCTTCTCAATAGGATGTTAATCCTCACCAATTGAGCCAAGCTCTAATACCAATTGTTGGGTTGTGTGGAGCTCGATTCGATCAACCAATTATGCTCACCAAGTGGTAGAGAGGTGGATATTTGGGTGGAAGGGTTTAGGAAGCTAGAAAGATTAAAGACACAATGATTTATAGTGGTTCGGCCTTCTAACAAGCACCTACATCCACTACCTTAGTTCCCCACTAAGGATTTCACAATCAATCCACTAATTGGTTCGTCCCCTTTTCTAGGATTAAGAGGAAACCCTTACAACCGATCAAGCTTCTACCCAAGCCTTGATCAAAACCCTCTTTTACAAAGAGACAAATGAAAGCAAACTTAAACCCTCTAATAGGTGTTTGTTTGCACAGTTAAGCACTCACCCAAAACCTAAACCACTTGAGCAAATTTGACAATTTTGGCTCACTAGTGTTTGTCTATACAAGAATTGACACTTAAAGCACTAAGACAATATCTTGATCATTTGTTGATTGACAATTGAAGCATTAGTCTTCTCTTGATGCTTGGAGGTCCCTTTTATACTCCCAATTGAGTTTATAGCCGTTTAGGACCGTTGGAGTTGAAATAGAGTCGTTGGAGCCTTTAATTCCCTCCATAAATGCAGTTCTGCAGCTCCCCGTTTCGAAACGCTCGAACCCTTTTCGGAACACCCTCAATATAGAAAGAGTCGTTGCAGTCTGTCAGGGTACCCGTTTCGGAACACCCCCTTGCCGTTTCGGAACGCGTATCGGAACGCCCTTAGCCCGTATCGAAATGACCTGCATTTAAAAGTTAGTTGGGAAAGAGCCGTTGGGGTTTATGACCGTTGTGGTCAGTGCCACGTGGGCGTATCGAAACGACCTAGCCTGTTTCGAAACGCTGGCCCCGTTTCGATACGTGTATCGAAACGTTTTGGCCACTGGAGGCACCTGTTTCGAAACGCCCTAAGGTGTTTCGAAACACATGGTCAGTTTTGTGAAAGTTGGCCTTTGAAAACATGAAAAACCTTTATGAAAAATTCCTTAAATATTATTTCAAGTTGTTTGGACTTTGGAAATGTTTTAAATACTTTTTAAATCAGTCCAAAACATTTTTCAATTATTATATCAAAACATTAGTTCTACAAATAGGAAAAACCAAATGTGCAAATTAGCCTCGAGCTAGCCTTGTCAATTCCTTCGATCATTGAAATAGATTTTTACTTCGGGGATCATGTCGGTTACAGTCTGCGAGGCCCAACCCGTCGCAACTTGCTTTTCTCTCGAGTAACCAATTCTCCCAAGACTATCTTCGAAGGTTGATTCTTAAACAAATTAGCCACGTCTATCGCCGTTAAAGTGTTTAGTTTTGAAAGCAGGAAAAGCCCGACTCAGAAATTGTCTAAAAGTAGAATCGCTTCTGATTTTATCTTTCCTTAGCGGACCGCCGCTAAGAGTGTTCACAGGAAGTCGAAATTGCCACAGGCCGATCCTTCCTCCCAACTATGTCTTTAAACGATTCCAGATCAACGAGCTCTTTTGATTTGAAAAACGATTAAAAACTTTAGTAAGGCCGATTGCCAAACTATCTAAACAGAAAGATAAAAATGTATTCCCGAAGGAATTTAGGCAATGTTCAATTCTCACGATTAGAATTGATTTGGCTAACTCTTGGCTCAAGAAATTTAGCTAAGCATGATATTGATTATCATGCTTAACTTGGTTTTGGAAAAATAATTAAATAACATAAAATAAATAAAATAAGAAAATAAAGGAAAAGAACTTGAATTAAAACTAAAAATGTTTACAAAGATAAAAACTAAATGATTGATGAATGATCTAAGCCTTTACAAGGGTGGTATTTATAGGCTTAGATTTACAAAGATAAAGTGATGAAATAATTTAAAATAATAAACAAAAGATAAAACAATTCAAATGTTTTAAAATTTAAATGCAGGAATCTAATCGGATAAGCTGATAAGCTCTCTCAGAACGTTCCAGAAGCTTCTAGAAGTCGCCACGTCACTGCCACGTCAGACGCGTCGTGCCCGGTGTCGTGCCCATAATGCCAGTCATGAAAGAATTATAATAAAAACTGCAGAAATGCCTCATTTTCACTACTATTTCTAGAATTGGGTCCCTGCACAAAATGTAACGAAAACAACATGTATTAAGCAGCAAGAAGTCACAATAGCTAGAAAAATAACAAATGAAATATGTCATATTTGAGCACTCATCAAATTCCCCCTCACTTGTCTCATACTTGTCCTCAAGTATGTCCGAAAAAATCATAAACCCAAGAATGCATTTCTCAACCATTACAAGCATCAAACATAATCATAAGAGTTCTAGCACGAAAGGAGGTTCATGAAAGAAACATAATTAAAACCAAATAGATACAAGCAAAGAGCAGCCCTTGTCCTTTTCAATTACCTATCAAGCATTAATCAAATCTTAGCCTAGTCTTAATCCTCACCAAGATACACTCAAGAGCACTCAAAGTGTTTTAAAGGTAAATTTGAAGCAGAAACACTCAAAGTCAATCATGAATAAAGGTTTCCATATGCTTGTAACAAGTTCAATTCTCCACTACTTATTAGAATGAAGGTGCAAAAATCATTAGGTCTTTTATTCAAGGTGTAATGAGGGTTTAGAGAAAAAAGGTAGAAAGATGGAAAGAAAAAGAAGATGATCAAAGCAAGATATTTCAAACATAAGCAGTGAAGACATTAAAAAGGAGCTAAAAATGGGCAAGCAAAACACACATTTTTCTTTCTTTCTTTTTTTTCTTTTCTTCTTTTCGAAACTGTTTTTTACTCTTTTTTATTCTTTTCTTTTTTTTTCCGAAGCAATTGCTTCCTTTATTCTGTTTTTTTTTCTTTTTTTTCATTTCGAAGAATTATGCCCTTTATTCGAATTGCAGCTCCTTATTTGCCTAGTAATATAGTTTCTAGCATTTGATCAATCAAAAAGTGGTTAAGCAAGGAAATAGGGTGTAAGGCTAACAAAGGCTCACTAGGCAATGAGAAAGGGTAAATTAAAATGAAAGGGAAGGAAAAGGTTCAAAGCCTAATGCCTAAATCATTTTAAAGCACCTCGTTCTTAGTGTAGTCTCGAATTGTAAGCAAGCCACAAGTTCTAGATTCCTAAAATTCAGGATGACACTCTCAAGCAAAAGAAACGAGCATAATATGAAGAATGCATGCTCAAGGCTCAAATCTTACCAAAATTGGGCTAATTTGATTAAGCTAGGTGAGAAATTTAACTAACACTATCAAGAGTAATTAAAAGAGATGTCAAACTGTAGATTACCCATATCATTTGATTATCAAAATGCTCCAATTCAATCATTCCTAAGCATTAGAACAATTATAACATGCTGGATATAATGCAATGGCCAGAAAAAAAATCATCTTAAGGTTTAATCAAAATCAAAACATATTAACAAACAAGTTACGACAAGTGGTAATTTATTACCCTCCCCCTCACTTAAATGAATTGCCCCAATTCAAAATAAAAATAAAGAAAATGAGGAACAAATAAGGGTAAAAGATACTCCCCGTGAGTGATGAAATTGAGTCCACCGTTGGCATAGAGTGGAATGAGGGAGACGGTGAATGAGGAGGAGGAGCACGGCGGGAGTTGCATGGGCCAGCGGCGGTGGTAATCCTTGAACGACGGTTGACGAACGGTGCTGGAGCCGGTGCAGCGAAGGGCGATTTGGCTTTTTCGTTGGGCACCCGTCGAATGGTTGCCGATCGTCGGCCACCACGGTAGGGAGGAGAAATGGGGACTGGTCGGAATCACTGGGCACCTCCACGAAGGCCGTCGACGCAACGAATCATCACCCAGAATGGTGCGTGGGTAGAGGCTCGATTTTGTGGTGATGACGTGAAGAAGATGATGCGGGTGGGAAAAAGGAAGGAGACGAAAAGGGGGGGATTTAGGGAAAAATAAATAAATAAAAGAAATGGGTTGATTGGCTGCGGGAGATATTTGGGTGGTCAAAGGGTAAAGGCTAAAGGGTTTGGCTAAAATGCACCGCAGACCATGAGTTTTGCTAACGTGCACCGTTTAATAAAACGGTGCACTCCAATGCTTATGGTCGAAATGTGCTGCTGTGAAGGGCGTGGCTTGGCTTGCTGTGTGCGAAAAGAAACCTGCAGAGGGAAAGGAAAATTTATTAAGGCAACAAAAGAAAATGAAAAATAAAGAAGCATAAATTAAATAAAAAAAAGGAAGTAAAAATTGACGAAAAATAAATCAATGGGTTGCCTCCCATTTAGCGCTTTGTTTAACGTCGTTTAGCTCGACGACCTTTGCTAAATTTTTGGCTCTTCAAAATAAAGGTCTTCAAATAATCGATAATGTCCATCGCTCGTCGTTTTAACATCTTCCTTCATCTTTCTTTTTGTGCGCAAAGCAACAACTAAGCTTCTACCTCCTTCCCAAGACGACAACTTACTCAAGATGATGTTTGGCAAAGTTTGGTTGTCGCCTAAAAATATATAATCAAACCATTCCAACCTTGGCTTTGGTTCCTGCAAAATTGATGGAAAATGTTTAGTTCGAATTGGAATTAATCGAAAATTAGAAAGGGAAGAAAGATTTGAAATGATTTCGCCTTTGTTTTTATCGCCGAGATCTGCGAATTCCCTACAAAATTCATAACACAAATTAGTTTCGATCAAATCATCAGCTAACGAATCTATAATATCAATGAAATTTAAACTTGCGACCGAATCAGGATACTTCATAGCTTTATACATATCAAATTTAACTACTTCCCCATCAAATTCCATAGTTAAGATGCCGTCGCGGACATCAATCTTTGTATGCGCAGTTGATAGGAAAGGTCGGCCAAGCAAGATTTCGGATCCGTTATTGCTGCGATCATTTTCCATGTCAATAATGTAAAAATCAGCAGGAAAAATAAGATTTTTTACCTGTACCAACACGTTTTCTAGTACTCCCTCGGGGTAGATGATTGATCGATCAGCTAATTGAACCGTCACTCGCGTTTCTTTCAATGGTTCAGTCGAAATTTTGTTGTAAACGCTTAACGGCATGATGTTGATAGATGCGCCTAAATCGCACATCGCCCTTTTTATCCCAACATTCCCAATTTTACAAGGAACCACGAACATACCTTGATCCTTGTACTTTGGCGGCAATGGTCTTTGAAGAATAGTTGAAACGTTCTCACCAAGGTTAACTTTTTCATTCCCAGACAATCGCCTTCGGTTTGTGCATAACTCTTTCAGGAACCTTGCATATTTGGGCACTTTTCGAATAACATCAAGAAGTGGAATATTAATTTCCACTTTCTTGAATACATCCAAAATTTCCTTCTCTTCCTCCTTTTTATCTCGTTTCGCCAATCTACCTGGAAAAGGAGGAACAGGTTCGTAAGTAGAAACAGAAATATTGGATTTAGAGTTACCTGCAATGGGTGGAGACTTTTCATTTTGGTCCTTCGAAGAGTTGCCTTGCTCGTCGGATTTTTGCTCATCTTGCTTGGGCGGTTTAGGCGTTATCACCGTTCCACTGCGCAAAGTTATCGCACTAACGTTTTCCCTTGGGTTGTTTTCGGTTTGGGATGGTAACTTTCCTTGGGATTCTATACGGCTAACGGCATGAGCTAGTTGGCTTAATTGTTTGTCGATTTGTTGGAGGTGGGATTGTGTTTGGGTTTGGAATTTTTCCTGCGAAACCGCCAATCTCTCAACAATAGACTCAAGCGAAGATTTTTGGGGTGCTTTGTTTTGGTAGGGAGGTTGTTGCCTAGGTTGGTAATTTGGGTTCTGATTACCGTAGCTCAAGTTTGGGTGATCTCTCCAACCGGGATTGAAGGTATTGCTATGTGGGTTATAGGGTCTTTGGGGAGGTCCGGGAAAATTGTTCAAGGCGTTGACTTGGGCATTAGTCGTTTCCCTTAACATTGGGCATAGATCGGTGGTGTGATCATGCATAGTACAAATCCCACATGCCTTAGCAGCTTTTATCTCCCCTGAAACAAGAGAATACACAATATTAGTCAAATTATCAATTTTATTCTCTAATGAAATTGTGCTTACTGTGTGAACCCGTCGGCTGGGTTCACTTGTAGAACCAAATTGCTGCGAGTTTGCAGCCATTGTGGAGATTAATGTTCTCGCTGCAGTAGGAGTCATGTTAACGAGCGCGCCACCGCTTGCTGCATCTACCATCTTTTTGTCCATTGGTAACATTCCTTCATATAAGTATTGAAGGAGTGTTTGCTCAGATAGGCCATGTTGCGGACAGCTTGCGCACAGCTTCTTGAACCTTTCCTAATAATCATATAGGGATTCGTCGTGCATTTGTTGGATACTCAATATGCTTCGCCTAAGTTCAGTCGCTTTTGCTGCAGGGAAATACCTGTCAAGGAAAACACGAGAAAGATCAGCCCATGTATTAATAGAATTCGGAGGTAAATAAAATAACCACTCTTTAGCTGTTCCGGCTAAGGAAAAAGGAAAAGCCCTTAGTTTTATCTGATCCTCTGAAACTCCTTGCAGTTTCATGCTGCTGCACACCATGTGAAATTCGGCAAGGTGTTTATGTAGGCTTTCAGTAGGGAGGCCATTAAAGGTGGGTAATAGGTGAATCAAGCTCGTTTTGAGTTGGAATGGGGTATCACCGTGAGGAAAAGCGATACAAAGGGGTTGTTGCACAGTAGGGTTGCGTTCAGCTCTCGAATCGTTTGTTCCGCCATCGGTTCTGGTTCCTGTGTAGGTTCTTCGATTGGTGTAGATTCGGAGGTGGATTCTTGTTCGGGTTGTCGCGGGCTTTGTTGTTTCTTTCGTCGAAGGGTTTCGCCGTGAGTTCTACGAGCGCTTGCTTCGATTTCCGGGTTATATGGAGCCAAAGTACCCGGATTCTTCCTGGTCATAAAATAAAACAAAAATCAGTCAAAAATTGCCAAAAATAAATCTCCCCGGCAACGGCGCCAATTTTGACAAGTCGTCGTTAACCGGTCAAAATAAATATAAATTAATCCTCTTTCAACAATAAATAAATAAAGAAATTGAATAAGTATAGGGAAGGAGGGTCGATCCGCAGGGAGATTAGCTGGAATTGTTGACTTGAATTTGTTGAATCCGAAATCCCAGGAATATCTGCAAGGAAATAAAAATGGGGGTGATATTTGATTTCGAGTGAAGTAAAAAAATAAAATGCAAGAATTAAGGAAAATAATAGGAAAAACCAAATGTGCAAATTAGCCTCGAGCTAGCCTTGTCAATTCCTTCGATCATTGAAATAGATTTTTACTTCGGGGATCATGTCGGTTACAGTCTGCGAGGCCCAACCCGTCGCAACTTGCTTTTCTCTCGAGTAACCAATTCTCCCAAGACTATCTTCGAAGGTTGATTCTTAAACAAATTAGCCACGTCTATCGCCGTTAAAGTGTTTAGTTTTGAAAGCAGGAAAAGCCCGACTCAGAAATTGTCTAAAAGTAGAATCGCTTCTGATTTTATCTTTCCTTAGCGGACCGCCGCTAAGAGTGTTCACAGGAAGTCGAAATTGCCACAGGCCGATCCTTCCTCCCAACTATGTCTTTAAACGATTCCAGATCAACGAGCTCTTTTGATTTGAAAAACGATTAAAAACTTTAGTAAGGCCGATTGCCAAACTATCTAAACAGAAAGATAAAAATGTATTCCCGAAGGAATTTAGGCAATGTTCAATTCTCACGATTAGAATTGATTTGGCTAACTCTTGGCTCAAGAAATTTAGCTAAGCATGATATTGATTATCATGCTTAACTTGGTTTTGGAAAAATAATTAAATAACATAAAATAAATAAAATAAGAAAATAAAGGAAAAGAACTTGAATTAAAACTAAAAATGTTTACAAAGATAAAAACTAAATGATTGATGAATGATCTAAGCCTTTACAAGGGTGGTATTTATAGGCTTAGATTTACAAAGATAAAGTGATGAAATAATTTAAAATAATAAACAAAAGATAAAACAATTCAAATGTTTTAAAATTTAAATGCAGGAATCTAATCGGATAAGCTGATAAGCTCTCTCAGAACGTTCCAGAAGCTTCTAGAAGTCGCCACGTCACTGCCACGTCAGACGCGTCGTGCCCGGTGTCGTGCCCATAATGCCAGTCATGACAGAATTATAATAAAAACTGCAGAAATGCCTCATTTTCACTGCTATTTCTAGAATTGGGTCCTTGCACAAAATGTAACGAAAACAACATGTATTAAGCAGCAAGAAGTCACAATAGCTAGAAAAATAACAAATGAAATATGTCATATTTGAGCACTCATCAGGTTTGACCAGTCAAATCCACTAATGTTGTTGTTTGGTTAACAGCGGATTGAAAGAGTGAATTGTGGTGAAACCGCTAATTTTGTAAAAGCTTCTAATACGAACTTTTTGAGATTAGAGGTTTGATATTAGAGTTGTAAAGACTCTTTTACCCTTAACAGTTACTAAAAATCTCCAAATAACCTAAATTAAATATTTTCTCACCTTATTTATAAGTTGATCCTATTTATTTTTTCTTTTTATTATCACATATTTATATGTGTATTTAAATTTATTAATTAATTAAATTATATTAAAATAATTATATAAATAATAAATTAATATATAAATCATTCGAATATGTTTAGAAAAGTTATATTAAAAATAATTTTTATAAATCTAATTAATATTAATTAAATACAAAATATTGATAACTAATAAACTATTCAAACAAGTATTGAATATAATTATGTCCTTATATGTTATTTTGGTTGCTTAAACAATCTAACAACTATCATCTATCAATTAATTTTACCAAACACTTTTATACAATCAGCTAATACAATCTGCTAGCCAAATCAGCTAATGCAATCAGCTAATGTAATCCGCTATCAACTATCCGCTAATTGCCAAACAAGATCATAATCTAATTTTAAGCCACTATACGAAAATGAATGTCCCTTTCACTACTGTTAACTCAGGCCAGCTATGGTTTCCCATAGTTGAGAAATTCCAAAAAAATTTGTCTCATTGGAAATCGGAACTACTCTCGTTTGGAAGTCGAATTACTCTGATTAAGTCCGTCTGAATAGCCTCCCCATCTACTTCATGTCCCTTTTTCCCCTCCTAGCAGGGACCAACGCAGAAATCTCTAAGATTGTGGCAAAGTTTCTGTGGGGATCCTTGGATAAAAGAGCGATACATTGGGTTTGTTGGGAAAGACTAGTTCTCCCAAAGTCTTGTGGTGGGCTTGGACTAGTTGATTTTAGAATTTAAAAAGAGCTCTTCTGAATAAGTGGTTGTGGAGATTCGGGTGTGAAGCTAACAGTCTCTGGCGAAGAGTCATAGAGGCAAAATACAACGAGAATACCGGGACCCTGTTGCCTTCCTTTGACAATAAGCAGAATAAATCTTGGATTTGGCGAAACATTGTTGCTCAACCAAATGGCTCGTCACTAGCTTTCAATCAGTGTATCCGTATGGTTGTTGGTAATGGCGAGAGAATCTAGTTTTAGATAGATTTGTGGGCAGGGGAAGTCCCTTTGAAGGTAATGTTCCCAAGAATTTTTGCACTGGCTGTCAAAAAAGAGGGTTCAATCTCAGAGTTTGGAGGTTTTGGAAATGAAGTATGGGTGTGGCGTATTCAGCTTTGCATACTGATGTTTGAGTGGGAGAAAGAGTTGTGGGAACAATTCTTAGAGGTTATTAACAAGGTTCCCCCATGGCGCTTTAGAAAGGATTGCATCCGCTGGACAGGTAATTCTAATTCCATTTATACTGCCAAATCTTTTTATAATAATTGTTTGAATGGCTTTGGTTGTAAGGATGAGGTGCGGAAACTAGTCTGGCCGAACTTTGCACCACCTAAAGTGGAAGCGTTTGTGTGGAGACTTGTCCTGGGCAGAATTCCGACAAAGATTGAGATCGCCAAACGTTGTCAGCCCAATCAGATCTCCACAAATTGCCCCTTATGTTGTGAGCAATCCGAGTCTGTAAGTCATCTTTTCTTACATTGTAGAGTTAGTTGGAATCTGTGGGGAAGATGGTTTAAATTGTGAAACTTAAATTATGCTATGCCAAGTGATATTAAATCCTTTTTATTGTTTTGGGCTGCTGATTTTTGTCCTTTTAAATCGAAAGTTGTATGGCAGATTTATTTCTTTTCCTGCGTGTGATCTTTGTGGTTATACAGGAATGATGTGGTATTCAAAGGTTCCCGTGTGGACGAGAATGAAATCTTCTCAATCTGTTTATCTAGAATTTGATGGTGGTGTAAGGCATGATGGCTTTCTAAGGTAACCTTTATAGATGATATTGTTCGTTGTCCATAAAACTTGAAATGGCTTTCTACAGAATCAAGAAGTTAGAGCTATTTGCTTGTGGTCAAAACCCCCGCCTGACTCCCTTAAATTCAACGTTGATGGAGCTGTTGAAGAGGGTTCGGAAGAGCGGGAATCGGAGGCATTTTAAGAAATTTCAACAACCAGTCCCTGATCATGTTTTCAAAATCAGTGGGTATTTTGGACGTTGCGACGACAGAATTGCTGGCAATCAAGGAAGCCTTGTTACTGTTCAAGAAGTCGAATTGGGCAGGTTTGTATAGCTTGATCATTGAGACTGATAGCTTACTATTGTTAATTGGTTTGAGAAGCCTTTTGCTGCGCCTACAACTTTTAGGGAATTAATATCAGAATGTTTAGGCTTTTGTCCTGAATTATCCTGGTCAATTTGTGGTGTGTCGCGAGGGTCTAACAGTACTGCAGATAAATTGGCTAAAAGAGGCATCTCAACTGTGTCAACTCTACTCTGGACAGCAGGTGGTTAACGGTTATGGTGGGTTGCAGGAACTTCAGCCTTGACTTTTGAATTGCAGGGCACTTCCATTTCGTGGCCCTAGGTGTTATCTTTGTTTACATTATTGTATATTTGTTAGCCTTGTTTGGCAGCGTTGCTGCTGTGTGTTTTTGATGGATAAGATTTGTCTTTGAACTGTGTATTTACCCGTTAGTAAGGTGCGCTCTTTTTTTCCATTTAAGTTTAGGGAGGTTTTTTAACGAGGCCTTTGCTAACGGTCTATCTATATGAATAAAAGTATAATTTTCAAAAAAAAAAAGACGAACATTAATATTAGATAAAGATTTTGTCAAGTATTTATACGTTTTAAACGATGATGGAAACTTTTGATATCGACTATACGATATTGTATGCCATTAAATTATCTTTTAGATCTGAGTCTCATTTTTAGTAAATTATATGTAGATATTTTAAAACTATATTCTAATTCTATGGATCTTATCTAAATATATTTCGATTTAGATAAACTAGCTTTTTATGCATGCATACATTTCATTTGGTTGAAGAGAAATTGTCGGCAGTTTACTGGGAGAGCTGTCAAAATCAGGATTAGTGGTAGAAATATATATGGGTAGATTAGATACTGTCAATTTACACTTTTGTATAACTTGAGGTATACTTGTATAGATAGTTAGCCCCATATAGTTTATTGTTCTCTTGGTTGTAGCAGACTTATGTTTTTTTGGTACTAAAATTCATACAATTATCCAAAAGAATAAATCCATATATTTTGATTTGTAGTCTGATAATATTTTAGTAAATTTAATTTATCTATTTTAAAATTTAAAAAGATTTATAAAAAGAAAAATAACTAGAAAGTCAAAAATTGAAAGTTCACACCTATTAATTCTACCCAGAGCCAAAATTTAAAAAAATCAAAAGGGTATCAAAATCATTAGACTATAAGATATTGTAATGCATAAAATTTAGAAATATTATATATACTTGATCGGATCGGTTAATCAATTTTGCTTAAAGTTGTGAACCGTAATCGAATCGAAATAATTTATTTTAAAATTTGTACTGAAATCGGTTTCAATTAATCTTTAAAAATTATTTTGGTTAATTGCTAAATTCAAATTATTCAACTCTTAATCTTATATTGTACCAATTAAATCGGATAATCGATTGACATATTAATTGAAATATTCGTTTCGACTACAGGGACAGTATAATAAATGAGCCGAGCGACATTCCATCTCTCAATATTTTGGATAATGAAAATCCCATAAAGTCCATAGATGGCTCTATACAGGAGGGCGGTCAAAATGATTGTTTGTCAGATAGTGTCAGTAGACCAAATGTGGGGCCGACAGCTGAGAAGGCGAAGGATTCAGGTAAAGAAGGCTTATTTGACATTCCGGTGATAAATAACTTTGGGACTTCGATTGAAGCTTCGGACCAAAGCACTTCCTCGGGCCCCTTATTAGATCAAACCACTGGATTTTACACCATCAGACCTAGGCTTATAAAGGCCCATAATCTATTATCCTTGGGTAGGGGAGTTAACCCCACTTGGGATCAGACGGGTTGGGCTATACTTTGCCATGACCCATTTCATACCGGTTTTACTTCCAGATCTCATGCGGGCGAAGTTGGCTCTGTTGTGCAAGGGGTTCCCTCCCGCGAAAATTGCTTGATCGGGAGTTCCGATCCGACCCCATCTTCGGGCATGCAAGAGATCGGTGGAGAACAGCAAGGGGGTGTGGGTGACTGGAATTATCTTGAATGGGAGCCAGAGGATGAGGCCGAAAAAACACTAGAGGTAGCTAAAGCCTTGGGTTTCTCTTTTGTGGAATCTAGAACAGAGGTACTGGCGAAATTCGGCAGTTTGGAAGAGGATAATAAACCAAAGCATTAGGGTACTCTTAAGGTAAGCCCTAATCGGTAGTTTTAACTCAATTTTAGATGAACTTCCAATTTATTTCATGGAACATTCGGGGGTTATGCAACCCGTTGAAACAAAGAGCAGTTCGTAAGATTTGCTACAAAAAGGTGGTTAAACTGGCCCTAATTCAAGAGACGAAGATGGAGAAGAACCGCATCAATGTGCTTCGTTGTCTATGGGGTTCGAAGATGGGTGATTTTGCTGAATCTCCGGCAATGGGCCTATCGGGGGGGTATTATTTCGATTTGGGACAAGGAGTTTCTCAATATGGAGAAGGTGATAGCAGAACAACGGTTTATGATTTTGGTAGGCGAAATAATTTCCTGGAAAAAGAAGGTAACTGTTGTAAATGTATATGCACCCAACAGTGAAGGGGATCGACAGAAATGGTTCGACCATTTGGCCAACATTCTGGAAAATCTGGATCGGCCAATTATCTTAGGGGGAGATCTTAATTCGAGTCTGAGTCCTGATGAAAAAGTTGGTTCTTTAGTAAGAGATCATCCTTGCAGCTTCTCAATTTTATGAACAGGCTGAATCTGATCAACCTTCCAATGTCGGGAGGTAATTTTACGTGGTTTGGCAAGTCGGACCCTCCTCAAGCCAGCAGAATCGACCGCTTTTGTATCTCTCCTGATCTGCTATTATTGTGGTCGGATATTCAACAAAACGTATTAGCAAGGAACCTATCGGATCATTGCCCAATCTCCTTGGTTGTTGAACGCAAACATGACGCCCCCAAACCGTTTAAATGGTTTAATTCTTGGGGGGAAATGGAGGGGTATTCGGAGCTGATAAAGAAGACTGTAGTTTCAATTGGGAATATGGACATAGGGGAGGTGTTTAAGGCATGCAAAGTTCAGTCCAAGAATTGGTCGAAAGCCAAGCAGCTAGAGTTGGGAAGTTCTATTTCTTCTGTGGAAAACAGGCTGAAAGTAGTAGAAGCTCTAATAGTGGACAAAAAGGCAGATTCAACCTTATTAGCTGAAGCAGTTCATTTGAAGAACCTCCTGTGGAAGTTGTATAGGAAAGAAGAGCGCGATTGGTTGCAAAAATCCAGGTTGAAGTGGTTCCGGGAAGGAGATAAGAACACGCGGTTTTTTCATTTGTCTGCGACGAACCGGAAAATTAACAACCAAATCCACCAGATCGTGTTCAATGGAAAAATATGTTCTAATCAAGCATCCATCTCTGCTTCTTTCGAACAATATTTTAAGCAAAGTTTTCAAGAACGCAATATTCTGCATATCCGAAAGTGGGACTGCCCTTTCAAGACTCTTTCTGGATCTTCAGCGGAGTGGCTCGACAGGCCTTTTTGCAAAGAGGAAGTGTGTGAGGTTATTAAGAATGCGGATGGGTCTAGGGCGCCGGGACCCGATGGCTTCAATTTATCGTTTTTTAAGAAATATTGGGAAATACTTCAAGATCATATCATGAAGTTATTCTCTGATTTTTACAGCACCAGACAATTCCCATCAGAGCTGAATTCTTCTTTTATTGCACTCATTCCAAAGATTAAGAATCCGGTATCGGTGGATGGGTTTAGACCGATAAGCTTGGTCGGCAGCATCTATAAAATCCTTGCAAAAGTTCTGGCTAACAGATTAGCTCCATACATGTGTCAATTGGTGAGCGAAAATCAGTTCGCTTTCATAAAAGGACGTCAAATCATCGATTGCTCCTTGGTTGCTAATGAAATAGTCGACATGGCAAAAAGAAGAGGAGATCAGGTGGTGGTATTTAAAGCAGATCTTAAGAAAGCATATGACTCAATCGAATGGCCATTTCTGTTTTTGGTGTTGAGGAAGATGGGCTTCGGGCAAAGGTGGTGCAAGTGGATCCGGTCGTGTATTTCCACAGTGTCTATGGCTGTCCTGGTAAACGGCATACCTACAAACTTTTTTCGAACTAAGAAAGGTCTTCGGCAAGGATGCCCACTGTCTCCCTTCCTGTTCAATTTAGTGGCAGAAGCGTTGAGTGTTTGCTTAGTGAAAGCCACCGATGAAAATCTGTTTAGGGGTGTGTCGGTAGGAAATGGGGAAGTCAAAATCTCGCACCTGCAATTTGCCGACGACTTGATAGTCTTCACTGAAGCAGAAAAAGATCAGATTATAAATATCAAAAGACTTCTAAGAGTCTTCGAGGCGGTATCGGGTCTTAAATTGAATTTGCAAAAGACCGAGCTCTTTGGGATTAATGTAAACCCCTGCTTGTTGAGTGAGTTAGCTGATTCCATAAATTGCTCTCACGGGAAGCTTCCAACGAAATATTTAGGCCTTCCGTTGGGTGCCTCTAAAAACGATCCAGCCCTGTGGGATCCGGTGGTCGAAAAATTCAAGAATCATTTATCGGGTTGGAAGGGCTCGAATCTCTCTGCAGCTGGTCGGTTATTATTGGTAAAATCAGTGTTGTCTAGCCTCCCACTCTACTATTTATCCACTTTCAAAATGCCAGTGGCAGTCAGCAACAAACTAAACAAAATGGTTGCTAAGTTCATATGGGGTAAGGTAGATGAGAAAACTATCCATTGGGTACGGTGGGATGAGTTGTGTTCTCCCAAGGAGGTAGGGGGTCTGGGAATTATCGATATCAAAGCAAGAAACAGTGCGCTACTTAGCAAGTGGCTTTGGCGTTATAGCATTGAGCAGAATAGCCTCTGGCGGAGGGTCATTAACGCAAAACACTTCAACAACACCATTTCAGTGCTCCCTCCCCCCTCAATCCGAAAAAACTATCCTGGATTTGGAAGGCAATTTCTAAACCATTGTCGGATTCCATTGATCTTTTTACGAGTAACATAAGTCCGGTCCTGGGAGATGGACTCTCTATTGATTTTTGGTTTGATTGCTGGGCAGGTGATTCGCCACTTTATACTCAATTTCCGAGAATTTTTGCACTGTCTTTAAAGAAGAGCGGTAAGGTTGCTGAGTTCGGGTCCAAACTGGAACGGGGGTGGAAATGGTTGATCCCGCTTCGTAGGATCCTTTTCGACTGGGAATGGGACATTTGGGAACTGTTTCTAGCAATTTTAAATAAATACTCAGCCGATCCCTATCAATATGATACTCTACGATGGGCGGGGGATACTAGCGGTCAGTTCAGCACCAAAAGCTATTGTGTATTAGCGTCTTCTGCGGACAAGTTCCCCTCGGACATATGGAAATTGGTTTGGAACAAATTCATTCCCCCGAAGGTCCAATTCTTTATGTGGAGAATGGTGCGCGGGAGGTTGGCGACGAAGGTAAATCTGGTAAAAAGGGGTTCAAAGGTAGTTGCCGAGCAGCTGTGTCCTTTGTGCAAAAACAAGAATGAAACCGAACATCATCTCTTTTTCTCTTGCCATGTTAGCTGGAAGTGTTGGATGCAATGGTGCGAAAAATGGAATATTCGATTCACCTTTCCCGGTTCTACTACCAATGTTCTACACGCTTGGTATGATTGTTGTCCGAAAAAGAAGCCAACATAATCTAGTGCATTTCTTTCTTCAGCTTTTGCTGGACTATCTGGAAATTCCGTAACGATAGTATCTTCAACAATCGAAGTTCAGAGGAGTCCCTTTTCAACACTGCGCAAATCAGAACATTCTATTGGTGTCAAAGCAATTGGCCCAAAATATTTATTTCTGAAAGTATGTTCTTAGCGAATCCTTCATTATGGGTTATTGACTCACCTTCGGGTTCAAAACGGATTGTCAATGTAAGGTCAAGACCGGATTCTTTCATATTTGAAGTTGATGGGGCGGTGAGCAGCGTTTCGGGCAAAGCAGGCATTGGAGGAATTCTTCGAAATGATAAGGGAAGAAAGATAATTCAATTCTCAAAGTCACTAGGCGTCCTCGATGTTCTGCCGACGGAGATGATGGCGATCAAGGAAGCGTGTGATATCTGTAAGTTTAATAATGCTTTTGCGGATAGGCATATCACTATATGTTCGGACAGTTCGGAAGCTTTAAAGATAATCAATTGTCCCTCCAAAGCCCCAAACAGTTTAAAGCATCTGGCTATGGAATTGTGGGAGGCTATCCATCATCATAAATGGTCCTTGGTTTATATCAATAGAGTATGTAACGAAGGTGCCGACGCGTTGGCGAAAGAAGGAATCAGCCGGGTCAATGATTTGTTGGTAGTGAACTTCAATGATCACTCTAATGATGTAACAGGGGCTGCTGCGTAGGAACTCATAAGCTTTTTCCTTCTAGTTTGTTGTATTCAGTTGTAACTATGTTTGGTTGTCGTTTCCATGAGGTAAAGATGCAATCATACATGGATGGTTGTGTGATTAGAGGTCTGGTTTTGTGAACAGACCTGGACGTATTGGTGTATTTCTATTCGGTTATTAATAAATCAATAAGCACTCTTTTCCCCCAACATAGGTCTAGTGGGGGTTTTTAACGAGGCCTAGTTTCCGTTTCAAAAAAAAATTTGATTCGAGTAATATTTTTTACTTTGCTTATTAAAATATCAAATATGGTAATATGGTAAATTAAATAAGCAAAGTAAAAAACCATTACCCGAATTTTTTTAAGAATTAATCGAATTTTTCTATTTGTATAACCATGTCATTTGAGAGTGACCAAAATTGAACGATTCAAAAGTTAAGTTATTAAATTGAATTTTTTTAACTCTAGTGACCAAAATAGGAGTGAGAAGAATGTTGAGTGGTGATTGGTGTAGTTTACCCATTTTTTATTAAGGAAAAACAAAAACTAATGTCAGCTTTTAACGGAAGGTAATAGGAGGGACCATATTAAAAGTGAACTAAAAATTCGGTGACTATATTGAAATTGAACTAAAAGTTGGATGACCTTATCGAATATTTTAAAAGTACGATGACCAAAATGAATCCACCCTAAAAGTTCGGTGACTATATTGAAATCAAACTAAAAATTTGGTAACCTTATCGAATATTTTAAAAGTATGGTAACCAAATGAATATGCCCTAAAAGTTTGATGACCATTTATGTAGTTTACCCTTAAAAATAAATTGAAACAAGCCAATGATTTTACATAATAAAATACTAATTTAAATTTTTTAAAAATAGAGGCATTTCTCTCCATATCTTTGGAATTTTAAAGATTCTGATCACATTTGGGTTACTATAAAAATTTATTAACAAATAGAATCTTGAACTCAGCCAACAGCCTCCCTTCCTCTCCTTCTATTGGAAAACACAAGCAGCAGATTCATCCTCAATTGTATCTCAAATAGCTACGATTCTTGAAGAATTTTACTGTCTCAGCTTCCCTTTTAACCATTGTTTATCAATTATTTACCGACCAAAAACATCTGTAATTAATTAAATAATCAATTACAATTTGGCATTAACTCCTCATGCATCCACAAGGCATCTAGAATTTCACAACGTTTTTATCTTTATATTGGGTCTGGTGAGGCACTGACTTGGCTTTTGAATAGTATATTTTAGTCTTTATTCATTTTCCACCTTGCTCTGCCGCGTGTAGCTTTGATATTTCAAGCTGCCTTGCATGACTTTAATGGCGTCGACTGAGACATGTGAAGCTCCAGCAAGCACCAAACAACATGATAACGGAGCGATGACCTGCTGTTTTCTTCTTTCTTTTTCAGTCCCCACAAAATTTAGAGTAAGACATATCTATGTGCGATTAAAAGACGACAAATTTCAAAACTTGTTCACGAATTAAAAATGTTAGACTTTTTTATAATATTTTCGGTTGATTAATTTGAGTTTTTTTTTCTTCTCTCAAGTGTCGTTCTTATTTTGTAGTATCGGGCTTAACCGTCAAATAAGTGCCCAAACTATGCCATTTTTTTAGTTAGGTGCCTAAATTATTTTTTGGGTCAAATAGGTGCCTAACGTTTCATTCCGTGATCCATTTAAGTTTTTTTCGTCAACGCCCGTTAAAAAAAATTACATCAACCAATCAAAACGAGACACATGTCCTATTTTTTAATTTCTTAATTTCTTTAGAAATTTTAAATTATTTTCAATCAAACCCCCAAAATCACCTCTCCCTCACTGTCAGACATCCCCCACACGTCGGTGGTTCACCGTTCACCGCCCAAGTGTTGGGTACCTCACCGTTCAACATTTTCCACCCTCTAGTCGTCGATTAGAACCCAATCGACTTCTTTTTTCTTTATTGTTGGGTGTTCATCGACAGTGAAATCAACATTTCATTCGTCAATTTTTTACGACGAGATGATGGGGCTTTCGGTAGATAAGGTCCGATGAAGACAATGGTGGCCAGTAGTGGTTGAATCGATAGTCGGAGTGGAGGGATTTAGGGACTTAGGGTTAGGGTTGAGGTTTTTTAGAGAAATTAAAGATTGTTGGGTTAATTAATATGTTTTATTATTTTATTTTTCTATTTTTTAAATTTAAATTTCAAAAAGTGATAAATCATGCCACATGTTCGAATTTTATTGGATAGCAGAAAAATAACGTTTGTCACGGAATGAAATGTTAGGCACCTATTTAGCCCAAAAAAAGTTTGAACACCTAACTGGGAAAAATAGTTTAATTTGGGCACGTATTTGACGGTTAAGCCTAAGTATCAATACTTAGCATTTTTTTTTAATTTTTCAGTTTGGGAGAAAGTATCGATACTTACAAAATAAATATCGATATTTGAAAAAAAGAATTCAAAAAAAACTAACAAAAATATATTAAGAAGTCTAACATTTTCAGTTCGTGAACAAATTTTAAAATTTACCATCTTTTAACCGTACCCTAGACATACAGCACGTTTTACTCGCCACACACGCAGCGTTTTTCATTGCTAGCATTTATGGCAAAGAGCATGGAATTCGTAAGTTATTTTCAAAAGTTTTTCAATTACATGTTTTTTGAAGATTCACTTTAATTGGAGTGAAGTACACGACTTTATAACCATTTAGAATTTGAAGCAATCAATTGTGGATCAAATATTAGGAGAAATTATAAATGGTACTAATAAAATCCAGGCTGATGTTTAATAGTTAAGTGAACAATATAAAATTTAAAATTTTGGAGATTGGTATCTGATTTGTTTAATTTCAAAATTGATTTGGACCTGCTATTTAAACCGAAAGGGGAGGTTAGGGATTAATATACTTAACCTTAAAATTATCAGGGACCTAAGAAGTATTTAAACAAAAAAAATCAAAAGACTTGATTTGTCTAATTTCAATTTTTATATGAACCTAAAAAAAATATTTAAACAAAAAAGGGACATTGCTTAATTTGGCTGATTGTAGAATTAATATAGGAAGTTAGGAATAGTCAAGTCAAACTTGAAACAAATGGGCATAGTATCAAAACACAAAAGGTCAAATTTTGTCATTGGTCTTTATATTATGCATGAGTTGTGGATTTGTCCATGTAATCTAGTTTGATAAGTTTTAATCATTGCACTATTCGAATTTTGAAAATTTAATCTTGAACTAAATAATAAAACAATATTGTGATTAAATTACATTGACTTAAAGCAATCAAACCGGAGAAACAAATATAAATCTATAAACACATAATGCATGAACTAATAGTAGAATTTGACTTAACAAATTTCATAGTAAGATCATAATTTCATATCTGAAATAGTACATAGACAAAAAATGACCAAATTAGAATACAAAGATTGAATTCGCAACTTACACACAATATAAAAATTAATAAAAAATATTGTCCATTTTGATTATTTGAATCTTATTATTTTGTATAAAAAAATATCTCACAATTATATGTAACCAAACTCTAGTACATAACTGGTGTAGAACTTATTTGATTTAATGACCTCATGCTAATGACAATAATGTATTAAATTACTAAGGGTTGAAGAAGCTGACTTCAACACCCCTATCAATAATAACATAGAGCGAAGCCGCTACCAAAAGTCCACTTAGAGCCATCCCCAACAGACCCAACGACCAATTCAGCCACCACCTTGGGCCAAAAACCTTTGGTTTTCTTATCTTAAGCCACATGAAGCATGGATAAGCTAAGGTCACCGGCAACGATATCCCGCCAACGAGACCGGCAAAGCTTGCCAAGAAGGGGATTGCCACCGCCACGAAGAAGATTGTGTAACCGAAAAAGGCTCGGAACATTACTCGGAGCCACCACGGGGATGCCTCCTTCTTCTTCTTAACGTATAGGGATTCCATGTCGTCGAACGTCGGCATGGCGTAGATTTGGAACGAGCTCAGGCCGCTGATTATGACGAATAAACTGGTTAGTCCGAGGATGAATTGGGGTGTGTCATGGCCGTGGAATGCGAATAGGGCTGTTAGCATGCCACCATCTGCTGGTATCATTTGACCATAAGCCCAATAGCCAACAATTGCGAGAGGGAATAAGCACATTGCAACGAGTGTGTAGGCGACCTTGACTCCCTTCCACATGGGCACACGCGAGGGATGCTTCTCGTCCGAGGGCATGGTTGCCTGCAACCAAAACAAACCCAATCTGCTTCAGAAATATTTTGGCCGTTTTTAATACATGTTGGTCGAATGGGATCATGTTTTTGGCTTAATTCACGGTTTCCACTTAAAACTATACAAGTAGGGACGGATCATGGCAACTTAAGTTGAAAGGGTCTATTTAAAATTTTCAAAAAGATTTGAGACGAATTAAAATTTTTTAAAAATTTTATGAGAAGACTTAATTAAAATTATTTAAAAATTTTGAAAAAAATAATAATTCTTAAAATTTTTGAAGAGGCTAAAATAAAATTTTTAATTTTCAAAAAACTAATTGTCGATTTTTGAGAGGCCAAGAACCCCGAGCTCTCATAAGGGTTCGCCCCTGTATACAAGCATGTTCTTACCAGATGATGAAAAATGGGTGTAGAACAAGGGCGGTACTCAAGAGCGATTGGTGGGGCCATGCTCCCTCAAATTTCAAAAATTAGAAAAAAAATATTTAAGTTGAAGTATTGATAAAATTATATTTTAATTTTTTACAAATATATAATTTATATTAGTACGCTTTCTATAAATTTATACATTTTTAAAGAACAAAATTTCTCCGCCTTCTAACTATGTCCCTTTCTATTTCCTACACTAAAAAATAAAAAAAATTAAATTTTAAACTCTAACCCTATATTCTATATTCTAAACCCTAAACTTTAGAATATATTTTAAATTTTTTAAACTTTAACTTTAAACCCTAAACTCACTTTTTAAGTAAGACACCAAAAGAGACATAGTTAGAGGGCAGATGATTTCCATCTATCTTTAAATGACTTTTTTCAATAAATAATGCTTACTTCCGTTGCTAAATTCAAAAATCTTTTTTTAAGAAAAGATGGGGTCGACTAAATTCAAATGTTATATATATATATATATATATATATATATATATATATTACTCCCTCCGTCCCACTATTTGTGTCACATGTTGACTTTTCACGGAGTTTTAGGAAGAAAAAAGTTTATATAAGATGTGTGGTGTAAAATAATTTGAATGACAAATTTACCCTTAAAAAGTTAACTTTTATTTTTGTTGGGAAACTAAAAAAGGACAAAAAGGTAAATGTATTTTATAAAAGTTGTTGAGTTTTTCAAGGTGACACTTTGACTGGGACAATTTTAAAACACAAATGTGACACAAATAGTGGGACAGAGGGAGTATCAAACAAGTTGCCCACTGGTTGGTAGGGTTGAGGCAAATTCCTTGTTGAATGTTGAATTTCAACACGTTCGGCTGTTGTTTTCGTAGGATGTTACGTACTGAATTTCATAGCATGCAAAGTAGAATAATTTTGTCTCTGAAAATCATGGAAGTCAGCCAACAGGGACAGCTTAGTTCAGCAAAACTGCATAACAGACTTTTTCTTTGCACGTGACGAGTTTTTTTATTTAAAAAATTAATCCGGCAAGGGTTTTGTATAAGTGTGAAACTTTAAAATAATTATACGGACCGATTGAAATGAATTGAAGTTTGAAGTAGTATGGGAAAAGTTACCTGAATCTCCAGAATGAGATTGTGGCCTCTAAATGCAAAAGCAATGATCCCAAGTGCATTTAGAACGTCAAAATTCCTAATAACTTCAGTTCTTCCTCGTACTGGGTTGTATGATACTCCAGGCATTCTACCCTCTGCGAGTGAAACAACCCAAATCAGAGTGCAGTACCCGAGAGCCGTGATGGCTCCCACGAGCGACACACCCGCGATCGAGTTTAAATTCGGCAGCTGGGATAGAAGCACCGCAGCAGAAGTAAATATCAAGTACCACTCCACGGTGGTCGGAGGCTGAGCAGAGCATGTTCCCCCGCATAAAGTATCGAAAAACAATTGACAAGATTGGGCACCGATGATGATCAAGGTCACGCATGTTCCTGCCGATAGGTACATGATGGGGAACATTGCCAGCCACTTTGTCAACCTCTCACCTGAATTAACCATTAATATAAAAAAAATCAATATCCACTTCGAAATTCACAAGCAAATCGAGAATGTTATCGGCCTTACCGAAGGCTGCACCGCAAAGCTGCAGATATCTGCTGTAACGCATTCCGGTTTCGGTCGATTCATGGAGTTGCACCAGCAAGTATAGGGTGTAAAGCTGCCATATGAAGGCCAATGTCAAGGCTATGATCCCCCAAGACCTGGAAACAACAAAAACATAGGTAAGCCTGTCAATTTTAGCTGCGAATTTCGTAAAACAAAGATCGAAAAGCTCGTCATCGACTACGTACCACCCGAGGATTGTGAAAGCAACAGGGAGCACAAGGGCTTGAATACCAATCCCAGAACAGAGAGTATGAAACGCAGCGTAGTAAGCATTTCCATTTCTCGACTCGGTGATGGGAAGCCAAGCATCATGAGGGTCAAGCCTAGTAAGCTTAAGAGCCCGTCTAATGGGACTTCCCAACGGAGTAATAAAGCGTGGGGTTCTAATCCTCGGGGTCACATTTTTCGACGTTTTGGTGGTTGCAGGTTGGATATGATCATCCGCGGAAAGAAGCGGTGATCGAGTAAGAGACGGAGAGTGAAACTGCGAAGGAGGAGCCGATATCGGCGGCGTAGCTGCCGCTGAAGCCGGTCTCGGTGTTCCGGGGTAGGAGCCTATTTCATTAACATCACCCATATTTTTGTTACGAATAAGCTCTCACCTTGAACTCTCTCAAAATTCTTGGCAATTGATTTCCCCTAATGTTCCCTCACAAATATCCACTAAAATATCTGCTATATATAGACTTTTTGGAACATAGTATTAATGGAGTAATATGAATATGGTTTACTATTGCTGGCGTGGATTAGTTGATTTTAGAAAAAATGGTTACAAATATTCTACTAGTAATATTCAAAAGGCAGGAAAATGAAAGACCTCAGCAGCCAGCCGGGGCTCCAATTGTTCATATTTTCAACCCGTATCCAATTCTTAGCTGACACTTTAGCAGTGCCGGTCAGTGAAAGTAACCCACCAATCTATTTTTAGGTCAAACTACGTACATATTTACGGTTGACTTTGTGCCACCATGAGTGGCTCGTTCGCAATTTCACGTGACTGCTGATTTATAAGTATTACTTTCAAATCTCTATTAGGTTAATTACGTGTTTCGACTATGAATTAAATAATTTAGAGTTGATTCGATAAATGATCTGTAAGTACTGCTTTCAATCATTTATGAACTTGATGATATATTCGAACCTAAACCCTAAAAATAAAAAAAACTTTAAAGTTGATTTACTTGTTTCTTTAATCCAATTATGGGATTTGACTTGGAATTAGTCATTGCATAAACATTGAAGAAAAAGATATGCCTTCAAAGTAAAAACACCTTCCTCGTTGGAACTTGAGAAGATGTTAAAAAAGTGTAAACAACATCATTGATCACTAAATCATTCCAATTTTTTTGTTTTGGTCATCCGTTGTTGAAAAATGTTAGTGATTACTTAGCTGTATCGGGTTGTTAGAGTTGTTTTAGCTGTTTGTATTTCTGTTGAGCTGTTGTAACAAACCGGCCCACCTTTGAACCGACTGTTTGAGCCCATCAGTGGCCCTACGGTCCGGTTTATATTTGGGCTATATTAACCCACTTTTGGGTACTGGTTCTACAAGCTAGATTCCTACATTTCTTTTATTTTACCCTAAATCAATAATATCTGATGTTTGTCTTTTCCTCTTCACGAGGCTCAGCTTTATTCATCCCCTATTTCCAATATGGTATCAGAGGGTCAGGTTCCGGTCACCTCCACCGATTCCCCTTCCCAGATTTCGACTCTTCGTCTCTCTTCTTAGCCAACAAAAATATATCTGTTCGATTAGATGATGAAAATCTCCTTCTCTGGAAGCAACATGTGCTTCTTCTCATTCGTGGCTATGGCCTCGAACACTTTCTTGACGAATCCACTCCCATTCCGGCCAAACTCACGACGACTTCTACTGGCGATTCAATTCCTAACCCTCGGTATCTTGCCTTTCGAAAGCAAGACAGTTCGCTTGCTTCGTGGCTCCTCTCCACCATGAGTCCTGGTGTTTTGCCACAGTTGGTGGGTGCTGAAACCACTGCGGCTATCTGGTCCTCTGTTCTTCAATGGTATGCTCAGAAATCCACCACCAAAGTGATGCATCTCCACTGCCGGTTGCGGTCTATCAAGAAGGGTTCTCTTTCGATGCGCGCGTACGTGACTCAGATCAAGGAGATTTGTGATCTCTTGGCGGTTAGTGGCAATAAGATCTCCGATATTGAACAAGTGGCTACGATTCTCAATGGGCTCTCCGTTGAGTACGAGCCGTTTGTCGCAGTCATTACCGGGAGCCGAGATCCTTTTACCCTAGAGGCGGTCGTTTCCTTTCTCATTGATGCTGAGATGCGTGTCACTAACACTCATCGACTTCCGATTGGGATTAATTATGTTCATCATCGTGAGCAGTCTCCCCGGACTGAGTCTGACTCCCCTGTCAACTCTTCCCCTTCTCAATCTGTTGGCTCGTCCTCGTCGATGTCTCCGTTCCGTGGTCGTGGACGGCCCCGCTTTCAATGTCAGATCTGCGGCAAGCTTGGACATCTGGCCGACAGATGCTGGCACAGGTTTGATCAAGGGTTTAAGGGGACCGGTTCACGCTCGTCTTCTCCCTCTCAGATTCATTTTTCACAGTTACATGTTTCTGGTTCTGGTTCTGATTCGATTTCATCCGAAACTTGTTATAATCCATTTGTTCCTAAGCCTACAGGGTCCTCTGATGATTCTTTGCCATCTGGTACTCCCTCGTCGGTTCAGATCATCACTCTTGTTGGTCCTAGTTCAGGGTCTGACTCAAAGTGGTATGTTGACTCTGGTGCTACGCACCATGTGACTCATGCGCAACAGCAGGTGCAGGGTGCTCGACAGTTTGATGGTAAGGACCGTGTCTCCCTTGGTAACGGGGCACAACTTCCCATTTCTCATATTGGTCATATGCATCTTTCGTCTGCTGATAGATCTTTATTACTGCGTAATATACTGTGTGTTCCTGATCTTACCAAAAATCTGATTTCTGTCTCTAAGTTTGCTCAAGATAATCTGGTGTATTTTGAATTTCATGCTAATTCCTGTTTTGTGAAGGATGAGCATACTGGTTTGGTGCTTCTTGTGGGTGTACAGCGTGATGGTCTTTATTGCTTTGATTCTGCATTTCTCTCTCCTGCACCCTCTATTCTGCATACATCTGTTTCTTCCGATGCTGATTCTTACTCTCTGTGGCATAGACGACTGGGTCATCTAGCTCCTAATGTTGTTCGTTTAGCTGTTAATAAGCATGTTGTATCTTCTGCATCTAGTCTTTGTGTTGCTTGCCAATTAGGCAAAAGTCATCGTCTACCTTTTCCCAATTCTTCTACTGTTTACAAGCGTCCTTTTGAGCTTATTGAAATCGATGTTTGGGGCCCTGCTCATGTGATGTCTTCTGGTTTTCGTTTTTATGTTTCATTTGTTGATATGTACAGCAGAAACTGCTGGATTTACCTTTTACATAATAAATCTGAAGTTTTACAAGCCTTTCGTTTATTTACTGCTTTGGTTCATAATCAGTTTTCCTCTAAGATCTTAGCAGTGCAGACCGATGGAGGTGGGGAGTTCCATTTTCTGGAAGCCACTCTTGCACACATGGGTATCCAACATAGGGTTACCTGCCCCTACACCTCCCAGCAGAATGGTGTAGTCGAGCGGCGTCACCGTCACATTACTGATACTGCTCTTACATTGTTTGCCCAGGCTTCCATGCCTCTTCATTTTTGGTCGTTTGCAGTTTTAAGTGTTACTTACCTGATTAATCGGTTACCTTCTGTTACTTTGAATGGTCTGTCTCCTTTTCAACTCTTATATGGTACTCCTCCTAACTATGATTTCCTGCGTGTATTTGGTTGTCAATGTTTTCCCTGCATTCGTCCTTACAATCATCATAAGCTTGAGTTTCGTTCTTGTCCTCCTGTGTTTGTTGGATATTCACCTAAACATCATGGATATCAATGTCTAGATGTTAAAACAGGGAAGATCTTTGTCTCTCGTCATGTTCGTTTTAACGAGTCTATTTTTCCGTTTGCTAATTCTGATAATTTTGCTTCTGTGCAGGTATCTCATTCTACAGTGCCATCCTTTCCCATGTCTTGTCGTTCTGCGTTTACTGCACCATTTCGTCCATCATCTTTTTCCTTACCTCCATCTCCTGTGGCTTCCCCTTCCCCTGTACCTCCATCCAGTCCTACTCTCTCTTCCCCTACTACTCCTGAGACATCTCCCCCTGTAACTCCTGTTGTTCCCTCACCCACTGTTCCTGATGCCTTTTCTCTTGAAGGGCCTGTTGTTCCAGCTCCTAACTCCATTCCTTCTGCTTCTACTGAGCCTTTAGTTGATTCTTCAGTAAGTCCTGTGGATTCTTCTTGTCCCAATACTGACAATGTTTTTTCTCCTCCTCAGGTTGTTTTCCCAGCGCATTTGGACACTACTGATCCTGTAGCTCCTTGTCCTACTACTTCCCTTGAAGTGGATTCTGTGTCTGATCCTGTTCCTGCTCCTCCTATGAGTGACTCCTCAGGTAATCTTCATCATATGCGTACTCGCAGTAAGTCAGGTATTTTCAAACCTAAGCTTTTTCATTCTGCTCTTACTGCTACTGCTGATCATATCCCTCAATCTGTTCACTTGTTGCGTGTAAAAGTGTCTATCGCAATGTAGTGCAAGTGTACACGACGCAAGTAGTAAAGTGATACTAGAGTATCAGATATCGTCTCCATAGGGACTGGGCTAACCCTTTCCTTCGCTATCTGCACAAGGGGAAAAGAATAGATTAAGGTATTGTCACGAAAATAATTAAGAATACTTAAAATAAAAGAGTAGAGAAATCAAGATAGAGAGAATGAGCTGGTATTGAAGTGCTCAGTAGTGCAGGTATTGCAGAGTTCAGGAAATCCAGTTCTGTCGTCGCGCCCGTCGCGGCAGCACCTGTCGCGGCAGCAGTCCGTTGATCGTTGCGGCAGCAAACACTCAACTCAGTACTTTCAAGTTTGGCAAGAATCCCAGATCTACCTTGGCCTATCCCTAGGTCCAAGTCTGTCGATGATCACGTCTTTGATGATACCTCCCGGCGTGAATCGAAGGATGAACACCGATGTGTATGAATTCTTCTTTAGCCACTTAACCTCGCCCTATCCCTAGGCACGAGATAGTTCAACTATAAACTAGAGAACTTGCTCTTATTTCTTTCGTATACTTAACTCTCCCGATGCTAAGTAAATAGATAACCTCACAATGCTCTCCCGATGCTCTTGCAAGATATTAATAACCAAAATAAGAGAACTTGAAGTTTATTTTATTGAACTGAAAATTCCTAAAACAAAACAACCCTTGCAACTACTTTACAAATCAACCCGTGGCCCTAAGGGGGGTTTAGAACATGTCGGCGGCGGGTAAACGGCTAGGGGTTTTTGGTTGTCGGTTATGGGGTAATCGGCTATGGGTTATGAGATATGCCCTAGGTTAAAATACATGCCCTTATATAAGCTTTGGGCTCAAGTTATCTAAGTTAACAAGGATTACAACTTTAATTAAAAGTATGATTCTAATAAAGACTTAATCTTCAAGGATCCTACTTTTCAGCCGTCCTCCTTGTTTCTTGGGATTTCCTCTCCTTGAGCTTTGGCTTGACATATCTTTTGATCCGGGGCTTGGAAAAATATATGGTTTTCACACGACAGACGAGCATAATTTTCTCTATCTATCGAGGTCCACTTTACTTTTCCTCCACTAACTTGCTGTCGTCCTCTGCTGTCACGGCAGCACCATGGCAGCATCGTCCTCTTTATCTGCTTGTCCAGTTCAGCTCTTCTGCTTCTCTGCCCCGCGCCCGCCTTCACCATCTACGACGGCGGCAACCTGCCAAAAACAACCATTTTTAGTAGAATCAGTGCCTTTTATATATTTGTGATGTTTTGCTGTAAACTAGCCTAAATGCAATGAAATGATGCTTGAATGTAGCAGAAATATGGGTTAAAAAGGGTGTAAATAATAGAACTTTTACACACTCAACACACCCCCAAACTTAAGTTTTTGCTTGCCCTCAAGCAACTAAGACCTAAAAGAAAAATGAAATATTTTTGTTTTGGCTTTCAAACAGTGAACTTTCCCTTACCCGTCGTTCGTTCCCTATGGTGGCAGCAACCTGTCGGATAATCTAGGATCTGTCCGGAATCTCACTATAGTCCTCGTGCAGTGTGTGCATGCTTGTGAACAGTTATATGCTAAGACTCTCTTAGTTTCACTAGAATATTCAACTCTTAACTCGAATTTTTATGCCAAAGTTTATCTTTTGAATGAACTTTTTCATGCTCCTTTGATTTTTTTTTTGTTTTGACTCGATTTTTCTATTTTTCAAGCTAAAGTTTGACTAGAGCCAGTTTTAGGCACCTCTAGTTAACTTCCTAGAGCCAGTTTCGGGCACCTCTAGGGCTGTTGAGTCTCCTTTTCTAAACTTCTTTCCTAGAGCCAGTGTTAGGCACCTCTAGGGGCTATTCAAGTTCTAAGTTTCCTATTCTAGTTTGGCGAAAAGAAATCTAAGCAGTATAACAGTCACAATGGTGTTTTAAGTTTTCAGAACTATAGAAAGGCTCTAAACTTCTCCTTAAACTATTCTAAAGTCGCTGCCACGACAGGTAAGTTCAATTCACAGTTTTCAGCCAAAATTTTCAAAATTTTCTTTTTTTAGAGAAAAATACTAAGTAAAAGATACAAAATTTAACTAAGATGTACTCCATGAATATGGAGGGTTGTCACCCCCAAACTCGAGGGTTGCATTGCCCTCAATGCAAATGACAAAATAAAAATGAAAACATATGAAGGCAGCACATCACAAAATATATATGGCAGGCAGCAATAAGAAGATAAGAAACTTAAATTTTAATCACCGTCTTCACTACTGTTGCTGAGGCGGATCTGGCGGCGGGTTCTTGTTAAATTCGAGTTGTTGTACAAACTGAATATCAGAGCTGTTGCCGCTGCTATCACTGCTGCTGCTGGCCCTTGGCAGAGTTTTCTTATCTGCCATTCTTTTCTGTCTCTTTACTGGTGTAAATTCCTTCGACAGGTTCCTCTGAATAGAGGGTTCGATGTCACTGTCTGCCCAGACGGAGGAGGAAGATAACCCAGCAACAAAGGCAGCAAGGTCATCCGAGGGCACTGGTCGCTTTGTTCCTCGAGCAGATGTTTCGGCATGGGTGCTGCCGGCTGCCATCAGGGCAGGTGATGGTATGGAGGCGACAGATGGTGTTTGTGGGGTTGCAGCATGTGTAGGTGTGTGGACAGAGGTGGGGACACTGAAGTAGTGGGCAGGGGAGGTGGGGAAAACAACATCAAGGCTGATGTGCATCATCATTGGGGCCTATGCAGAGGCCATATAAAGAGTTGATGTGCTCGGCTGTGAACGGTACTTCTGCCCCTCTAACACTTACTGATGTTGTTGTTTTGCTGCTGATGGCAGCATAAAATTCTCTCACCAGCGTCTCGTTCATTTCCTCTGGTTGCTCCGCAAATGATTGCCATAAAAGAGCTTTAATCTTCCTAGCGATGAAAGGCTTGAGGCCCAGATTCTTTGCCTTTGGAGTATAAATGAGGCCTCGTTCTTCCCACAGATCTCTGGTTGCAAAGGACTGTGGGGGAGTTGCTGCCGGTGAGGAAGTAGAGGCAGCATTGCGGCGGGTTTCTTTCTGGAAGACATGTTAGTGCAAGGGTTGTGAAAAGTAATTGAAAGCAAATGAAAACTAAAGATAGAGAGCAAGTAAGAAAAGCAGAAGTGAGTGAAAATGAAAATGAAATGGGGTTTTATAGAAAAAGAATTGATGCCCGTTGAAATTGTAACGGCAGGCGCGAATAACGGGGCAGCTGTCGAGCTTTAGCGTGTCTGATGCATCTGACACACGTTTCCGTGTCTGTTACGCGTCTGTCGTGACAGCATGGTGATAGCCTGGCTTTTCCGCGTCTGTCATGGCGGCCGTAACGATAAGCTTCAATATTGGGCTTTGTTGGGCTGATGGATGGGTGGTGGGTTTGAGTTCACTTCTCCTGTTCTTCTTGGCTCCTTTATTTCCTAAAAGCATTATTCGAATAAAATAAACCTTATTTCCTAATAAATAATAAAAATAAAAATAAAATTTAGGTTAAATTAGGGATGCCAGGTGGGGCATCTTCTAAGGTAACCACTTCCTACATTCCTGGGGCTGCAGTCCCCTGATAATGCTTGAGGCGTCGTTTCCGGTACTTCTTGAAGTCCATCTGTACCCTCCATCTGGTGATTATTCTCATGGTGGGGGATCCTTTCTTTCTCTTCCCTTTGTAGTCCATGAAGTCCTCCCTTCTTGGTAATGTTTCTGAGGGCATGGATATATGATTAGAAAAAATCAAATTGACATTCGGCCACAAACTTACCTTGTTTTTGTTGAATAATGTTGTGGTTGAATGTAGCCCTTGCTGTCGTGTCTGCTGCTGCGGCAGCCAGTTATTTTGACAGTCCGTTGTCAGGTTACTTTGCAGGTCAATGGGACATTGGTAAGTGCCATCACTCTCTATACCAAATTCTGTTGACCACTCGTAGATCTCCATCAGTAGAGACTTTGATGATTCTGTGTCCACCGGCTTTGGTTCCTCAAATACCTGCAATGGAATTGGTGAGTTTTCATATAATTCAAAAGGTTCGTTTATTACCTGCTCATATTCCATCGGCGGGGCATTGTCATTGGGTAGCTCTTCTAGGTGGTTGTGCGAGTGCCATGACAGGGATGGATGTGTGCAATCTTGGTCAGGCATAATTGAGGTAGTGGGTTGAGAATTTGCCTCTGATGTGGTTGCTGCTTCAGCATCAATTGCTGCCGAGGCAGCAGTTTCTGCCGAGGTGGTAGTTTCCGCTTTGACTGGGGTTTCTGCCTCAGAAGTGGTTGCTGCCGTGATGTTCTCTTGAATTTCACTCAGCGTTGTCGCGGTGTTGCTCCATTCCGGCTCCTCGATCATTGCCATGGCAAGTTGTTGCTCAGACTCATCATATGTTGGGTATTCCTTCACATGGGAATCCTCGTCATCTTGCCTTAGGATTTCAGGTTCATCTATGGCATGAATGAGGACTGGTCTGCTCAAGAGTTCATCCATCTTGGCGATACTTGCGTTCGTAGAAGCTGACACTTTTTGAGTGAGTGCCAAGAAGGCTTGCAGTGTGTCTTCTAAGGATTTTGACTCCTCTTGAGGATGATGACATTGCCAGGGCATGTCGGGTTCTGCAGCAAAACTGTTATGGTATAAAAAATTTTGCGGGTTTTGGTCATACCATAAAAAATTTTGCTGCTGCGGCATCAGTAGTTGCTGCCCCTGTTGCTGTTGTGGCAGCATATCTTTACGGTAATTGCAAGAACTCTCCCACATCAACTCTCAAATGGTTTTTCCTGGCATGTTGATGCCCTTGAACCTGTATTTTCACTTGAGTTTTTTTTATAAAAATAGAAAAAGAAAAAGAAAAGAAAAGTGCAGAATCTAGGGTAAAGTGTGTTACCAGTCCCCGGCAACGACGCCAAAAACTTGTTGCGTGTAAAAATGTCTATCGCAATGTAGTGCAAGTGTACACGACGCAAGTAGTAAAGTGATACTAGAGTATCGGATATCGTCTCCACAGGGACTGGGCTAACCCTTTCCTTCGCTATCTGCACAAGGGGAAAAGAATAGATTAAGGTATTGTCACGAAAATAATTAAGAATACTTAAAATAAAAGAGTAGAGAAATCAAGATAGAGAGAATGGGCTGGTATTGAAGTGCTCAGTAGTGCAGGTATTGCAGAGTTTAGGAAATCCAGTTCTGTCGTCGCGCCCGTCGCGGCAGCACCTGTCGCGGCAGCAGTCCGTTGATTGTTGCGGCAGCAAACACTCAACTCAGTACTTTCAAGTTTGGCAAGAATCCCAGATCTACCTTGGCCTATCCCTAGGTCCAAGTCTGTCGATGATCACGTCTTTGATGATACCTCCCGGCGTGAATCGAAGGATGAACACCGATGTGTATGAATTCTTCTTTAGCCACTTAACCTCGCCCTATCCCTAGGCACGAGATAGTTCAACTATAAACTAGAGAACTTGCTCTTATTTCTTTCGTATACTTAACTCTCCCGATGCTAAGTAAATAGATAACCTCACAATGCTCTCCCGATGCTCTTGCAAGATATTAATAACCAAAATAAGAGAACTTGAAGTTTATTTTATTGAACTGAAAATTCCTAAAACAAAACAACCCTTGCAACTACTTTACAAATCAACCCGTGGCCCTAAGGGGGGTTTAGAACATGTCGGCGGCGGGTAAACGGCTAGGGGTTTTTGGTTGTCGGTTATGGGGTAATCGGCTATGGGTTATGAGATATGCCCTAGGTTAAAATACATGCCCTTATATAAGCTTTGGGCTCAAGTTATCTAAGTTAACAAGGATTACAACTTTAATTAAAAGTATGATTCTAATAAAGACTTAATCTTCAAGGATCCTACTTTTCAGCCGTCCTCCTTGTTTCTTGGGATTTCCTCTCCTTGAGCTTTGGCTTGACATATCTTTTGATCCGGGGCTTGGAAAAATATATGGTTTTCACACGACAGACGAGCATAATTTTCTCTATCTATCGAGGTCCACTTTACTTTTCCTCCACTAACTTGCTGTCGTCCTCTGATGTCACGGCAGCACCATGGCAGCATCGTCCTCTTTATCTGCTTGTCCAGTTCAGCTCTTCTGCTTCTCTGCCCCGCGCCCGCCTTCACCATCTACGACGGCGGCAACCTGCCAAAAACAACCATTTTTAGTAGAATCTGTGCCTTTTATATATTTGTGATGTTTTGCTGTAAACTAGCCTAAATGCAATGAAATGATGCTTGAATGTAGCAGAAATATGGGTTAAAAAGGGTGTAAATAATAGAACTTTTACACACTCAACAGCTACATACTTCCTGGTTTAATGCTGTGCATACTGAATATGATGCTTTAATTGCTAATTCTACTTGGGAACTTGTACCACCCCCTACTGATAGAAAAATCATAGGTTGCAAATGGTTGTTTCGTATTAAACGTAATGTTGATGGTTCTGTTAACAAGTATAAGGCTCGTTTAGTTGCTAAGGGTTTTTCTCAAACCCCTGGTTGTGATTTTACTGATACTTATAGCCCTGTTATACGATTCTTTACTGTCGATATTTTGTTATCTCTGGCTGTGCATAACAAGTGGTAGGTTCATCAGTTGGATGTTAATAACGCCTTCTTGAAGGGTGACCTTCAAGAGGATGTTTATATGGACCAGCCTCCTGGCTTTGTTCGTACCACTTCTGATGGTGCACCTCTTGTTTGCAAACTCACCAAGGCGCTATATGGGCTTCGCCAGGCTCCTCGCAACTGGTTCTTGAAGCTTAAGGAACTTCTGGTCTCCTTAGGCTTTGTCAACTCCTCCGCTGATACCTCACTTTTTGTTTTTCATTTGGATACTGTAATTGTGTATGCTGCTGTTTATGTTGATGATATCCTGATGACTGGAAACTCAGAATCTCATATTGCCAGGTTCATCCATAGTCTAGACACTTCTTTTTCTATTAAAGACTTAGGCCAAGTTGAGTTCTTTTTGGGCCTTGAGGCTAGTCGGTCTTCTGCTGGTTTGTTTCTTGGACCTCAAAAATACGTTTCTGAGTTGCTTGATAAGGTTCATCTCAGTACCTCTAAGCCCGTTGATACTCCTATGGTTAGTAGCCCGAAGCTTAGCAAAGTTGGTGGTGATCCATTTCGCAATGTTGCTCTATATCGAAGCATTGTTGGTGGCCTGCAATATGTGTGTCACACTCGGCCCGACATTGCGTTTGCCGTTAGCAAGGTTGCCCAGTTTATGCAGTCCCCTTCTGAGCTTCATTGGACTGCTGTTAAACGCATTCTGCGTTACCTGCGTGGGACTCTGGATTATGGTCTCTTCTTCTCTGTTACCTCGAGCATCCCTTGTGCCCTTGCTTCCTTTGCTGATGCTGATTGGGGTTGTGATGTTGATGATCGTCGCTCCATTTCTGGCTACTGTGTTTACTTTGGTGCTCATCTCGTCTCGTGGAGTTCCAAAAAGCAGAGAGCTGTTTCCCGTTCCACTGCCGAAGCTGAGTACCGTAGCTTAGCTGATTCAGCGGCTGAACTCATGTGGGTGTCTGCTGTTCTGAAGGACATGAAGATCTCAGTTGAGTCCACTCCTCAAATCTGGTGTGATAACACTAGCGCTGTCTCTATGGCCGCAAATCCTGTGCTGCATTCCAAGACGAAGCACGTTGACTTGGACCTTCATTTTGTCCGAGAAAAGGTCATGGAACGCAAGATTGAAGTCAATTACATCCCTGCTGAGCATCAAGTTGCAGATGTTCTCACCAAGCCGCTGTCTACTGACAAATTTCGTTTGTTTCGCTCCCGGCTGAGTTTGATTTCGAAGGCTGAGTTTCAACAAGTTTAGAAACACGGGTGAATGTTAGTGATTGCTTAGCTGTATCGGGTTGTTAGAGTTGTTTTAGCTGTTTGTATTTCTGTTGAGCTGTTGTAACAAACCGGCCCACCTTTGAACCGACTGTTTGAGCCCATCACTGGCCCTACGGTCCGGTTTATATTTGGGCTATATTAACCCACTTTTGGGTACTGGTTCTACAAGCTAGATTCCTACATTTCTTTTATTTTACCCTAAATCAATAATATCTGCCGTTTGTCTTTTCCTCTTCACGAGGCTCAGCTTTATTCATCCCCTATTTCCAATAAAAAACTCACGGGAAAACAATAATTTAGTGACCAAAATGGGAAAGAAGCAATATATTGATATCAAAACAGAAAAAGTAACATTAGTGACAAAAATAAGAGAAAAAATCGTAACGTAGGGACGATTCTGTCAAAAATAATAGTTTAGTGATCAAAAAAGGAAAGCTGGAATAATTTAATGACCAATGATGTTATTTACCCTAACAAGAATAACCATTTTATAATCTATGTAACCAAAATTTCTAGTTAAGTTAACCATGCTTTTCAGAGAATCCAAGAAAATACAGGAAATTGAAAAATAATAGCAGTTTCACACTTTCTTCAGGTTTACCAACTTGATTTGCTGCTGGGTAAATTTATGGAATATAAAATCTTTAGTAACCTTAGAAAAAAACGTTAAATAATAGAACAAAAGGTGTGGGAAATGTAAACTTGTAGTCAATGTTGTCCACAGTTTCCTGGTGTGTTCATAACAAGTAAAGATAAAGATGGCATTTGTTGAACGAAATGCATAAAAAAATATTATAGTATTACAATATTATTTAAGAATACAGAATTTCTGTGATAAATTGTGAGAATTTCTTGTTTTATAATCTAAGAAAGTGGCTACTTACATAAATAAATGAGACAGTTTGAACGTCGGGGAATTAATATTCAAAGGCTCAAATTTCACGTCTGAGATATATGTTATATATTGTCAATTATTATGTTTGAATTTGCTTGTTCAAACTTCCTAGCCCTACGGTGCATGAAATTCGGGTAAATGGATTGGTGTAAACATATGCTTCAGTCAAATGATATCTCATTTTGAGTTTTCCTTAGTTCACATAGGAGTATACACTAATCATAAATTTTTAAGTTGTTTCATATCTAGAATGAGAATCAAATCTTCGACCACCGATTAAAGTAGAAAAAAAATCATGTTCATTTCACATTAATCATATAATTCTCGTAATTAAAGTTGAATATAATATGTGTGTGCATGCGTGCGTGCATAGAAAATTAAATAATTATGCACATAATCAATTAAAATGACTTTGGATGTGGTTAAATTTAGTTACACTTCTCTAACAAAATATGTATAGACAATAGAAAATTATTCAATACACGTGAGTGTATGATTTAAATTTAAGGTTTAAGATTTATGAGTTCAGCTTATTTTTTTTTGATAAATGAGAAAAAATTAGAAAAACTAATCAGCTCCAAATGTTACAAGTTTGAGATTAATTTTGATAAATTAAAAAATTAAAAAAATTATGGGAAAGTTACTTTCTATCCTATATGAAAAGGTTTTTTACGATAATAAAACAAAACATTAGTTGTTAAATTAATTAGAAAGCTATCAGCTCCAAATGAAGAAAAGCCAATATTACCAACCTGTAGAAAGTCGTAAAAGATGTTAACTAATCATCTCTACATGGTAAAGAATCTAAGTTTTAAATTAATGCTAAATGTGTTTGCTTCGGCGCCGCCTTACTTTGAACCCACCAGTCAATGAAAAATGCCTCATCATATTGTAAAATACAAGTTGCAACTATTTGAATCATGAAACCAACCATATAACTGTGTAGAACATGAATCCATAGCTTCCATGGGATTAATCCCCAGGAAAATTCCAACCTGCGTTTTTCTTTTCTTTAATCCATGAAGTTTGTCTCTTATGTGCCTATCAAAACATTTTCGAAAAGAAATCGATATAATAAAGATAGTTAAGATATTTGACAATGGGAAAGAAAGAATTTGGTTCATTTAACATCAGCAAGGTGTACGGCGTTTAGTGTGTTATGATGACCGAAGGAACTGGCTGGTCTTGGAAGGTGGCCACTGGCCATGCCATTGTTTTTTTCTGTTTGTTTTCCCAGTTATTAGACATGTATTTTGGCATATGCGGTTTGGTCAATTTGAAACAGCGGTTTCCACTCATCGAAATTGACCAATATATGTCTAAACCTGCTTATTTCATGCATGTGCATGAAAAAATCATGGATGGTTACTATTTTATTGTTCTTAACTTCTTATAATATTTGCAAAATATAGGTGACTTGTTTCAGATGCAGGGCAATTCATTGACAGGCATTAATAGAGTACTTTTCACCACAATCTTCCGTGGCTGAGCTGACATAGATAATTGTATGATCGTGTCAATCGTGTAGTTGATGTTGTAGTTATGATAAAAGGATAATTGCCATGGCAGACAACTGAACATGGAACAAAATCTGGACTCGAGGGAAGCAATTAAGCAAAACCATAGCTAGCCAGTAGATCATGTCTGGAAAGTAATGGAAGTGCTCAAATCTATTTCTTTCTTTTTCTTTTTCCACAAGAACTGGGGCATGTGTGCAACACCAGACATCATAGTACCCACATGTTCTGTACGTATTACCTAACAAGAAAAAGTTGTGGCTCTAATTTACTGAAATCTTGGATTGATGAGTTTTCCTAATTTTTGAAACAATATTTGCCTCCAAACAGACTATCAAAACATCATTATCTCCAGGCTGTATGCTTTTAGATATCTCATAATTAATCTACTCCGCAAAGATCTGCCTGTAAAATGGCACCAAGAGATTGCTAGCAGTGAGGTCCTGGTCGCCATCATACTTTAAGTACTAAAGATTTTGAATTGTAGGGTAAAACGGGAGTTTAATTATCTCCTATTAGAAAAAAATAACATATATTAAAACATGACAGATAAATATGTGTCCAGTTGCAGTATATTAACAGAGGATTATGTTTTTTATTCAATTACATAGGATTCTTGTATATTATTTACATGATAACTTTGTCTTCTTTAGTATGAATTTGTTGATGTGATATTGTAAGATAATAAGTAAGCTGTCTGTCTAGGTTCAAGAGAGACTAAGCATGAGAAACCAAAATTGTGATGCTTTGCATTATATACTATAATCGGTTACAAGATGAAAAAAGAAAATTGCTTCAGAAGCTGTATATTGGAAATTGTTGGCTCGTTTCTTGCTGATAAAGATATGACGATGAGCAACAACCAGTGGCTACGGAAAGGATCAATGCTTTCTCCACTTCTTTACTTGGTTTCCTTTTGATGAGAGCAATTACATATTCCATAAAGTTTGCATCGCAAGGCATGGTGAGAACCCCATCGCCTGGTAGTCCAAACTCTTCTTCTGCCAAGTTGAATAGCTCCATCACAATTTCATTCTTTAGATATTCCAAAGGAAGCACAAAGCGGTTCTGATCCACACTGTATACAACAAAGTGACCCTTTTCGACCGCCGATGATGTGCTGCAACTGTTTGTTTCAGCATCCATGGTGGTTCCTGGTAATGTGATTCTTTTTCTCCCGATTGAAGCCATTTTTCGCCATTTTCTTGCTAACTTGATAAGCTTCTTGGAACTGATCATCTTGCTTTACTTAGTTTAGCAGAGAGAGAGACTAAAAAAGAGAGGGAATTTTAAGGTCTTAGAACTCTAATTGTAGATGCAGCTGTTGTGCTTGATATGAGGCAATGGAATTTGGATTAATATATAATCACAAGGCTAGAGACAGTCCCATTAATGAATTATTCGATTTCAGGCATTCATAGGAAACAAAGCCATGTGATGGCAGATATGAAGTCCAATCTTCAAGGGGCATAGATGTGCATGCAGACACATCTTTATCAATCTGCCAAGTGGTTTAACAAACAATATGGTCCAGTCTTGCAATTATATCGACTCATGATTAGGTCATCACAGATTTATTTAAACATCTTTAGGATCCTGTTTAGATAAGATTTATTACTTTAGGTTTATATATGTTCAGAAAAAAGATTAATTGCTTTAAATAGTAATGCGAAATCTTCACTCAAGCAAATTCCCACCTGTGTCTTGTCTCTATTCGAATCCAATCAATTTCATGTCCCTCCCTGTCACTTATCCATGTAGTTCTGAATAAAGATATGAAGGATGCAAAACCATGAGATGGTAGAAGATAAATGCATCATGTGTTGATCTTCCTATTAGCTTTTGCCAAGTGGTTCTATTTGTCTTATATGAAATAATCCTTGATCCACATGATGAAGGACATTATTTATGGTATAGGGAACATGCAAGATGACTGCAAGAGAATTATGTTGCCATTTACCTATGATTGTAACCATCTTGGTCTTTGAGGTGTAAAAACCAATGGCTTTGAAATATTTCAACTAAAACACTGAAAATTACCAAATGTAAAGGGGCTGCCGTCTTTAACTTTTGACTTTTGCAAACATGGTTTTTTTTGTCATCCTCTGTGTCATGCCAATGGGAACGAAGCTAGGGATTTCAAGGAAGAAAAGGGAAAGTGAATGTACTTTTGGGGAAAACAGGCTCGAAAGAAGACTCGACTCGGAGTCAAAGTCTCCAAGTACAACTGAAGAGAACGACACTGTTTCGAAATTGGGAGCACGTGTTAGAAAAGAAGGAGGGCCTGATAGGTCTCGTGCAGATGTCCAGTGTGGGCTTGTAACTGACGGCTTGCTCGAGAAAGGATTTAATTCATGCCCAAAGAGCCCATAGTAAATGAGAGGGAATAAGTGATATCAGTTATGCCATTTTTAGGGTTGTTAGAGAGAATGCCAGCTATTGAAAAATAAGTTGTTGAGCTAGCCATGTTATATGGGATAAAATTCGTCTGCCCCTTTTCGGTGCCCCTACATATGCCCCAACACTAAAAAACACTATAAAATTAAAATCTAAGCCCTAACCCTAAATTCTAAACCCTACACCCTACACCCTATACCCTAAAAAATATACCCTACCCTAAATTCCCTAAACCCTAACCACAATCCCTAACCTAAAACCCTAAATCCTAAACCCTAAAGTTAATTTTGAGCGTGGGGGCATATGTAGGGGCACCGAAAAGGGGTAGAGGAATTTTATCCTGTTATATGGTGGTGTACTGATTTTGTTTTCTTATTACGTATGATCATCAATGAAAATCTCTCTCTTATTCTCTCTACATTCTCTTCTGATCTCATTCTTTTCTATTCATTCTTGGTCTATTTTAAATTCTTCATTTTATTCGTGACAAATTGGTAATTAGAGCTTAGTTATTGATCAACCGCCAAGCTGAGAAAATAAAAAAAGACACAACAAATGGGGGAAACAGTGGATCTTGTGGCGATGCAACAACATTTGAACATGATTCAGGAATAACTGGAGAAGAGGAAAGATGATGAAACTATTCCAAAATGGTGGGAAGGCCAGAGCGCTCTGTGGGAAGCCAGATTGAACAACTTGGAGCGGACGACTGCTGAAAACCAAGACTATCTGGAGAAGATCTTCAATGCGTTGAACAAGGTAGCTAGAGAACCTGAAACGGTAACCAAAAAGGGGCATCAACACATGAGAAATACGGAAGCAAATGTCACTACTCCTAAAAGTGAAGGTAAAAAACCCATACAAGTAACTGTAATCGATGAACAAGGGAAGTATTTCTTGAAAATCACAGAACCTGGTATATTAGCTGACAAACCAGGGAGAACTGAAATGCTAGTGCTGGGCCATCACAGCAGAGAGAGACTATGGGGGTAGTATGGGGGATGAGACAAGATTAGGGTCAACTAAAGATCCCTATATGTTAGAAAAACTGAACCAAATGAATACTCAGGGGAGTACAGGGGAGTTTCGTTTCAGACCTAAAATCGAACTACAATTTTTTCAAGGGAAAACCTTGGAGGATGGATAAGAAAATATCAGAAATATTTTACAATCTTTGAAGTACCTGAAATACAGAAGGTTGAGGTGGCATCTATCTACCTAGGGGAAAAGCTGAAACTTGATTTGATGGGTATATAATGCAGAAACATAGAGTAACCTGGCATGAGTTTATTTATGCCATAGGTTTTGTGACAAAACCTATAATGACATTATTGAGGAGTTCAATAAATTGATCCAGAAAACTTCAGTAGAGGATTACCATAAGAGATTTGAGGAACTGAAGCCCTACATGATGTTACAGAATGCATCACTGAGAGAAGGTTACTTTATATCCAGTTTTGTGAGTGGACTGAAGGAAGAACTGAAACACAAGGTTAAGGTATTGAGACCTGGGAGTTTAACTGAAGCTTACAGACATGCTAAATTATATGAACTGGCCTTGGAGTTTGAAACAAGAAAACAGAAGTATGGCACAAAAGGGTTCAATCCCACTAACTAGACCAACATACCAAGAACTTTCAACACCACAACCCCTACAAAGCCAATTGCAAACCCTACAGGCACCAAACAGTCCCTAGTGGAGTATAGAAGTTCTCATAATCTATGTTTCAAATGTGGAGAGAAGGTTGACCCTGGTCATCAATGCAAGACAAAACAATAGAACTCAATAGAGGAGGAAGAGACACTAGAAAAGGTGGATGAGTTGGAGGATGCAACAGAAGAAAAGGAAGAAAACCAGGCTGATGGGGCATTAGAAATCTCAATGAATGCTTTGACATGCAGTGTTGGATGTAATACTCTAAGGATACAGGGATCTGTAAAAGGGAAACCATTGAACATTTTGGCGGATAGTGGTAGTACCCACAATTTTATCACAGCTAAATGGGCTAAAGAAGGAATGGAACTTGTGCAGAATCACCCTTTAATTATCACAGTTGCTAATGAGGAAAAACTGTATAGCAGTGCAAGGAGCAATTCTCTGAGTTGGAAGATGCAGGGGCACCTCTTTGAACATGATTTTAAAGTTATACAGATGAGGGTGTGGCATGGTGTTAGAAGTGGATTGGATGAGGATCTATAGTCCCATAGTCCTTGACTTCAATAAAATGATCATGAAGTTCAATAAGGATGAGCAAGAGATCATATTATAAGGGGGAGGAAATCACCTTCTGTTAAAATGATTTCTGGAAAGAAACTACAGAGGATGTCAGATAAGGACCCTGAGTTGCTTGGGGAAGTCTGTTTGCTAAGTGATGAAGCCATAGAAACTGTTACTCCATATTTGCTATCACCCCTGTTGAAGGAGTATGAAACAGTTTTTGAGGACCCTAAAGGCATGCCCCTTGCTAGGACACATAACCATGCTATTGTTCTTAAATCAGGGGCGCAACCTATCAACTTAAGGCCCTACAGGTTTCCTCATCATCAGAAGTCAGAAGTGGAGAGGCGGGTGAAAGAGATGTTTTCTTCTTCCATTATACAAACAAGCAAGAGTCCCTTTGCTTCCCCTTGCTTGCTGGTTAAGAAAAAAAAAGAGACTTGGAGATTATGTGTGGACTACAGACAGCTCAACTCTGTAACAGTCAAGAACAAATTCTCTATACCAGCGGTGGATGATTTTCTAGATGAACTCACTGGAGCTGTTTATTTTTTTTAAATAGACTTAAGGTCAGGGTACTTGCAAATTAGAATTAAAAAAGAAGACATAAAGAAGACTGCTTTCAGAACACATCAAGGACATTTTGAATTTAAGGTGATGCCCTATGGGCTTACAAATGCCCCTGGTACATTCCAGTCCCTAATGAATACACTATTTGAACCCTATTTGAGAAAATTTGTGCTAGTTTTTTTGATGACATACTAATTTACAGTCCTGATCTAGCAACTCATGTGGGCCACTTTAGACTGATTTTTAAGATTTTGAAGACAAACCAATTATATGCAAAAAAAACAAATGTTTTTTGGTCAGACTAAGATTGAATACTTGGGGTATATCATTTCTGCAGATGGGGTTGCTACTAATGAGTCTAAAATTGAAGTAATGAGAAGTTGAGCTCTACCTAAAAACATCAAGTCTCTAAGGGGCTTCCTAAGCTTCACAGGATATTACAGGAAATTTATTAAGGGCTTTGGAGAAATCAGCAAGCCCTTAACAAACTTGTTAAAGAAGGACCAATTCAGATGGAACTCAGAGGCAAAATTAGCTTTTGAAAAGCTGAAGTAAGCAATGTGCCAAGCCCCTGTACTAGCCCTACCAGACTTCTCAAAGATATTTTACCTTGAAACTGATGCCAGTTTCAAAGGCATTGGAGCGGTCTTATCTCAAGAAGGAAGACCCATAGCTTACTTGAGTAAGGCCCTAGGACCAAGGCATGTTGGCCTTTCTATCTATGAGAAAGAATATCTTGCTATCCTAATAACAATTTTTAAAATGGAGACACTACTTGGAGGGAGACCCTTTTATCATCAAAACATATCATGAACCCTTAAAACACTTACTTGAACAGAAACTCTCTACTACTATCCAGAAGAGGTGACTATCTAAATTGCTGGGCCTTGATGATTACTCCATTCACTACAGAAAAGGGAAAAACTAATAGAGTGGCAAATGCTCTTTCAAGGCAATATGAAGAACCTTCTGAGCTGTTACAGTTGCAGGCTACATCAAGCATTCCAGGGTGGGTTCAAGAAGTGAAAAACAGTTATGCAGGGGATGTTAAGGTTCATGAATTAATTGCTGCTGTGGTTCTACAGAAAGGGGATATGCATGACTGGTCTTACTCCAAAGGGATCCTTCGATTTAAAAAGAAAGTCTACATAGGAGACCAAGAAAACTTAATTACAACTTCTTCAACTCCTACATGATTCTCCTCAGGGTGGTCACTCAGGAATTACTGCTACATACCAGAGGCTTAGTTCCTACTTCTACTGGCCAGGCTTGAGAACTATGGTTAAGGATTGTGTTAATCAGTATGACATTTGTCAGAGAACTAAGAGTGAGCATGTGCCTCCACCAGGTCTCCTACAACCACTTCCTATACCTCAACATGCCTGAGAAGTAATTACTATGGATTTTGTTGAAGGCTTACCCCCTCCTAGAAGTTCACTTGTATACTTGTCATTGTTGTCAAGTTTACAAAATATGGTCATTTTTTACCATTGTCCCACCCCTATACTGTTGTGGAAGTGGCCAGAGCTTACCTTGATAAGGTTTACAAGCTACATGGGCACCCTAGAGTTGCTATCTCTGATACAAGACATTTACAAGCTTATTTTGGAAGGAACTAATGAAGCAGCTGGGTACTACTACTCTGTTTAGCACTGCTTATCATCCAGAAACGGATGACCAAACAGAAAGACTAAACCAATGCTTGGAGCAATACTTGAGAAGTATGTGCTTCCTAAAACCAAGCAATTGGGCAATGTTTTTACCTCTGGCAGAATGGTGGTACAACACCAACCATCACACTGCTCTCGGGACCACTCCCTTCGAGGCTTTGTATGGCTACAAGCCGCCATTTTTGGAATGAGGTACTGACTCAAATGTACAGGTAGTCCAGGATATCATATTAGAAAGAAAAGAACTCCAACAGATACTCAAAGAAAATTTACAGAAGGCACAAAATCGCATGAAGCAATATGCAGACAGAAAAAGATCAGAACGCAAGTTTCAGGTTGGGGACGAAGTTTACCTTAAATTACATTCGTACCATCAGACATCCCTTGCTCTCCGCAAAAATCTGAAGCTGACCGCGCAGTATTATGGTCCCTACAAAGTTATACAACGAATTGGGTCAGTTGCATACAAGTTACAACTCCCTGACCACTCTTGCATACACCCAGTCTTTCATGCAAGCCTTCTAAAGAAACGAGTTGGGCACCAGGGACTTACCTCTATAGATCCACCGGAAGTGGCATCAGATGGGCAGTTAAAAGTCTACCCTGCACTCATACTTGACAAGAGGATGGTGAAGCGTCACAACAAAGTTGTTACCCAGCTTCTGGTTCAATGGTCAAATCTTGGAGTCGAGAGTGCCACATGGGAGGATTCTACGGTGCTTCAGTCCCAGTTTCCCGACTTCGATCCTTGGGGTCAAGGATCGACTGCAGCGGCGGGTAATGTCATGGCAATGAGAACGGAGCTAGGGATTTCGAGGAAGAAAAGGGAAAGTGAATGTACTTTTGGGGGAAACATACTCGAAAGAAGACTCGACTCGGAGTCAAAGTCTCCGAGTACAGCTGAAGAGAACGGCACCGGTTCGGAATTGGGAGCATGTGTTGGAAAATAAGGAGGGCCTGATGGGTCTCGTGCAGATGGCCAATGTGGGCTTGTGACAGACGGCCCGCTCGAGAAAGGATTTAATTCATGCCCAAAGAGCCCATAGAAAATGAGAGGGGATAAGTGATATCAATTATGCCATTTTTAGGGTTGTTAGAGGGAATGCCAGCTGTTGAAAAATAAGTTGCTGAGCTAGCCATGTTATATGGTGGTGTACTGATTTTGTTTTCTTATTACGTATGATCATCAATGGAAATTTCTCTCTCTTATTCTCTCTACATTCTCTTCTGATCTCACTCTTTTCTATTTATTCTTGGTCTATTTTCAAATTCTTCTATTTATTCGTGACACTCTGATGCTGAAGTTCATGAGAAGTTAAAAGGGAAACATCAAATTCCATGTAAAATTTGTTGTTGTGTTGTATTGTATTGTATTTATACTTTAAATAGTTTAAGAATAAACCTAACATAATTACATTACCTAACAAGAAATGCAAGACCAGACATCGTAGTACCACATGTTATGTACGTATTACCTAACAAGAAAAGGTTGTGGTTCTAATTTACTGAAATCTTGGATTGATGAGTTTTCCTAATTTTTGAAACAAGATATGCCCCCAAACAGACTACTGAGATTGAAACATTATTATCTCCAGGCTGTATGCATTTATATATCTCATAATTAATCTACTCTACATTGATCTGTCTGTAAATGGCTCCAAGAACTTGCTAGCAGTGAGGTCCCGGTCGCCATCATACTTTAAGTACTGATGACTTCGAATTGTAGGGTAAAATTGGAGTTTAGTTATCTCCTATAGGGAAAAATAACATACTTTAAAACATGACAGAAATATTTGTGTCCAGTTGCAGTATATTAAGAGAGGATTATGTTTTATATTCAATTACATAGGATTCATGTATATTATTTGCCATGGAAAGTTTGTCTTTTTTATTATGAATTTGTTGATGTGATATTGTAGATAAGAAGTAAGCTGTCTGTCTAGGTTCAAGAGAGACGAAGCATGAGAAACCAAAATTGTGATGCTTTCAACTATATACTTTAATCTATAGAAGTGTGGATCGGTTACATGGTTAACATAGAAAAAAGAAAATTGCTTCAGCAGCTGTATGCTGGAAACCGTTGGCTCGTTTCTTGCTTATAAAGACATGACGACGAGCAACGACCAGTGGCTACGGAAAGGATCAATGCTTTCTCCACTTCTTTACTCGGTTTCCTTTTGATGAGAGCAATTACTGTTGGACAATGCAAAACCGTTTGGATGAGGTGTACAATTTGACACCTAGCACAATGAGCTGTGCATGGGTTGGTATCAATTCTGTTAGGATAAGGATATTAGGGTAACTTTGAGAGTAGAAATCTGTTATCCCCTTGCTATAAAAGGACGTTTGATGTAATGCTGTAGATCATCTTCTTCTTCAATGAAAATGAATTTCTATATCCTTTGTTCTTTGTTTAACATGGTATCGGTTAACCAGGGTTAACCTTTCGCTGCTTCTTCTCTTTTTTTTTCCTTTTTTCTTTCCGTCATGGCTCCTTCACCATCTGTTTCTGCGTCCTCTGATGACGATGCTGTTGAGCAATCCTTCTCCAACAAACGAATCAATATTCAGTTGGATGATTCTAATTTTTTGCTCTGGAAACAGCAGGTCATCCTGATGATGCGTGGCCATGGTTTAGAGGGATATCTGGACGGTTCCATCTCACCCCCTGCGAAGCTTCTTCCGCCTGTCGATGGTGTGGCCAGCTCTAATCCGGCGTATCTTCGTTTTGTCAAGCAAGATAGTTCGCTTGCTTCATGGTTACTTTCCACCATCGGACCTGATATTCTTCCAAATCTTGTTGGAGCTGATACTACTGCCGCCATATGGTCTGCCATCACTCAGCTATATTCCCAGCTCTCCACTACTAGGGTTATGCACCTTCACTGCCGTCTCCGGTCTCTTAAGAAGGGCTCCCTCTCGAAGCGTACATATACAATGCAAATCAAAGAGATTTGCGATTTGCTTGCATCGTGTGGAAATCCAGTTTCCTCTGTTGAACAGATTGCCACCATCCTCAATGGCTTGCCATCCGAGTACGATCCTTTTGTTGCTGTTATTTCCGGCAGTCGTGAACCGTTTTCTGTTGAGGCCGCAGTTTCCTTGCTTGTCGATGCTGAAACTAGGGTCTCCGATCCGTTGCGTGCGCCAGTAGGAATTCATGCTACCAGATTTGAGGACCCCAACTCACCTGCTTCGTTTGCACCTCAGCGACCCTATCGTCCAGATGATGCTCGTGGCCGTTTTCGTGGACGCCCTCGGTCCCAGTGCCAACTTTGTGGGAAACTAGGGCATCTTGTCACTCGCTGCTGGTATAGGTTTGACAAAAATTTCAAAGGTGCTTCTCCCTCTTTGTCCTCTGGTCCACATGAATCGGACTCTACTCAAGCAAATGCTGTTAACTTTGCTCCTGACACTGTGGAAGTGGCGTATGATCCTTTTCTCTCATCGGGTTCGCCGAGTGATGCTCCGGAGTCTTCCCCAGTTATTTCTGCTCCTCAGATCAATTCCCTTACTGGCCCAAGCACCACCTCTTGGTTTCCTGACTCGGGTGCGACTCACCACGTGACCAGTCAACCATCGGCAATCCAAGGTTCCTCTCAATATTCTGGTAAAGGTACAGTTCATATCGGTGATGGCTCTTCCTTGTCTATATCTAGTATTGGTCATGCTTCAATTTTGACTTCCTCTCGTGCGCTGCATCTTCATTCTTTATTACATGTTCCTCGCATTACTCGAAACCTGCTACCAGTTTCCAAGTTCTCCTCTGATAACTCTGTATATTTTGAGTTTCATGCTGGATATTGTTGTGTGAAGGATGAAGCTACAGGTGACCTTCTTCTCACTAGTTCTCAGCACGATGGCCTATACATTTTTTCCTCTTCACCGACTGTTTCAGTTTGTGCGGCGTCTGTCAACACTGATTCCTCCTTCACATTGTGGCATCAGCGTTTGGGGCATCCCTCCTCTGAAGTAGTCTCTTCTGTTTTACATAAGAATATTTCCTTTTCCAAGAACACAATTTGTAAAGCCTGTCAATTAGGAAAGAGTCATTCTCTTCCTTATCGGTTGTCTTCTACACTGTACTCAGCTCCTTTTGAGCTTATTGAGGTCGATGTATGGGGACCTGCGTCTGTTAGAAGTAATGGTTATCAATACTACATATCGTTTGTTGATATGTTTACTCGAAATGCATGGGTTTATCTGCTCAAGGCTAAATCAGAAGCTTCTAAAGCCTTTACAGTTTTTCACTCCTTGATTAATAATCAATTTCATACAAATATTAAAGCAATACAGTCGGATGGTGGAGGTGAATTTCACTTCTTGGACACAGTGTGTGCTGAGCTTGGCATTATTCATAGAGTCACATGCCCACATTCTTCTCAGCAAAACGATGTTGTGGAACGGAAACACCGTCACATCGTTGAGACTGCTCTGACTCTCTTAGCTCAGGCACATTTACCCTTGAAATTCTGGGCCTATGCTGTGTTAACAGCCACGTTTCTCATCAATCGTCTTCCCTCCAGAAGTTTGGGTGCTATCTCTCCATATCAGAAACTCTATGGTCGACCTCCTGACTACAGCATTCTTCAAGTTTTTGGTTGTGAATGTTTTCCTCACACTCGTCCTTTTAATAAACACAAATTGGAATTTCGTTCCTCGTCGTGCTTATTCCTGGGTTACTCTCCTAAACACAGGGGTTATTTCTGTCTTGATCATACAGGGAGACTATATGTATCTCGCAATGTGGTGTTCAACGAGTCAGTTTTTCCATGGGGTATATCTACAGTGACTTCTTCTCCCACACGACAAGCTGGTATTTCATTTCCTTCTACATCACGATTTATTCCTTCTGGTTCTACTAATGAAGATTTGGAGGGTGACAATCCTCCTTCACCAGTTGATTCACATGTATATGATCATACTGAAGAGGTCAGTGAACATCCTAGTCACACCCCTGATATTTCTGCTCCAGCTGCTGTCTCGATTGATCAAGCTATGAATCCTACTACTAAGCATACATCTAGTCCTGCTTGTGCGCCTTCAGTCTTGCCCGTTCCTCAAGCTCCCTCTTCAACAAGCAATCCGGTTATTCCTTCTTCAGAAGTTCAGGCTCCAAACCATCATCACATGATTACACGAAGCAAAATAGGCGTGTTCAAACCAAAGCTATATCATCTTACATACAACTCTACACCTAGCTCAATTCAGGAAGCCTTTGAACATCCTGAATGGACTGCTGCAGCTATTTCAGAATTCAATGCTCTTGTCCACAATGGTACATGGGATCTGGTGGAGCTTCCAATTGGAAAAAAAGCCATAGGGTGCAAGTGGATCTTCAAACTCAAATCCAACCCTGATGGCACGGTCAACAGGTACAAGGCACGTTTGGTTGCCAATGGCTACACTCAACTTCCAAGTCATGATTTTCTTGACTCATTTAGTCCAGTGGTTCGTTTTTTCACTGTTAATATCGTTCTCTCTATTGTTGTTACATACTCGTGGGCAGTTCGTCACATAGATGTGGACAATGCCTTTTTTGAAAGGTGATTTGCATGAGGCAGTGTTCATGCATCAACCACCTGGATTTGCTCAGCCCTCGACTAGTCACCAACCTCTTGTATGCCGTTTGAGGAAGGCCATTTATGGTCTAAGGCAAGCCCCACGCAACTGGTATCTTAAACTCAAGCTTTTCTTGGAATCAATTAGTTTTCGAAGATCCTCGGCAGATAATTCCTTGTTTATCTACAATGAACAAGATATCACAGTGTACTTGGTTGTCTATGTTGATGACATCCTTGTCACAGGAAGTTGCCCTGATTATGTTCAACATATCATTGATGAGCTGCATGCCAAATTCTCGATCAAAGATCTTGGTCTTGTCAATTTCTTTCTTGGAATAGAGTTTCTTCATCGCGGTACTGGACTTTTCTTGACACAGAAGAAATACATTCGAGAGCTTCTTCAACGAACTGGTCAGCTGGATGCTAAACCAGTGTCTACACCCATGGTCACATATCCTAAGCTCAGTCGCCATGATGGTGATCCTTTGAGTGATTGTCAAGGGTATCGCAGTGTTGTTGGAGCTCTCCTATACATTTGCCACACGCGACCCGACATCTCATTTGCTGTTAATAAGGTTGCCCAATTCATGCAACAACCCTCAAATGTTCATTGGCAAGCTGTACTGCGCATATTACGTTATCTATTGGGAACTATGGATCAAGGTCTCTGGTTTGCTCCACAACACAAAGACTGTTTACTACTCACTGCCTTCTCAGATGCCGACTGGGGAAGTGACATTGATGACAGGCGTTCAACATCAGGATACTGCTTATCTCTTGGGTCTCATCTTGTCACCTGGAGCTCCAGGAAACAACGGGCGGTTTCACGATCGTCTGCGGAGGCTGAATATCGTAGCCTAGCCGACGCAGGCTCAGAAATTCTGTGGGTAGTCTCTATTCTTACTGACATGGGTATTTCTCTTCAAGACACGCCTCGCCTCTGGTGCGACAACACGAGCATTGTCTCCATGGCGGCTAATCCAGTTCATCATACTCAAACGAAACATGTCGATCTTGACATACATTTCATTCGTGAAAATGTGGCCAATGGTATCCTGCAAGTCAACTATGTTCCAGCAAGATATCAACTTGCTGATATTTTTACCAAACCAGCAGCCCTGCAACATTTTGAATTCCTACGATCGAATCTTCATGTTCTGTTGCCATCTCAGATTCATGACGAGGAAGAAAAGAAAACGAGGGAAATGTTGGACAATGCAAAACCGTTTGGATGAGGTGTACAATTTGACACCTAGCACAATGAGCTGTGCATGGGTTGGTATCAATTCTGTTAGGATAAGGATATTAGGGTAACTTTGAGTGTAGAAATCTGTTATCCCCTTGCTATAAAAGGGCGTTTGATGTAATGTTGTAGATCATCTTCTTCTTCAATGAAAATGAATTTCTATATCCTTTGTTCTTTGTTTAACAATTACATATTCCATAAAGTTTGCATCGCAAGGCATGGTGAGAACCCCATCGCCTGGTAGTCCAAACTCTTCTTCTGCCAAGTTGAATAGCTCCATCACAATTTCATTCTTTAGATATTCCAAAGGAAGCACAAAGCGCCTCTGATCCACACTGTATACAACAAAGTGACCCTTTTCGACCGCCGATGATGTGCTGCAACTGTTTGTTTCAGCATCCATGGTGGTTCCTGGTAATGTGATTCTTTTTCTCCCGATTGAAGCCATTTTTCGCCATTTTCTTGCTATCTTGATAAGCTTCTTGGCACTGATCATCTTGCTTTACTTAGTGACAGGTCGTCGTTTAACCGGTCAAAATAAATAAATTAATTAACCTCTTTCAACAATAAATAAAATAAAGAAATTAAGTAGTATAAGGAAAGAGGGTCGATCCACAGGGAGACTAGTCGAAATTCTTGACTTAAATTTTGTCGGATTTGAATTCCCAGGAATATCTGCAAAACAAGGAAATAAAAGGGGGGTGATCTGATATTGAGTGAAGTAATAAGATAAAATGCAAGAATTAAAAATAATAATAGGAAAAACCAATTATGAAAATTAGCCTCGAGCTAGCCTTGTCAATTCCTTCGATCATTGAAATAGATTTTTACTTCGGGGATCATGTCGGTTACAGTCTGCGAGGCCCAACCCGTCGCAACTTGCTTCTCTCTCGAGTAACCAATTCTCCCAAGACTATCTTCGAAGGTTGATTCTTAAACAAATTAGCCACGTCTATCGCCGTTAAAGTGTTTAGTTTTGAAAGCAGGAAAAACCCGACTCAGAAATTGTCTTAAAAGAATCGCTTCTGATTTTATCTTTCCTTAGCGGACCGCCGCTAAGAGTGTTCACAGGAAGTCGAAATTGCCACAGGCCGATCCTTCCTCCCAACTATGTCTTTAAACGATTCCAGATCAACGAGCTCTTTTTTATTTGAAAAACGATTAAAAAACTTTAGTAAGGCCGATTGCCAAACTATCTAAACAGAAAGATAAAAATGTATTCCCGAAGGAATTTAGGCAATGTTCAATTCTCACGATTAGAATTGATTTGGCTAGCTCTTGGCTCAAGAAATTTAGCTAAGCATGATATTGATTATCATACTTAACTTGATTTTAGAAAAACAATTGAATAACATAAAATAAATAAAACAAGAAAATAAATGAAAATGAACTTGGATTAAAACTAGAAATGTTTACAAAGATAAAAACTAAAATGAATGATGGATGGATCTAAGCCTTTACCAAGGGTGGTATTTATAGGCTTAGATTTACAAAGATAAAGTGATGAAATAATTTAAAATAATAAACAAAAGATAAAACAATTCAAATGTTTTAAAATTTAAATGCAGGAATCTAATCGGATAAGCTGATAAGCTCTCTCAGAACGTTCCAGAAGCTTCTAGAAGTCGCCACGTCATTGCCACGTCATTGCCACGTCAGACGCGTCGTGCCCGGTGTCGTGCCCATGATGCCAGTCATGACAGAATTATAATAAAAACTGCAGAAATGCCTCATTTTCACTGCTATTTCCAGAATTGGGTCCCTGCACAAAATGTAACGAAAACAACATGTATTAAGCAGCAAGAAGTCCCAATAGCTAGAAAAATAACAAATGAAATATGTCATATTTGAGCACTCATCACTTAGTTTTGTAGAGAAGGATCGGATGAAAGAAAAAAATGAGAGGAAAATTTTAGGTCTTAGAACTCTGATTGCTAGATGCAGCTGTTGTGCTTGATATGAGGAAATGAAATTTGGATTGATATATAATCAGAAGGCTAGAGACAGTTCCATTAATGAATTATTCAATTTCAGGCATTCATAGGAAATAAAGCCATGTGATGGCAGATATGAAGTCCAATCTTCAAGGGGCATAGATGTGCATGCAGACACATCTTTATCAATCTGCCAAGTGGTTTAACAAACAATATGGTCCAGTCTTGCAATTATATCGACTCATGATTAGGTCATCACAGATTTATTTAAACATCTTTAGGATCCTGTTTAGATAAGATTTATTACTTTAGGTTTATATATGTTCAGAAAAAAGATTAATTGCTTTAAATAGTAATGCGAAATCTTCACTCAAGCAAATTCCCACCTGTGTCTTGTCTCTATTCGAATCCAATCAATTTCATGACCCTCCTGTCACTTATCCATGTAGTTCTGAATAATGATATGAAGGATGCAAAACCATGTGATGGTAGAAGATAAATGCATCATGCGTTGATCTTCCTATTAGTTTTTGCCAAGTGGTCTATTTGTCTTATATGAAATAATCCTTGATCCACATGATGAAGGACATTATTTCTGGTGTGGGAACATGTAAGATGACTGCAAGAGAGATATGTTGCCCTTTACCTGTGATTGTAAGTTGTAACCATCTTGGTCTCTAAGGTGTAAAAACCAATGGCTTTGAAATATTGCAACTAAAACACTGAAAAATACCAAATGTAAAGGGGCTGCATCTGCCTTTTTCAGACAAAGTCTGCAGTCTTTTAACTTTTGACTTTTGCAAACATGGTTTTTTTCATCCTCAGATGCTGAAGTTCATGAGAAGTTGAATGGGAAATATCAAATTCCATGTAAAATTTGCTATCGTATTGTATTTATACTTTAAATAGTTTCAGAATAAACCTAATATGATTACATTACCTAACAAGAAATGCAAGACCAGACATTGTAGTACTCATATGTTCTGTACGTATTACCTAAGAACAAAAAATTGTGGTTCTAACTTACCGAAATCCCGTATTGATGAGTTTTTCTAATTTTTGAAACAAGATTTGGCCCCCAAACATACGGATGGAAATCCTCTACCTTTTCGGTGTCCCTACTTATGCCTCACGCTCAAAATTAGGTTTATGGTTTTAGGTTAGGAGTTATAGTTAGGGTTTAGGGAATTTAGGGTAGGGTGTATTTTTTAGGGTATAGGGTGTAGGGTTTAGGATTTAAAATTTAGGGTTAGGGCTTGGAATTTAATTTTATTGTGTTTTTTTAGTGGTCGGGCATAAGTAGGAGCACCGAAAAGGGGCAGAGGATTTTTATCCCATACATACTACTGAGATTGAAACATCATTATATCCAGGCTGTATGCATTTATATATCTCATAATTAATGTATTCTACATTGATCTGTCAGTAAATGGCTCCAAGTGATTGCTAGCAGTGAGGTCCTGGTCGCCATCATACTTTACGTGCTGAAGAATTTGATTTGTAGTGTAAAACGGGAATTTAATTATCTCCAACTGGATTAAAATAACATACATTAAAACGTGACAGATAAATATGTGTCTAGTTGCAGTATATTAACAGAGGATTATGTTTTTTATTCAATCACATAAGATTCCTGTATATTATTTGACATGATAAGTTTGTCTTTTTTAGTATGAATTTGTTGATGTAATATTGTAGATAAGTAAGTCTGTCTAGGTTCAAGAGAGACTAATCATGATAAACAAAATTGTGATGCTTTGCATTATATACTTTAACCTATAGAAGTGTGGATCGGTTACAAGATGAAAAAAGAAAATTGCTTCAGAAGCTGTATATTGGAAATTGTTGGCTCGTTTCTTGCTGATAAAGATATGAAGATGAGAAACGACTAGTGGCTACGGAAAGGATCAATGCTTTCTCCACTTCTTTACTCGGTTTCCTTTTGATGAGAGCAATTACATATTCCATAAAGTTTGCATCGCAAGGCATGGTGAGAACTCCATCACCTGGTAGACCAAACTCTTCTTCTGCCAAGTTGAATAGCTCCATCACAATTTCATTCTTTAGATATTCCAAAGGAAGCACAAAGCGCTTCTGATCCACACTGTATACAACAAAGTGACCCTTTTCGACCGCCGATGATGTGCTGCGACTGTTTGTTTCGGCATCCATGGTGGTTCCTGGTAATGTGATTCTTTTTCTCCCGATTGAAGCCATTTTTCGCCATTTTCTTGCTAACTTGATAAGCTTCTTGGCACTGATCATCTTGCTTTACTTAGTTTAGCAGAGAGAGAGACTAAAAAAGAGGGAATTTTAAGGTCTTAGAACTCTAATTGTAGATGCAGCTGTTGTGCTTGATATGAGGCAATGGAATTTGGATTAATATATAATCACAAGGCTAGAGACAGTCCCATTAATGAATTATTCAATTTCAGGCATTCATAGGAAACAAAGCCATGTGATGGCAGATATGAAGTCTAATCTGCAAGGGGGCATAGAAGTGAATGCAGACACATCTTTATCTACATGTCAAGTGGTTTAACAAACAATATAGTCCAGTCCTGCAATAATATTGAATCATGATTAGGTCTTCACAGATTTCATTAAACATTTTTAGGATCCTGTTTAGATAAGATTGATTGCTTAATGTTTATATATGTTCAGAAAAAAGATTAATTGTCAAGGACCGAAATGGAGCCTCCTCAGTCATGAATTCTACTATCTAGCTCCATTTCCTATCTAGCAGGTGTACAAGTACTGAGGCCAGAGGCCAGAGGCCAGAGAGGGCTACCTAGGACCTAGAAACGAAGGCCCTTAATCCTTGCTCCCAAGTTAGAGGAATAGAAGCTTTTTATGTAATATTAGCACATACAGAACATGGTTTAAATCCATAACAGAAATGGTTGTATACAGATTTATTCGATATGGACATCAGAACAAATTTTAGTTTGTGTATAAGATTTAAAATAGAACAAATTTTACTATCCAGGAAGACATGAACATTAGAAAAAGCACCTCTGAACAAAAAACATCCCACATGAACAAGCGAAATCAAATATTAGTAATTTATATTTACTATTACCCACTGAGCTGTTTGTTGAGATTATGGGACATGGGTTTCGCTCCTTGAGTCCGATCTCACGTGGCTTACTAATGTCTTGCCCGTTCCAAGCCAAGAGTTGTGCTATGGGACCTCTGTGAAAACTGTGAGTCTTTGGCTATTAGAGAGAAGGGTACAACGTGAGGTTGGTTTTATTATGTCTGTGGTGTCACGACCCATTCAATTAGTCTCGGTCTATGTCGTGCAAGCGTATTGAGCACAATATGATATTGTACTTTTTGGATCTTCATAGGTTCTGCAAGGTTTTGTCACCCTAAGATAAACCTCCCCAAGAACCCATTGAGTGGTTCTATTGACAAATGTAGTATGCAGGATTGATGTGTATCTTTTCAAAAAGACCAAGAATAAAGAATAAATACTATCATAATCTTTTTTGCAACTCTGGTATCATATCCATACATGGCATAATTTCATAGTATAACACCATGATTATTTAGAACTAAAAGCGAAAAAGTTATCAAATTCAAAGACTAATGTTACAAAATATAAGTTTAAGGATCAAGTTGATAAAAATTATTAAATTCAAGGACTAAAAGTAACTTTTTATCCTACGGGAAAAAGTTGATTTAGTTCTTTTACGATAGTAAACAAAATAGGAGTAATTGTTAGTTAATTAGTAGAGAAGGAAACAAATTAAGACTGGAATCGCAGTGTCAACTCTATCTGCTCCAAATGAAGAAAAGCCAATATTACCAACCTGTAAAAAGTCCTAAAAGGTGTTAACTAATCATCTCCACATGGTCAAGAATCTAATTTTTTTTTGATAATATGCATGTTAGGGGGCTAATCTATAAAATTCTATGGGTGCGAATTTGTAAAATTTTAGGAGGAGCAAAAATAGATTTTCAGCCGGAAATACAAAAAAATTCTAAAAAAATTGAAATCATATAAGAAATTTAAATTTTTAGGAGAATCTAACTTTTAAAATAATGCTAGATGAGTTGGTATGTTTGCTTCGGCGCCGCCTTACTTTGAACCCACCAGTCAATGAAAAATGTCTGATCATATTGTAAAATACAAGTTGAAACTATTTTAATCATGAAACCAACCATAATTGAGTAGAACAGGAATCCATACAACCTGAAGATCCATAGCTTCCATGGGATTAATCCCCAGGAAAATTCCAAGGTGCGTTTTTCTTTTCTTTAATCCATGAAGTTTGTCTCTTCTGTGCCTATCAAAACATTTTCGAAAAGAAATCGATATGTAGTAATAAAGATAGTTAAGATATTTGACAATGGGGAAAGAAAGAATTTGGTTTATTTAACATCAGCAAGTTGTACGGTGTTTACTGTGTTATGATAATCATATGATGACCGAAGGACTTGGCAGGTGGCCGTGCCATTGTTTTTTTTCAATTATTAGACACATATTTTGGCATATCCAGTTGGGGTCAATTTGAAACAGCGGTTTCCACTCATCGAAATTGACCTATATTCGTAAGTTTCTGTGAGAAATATGCCTAAACCTGCTTAGTTTGAGGTAAATTTATGAAGATGGCTTCTGGAAATTTTGATTCAGAATGGATGGTTACTATTTTATTGTTCTTATAATATTTGCAAAATATAAGTTTGACAAGAAAAGTGACTTGTTTCAGATGCAGGGCACTTCATTAAACAGGCATTAATATAGTACTTTTCACCACAATCTTCCATGGTTGAGCTGACAGATAATTGTATGATTGTGTCGATCGCGTAGGTGATGTTGTAGTTAAGATAAAACTTAAAAAAATGATATTTTGCCATGGCAGACAACTGAACATGAAACAAAATCTGGAGATTTCTCACTGTATGATATGTATATCTAATTATCATTTACAAAGTTGAAAACATGGCATTTTATCTTTAGAAGCTCAATTTTGGCAACCGTTAGCTTGTTTCTTGCTGAATGCCGATAAGGATTCAATAATGATGCAACAGACACCAACAGCAGACATAATCACAAGGCAAGGTGAGATTTTCATTGCTTGCTAGTCCAAACTCCTCTTCCGCCAGTCGGAACAACTCCATCACAATTTAGTTCTTCAGATACTCCAATGGAAACATAAGGCGCTTCTCATCAGAGCTATACACCGAAAAATGACCCTTCTCGGCCATTGACGATGTGTTGCAATTGTTTGTGTCAACATCCCCACTGGTTCTCGAGAATGTGATTCTTTTTTCTATTAATTGCTGTCAGTTTTTGCCATTTCCTTGCCAATTTGATATGCTTCTTAGCACTGATCTCTTTCTTTCTCTTTTTCCACAAGAACTGGGGCATGTGCAAGACCAGACATCATGGTACCCACATGTTCTGTACATTACCTAACAAGAAAAAAAATGTGGTTCTAGTTTACTAAAATCCTGGATTGCTGAGTTTTCCTAATTTCTGAAACAAGATTTGCCTCCAAACAGACTACTGAGATTGAAACATCATTATCTCCAGGCTGTATGCATTTAGATATCTCAAAATTAATCTACTCTACATTGATTTGTCTGTAAATGGCTCCAAGAGCTTGCTAGCAGTGAGGTCCCGGTAGCCATCATACTTTAGGGTAAAACGGGAGTTTGGTTATCTCCTATTGGAAAAAATAACATACTTTAAAACATGACAGATAAATATTTGTGTCCAGTTGCAGTATATTAATAGAGGATTATGTTTTATATTCAATTACATAGGATTCCTGTACATTATTTGACATGAAAAAGTTTGCCTTTTTTAGTATGAATTTGTTAATGTAATATTGTAGATAAGAAGTAAGTTGCTTGTCTGGGTTCAAGAGAGACTAAGCATGAGAAACCAAAATTGTGATGCTTTCAATTATATACTTTAATCTATAGAACTGTGGATTACATGATTAACATAGAAAAAAGAAAATTGCTTCAGCAGCTGTATGTTGGAAACTGTTGGCTCGTTTCTTGCTGATAAAGACGTGACGATGAGCAACGACCAGTGGCTACGGAAAGGATCAATGCTATCTCCACTTCTTTACTCGGTTTCCTTTTGATGAGAGCAATTACATATTCCATAAAGTGTGCATCGCAAGGCATGGTGAGGACCCCATTGCCTGGTAGTCCAAACTCTTCTTCGGCCAAGTTGAACAGCTCCATCACAATTTTGTTCTTTAGATATTCCAAAGGAAGCACAAAGCGCTTCTGATCCACACTGTATACAACAAAGTGACCCTTTTCGACCGTGGATGATGTGCTGCAACTGTATGTTTCAGCATCCATAGTGTTTCTTGATAATGTGATTCTTTTTCTCCCGATTGAAGCCATTTTTCGCCATTTTCTTGCTAACTTGATAAGCTTCTTGGCACTGATCATCTTGCTTTACTTAGTTTAGCAGAGAGAGAGACTAAAAAAGAGTGGGAATTTTAAGGTCTTAGATCTCTAATTGTAGATGCAGCTGTTGTGCTTGATATGAGGCAATGGAATTTGGATTAATATATAATCACAAGGCTAGAGACAGTCCCATTAATGAATTATTCGATTTCAGGCATTCATAGGAAACAAAGCCATGTGATGGCAGATATGAAGTCCAATCTTCAAGGGGCATAGATGTGCATGCAGACACATCTTTATCTATCTGCCAAGTGGTTTAACAAACAATATGGTCCAGTCTTGCAATAATATTGAATCATGATTAGGTCTTCACAGATTTCATTAAACATCTTTAGGATCCTGTTTAGATAAGATTTATTACTTTAGGTTTATATATGTTCAGAAAAAAGATTAATTGCTTTAAATAGTAATAAGAAACCTTCACTCAAGCAAATTCCCACATGTGTCTTGTCTCTATTCGAATCCAATCAATTTCATGTCCCTCCCTGTCACTTATCCATGTAGTTCTGAATAAAGATATGAAGGATGCAAAACCATGTGATGGTAGAAGATAAATGCATCATGTGTTGATCTTCCTATTAGTTTTTGCCAAGTGGTCTATTTATCTTATATGAAACAATCCTTGTTCCACATGATGAAGGACATTATTTCTGGTATAGGGAACATGTAAGATGACTGCAGGAGAGATATGTTGCCATTTACCTGTGATTGTAACCATCTTGGTCTCTGAGGTGTAAAAACCAATGGCTTTGAAATATTTGAACTAAAACTGTGAAAAATTAGTCACATTAGTCATCGTTGGCTACTATACCTTTCACATTAGTCATCACCGATAAAGGGTTTTTTTTCCTCCCCTTGACAGTCATTTTCTGCCACTTATGATTCTGTTAAGTTTCTTGCTGCTTCTGATCATTATGGATGTAATATCTAACCTTGTAAATGTAAGTGTGCCTTTGGTAAACAACCCTGAAATGGTCTATTGATGAATGGAAGCAATCATAGTAGAATCAAATCATCACATTGGTGTCTTAAGAAAAAATTAGATTAATATAGAACAAGGAAAATAAATAAACATGTGCCCCTACTAGTTCACCTGCAAGCTGTTATTGGTGGTGCTGGTGCAAATTTATTAAACTGTTTCCGATTAATTGTCAAGGACCAAAATGGAGTCTCCTCGGTCATGAATTCTACTATCTAGCTCCATTTCCCATCTAGCAGGTGTACAAGTACTGAAAGGCCAGAGAGGGCTACCAAGGACCTAGAAACGAAGTCCCTTAATCCTTGCTCCCAAGTCTAGAGGACATAGAAGCTTTTTATGTTATATTAGCGCTTACAGTACATGGTTTAAATCCATAACAGAAATGGTTATATACAGATTTATTCGATATGGACATCAGAACAAATTTTAGTTCGTGTATAAGATATAAAATAGAACAAATTTTACTATACAAAGAGACATGAACTTTAGAAAAAGCACCTCTGAAGAAAACATCCCACATGAAAAAGCGAAATCAAATATTAGTAATTTATATTTGTTATTACACACTGAACTGATTGCCGAGCTTTGTAACGGAAGCTTGTGACCTGAGTGGGGGCATTGAGATTATGGGACATGGGTTTTGCTCCTTGAGTCGGATTTCACATGGCTTAGTGATGGCTTGCCCGTTCCAAGCCAAGAGTTGTGCTATGGGACCTCTGTGAAAACTGTGGGTCTCTTGGCTCTTAGAGAGAAGGGTACAGCGTGAGGCTGGTTTCACAGAGCAGCGGAGACCTTCCTCTCTTGGCAGTGGGAGGATAACAGGCTTTATTCACTGTGATCCAACATGTCTCACTGAGCCGACCTTCACTGAACCATCATCTTTTGTTTTTGCAATCACGTTCATCAGCCCAGCACAATAAATAATCGAGATTCCTTATGCTACACGCCGTGACATTTTAACATCCTTCTTTGTTTTGCTTAGGCTTCGCTGGCCTGCTCAAACGAACCTCAGTATTGGCCATTCATGTGCATAACATTCTCATTAGCTGAGAATCCATTGATTTGCATGAGCTTGATCGGCATAAGGATCTGACGAATAACGATAGTTAGTTATGGGATTCAGCACTGCTCTCTCCTGTAATTCATTACCAATAATTAATTGTTGGAGTTTTTGCAAGGTCAAAAGCCATGTGCTTTGTTGTGGTGGAACATTCAATGTAATATTGTAGTTAGTCAGATGAAGATACTTGACAACAAAATAATGTGTCGAACCACCTGGTTTATACTTCATAGTAGACTTTTTATTTCAGTTTCCGTCTACCGAACTGCATTTATACAGCTACCTAAAGAAATTCAAAGGAAGCACAAAGCACTTCTGATCCACACTGTATACAACAAAGTGACCCTTTTCGACCGCCGATGATGTGCTGCAACTGTTTGCTTCGGCATCCATGGTGGTTCCTGGTAATGTGATTCTTTTTCTCCTGATTGAAGCCATTTTTCACCATTTTTCGCCATTTTCTTGCTAACTTGATAAGCTTCTTGGCACTGATCATCTTGCTTTACTTAGTTTCGTAAAGAAGACTCGGATGAAAGAAGAAGAAAAAATGAGAGGAAATTTTTAGGTCTTAGAACTCTGATTGCTAGATGCAGCTATTGTGCTTGATATGAGGCAATGAAATTTGGATTGATATATAATCACAAGGGTAGAGACAGTCTCATTAATGAAATATTCAATTTCAGGCATTCATAGATTTCATTAAACATCTTTAGGATCCTGTTTAGATAAGATTTATTACTTTATTTGTATATATGTTCTGAAAAAAAAAGATTAATTACTTTAAATAGGAATTAGAAACCTTCACTCAAGCAAATTCCCTCCTGTGTCTTCGTCTCTATTCGAATCCAATCAATTTCATAACCCTCCTGTCACTTATCCATGGGGACAATCTGTTCCATGTAGTTCTGAATGAAGATTTGAAGGATGCAAACCATGTGACGGTAGAAGATAAATGCATCATGTGTTGATCTTCCTACTAGTTTTTGCCAAGTGGTCTATTTTTCTTATATGAAATAATCCTTGGGGGAGGTTCTGCGGTACGGCGCCTAATATGCGGCTAATATACGGCGTAACCGGCTAGGGAGGTGACCGGTTAAAGATCATGTTTCCGGTAAAAGTTACCGATTATGTTGATCCAAATATCAATATAATCGGTAGCGCCGAATTTGTTGTTAAGTTGGAGCGGATGGGGACTCGGACATTTGGACTATAACAAAACCGGTAAAATTACCGGTTATGTTGATCCGAATTTTAATATATTCGGTAGCGCCTAATTTGTTGTTTATTTCGAAAGTATCCATACTTTATAAATCATTATCGATACTTTTTGAACACCAACGTAACCGTGGTTGAAAAAAAATGTCGAAAATATCGATATTTAATTAAGAGCGTGCACAAAAGAATCGGTACAATAAAAAAAATTCTACATAACCGGTTACATTATTAATTCATATAATCTAACCGGTAAATCTTACCGGATATATTATTTCGAAAGTATCCATACTTTATAAATCATTATCGATACTTTTTGAACACCAATGTAACCGCGGTTGAAAAAAAATGTCCAAAATATCGATATTTAATTAAGAGCGTGCACAAAAGAATCGGTACAATAAAAAAAATTCTACATACCGGTTACATTATTAATTCATATAAACTAACCGGTAAATCTTACCGGATATATTGTTTGGTTTCGATACGTTTTTTAAGAACGTGTGCAAAAGAATCGATACAATAGAAAATATGAAAACATAACCGATTACATTATTAATTCATATAATGTAACCGGTAAATCTTTACCGGATTTATTGTTTCGTGTCAAAAGAATCGACACAATTCAAAAACGTATCGAAACTTTTGGGAATTGTATCGATTATATATATCATAATGATATAACCGGTTAAAAGTATCATTTGTATTGCTTGCATTTACAGAAAACCTAAGAGAGGAGAGTATTTGAAATCGACCCGAGTTTGATTGCTGTGAAATCGACCCGAGTTTGGTTGCATTTACAGAAAGCCTAATTTGTTGTATCAGAATCGAAAGGATAGGTTTAGGGTTTGGGGACTTTGAAGTAAAAGGTATGTTGTCGAAACCCTAGTTTTTTGTTAATGTAGTATTGGGTAGTTGGGGATAATGTTTTGGGTTTAGTGATGTTGAAGTAAAATCGGAATTCGGATCGATATAGGTCGAAATTGTGTAAATATATTTAGGAAATAAATATCGGTACTTTGTTCTGAGAACTTATCGGTAGAAAGTAATAATGTCGGTAGAAATTATATATCGATACTTTTGTCAGAAAACTGAAGCGAGATGGGTTCTAAGGATCATGAAGATGTTGTTCAAGATGAGACTGAAATGATTCAAATGGAGGCGGAGAGAGTAGATAGGGAGGAAAATCCGAAGAAACCAAAGGGTGGATTTTTGTACTTCTAGTAAGTAGAAATTGTGAAATAATTAATCTGTAAATTGTTATTGGATGAAAGTATTTAAGAACATTTAAACTTTCCTATCATGACAGTATTGAAGAATTACAGAGGATGAGGGATTGTGAGACTTACACTGTCGGTTCGGTATGTAAATTGAAATTATAGTGAATATATTGGAGGTTGAATATTTTGATTGTTTATGGTTTATGCATAATTTGCAGGTGAGAGACGTGGTGGTGAAGAAATGGTACACGATGAGTGAAACTGAGAAGCAACCATTCAACATGTTGTCCATAAATGCTAGAGAAAACTATGAGACGAAGAAGAAGAAGAAAAAGGTATTCATTATAGTTGTAAATATTTTGATAAATGATATATAAAAACTCTGACATTATATGAATATTATTTACATAGGAAGTGTCGACTAGGTGTAGCATAAAACGAGTGCACCACATAGTAGAGGAGTTGAAAGCGAAGGGTAAATCAAATCTATTGGAAGAAATGGGGTTTGGATCTCTTATTGGAATTCAGGACCGACCAATTCGGAGGGAATTGTGTCGGTTGTTGATGGGAGATTTTGATTTGCAGAAGTGTGATGTGCGATACAGAGAATATTCATTTCATTTTAGTGTCCGAATTGTTGAAGCCGTATTGGGGCTACAAAATAAAGGCCAGAGTGTGGATGAAGTTATAAAGAGGGAGGATTGAAAATTACTTGTGCAGAAGTATGGCCTAACGTCTAATGTGTCATTTGCTACACTTGAGGACGAAATAAAAAGCGGCAAGTATGAAGGGGATGATCTGAAGGCGCGTGTACTATTGTACATTGTCGGAGTATTTCTTTGTCCAACGGGTGATTCATCCCCGAGCAAGGATAGTATGAAGTTATTGTGCGACTCCGGGTTTAGAGGTGAATTAAATTGGGCTTCATATGTGTATGACAAAATAATTGATGCAATCAAGACTTTTCAAAAGTCCAAAAACCCCTCATACCTCAAAGGATGCATTGCTGTCTTAGAGGTAAACGAGTTGAATATTGGTATTGGTTTAGAAAACTTTGTAAGTAGTTATTATAGAAAATGATATAGTTTATACAAAATGCAGGTTGCATTGTATGATTTTTGGTCAGATTCTTCTTCTGTGCCGACATTCCGAAAAACCGGAGTGGCACGCATCACTGCCTGGGGCAAGGAAGAAGTTGTTCGAGTTATGGCAAAGTTAAAGTTGGAATTACCGAAAAAGAATGTAATGGTAATTTCAGTATTTATAGATTATTAAGGACTTACAAAAGAAAGATGCTCTAATAATGTACTTTATCTGTGAAGGTTGGCGAGGAGGAAGAGGAGGAAGAGGAGAAGGTAGAGTATAAGGTGAAAGTGAATGAAAGGGAAAGTAAATTTGACATATTGATTGCTGAGTTGGCGGAGGTTAAAAAACTCGTTTCTGATTGTTTGCAAAGACAATCCAGAATCGAACAGGCTATTGAGAGCTTAAAGGGGGAAGTAGGGGAAAAGTGTAATGGTGTTGTTAAATAAGTGGTGGAATTGAGGGGTGAGTGAAAGGGGGTGATTGAAACGGTGGAAAAAAAATTGGAGGAGGGGTTAGATTTAATTCCTGAAATAAACAAAAAAATGGATGAGGGGATATATTTAAGTCCTGAATTCAAGGAAAAATTGGATGAGGGGATACATTTAACTCCTGAAATAAACAAAAAGAGGAGTTATGTTGAGGCAAAATATGATGAGCTTATAAAAAATGATGAAGAAAATGTCGAAGAATTAAGTAAGAGGGTGGAGGAAAATAGAAGAGAGGTCTACCATGAAGATACGAGCACACCGGGTCATGCAATAGATGTAGACCTCGATTCAGGGTGTCCTGCACCAAAGAAGCAGAAGAGTAAAAAGGTAAAATGAATAATACAAATGACATCCATTTTGATTATTGTGTTGTGGCTAATATCTATTGATATATCGTAGGTTACAAAAGTGAAAATACCAAGTGGAATTGATGACATCGAGGCTGCGATGTGTGATTATGTATGGAATAGTGGCTTGTTAGAACCATCGTAAGTTATATATATTGCTTTGCGAGTGATATTTAAATAAATGTGGGAAAAAATTAATACAAAAATTGCTTCTATAGAGATGTTATCGTAGATTACGGCCTCCAACACGGCACAGTAGGCGACCTTGGCTGCTTAAAACCCGGGGAATGGCTAATAAGTCCGATTATTAATTTGAAAGGTTGGTTATTGGGTTACGAATCGATGAGAAATCCTACCATGAAGCGGAAGATTTGCTATCTACCATCCGAATTTGTGGTAAGTTACATTTTTACACATTTTCGTGTCCAATTTGGTCATGGCTGGTCAATTAATGGAGATTGTTTTTTAAAATGCAGAGCGCGTTCATAATGGACGGTCAAAATGTGCCGTTTCTTATAAACTTCTATTCTAAAACATTGATGGGCCATAATAAATTCACCGATTGTGACATGGTAAGATATTTTTGCGTACATGTTGTTAAGTATTTAAATAATAACAATAAATGTTCTAATATCTTGTGTGACAATTGTTGTAGATCTTCATGCCAATAAACGATTCGAATACTCATTGGTGTCTCTTGGTGTTGGATATGGTTGATCGTGTAGCATCGTTTCTTGATAGTCTACATAGATCTCTCCGGCACAAGACTAGAGTGGAGCAAACAAAGAAAACAGTATGTGTCGATACATTTTGTAATTTATAATGCATAAATTCTTCGTAATCTTTTTTTTTACGCAATTGGAATGTTTACAGAAATTTAGTGAGGACGAGGCATTTTGTGCCCAATTTGGGAAGATTAAGGTCCCACCGAGGGATTTAAAATTTGTGGTCCGTAAGACGAAGGTGCAAACGAACGGACATGATTGCGAAATGTATGTGGTCATGTGGATGGAAGCTATTTCTGAAGGGAGGTCACCGGATGATTTGGTAAGTGGTCGGAAAAGGACTTTATTTTTAAAAAATTTTGGGACTGACATTAAATCCTAATTTGAATGTAGGTTGTTGGGGATTTTGATCGTCCGAGAGTTTTAAACGATCTCATAAATCACGATTGTAATAGAAGGAGAGCGAAGTTCACAACTGCTTGCCTGGGACGTATGAAAAGATAATTATGTTACCATAATTTTTCCCACTATGTAAATGATGAAATCATAGTTAGTTTGTTGTAAATTATGTTAACATATTAGCTTACTCTTGTAAAAATATCATACTTATTTTCCTTTAGGAAACAATTGTCGATACTCTTGTAAAAATATCGAAAGTTTTATACGAAATATATAAAAATCGATAGTTTTTTTTCCTTCATTATTAAATTATCGAAACCTTTTGACACAGACGGACTGCCATAGCTTACTGGAATTAAAGTGTCGATACTTTTATGCCGCAATGAGTAAAAATATCGATACTTTTATAGGAACTGTATGTATCCTTAGAGTTACAATCCCCGACAAAATCGATACTTTTTTCCTTCAGTATTAAATTATCGATACTTTTTGACACATACGGACTTGCTTAGCTTACTGGAATTAAAGTGTCGATACTTTTATGCCGCAATGAGTAAAAATATCGATACTTTTATAGGAACTGTATGTATCCTTAGAGTTACAATCCCCGACAAAATCGATACTTTTTTTCCTTCAGTATTAAATTATCGATACTTTTTGACACATACGGACTTGCTTAGCTTACTGGAATTAAAGTGTCGATACTTTTATGCCGCAATGAGTAAAAATATCGAGACTTTTATAGGAACTGTATGTATCCTTAGAGTTACAATCCCCGACAAAATCGATACTTTTTTCCTTCAGTATTAAATTATCGATACTTTTTGACACATACGGACTTGCTTAGCTTACTGGAATTAAAGTGTCGATACTTTTATGCCGCAATGAGTAAAAATATCGATACTTTTATAGGAACTGTATGTATCCTTAGAGTTACAATCCCCGACAAAATCGATACTTTTTTCCTTCAGTATTAAATTATCGATACTTTTTGACACATACGGACTTGCTTAGCTTACTGGAATTAAAGTGTCGATACTTTTCTGCCGCAATGAGTAAAAATATCGAGACTTTTATAGGAAATGTATGTATCCTTAGAGAAACAAATCCCCGACAAAATCGATACTTTTTCTGCCGCTATGAATAAAATATCGATACTTTTATACCAAATATATGTATCCTTAGAATAACAATCCCCGACAAAATCGATACTTTGTTTCCGTCGTTATTAAATTATCGATACTTGTTGTAACAGAAGATAGCTTAATATAATGAAAGTTTCGATCCGTGTGGACGCTATGATTATAAGTATCGATACAAATAATCAAAATCAATGTTTCCGGTATCGATTAAATCCGAAATTTAGGCGGGATTTCTATATAAACCAGCACTAAACTTAAATCAATCCTCCATTTCGAAATTTTATCGATACTATTGCAGAGATCTCTTCAACTCCAACGACGATTACCACCGTACAACCTGGGTAAAATCAACACCGACGATTTACAGGTTAGTAAAAGTTTCCGGTATCAATTAAATCCGAAATTTAGGTTAGGGTTTTGCACGATTATGGAGTAACCGTTCCGCTTCTGCATATAACAGTTGTAATGGCACCCAAAAAAGGGGAACCCAAAAAAGGGGCACTCAAACGGAAGAGATGTTCTGGTTCGAAGACAAAGTCATCTTCGAAATCAAGGTCTGCTAGTCAAGTAAGTGGAAGTTCTTCTGAAGAAAATTTGTCTTTTGAATCGCAAAACTTTAGAAGCACCGATGAGAAACTGACATATGATAGCAATTTCAAAACAAGGAAGATTCGTCCAGAACGTGTTATTGACTTGGACTTCTTCTTCGATGAGAAAAACAATTTTGGGTTTAAAGATACATTTACAGATTGGGGCTGGCTTGAACTGCTTGGTGTAGAACCAAAATATTACCCCAATCTTGTTAGAGTTTTCTACAGTAATGTGAAATTAGATCGGCATCCTAGTTCGGGAAAAATATTAGGATTTACGACTCATGTCATGGGTAAGGACATATATATAGATGCGTCATCTATTGCTGCTGGTATAGGAGTGAAGAATGTAGGAGATTCCGATGAACATGTTTTAGATCCTACAATGAAACGTGTGGAGCGGAATAGTCCCACTCGCCTTGGTGCGGAGGGCAGATTGTTCCACTTTCTTGTCAGTTGGTTTCTTCGGCCGTCCAGTGGGAAATATTCAGAAATTCGAGATACTGATTACTGGTGGTTGTCTAAATATGAATCAAGAACCGCTCCAAACATAGCAAAACTGATATATGAGACAATTCTACATATAGTGAAGAAGGGTGCTTCCATTACAACCTCACTACCATATGGATGCATAATTTGCCATATATTGAGGAAGGAAGGAGTGCAATTCAATCTTGACTACCCTCTTCGACTATCCCGGAAGATCGACATGATTACCTTGACAAAAGCGGGATACGATTTTATTGAAAACGTCGGTTGGATAAACAAATGTCTAATTGGAGCAGAACAAGGCAACGACCAAGTGGAGAACGTTGAAGCAAAACAGCAGGAGCGGATGCAAGAAGATGAGATCGAAGGGGTCATTACCATGAAGTCAGTGATGGATTACATGGTTCATTTCCGCGAGCAAATGGATGCTCGTTTTGGCGAGATTAATCACCAAATCGGCCAAATGCGAGCAGATATTTCCTCAGTTCGTGCTGACTTCTCCAACTTCCGTAATCAATGGCTTCAAAGCAAATACAAACCCATAGGTAAAATAACCTTTCAATTTACAATTGACATTCGGTTATTTGACTATTGACATGCTTATAACAGAAGTGGACAATCCAGTGGTGCGTGAAGAGGATAATACGGTGCCTGAAGAGGAGAATGATGAAGAGGTACGCAGTTCAGATGAGGATGACAGTGAAGACCCCAATAGATATATTATTTCTATAACACAGAACAAAAAACTTGTCATTTTTGATGTCAACGGAGTCCTTGCATATTATACAAAACAAACTCCCAAAGGTAATTAAATTTCTGTAAATCTGCTTACGGCTATAAAGAAAACAATTATGTTTAATTTCCTTTCATGTTGTAGATGTTAAACTGAGGCCAGGTGTAGAAGAATTTATGCAATTTTGTTTAGAGAATTTTGTTGTTGGAATATGGTCATCGAAGTTGAGGTAAGCACCGTTATGATCCAAATTGTTAACATTTAACGTTGACCTCTTAAATAATTTGAAGTTTATCGTGGTAATTGTTCACGATTGCAGGCATAACATTGACCTTGCTCTTAACAAAATACCCATACAAAATGAACGATATTTTTTCATCTGGGTAAGATGCTTCTTACATATTGGTAATTGCATTTGTTATGATTCTTACATATTGGTGCTTTACAAGTTACTATTAACAGGATCAATCAAAGTGCATAGAGGAAGAGGAATACACCTTTTGCAAAGACTTGCATCAAGTTTGGAATGAGTATCCTCAATTCAAAGAGGAGAATACACTGTTGGTGGATGATTCTTCCGAGAAAATGAGGCATAATCCAGTGAGTAATATTTTTTACATTCAATTTATTAATAACGTAATATGCTATTATTTTGTTAATTTATCTTTTCTTTATAGGAATACAGCTACATATGTCCGCCTCCCTATAACCAATCATCTTCCAACGACAATGCGTTAGGTATTACAGTTACATATGTGACTAATTCCATTGCTTTATTTATATATTGAAGATGTTGACAGGAGAGTCTGCTAATTTGGGTTATTTTTATATATCCACAGAAAAGGGCGGAAGCATCCGAGAATTTTTCGTAAAGTTGGCGAATGACCAGAGTACTGTACCCGAATTTGTAAAAAATAACTCTTTACACATTTGAATGTTATATCATAATGTTGTATGCAGTCACCATGTCTGTTGATGGGAACTTGCTGTATTCCAAATGTCCTCGTTGCCCTGAGACATAAAGAAGTGATTGATATTAAAATTAACTATAAACAAACACTTGCAGACAATATGTTGTAGAATAGATATAGTAACTTACATTATAATCCTCATCTGCGGGGCCGTAGGACCATTCCGCATCGTTAGCAAAAAAGTCAGTCGAGGTAGGTTGTGTAAAAGAATCCAGACCCAGCTTTAATTTAGGACACGTTACTCTGTTATGTCCCTCATTATTGCAGAAAGAGCAACTCCTACTTTTCTTCTGGACGATCTTCTTTTGGACAACTTTTCTCTTTCCTTGTCTTCGTTTAGGGTCGCCAACACGAACTCCTTTATCAACATTTCTTCGTTTACTTGAATCTTTCAAACCGAACGAGTGTTCAAATTCGGCAGTTAGTCTTTTCATCTCATCTCTTGCGGTTATGAAAGATGCATCTGTCTTTGATGCAATGTAGCACAAACGACTTGACGTTGCACGTAGGGCCGCAAACCGTGCCATTTGCATAACTTCAGGTGCTACATTGAAGTCAAGGAAACTTGGTGCAGCAGCCTTCGCCTCCTTCGTCCATCGAGTTAGAATCAACGACTTTGGAATACATGTGTAATCCAAGTGCTTCAGAACATGCAGTTGATGGCAACATGGAATTCCTACAGTCTCAAACTTCCTACACGAGCATGTGACGGTTTCCGAGACAACATCAAAAGATACGTCAAATCTAATGTTCTTTTCCTTGTACTTTGACAGAACAAAATGTAGAGAGTCATCTGATAAGGACTGAATTTTTTCGTCAATCCGGTACAAAGTCTCCTCTTGAAGTTCTTCTTGGAAGAAACCAAATGATGCTCGCGTATAAATTTGACCAGCATGGCTTTCTAGGTCTGTGAGTTTGGTGATCTGGTAGGGCGTTGTCTGCGAACTTAAGCAATCTGCTTCCAACTCGTTGATACGAATTTTTCCAATAGTTTGTTCAATTGTACGAACTACGTCTACATATGTCTTCTTCTGTATCAGGGCACGTCCGAGTGCAGCATTCAAGGACTCGCTTCTTTGTGTGGATCGCAAATTGGTAAAGAAATGACCCGTTTGATATGCTTGAGCCCATAAGTTCCGAGTATTTCCCTTCTCTATCACCCATGGATGGTTTTCGACGTTGAATTCGGAAATCACCCTAGACCATTCTCTATCAAATTCGCTGGTTGTCCACCACGAACTCATACATCTATTAAATGCTGTGCTAAATTTGTTGTCACCAATGTTAGCTTGTACATTGCGAGATAGATGCCAGGAACATAATCTGTGCTTAGCATAAGGGAAAACACATTTGATAGCCCTCTGCATTGCCCTATCCCCGTCTGTCACAACTGAAAGAGGCGTTTTATTCAGCATGGCTTGTAGAAAATTTCGTAGCACCCACTCGAACGATTGAGTCGTTTCGTCAGCTATGATCGCAGTAGCAAAAACTATTGTGCTATGGTGATGATTGACACCGACAATAGGCAAAATTGGTCGTGCATAGTAATTACCTTTGTAAGTTGTGTCGAAGGCAATAACATCACCGAAGCAAGTGTAATCTGATCTCGATGTTGAATCAGACCAAATAAGATGCTGCAATGCCCCTGATTCATCTGTGGAGTATGTCATAAAAAACCCTGGATCATCATCTTTCTTGTACTCAAAGTAATCAAGGAGTGCATTCACATCCCCATTGACAAGCTCCTTTGTTTTACCTCTATCAAGTGCATTGTACAGGTCTTTACTAGTAAATCCAACATTACGAAATCCCCCTGCCTGATTCATGAAATATTTCATTACCTTTGATGTCCCAACACCAACATCTTTCAACGATGTTGCCTCAGCCACATTAGCCTCAGTCACACCTCTATTTGAATGCATAAATGGTGTCATAAGAGGTGTGCACAATGCATGATTATGTTCGTGGAAAGACTTACTTAGAACCCGCTGATCTTTTGTTTTTGTTGTTGTGACAACGATTTTGGCCTTGCATCCTGTTCGTGTGACTGGCGTATGCGCACGTCGACGATTAACATTTTCGACTTTCGAACACCTAAACCCTTCTTTTGAACAACAAAATTCTTGTGTCTTCACATTCCCTTCGCCATCCAGCCGTGATGTTCCTCGACGTGCACTAAAACCTTGTTTCATTGCGTATTCCTTGTAAAATTTCCAAGCTTCCTCACGTGAAGAAAATAGCTGACCTACCAACCGTTCCGAATCATCAACGGTCAACTTCTCATCTTGCAAATTCCCGCTATCATTAACATCGTTGGATGGAATATCTTCCATTTTCTTAAACACGATCGGTTGAAGTGGTCCAAACTTTTCCTGCACAGGACTTCTGTTGTGTTGCTTTCATTTTCAGGTACTAAATTCGGTAGGTGGTGGTGGTTGATGGTGGTTGATGGTGGTTGAAAGCATTTAGAGCAATTTATTTCTTCCTTCCTACAAAGTTAACGTGCAATAAATTCTATTTTATTATCGATACATTTTTTCCTCTACTGAAAAAGTTTCGATCCTGTTGTAAAATTCCATGATACATTACCAAATCTGCGCGAAAATATCGATTCTTTCTTTCCTTCACGATAAAATTTATCGATACTTTCAGAAACAATGAATTCTCATAGGTTACTGTAAATAAAGTTTCGATACAATTTTTCCCTTTCTGAAAATGTTTCGATACTGTTGTTAAATTCCCTGATACGTTACCGAATCTGCTCGAAAATATCGATTCTTTCTGTACAGGACTGATGAGTTCTCAAATATGACATATTCATTTATTATTTTTCTAGCTATTGGGACTTCTTGCTGCTTAATACATGTTGTTTTCGTTACATTTTGTGCAGGGACCCAACTCTGGAAATAGCAGTGAAAATGAGGCATTTCTGCAGTTTTTATTATAATTCTGTCATGACTGGCATTATGGGCACGACACCGGGCACGACGCGTCTGACGTGGCAGTGACGTGGCAGTGACGTGGCAACTTCTAGAAGCTTCTGGAACGTTCTGAGAGAGCTTATCAGCTTATCCGATTAGATTCCTGCATTTAAATTTTAAAACATTTGAATTGTTTTATCTTTTGTTTATTATTTTAAATTATATCATCACTTTATCTTTGTAAATCTAAGCCTATAAATACCACCATTGGTAAAGGCTTAGATCATCCATCCATCATTCATTTTAGTTTTTATCTTTGTAAACTCTTTTTAGTTTTAATTCAAGTTCATTTTCCTTTAATTTCTTGTTTTCATTTTTTTATGTTATTTAATTGTTTTTCTAAAATTAAGTTAAGTATGATAATTAATATCATGCTTAGCTAAATTTCTTGAGCCAAGAGTTAGCCAAATCAATTCTAATCGTGAGAATTGAACATTGCCTAAATTCCTTCGGAATACATTTTTATCTTTCTGTTTAGATAGTTTGGCAATCGGCCTTACTAAAGTTTTTTAATCGTTTTTCAAATAAAAAAGAGCTCGTTGATCTGGAATCGTTTAAAGACATAGTTGGGAGGAAGGATCGGCCTGTGGCAATTTCGACTTCCTGTGAACACTCTTAGCGGCGGTCCGCTAAGGAAAGATAAAATCAGAAGCGATTCTTTTAAGACAATTTCTGAGTCGGGTTTTTCCTGCTTTCAAAACTAAACACTTTAACGGCGATAGACGTGGCTAATTTGTTTAAGAATCAACCTTCGAAGATAGTCTTGGGAGAATTGGTTACTCGAGAGAGAAGCAAGTTGCGACGGGTTGGGCCTCGCAGACTGTAACCGACATGATCCCCGAAGTAAAAATCTATTTCAATGATCGAAGGAATTGACAAGGCTAGCTCGAGGCTAATTTTCATAATTGGTTTTTCCTATTATTATTTTTAATTCTTGCATTTTATCTTATTACTTCACTCAATATCAGATAATGATTTATAAAGTATGGATACTTTCGAAATAAACAACAAATTAGGCGCTACCGAATATATTAAAATTCGGATCAACATAACCGGTAATTTTACCGGTTTTGTTATAGTCCAAATGTCCGAGTCCCCATCCGCTCCAACTTAACAACAAATTCGGCGCTACCGATTATATTGATATTTGGATCAACATAATCGGTAACTTTTACCGGAAACATGATCTTTAACCGGTCACCTCCCTAGCCGGTTACGCCGTATATTAGCCGCATATTAGGCGCCGTACCGCAGAACCTCCCCCAAGGATTATTTCATATAAGAAAAATAGACCACTTGGCAAAAACTAGTAGGAAGATCAACACATGATGCATTTATCTTCTACCGTCACATGGTTTGCATCCTTCAAATCTTCATTCAGAACTACATGGAACAGATTGTCCCCATGGATAAGTGACAGGAGGGTTATGAAATTGATTGGATTCGAATAGAGACGAAGACACAGGAGGGAATTTGCTTGAGTGAAGGTTTCTAATTCCTATTTAAAGTAATTAATCTTTTTTTTTCAGAACATATATACAAATAAAGTAATAAATCTTATCTAAACAGGATCCTAAAGATGTTTAATGAAATCTATGAATGCCTGAAATTGAATATTTCATTAATGAGACTGTCTCTACCCTTGTGATTATATATCAATCCAAATTTCATTGCCTCATATCAAGCACAATAGCTGCATCTAGCAATCAGAGTTCTAAGACCTAAAAATTTCCTCTCATTTTTTCTTCTTCTTTCATCCGAGTCTTCTTTACGAAACTAAGTAAAGCAAGATGATCAGTGCCAAGAAGCTTATCAAGTTAGCAAGAAAATGGCGAAAAATGGTGAAAAATGGCTTCAATCAGGAGAAAAAGAATCACATTACCAGGAACCACCATGGATGCCGAAGCAAACAGTTGCAGCACATCATCGGCGGTCGAAAAGGGTCACTTTGTTGTATACAGTGTGGATCAGAAGTGCTTTGTGCTTCCTTTGAATTTCTTTAGGTAGCTGTATAAATGCAGTTCGGTAGACGGAAACTGAAATAAAAAGTCTACTATGAAGTATAAACCAGGTGGTTCGACACATTATTTTGTTGTCAAGTATCTTCATCTGACTAACTACAATATTACATTGAATGTTCCACCACAACAAAGCACATGGCTTTTGACCTTGCAAAAACTCCAACAATTAATTATTGGTAATGAATTACAGGAGAGAGCAGTGCTGAATCCCATAACTAACTATCGTTATTCGTCAGATCCTTATGCCGATCAAGCTCATGCAAATCAATGGATTCTCAGCTAATGAGAATGTTATGCACATGAATGGCCAATACTGAGGTTCGTTTGAGCAGGCCAGCGAAGCCTAAGCAAAACAAAGAAGGATGTTAAAATGTCACGGCGTGTAGCATAAGGAATCTCGATTATTTATTGTGCTGGGCTGATGAACGTGATTGCAAAAACAAAAGATGATGGTTCAGTGAAGGTCGGCTCAGTGAGACATGTTGGATCACAGTGAATAAAGCCTGTTATCCTCCCACTGCCAAGAGAGGAAGGTCTCCGCTGCTCTGTGAAACCAGCCTCACGCTGTACCCTTCTCTCTAAGAGCCAAGAGACCCACAGTTTTCACAGAGGTCCCATAGCACAACTCTTGGCTTGGAACGGGCAAGCCATCACTAAGCCATGTGAAATCCGACTCAAGGAGCAAAACCCATGTCCCATAATCTCAATGCCCCCACTCAGGTCACAAGCTTCCGTTACAAAGCTCGGCAATCAGTTCAGTGTGTAATAACAAATATAAATTACTAATATTTGATTTCGCTTTTTCATGTGGGATGTTTTCTTCAGAGGTGCTTTTTCTAAAGTTCATGTCTCTTTGTATAGTAAAATTTGTTCTATTTTATATCTTATACACGAACTAAAATTTGTTCTGATGTCCATATCGAATAAATCTGTATATAACCATTTCTGTTATGGATTTAAACCATGTACTGTAAGCGCTAATATAACATAAAAAGCTTCTATGTCCTCTAGACTTGGGAGCAAGGATTAAGGGACTTCGTTTCTAGGTCCTTGGTAGCCCTCTCTGGCCTTTCAGTACTTGTACACCTGCTAGATGGGAAATGGAGCTAGATAGTAGAATTCATGACCGAGGAGACTCCATTTTGGTCCTTGACAATTAATCGGAAACAGTTTAATAAATTTGCACCAGCACCACCAATAACAGCTTGCAGGTGAACTAGTAGGGGCACATGTTTATTTATTTTCCTTGTTCTATATTAATCTAATTTTTTCTTAAGACACCAATGTGATGATTTGATTCTACTATGATTGCTTCCATTCATCAATAGACCATTTCAGGGTTGTTTACCAAAGGCACACTTACATTTACAAGGTTAGATATTACATCCATAATGATCAGAAGCAGCAAGAAACTTAACAGAATCATAAGTGGCAGAAAATGACTGTCAAGGGGAGGAAAAAAAACCCTTTATCGGTGATGACTAATGTGAAAGGTATAGTAGCCAACGATGACTAATGTGACTAATTTTTCACAGTTTTAGTTCAAATATTTCAAAGCCATTGGTTTTTACACCTCAGAGACCAAGATGGTTACAATCACAGGTAAATGGCAACATATCTCTCCTGCAGTCATCTTACATGTTCCCTATACCAGAAATAATGTCCTTCATCATGTGGAACAAGGATTGTTTCATATAAGATAAATAGACCACTTGGCAAAAACTAATAGGAAGATCAACACATGATGCATTTATCTTCTACCATCACATGGTTTTGCATCCTTCATATCTTTATTCAGAACTACATGGATAAGTGACAGGGAGGGACATGAAATTGATTGGATTCGAATAGAGACAAGACACATGTGGGAATTTGCTTGAGTGAAGGTTTCTTATTACTATTTAAAGCAATTAATCTTTTTTCTGAACATATATAAACCTAAAGTAATAAATCTTATCTAAACAGGATCCTAAAGATGTTTAATGAAATCTGTGAAGACCTAATCATGATTCAATATTATTGCAAGACTGGACCATATTGTTTGTTAAACCACTTGGCAGATAGATAAAGATGTGTCTGCATGCACATCTATGCCCCTTGAAGATTGGACTTCATATCTGCCATCACATGGCTTTGTTTCCTATGAATGCCTGAAATCGAATAATTCATTAATGGGACTGTCTCTAGCCTTGTGATTATATATTAATCCAAATTCCATTGCCTCATATCAAGCACAACAGCTGCATCTACAATTAGAGATCTAAGACCTTAAAATTCCCACTCTTTTTTAGTCTCTCTCTCTGCTAAACTAAGTAAAGCAAGATGATCAGTGCCAAGAAGCTTATCAAGTTAGCAAGAAAATGGCGAAAAATGGCTTCAATCGGGAGAAAAAGAATCACATTATCAAGAAACACTATGGATGCTGAAACATACAGTTGCAGCACATCATCCACGGTCGAAAAGGGTCACTTTGTTGTATACAGTGTGGATCAGAAGCGCTTTGTGCTTCCTTTGGAATATCTAAAGAACAAAATTGTGATGGAGCTGTTCAACTTGGCCGAAGAAGAGTTTGGACTACCAGGCAATGGGGTCCTCACCATGCCTTGCGATGCACACTTTATGGAATATGTAATTGCTCTCATCAAAAGGAAACCGAGTAAAGAAGTGGAGATAGCATTGATCCTTTCCGTAGCCACTGGTCGTTGCTCATCGTCACGTCTTTATCAGCAAGAAACGAGCCAACAGTTTCCAACATACAGCTGCTGAAGCAATTTTCTTTTTTCTATGTTAATCATGTAATCCACAGTTCTATAGATTAAAGTATATAATTGAAAGCATCACAATTTTGGTTTCTCATGCTTAGTCTCTCTTGAACCCAGACAAGCAACTTACTTCTTATCTACAATATTACATTAACAAATTCATACTAAAAAAGGCAAACTTTTTCATGTCAAATAATGTACAGGAATCCTATGTAATTGAATATAAAACATAATCCTCTATTAATATACTGCAACTGGACACAAATATTTATCTGTCATGTTTTAAAGTATGTTATTTTTTCCAATAGGAGATAACCAAACTCCCGTTTTACCCTAAAGTATGATGGCTACCGGGACCTCACTGCTAGCAAGCTCTTGGAGCCATTTACAGACAAATCAATGTAGAGTAGATTAATTTTGAGATATCTAAATGCATACAGCCTGGAGATAATGATGTTTCAATCTCAGTAGTCTGTTTGGAGGCAAATCTTGTTTCAGAAATTAGGAAAACTCAGCAATCCAGGATTTTAGTAAACTAGAACCACATTTTTTTTCTTGTTAGGTAATGTACAGAACATGTGGGTACCATGATGTCTGGTCTTGCACATGCCCCAGTTCTTGTGGAAAAAGAGAAAGAAAGAGATCAGTGCTAAGAAGCATATCAAATTGGCAAGGAAATGGCAAAAACTGACAGCAATTAATAGAAAAAAGAATCACATTCTCGAGAACCAGTGGGGATGTTGACACAAACAATTGCAACACATCGTCAATGGCCGAGAAGGGTCATTTTTCGGTGTATAGCTCTGATGAGAAGCGCCTTATGTTTCCATTGGAGTATCTGAAGAACTAAATTGTGATGGAGTTGTTCCGACTGGCGGAAGAGGAGTTTGGACTAGCAAGCAATGAAAATCTCACCTTGCCTTGTGATTATGTCTGCTGTTGGTGTCTGTTGCATCATTATTGAATCCTTATCGGCATTCAGCAAGAAACAAGCTAACGGTTGCCAAAATTGAGCTTCTAAAGATAAAATGCCATGTTTTCAACTTTGTAAATGATAATTAGATATACATATCATACAGTGAGAAATCTCCAGATTTTGTTTCATGTTCAGTTGTCTGCCATGGCAAAATATCATTTTTTTAAGTTTTATCTTAACTACAACATCACCTACGCGATCGACACAATCATACAATTATCTGTCAGCTCAACCATGGAAGATTGTGGTGAAAAGTACTATATTAATGCCTGTTTAATGAAGTGCCCTGCATCTGAAACAAGTCACTTTTCTTGTCAAACTTATATTTTGCAAATATTATAAGAACAATAAAATAGTAACCATCCATTCTGAATCAAAATTTCCAGAAGCCATCTTCATAAATTTACCTCAAACTAAGCAGGTTTAGGCATATTTCTCACAGAAACTTACGAATATAGGTCAATTTCGATGAGTGGAAACCGCTGTTTCAAATTGACCCCAACTGGATATGCCAAAATATGTGTCTAATAATTGAAAAAAAACAATGGCACGGCCACCTGCCAAGTCCTTCGGTCATCATATGATTATCATAACACAGTAAACACCGTACAACTTGCTGATGTTAAATAAACCAAATTCTTTCTTTCCCCATTGTCAAATATCTTAACTATCTTTATTACTACATATCGATTTCTTTTCGAAAATGTTTTGATAGGCACAGAAGAGACAAACTTCATGGATTAAAGAAAAGAAAAACGCACCTTGGAATTTTCCTGGGGATTAATCCCATGGAAGCTATGGATCTTCAGGTTGTATGGATTCCTGTTCTACTCAATTATGGTTGGTTTCATGATTAAAATAGTTTCAACTTGTATTTTACAATATGATCAGACATTTTTCATTGACTGGTGGGTTCAAAGTAAGGCGGCGCCGAAGCAAACATACCAACTCATCTAGCATTATTTTAAAAGTTAGATTCTCCTAAAAATTTAAATTTCTTATATGATTTCAATTTTTTTAGAATTTTTTTGTATTTCCGGCTGAAAATCTATTTTTGCTCCTCCTAAAATTTTACAAATTCGCACCCATAGAATTTTATAGATTAGCCCCCTAACATGCATATTATCAAAAAAAAATTAGATTCTTGACCATGTGGAGATGATTAGTTAACACCTTTTAGGACTTTTTACAGGTTGGTAATATTGGCTTTTCTTCATTTGGAGCAGATAGAGTTGACACTGCGATTCCAGTCTTAATTTGTTTCCTTCTCTACTAATTAACTAACAATTACTCCTATTTTGTTTACTATCGTAAAAGAACTAAATCAACTTTTTCCCGTAGGATAAAAAGTTACTTTTAGTCCTTGAATTTAATAATTTTTATCAACTTGATCCTTAAACTTATATTTTGTAACATTAGTCTTTGAATTTGATAACTTTTTCGCTTTTAGTTCTAAATAATCATGGTGTTATACTATGAAATTATGCCATGTATGGATATGATACCAGAGTTGCAAAAAAGATTATGATAGTATTTATTCTTTATTCTTGGTCTTTTTGAAAAGATACACATCAATCCTGCATACTACATTTGTCAATAGAACCACTCAATGGGTTCTTGGGGAGGTTTATCTTAGGGTGACAAAACCTTGCAGAACCTATGAAGATCCAAAAAGTACAATATCATATTGTGCTCAATACGCTTGCACGACATAGACCGAGACTAATTGAATGGGTCGTGACACCACAGACATAATAAAACCAACCTCACGTTGTACCCTTCTCTCTAATAGCCAAAGACTCACAGTTTTCACAGAGGTCCCATAGCACAACTCTTGGCTTGGAACGGGCAAGACATTAGTAAGCCACGTGAGATCGGACTCAAGGAGCGAAACCCATGTCCCATAATCTCAACAAACAGCTCAGTGGGTAATAGTAAATATAAATTACTAATATTTGATTTCGCTTGTTCATGTGGGATGTTTTTTGTTCAGAGGTGCTTTTTCTAATGTTCATGTCTTCCTGGATAGTAAAATTTGTTCTATTTTAAATCTTATACACAAACTAAAATTTGTTCTGATGTCCATATCGAATAAATCTGTATACAACCATTTCTGTTATGGATTTAAACCATGTTCTGTATGTGCTAATATTACATAAAAAGCTTCTATTCCTCTAACTTGGGAGCAAGGATTAAGGGCCTTCGTTTCTAGGTCCTAGGTAGCCCTCTCTGGCCTCTGGCCTCTGGCCTCAGTACTTGTACACCTGCTAGATAGGAAATGGAGCTAGATAGTAGAATTCATGACTGAGGAGGCTCCATTTCGGTCCTTGACAATTAATCTTTTTTCTGAACATATATAAACATTAAGCAATCAATCTTATCTAAACAGGATCCTAAAAATGTTTAATGAAATCTGTGAAGACCTAATCATGATTCAATATTATTGCAGGACTGGACTATATTGTTTGTTAAACCACTTGACATGTAGATAAAGATGTGTCTGCATTCACTTCTATGCCCCCTTGCAGATTAGACTTCATATCTGCCATCACATGGCTTTGTTTCCTATGAATGCCTGAAATTGAATAATTCATTAATGGGACTGTCTCTAGCCTTGTGATTATATATTAATCCAAATTCCATTGCCTCATATCAAGCACAACAGCTGCATCTACAATTAGAGTTCTAAGACCTTAAAATTCCCTCTTTTTTAGTCTCTCTCTCTGCTAAACTAAGTAAAGCAAGATGATCAGTGCCAAGAAGCTTATCAAGTTAGCAAGAAAATGGCGAAAAATGGCTTCAATCGGGAGAAAAAGAATCACATTACCAGGAACCACCATGGATGCCGAAACAAACAGTCGCAGCACATCATCGGCGGTCGAAAAGGGTCACTTTGTTGTATACAGTGTGGATCAGAAGCGCTTTGTGCTTCCTTTGGAATATCTAAAGAATGAAATTGTGATGGAGCTATTCAACTTGGCAGAAGAAGAGTTTGGTCTACCAGGTGATGGAGTTCTCACCATGCCTTGCGATGCAAACTTTATGGAATATGTAATTGCTCTCATCAAAAGGAAACCGAGTAAAGAAGTGGAGAAAGCATTGATCCTTTCCGTAGCCACTAGTCGTTTCTCATCTTCATATCTTTATCAGCAAGAAACGAGCCAACAATTTCCAATATACAGCTTCTGAAGCAATTTTCTTTTTTCATCTTGTAACCGATCCACACTTCTATAGGTTAAAGTATATAATGCAAAGCATCACAATTTTGTTTATCATGATTAGTCTCTCTTGAACCTAGACAGACTTACTTATCTACAATATTACATCAACAAATTCATACTAAAAAAGACAAACTTATCATGTCAAATAATATACAGGAATCTTATGTGATTGAATAAAAAACATAATCCTCTGTTAATATACTGCAACTAGACACATATTTATCTGTCACGTTTTAATGTATGTTATTTTAATCCAGTTGGAGATAATTAAATTCCCGTTTTACACTACAAATCAAATTCTTCAGCACGTAAAGTATGATGGCGACCAGGACCTCACTGCTAGCAATCACTTGGAGCCATTTACTGACAGATCAATGTAGAATACATTAATTATGAGATATATAAATGCATACAGCCTGGATATAATGATGTTTCAATCTCAGTAGTATGTATGGGATAAAAATCCTCTGCCCCTTTTCGGTGCTCCTACTTATGCCCGACCACTAAAAAAACACAATAAAATTAAATTCCAAGCCCTAACCCTAAATTTTAAATCCTAAACCCTACACCCTATACCCTAAAAAATACACCCTACCCTAAATTCCCTAAACCCTAACTATAACTCCTAACCTAAAACCATAAACCTAATTTTGAGCGTGAGGCATAAGTAGGGACACCGAAAAGGTAGAGGATTTCCATCCGTATGTTTGGGGGCCAAATCTTGTTTCAAAAATTAGAAAAACTCATCAATACGGGATTTCGGTAAGTTAGAACCACAATTTTTTGTTCTTAGGTAATACGTACAGAACATATGAGTACTACAATGTCTGGTCTTGCATTTCTTGTTAGGTAATGTAATCATATTAGGTTTATTCTGAAACTATTTAAAGTATAAATACAATACGATAGCAAATTTTACATGGAATTTGATATTTCCCATTCAACTTCTCATGAACTTCAGCATCTGAGGATGAAAAAAACCATGTTTGCAAAAGTCAAAAGTTAAAAGACTGCAGACTTTGTCTGAAAAAGGCAGATGCAGCCCCTTTACATTTGGTATTTTTCAGTGTTTTAGTTGCAATATTTCAAAGCCATTGGTTTTTACACCTTAGAGACCAAGATGGTTACAACTTACAATCACAGGTAAAGGGCAACATATCTCTCTTGCAGTCATCTTACATGTTCCCACACCAGAAATAATGTCCTTCATCATGTGGATCAAGGATTATTTCATATAAGACAAATAGACCACTTGGCAAAAACTAATAGGAAGATCAACGCATGATGCATTTATCTTCTACCATCACATGGTTTTGCATCCTTCATATCATTATTCAGAACTACATGGATAAGTGACAGGAGGGTCATGAAATTGATTGGATTCGAATAGAGACAAGACACAGGTGGGAATTTGCTTGAGTGAAGATTTCGCATTACTATTTAAAGCAATTAATCTTTTTTCTGAACATATATAAACCTAAAGTAATAAATCTTATCTAAACAGGATCCTAAAGATGTTTAAATAAATCTGTGATGACCTAATCATGAGTCGATATAATTGCAAGACTGGACCATATTGTTTGTTAAACCACTTGGCAGATTGATAAAGATGTGTCTGCATGCACATCTATGCCCCTTGAAGATTGGACTTCATATCTGCCATCACATGGCTTTATTTCCTATGAATGCCTGAAATTGAATAATTCATTAATGGAACTGTCTCTAGCCTTCTGATTATATATCAATCCAAATTTCATTTCCTCATATCAAGCACAACAGCTGCATCTAGCAATCAGAGTTCTAAGACCTAAAATTTTCCTCTCATTTTTTTCTTTCATCCGATCCTTCTCTACAAAACTAAGTGATGAGTGCTCAAATATGACATATTTCATTTGTTATTTTTCTAGCTATTGGGACTTCTTGCTGCTTAATACATGTTGTTTTCGTTACATTTTGTGCAGGGACCCAATTCTGGAAATAGCAGTGAAAATGAGGCATTTCTGCAGTTTTTATTATAATTCTGTCATGACTGGCATCATGGGCACGACACCGGGCACGACGCGTCTGACGTGGCAATGACGTGGCAATGACGTGGCGACTTCTAGAAGCTTCTGGAACGTTCTGAGAGAGCTTATCAGCTTATCCGATTAGATTCCTGCATTTAAATTTTAAAACATTTGAATTGTTTTATCTTTTGTTTATTATTTTAAATTATTTCATCACTTTATCTTTGTAAATCTAAGCCTATAAATACCACCCTTGGTAAAGGCTTAGATCCATCCATCATTCATTTTAGTTTTTATCTTTGTAAACATTTCTAGTTTTAATCCAAGTTCATTTTCATTTATTTTCTTGTTTTATTTATTTTATGTTATTCAATTGTTTTTCTAAAATCAAGTTAAGTATGATAATCAATATCATGCTTAGCTAAATTTCTTGAGCCAAGAGCTAGCCAAATCAATTCTAATCGTGAGAATTGAACATTGCCTAAATTCCTTCGGGAATACATTTTTATCTTTCTGTTTAGATAGTTTGGCAATCGGCCTTACTAAAGTTTTTTAATCGTTTTTCAAATAAAAAAGAGCTCGTTGATCTGGAATCGTTTAAAGACATAGTTGGGAGGAAGGATCGGCCTGTGGCAATTTCGACTTCCTGTGAACACTCTTAGCGGCGGTCCGCTAAGGAAAGATAAAATCAGAAGCGATTCTTTTTTTAAGACAATTTCTGAGTCGGGCTTTTCCTGCTTTCAAAACTAAATATTTTAACGGCGATAGACGTGGTTAATTTGTTTAAGAATCAACCTTCGAAGATAGTCTTGGGAGGATTGGTTACTCGAGAGAGAAGCAAGTTGCGACGGGTTGGGCCTCGCAGACTGTAACCGACATGATCCCCGGAGTAAAGATCTATTTCAATGATCGAAGGAATTGACAAGGCTAGCTCGAGGCTATTTCACACACTTGGTTTCCCTTATTTTTAATTTGTGCATTTTATTTCATTACTTCATCCAATATCATATCACCCCCCTCTTTTTCTTTGCTTTTTCAGATATTCCTGGGATTTCGGATTCAACAAATTCAAGTCAACAATTCCAGCTAATCTCCCTGCGGATCGACCCTCTTTCCCTATACTTATTTAATTTCTTATTTTATTTATTGCTGAAAGAGGTTAATTAATTTATTTATTTTGACCGGTTAAACGACGACTTGTCAAAATTGGCGCCGTTGCCGGGGAGATTTATTTTCGGCAATTATTGACTGATTTTTGTTTTATTTTATGACCAGGAAGAATCCGGGTACTTTAGCTCCATATAACCCGGAAATTGAAGCAAGCGCTCGTAGAACTCACGGCGAAACCCTTCGACGAAAGAAGCAACAAAGCACACGACAACCCGAACAAGAATCCACCTCCGAATCTACACCAATCGAAGAACCTACACAGGAACCAGAACCGATGGCGGAACAAACGATTCGAGAGCTGAACGCAGCCCCTACTGTGCAACAACCCCTTTGTATCGCTTTTCCTCACGGTGATACCCCATTCCAACTCAAAACGAGCCTGATTCACCTATTACCCACCTTTAATGGCCTCCCTACTGAAAGCCCACATAAACACCTTGCCGAATTTCACATGGTGTGCAGCAGCATGAAACCGCAGGGAGTTTCAGAGGATCAGATAAAACTAAGGGCTTTTCCTTTTTCCTTAGCCGGAACAGCTAAAGAGTGGTTATTTTATTTACCTCCGAATTCTATTAATACATGGGCTGATCTTTCTCGTGTTTTCCTTGACAGGTATTTCCCTGCAGCATAAGCGACAGAACTTAGACGAAGCATTTTAAGTATCCAACAAATGCACGACGAATCCCTATATGATTATTGGGAAAGGTTGAAGAAGCTGTGCGTAAGCTGTCCGCAACATGGCCTATCCGAGCAAACACTCCTTCAATACCTATATGAAGGAATGTTACCAATGGACAAAAAGATGGTAGATGCAGCAAGCGGTGGCGCACTCGTTAACATGACTCCTACTGCAGCGAGAACATTAATCTCCACAATGGCTGCAAACTCGCAGCAATTTGGTTCTACAAGTGAACCCAGCCGACGGGTTCACACAGTAAGCACAATTTCATTAGAGAATAAAATTGATAATTTGACTAATATTGTGTATTCTCTTGTTTCAGGGGAGATAAAAGCTGCTAAGGCATGTGGGATTTGTACTATGCACGATCACGCCACCGATCTATGCCCAATGTTGAGGGAAACGACTAATGCCCAAGTTAACGCCATTCACAACTTTCCCGGACCTCCCCAAAGACCCTATAACCCACATAGCAATACATTCAATCCCGGTTGGAGAGATCACCCAAACTTGAGCTACGGTAATCAGAACCCAAATTACCAACCTAGGCAACAACCTCCCTACCAAAACCAAGCACCCCAAAAATCCTCGCTTGAGTCTATTGTTGAGAGATTGGCAGTTTCGCAGGAAAAATTCCAAACCCAAACACAATCCCACCTCCAACAAATCGACAAGCAAATAAGCCAACTAGCTCAAGCCGTTAGCCGTATAGAATCCCAGGGAAAGTTACCATCCCAAACCGAAACCAACCCAAGGGAAAACGTTAGTGCGATAACTTTGCGTAGTGGAACAGTGATAACGCCTAAACCGCCCAAGCAAGATGAGCAAAAATCTGACGAGCAAGGCAGCTCTCCAAAGGACCAGAACGAAAAGTCTTCACCCATTGCAGGTAACTCTAAATCCAATATTTCTGTTTCTACTTACGAACCTGTTCCTCCTTTTCCAGGTAGATTGGCGAAACGAGATAAAAAGGAGGAAGAGAAGGAAATTTTGGATGTACTCAAAAAAGTGGAAATCAACATTCCACTTTTGGATGTTATTCGGAAGGTCCCTAAGTACGCAAAATTTTTGAAAGATCTATGCACAAACCGAAGGCGATTGTTTGGGAATGAAAGAGTTAACCTTGGTGAGAACGTTTCGGCTATTCTTCAAAGACCATTGCCGCCAAAGTACAAGGATCAAGGTATGTTTGTGGTTCCTTGTAAAATTGGGAATGTTGGGATAAAAAGGGCGATGTGCGATTTAGGCGCATCTATCAACGTCATGCCGTTAAGCGTTTACAACAAAATTTCGACTGAACCATTGAAAGAAACGCGAGTGACGGTTCAATTAGCTGATCGATCAATCATCTACCCCGAGGGAGTACTAGAAAACGTGTTGGTACAGGTAAAAAATCTCATTTTTCCTGCTGATTTTTACATTATTGACATGGAAAATGATCGCAGCAATAACGGATCCGAAATCTTGCTTGGCCGACCTTTCCTATCAACTTCGCATACAAAGATTGATGTCCGCGACGGCATCTTAACTATGGAATTTGATGGGGAAGTAGTTAAATTTGATATGTACAAAGCTATGAAGTATCCTGATTCGGTCGCAAGTTTAAATTTCATTGATATTATAGATCCGTTAGCTGATGATTTGATCGAAACTAATTTGTGTTATGAATTTTGTAGGGAATTCGCAGATCTCGACGATAAAAACAAAGGCAAAATCATTTCAAATCTTTCTTCCCTTTCTGATTTTCGATTAATTCCAATTTGAACTAAACATTTTCCATCAATTTTGCAGGAACCAAAGCCAAGGTTGGAATGGTTTGACTATATATTTTTAGGCGACAACCAAACTTCGCCAAACATCATCTTGAGCAAGTTGTCGTCTTGGGAAGGAGGTAGAAGCTTAGTTGTTGCTTTGCGCACAAAAAGAAAGATGAAGGAAGATGTTAAAACGACGAGCGATGGACATTATCGATTATTTGAAGACCTTTATTTTGAAGAGCCAAAAATTTAGCAAAGGTCGTCGAGCTAAACGACGTTAAACAAAGCGCTAAATGGGAGGCAACCCATTGATTTATTTTTCGTCAATTTTTACTTCCTTTTTTATTTAATTTATGCTTCTTTATTTTTCATTTTCTTTTGTTGCCTTAATAAATTTTCCTTTCCCTCTGCAGGTTTCTTTTCGCACACAGCAAGCCACGCCCTTCACAGCAGCACATTTCGACCATAAGCATTGGAGTGCACCGTTTCATTAAACGGTGCACGTTAGCAAAACCCATGGTCTACGGTGCATTTTAGCCAAACCCTTTGACCACCCAAATATCTCCCGCAGCCAATCAACCCATTTCTTTTATTTATTTATTTTTCCCTAAATCCCCCTATTTCGTCTCCTTCTTTTTTCCCACCCGCATCATCTTCTTCACGTCATCACCACAAAATCGAGCCCCACCAAAACCGCACCACCACCAATGGTCCGCATATAACGCCGAGACCGGGTCGAGCCTCTACCCACGCACCGTTCTGGGTGATGATTCGTTGCGTCGACGGCCTTCGTGGAGGTGCCCAGTGATTCCGACCAGTCCCCATTTCTCCTCCCTACCGTGGTGGCCGACGACCGGCAACCGTTCGACGGATGCCCAACGAAAATGCCAAATCGCCCTTCGCTGCACCGTCTCCAGCACAGTTCGTCAACCGCCGTTCAAGGATTTCCACCGTCGTTGGCCCATGGAACTCCCGCCGTGCTCCTCCTCCTCATTCACCGTCTCCCTCATTCCACTCTATGCCAACAGTGGACTCAATTTCATTACTCACGGGGAGTATCTTTTACCCTTATTTGTTCCTCATTTTCTTTATTTTTATTTTGAATTGGGGCAATTCACTTAAGTGAGGGGGAGGGTAATAAATTACCACTTGTCGTAACTTGTTTGATAATATGTTTTGATTTTGATTAAACCTTGAGATGAAATTTTTTTTGCCATTACTTGTTGTCCAGCATGTTGTACTTGTTCTAGTGCTTAGGAATGATTGTATTGGAGCATTTTTGATAACCAAATGATATGGGTATTCTTCAACTTGACATTCTCTTTTAATTACTCTTGATTGTGTTGATTAGATTTCTCGCCTATCTTAATCAAATTTAGCCCAATTTTGTGAGACTTTGAGCCTTGAGCATGCATCCTTCATATTATGCTCATTCATTTTGCTTGAGAGTGTCATCTTGAATTTTAGGAATCTAGAACTTGTGGCTTGCTTACAATTCGAGACTACACTAAGAACAAGGTGCTTTAAAATGATTTAGGCATTAGGCTTTAAACCTCTTCCTTTCCTTTTCGTTTTAATTTACCCTTTCTCATCGCCTAGTGAAACCTTGTTAGCCTTACACCCCATTTCCTTGGCTTAACCACTTTTTGATTGATCAAATGCTAGATACTATACTACTAGGCAAATAAGGAAGCTGAAATTCAAATTAAGGGCATAATTCTTCGAAATAAAAAAAAAGAAAAAACAGAATAAGGAAGCAATTGCTTCGGAAAAAAAAATGAAAAAAAATGAAAAAAAATTCCGAAAAAAAAACAGTTTCGAAGAACAGAAACGTGTATGTTGATTGCCCATCTTTAAGCTCCTCATTTGTTTTTCGTTGATTGTTGTGTGAAATCTTGCATTGATCATTTATTTGATTATTTCCTTTCCATCTTTTTATCCTTTCCTAAACCCTCATTACACCTTGAATAAAGACCTAATGATTTTTGCACCTCGGTTCTAATAAGTAGTGGAGAATTGAACTTGTTACAAGCATATGGAAACCTTTATTCATGATTGACTTTGAGTGTTTCTGCTTCAAATTTACCTTTAAAACACTTTGAGTGCTCTTGAGTGTATCTTGGTGAGGATTAAGACTAGGTTAGGATTTGATTAATGCTGGATAGGTAATTGGAAGAGATAATGGCTGATCTTTGCTTGCATTTATTTGGTTTGATTATGTTTCTTTCATGAAGCTCCTTTTGCGCTAGAACTCTTATGATTCTGTTTGATGCTTGTAATGGCTTGAGAAATGCATTCTTGGGTTTATGATTTTTTAGGACATACTTGAGGACAAGTATGAGACAAGTGAGGGGGAATTTGATGAGTTCTCAAATATGACATATTTCATTTATTATTTTTCTAGCTATTGGGACTTCTTGCTGCTTAATACATGTTGTTTTCATTACATTTTGTGCAGGGACCCAACTTTGGAAATAGCAGTGAAAATGAGGCATTTCTGCAGTTTTTATTATAATTCTGTCATGACTGGCATTATGGGCACGACACCGGGCACGACGCGTCTGACGTGGCAGTGACGTGGCAGTGACGTGGCGACTTCTAGAAGCTTCTGGAACGTTTTGAGAGAGCTTATCAGCTTATCCGATTAGATTCCTGCATTTAAATTTTAAAACATTTGAATTGTTTTATCTTTTGTTTATTATTTTAAATTATATCATCACTTTATCTTTGTAAATCTAAGCCTATAAATACCACCCTTGGTAAAGGCTTAGATCATCCATCCATCATTCATTTTAGTTTTTATCTTTGTAAACTCTTTTTAGTTTTAATTCAAGTTCATTTTCCTTTAATTTCTTGTTTTCATTTTTTTATGTTATTTAATTGTTTTTCTAAAATTAAGTTAAGTATGATAATTAATATCATGCTTAGCTAAATTTCTTGAGCCAAGAGTTAGCCAAATCAATTCTAATCGTGAGAATTGAACATTGCCTAAATTCCTTCGGGAATACATTTTTATCTTTCTGTTTAGATAGTTTGGCAATCGGCCTTACTAAAGTTTTTAATCGTTTTTCAAATCAAAAAGAGCTCGTTGGTCTGGAATCGTTTAAAGACATAGTTGGGAGGAAGGATCGGCCTGTGGCAATTTCGACTTCCTGTGAACACTCTTAGCGGCGGTCCGCTAAGGAAAGATAAAATTCCTTTTTTTATTTTTCGTCAATTTTTACTTCCTTTTTTTATTTAATTTATGCTTCTTTATTTTTCATTTTCTTTTGTTGCCTTAATAAATTTTCCTTTCCCTCTGCAGGTTTCTTTTCGCACACAGCAAGCCAAGCCACGCCCTTCACAGCAGCACATTTCGACCATAAGCATTGGAGTGCACCGTTTCATTAAACGGTGCACGTTAGCAAAACCCATGGTCTGCGGTGCATTTTAGCCAAACCCTTTGACCACCCAAATATCTCCCGCAGCCAATCAACTCATTTCTTTTATTTATTTATTTTTCCCTAAATCCCCCTATTTCGTCTCCTTCTTTTTTCCCACCCGCATCATCTTCTTCACGTCATCACCACAAAATCGAGCCCCACCAAAACCGCACCACCACCAATGGTCCGCATATAACGCCGAGACCGGGTCGAGCCTCTACTCACGCACCGTTCTGGATGATGATTCGTTGCGTCGACGGCCTTCGTGGAGGTGCCCAGTGATTCCGACCAGTCCCCATTTCTCCTCCCTACCGTGGTGGCCGACGACCGGCAACCGTTCGACGGATGCCCAACGAAAATGCCAAATCGCCCTTCGCTGCACCGTCTCCAGCACAGTTCGTCAACCGCCGTTCAAGGATTTCCACCGCCGTTGGCCCATGGAACTCCCGCCGTGCTCCTCCTCCTCATTCACCGTCTCCCTCATTCCACTCTATGCCAACAGTGGACTCAATTTCATTACTCACGGGGAGTATCTTTTACCCTTATTTGTTCCTCATTTTCTTTATTTTTATTTTGAATTGGGGCAATTCACTTAAGTGAGGGGGAGGGTAATAAATTACCACTTGTCGTAACTTGTTTGATAATATGTTTTGATTTTGATTAAACCTTGAGATGAAATTTTTTTTGCCATTACTTGTTATCCAGCATGTTGTACTTGTTCTAGTGCTTAGGAATGATTGTATTGGAGCATTTTTGATAACCAAATGATATGGGTATTCTTCAACTTGACATTCTCTTTTAATTACTCTTGATTGTGTTGATTAGATTTCTCGCCTATCTTAATCAAATTTAGCCCAATTTTGTGAGACTTTGAGCCTTGAGCATGCATCCTTCATATTATGCTCATTCATTTTGCTTGAGAGTGTCATCTTGAATTTTAGGAATCTAGAACTTGTGGCTTGCTTACAATTCGAGACTACACTAAGAACAAGGTGCTTTAAAATGATTTAGGCATTAGGCTTTAAACCTCTTCCTTTCCTTTTCGTTTTAATTTACCCTTTCTCATCGCCTAGTGAAACCTTGTTAGCCTTACACCCCATTTCCTTGGCTTAACCACTTTTTGATTGATCAAATGCTAGATACTATACTACTAGGCAAATAAGGAAGCTGAAATTCAAATTAAGGGCATAATTCTTCGAAATAAAAAAAAAAGAAAAAATAGAATAAGGAAGCAATTGCTTCGGGAAAAAAATGAAAAAAAAAATGAAAAAAAATTCCGAAAAAAAAAACAGTTTCGAAGAACAGAAACGTGTATGTTGATTGCCCATCTTTAAGCTCCTCATTTGTTTTTCGTTGATTGTTGTGTGAAATCTTGCATTGATCATTTATTTGATTATTTCCTTTCCATCTTTTTATCCTTTCCTAAACCCTCATTACACCTTGAATAAAGACCTAATGATTTTTGCACCTCGGTTCTAATAAGTAGTGGAGAATTGAACTTGTTACAAGCATATGGAAACCTTTATTCATGATTGACTTTGAGTGTTTCTGCTTCAAATTTACCTTTAAAACACTTTGAGTGCTCTTGAGTGTATCTTGGTGAGGATTAAGACTAGGTTAGGATTTGATTAATGCTGGATAGGTAATTGGAAGAGATAATGGCTGATCTTTGCTTGCATTTATTTGGTTTGATTATGTTTCTTTCATGAAGCTCCTTTTGCGCTAGAACTCTTATGATTCTGTTTGATGCTTGTAATGGCTTGAGAAATGCATTCTTGGGTTTATGATTTTTTAGGACATACTTGAGGACAAGTATGAGACAAGTGAGGGGGAATTTGATGAGTTCTCAAATATGACATATTTCATTTATTATTTTTCTAGCTATTGGGACTTCTTGCTGCTTAATACATGTTGTTTTCATTACATTTTGTGCAGGGACCCAACTTTGGAAATAGCAGTGAAAATGAGGCATTTCTGCAGTTTTTATTATAATTCTGTCATGACTGGCATTATGGGCACGACACCGGGCACGACGCGTCTGACGTGGCAGTGACGTGGCAGTGACGTGGCGACTTCTAGAAGCTTCTGGAACGTTCTGAGAGAGCTTATCAGCTTATCCGATTAGATTCCTGCATTTAAATTTTAAAACATTTGAATTGTTTTATCTTTTGTTTATTATTTTAAATTATATCATCACTTTATCTTTGTAAATCTAAGCCTATAAATACCACCCTTGGTAAAGGCTTAGATCATCCATCCATCATTCATTTTAGTTTTTATCTTTGTAAACTCTTTTTAGTTTTAATTCAAGTTCATTTTCCTTTAATTTCTTGTTTTCATTTTTTTATGTTATTTAATTGTTTTTCTAAAATTAAGTTAAGTATGATAATTAATATCATGCTTAGCTAAATTTCTTGAGCCAAGAGTTAGCCAAATCAATTCTAATCGTGAGAATTGAACATTGCCTAAATTCCTTCGGGAATACATTTTTATCTTTCTGTTTAGATAGTTTGGCAATCGGCCTTACTAAAGTTTTTAATCGTTTTTCAAATCAAAAAGAGCTCGTTGGTCTGGAATCGTTTAAAGACATAGTTGGGAGGAAGGATCGGCCTGTGGCAATTTCGACTTCCTGTGAACACTCTTAGCGGCGGTCCGCTAAGGAAAGATAAAATCAGAAGCGATTCTTTTTTTAAGACAATTTCTGAGTCGGGCTTTTCCTGCTTTCAAAACTAAATATTTTAACGGCGATAGACGTGGTTAATTTGTTTAAGAATCAACCTTCGAAGATAGTCTTGGGAGGATTGGTTACTCGAGAGAGAAGCAAGTTGCGACGGGTTGGGCCTCGCAGACTGTAACCGACATGATCCCCGGAGTAAAGATCTATTTCAATGATCGAAGGAATTGACAAGGCTAGCTCGAGGCTATTTCACACACTTGGTTTCCCTTATTTTTAATTTGTGCATTTTATTTCATTACTTCATCCAATATCATATCACCCCCCCTCTTTTTCTTTGCTTTTTCAGATATTCTTGGGATTTCGGATTCAACAAATTCAAGTCAACAATTCCAGCTAATCTCCCTGCGGATCGACCCTCTTTTCCTATACTTATTTAATTTCTTATTTTATTTATTGCTGAAAGAGGTTAATTAATTTATTTATTTTGACCGGTTAAACGACGACTTGTCAAGGACGATAAAAATTATCGATACTTTCAGGCAACATTATTCCAACTTACTAAATATGTTTCTATACTATTGTAAAAAGAAAGTATTATTAAATGAAATGCGAATTAAAGTTTTCATTCCAGTTAAATTTACTTATGTGGTGTTTTGCTTTCCTATAAATACCCACGAATTCCACCATCACTTACTCATTCCAAATTCTCTCTAAACACCGAGCCCAATCTTTGCTCACCTTATGGCAAAATTTCAGGCAACATTTTATTTTCTCGATACTTATTTTCAGTCAACAATCACCACCAAAATGTCACTAAAAGATTTAATACAGTTGACAACAATGGAGGTTAGTAAACACGGCCACAAACAAATTTCTTCCATGGAATGCCGAATCCCAACACCGTCAGCAAACAAAATACACTACGTTATGAAGCTTACGAACGAAACAGATGTTCGTAACATGTATGACCGCCTCAATTCCGTCGGAGCTACAGACGTCGATTTACATGTTAAGTTTGACGACGTCAACGCCGGCGAAGGTAGTTCGTCTGCACCTATACAACCTGATCCAAACACTGAACGCGCACCGTCTTCATCGGATGTTGATGCGGCTGCGGATGAGCTGCAACTTTTTATGTACAGGCGTAGACAAAGAAAACAACAGCTGATCGAAGAACTAAACCTAAGTTCAGACGTGTCCACTGACTACGATGATTCAGATTAACAATAAACTTCTGCAATTATCTTCCAATTATGTTATATGACGTCTTATTTCATCCTTTATCCCTTACTTGTCCACTGGCTCCAAATAAAATTTCGATACATTATTCCCCCTTTCTGAAAATGTTTCGATACTGTTGTTAAATTCCATCATACATTAGCGAATCTGCTCGAAACTATCGATAGTTTCTTAACGTTACGATACAAATACCAATACTTTAAGAAACAAAGGATTCCCATAGCTTACTGGAAGAAAAAGTTTCGATACGTTTTCACCCTTTCAGAAAAAGTATCGATCATTTTCTAAGATTACATGCTACGTTAGCAAATAGGGTCGAAAATTTCGAGACTTTACTTCTATTTGCAAACAATTATCGATACTTGTAATTCACATATGGATCCCCATTGCATACTGGAACCAAAGTTTCGATACAATTTACACACTATTAATAAAAAACCTGATACTTTTGAAAGAAAATCAATGTTCCGGTACGAATATCCTTCGAAAATATCGATACTTTTACACAAATATCGATAATTAACAAAAACTAAAGGCTTCCCATACCTTAATGGGAACAAGATTTTCGAAACTTTTTTCCATGTTTTAATGGAATTATTGATAAGTTTGCAAAAACATTCATGTTCCCGGTATATTTTTACTGTATTCTTTATTCATTACATCAATGTATCCGGTTTATTATTACCGTTTTCATTATACACTTCTACAACTTTGCATTCCAGTGTTATGTCATTTCACTTGTATCACATGCACCGTTTACTGCTCCTCTTGTATAAAGCTGAAACCCTTAATCCCCACAACGAATCTGATTCTTCCTTTTCAGTATCGTGTCTTTTCACTTCTACCTCCCTGTATCACGCATGCACCGTTTACTGCTCCTACTTCTCCACATTTACTTCTATAACCCCGGAAAACGAGGAGAAGAACGAATCTGATTCTACCTTTTCAGTTTCGCGTCTTTCCAATGTATCACATGCACCGTTCTGTTCATGTACCTTCTCCTCATTTATTTCTATAACCTGGGAAACGAGGAGAACGAACGAATCTCTGCCTTTTCAGTCTCATGCATTATCACTTTCCCTCCCAAACGGAAATTGCCTATAAATTAACAACTCCTCTATTTGCTCTTCACAACATCTTCAATTTTATCTACTCAACCCTTTCCTTTGCTTTTATAATCAGTTCTCTTTCACAATCTTCTATTATAAAATGAGTTCAAGCAGAAGTTCGGGTAAAAGTCATCAGTCTTTCGCAAAGAGGAAGATTGAATTCGACACATCATCAAAAAGTGATGATGATTTCTATATTGATTCTGATTCTGATAACGACGAACAACTAAGCCACGAGGCATTGAAATCCAGCAAATTCTTCAGGAGTTTCTTCGAGGCCTTCGATCGAATGAACTCTATCAACGACCCTACTACTCCATGGCGGTGTCCAGCATGCCACGGAGGTCCTGGTGCCTCTAAGTCGTTTTCTGGCCTTCAGTCCCTACTCGCTCATGCAAAAACCAAAAAAAGGAGATAAGCTGAAAATCCATCGCCTCCTTGCTAAGACGTTGGACGAGGAATTACGAAGAAGGGGTACTTCGGCCACTCCTCAACCTCAACGTCACGCTTCAGGCCAATGGCGTGGTCTGAGTAATGATGCTGCTATTGTCTCCCCCCCCCCCCCCCCCCCCGCCTTCAAGCCACCAGGAAGCTCATCACCAAATACTCTGGCCACCCATGGTGATGATTAGGAACACACAACTTCATACAGATGGAGATGGGAAGGTAGTTATATAACTTCTGAATTATGTTTTCATTACTATTATAATACTTAACTTCTTATTTCTTTAATTTTTTGCTTCAGTGGATTGGCATGGGAAACCAAGACCTTCTCAACACTTTCAGTTCCTATGGTGCTGTTGCCAAGGCTCGCCATTCATATGGTCCAGAAGGCCATCGTGGGATGAGCCTTTTGATTTTTGAGAGCACGGCAAGAGGTTATCTAGATGCTCAGCGTCTGCATAACCACTTTGCTGCCCAAGGTTTCGGGTTAGATGCTTGGCAACGTCATGCTCCATCCCCTCCATCCAGCCAGCGCCAACTATATGGTTACATGGCTGGAAAAGAAGACATACACATCTTCAACCGCCATCTCCAAGGTTTTCTCTATCATTTTCTTCTATTATTAATAACAAGATACACTTCTGCTCATACTTATGCAAAAAAAATTTGTTCATTAGGCAACCAAAAGGTCAAGTTTGAGATGCGACCATATGCAGAGATGGTTGGACAGCAAGTTGGTGCTGGAACAAGTTCCATGGGTGGCCGGGGGACTTGAAGGGACAATGAATTCAGAATAAAGAAAAGATTGATGGTCTAATATTTTTGTGCAGTTCAAAGACCATGCCAGATTGTTTCCAATATCATAAAACTCTATTACATGATATTGGAAACAATCCGGCTTGGTCTTTGCATTGCACATAAATATTACAAGATCAATCTTTTGTTTCTTCTCAATTTCTTTTTATTTCCGTTGCCATCTCATTTTGTAATCTTTTCCTTTTGTAATCTTTTCCTTACTATCTGATGCACTAGTATTTTCTTGATTCTAATTCATATAAACGATTTAATAGAAGTTTCCATAATTTTTATAAAGTATCCATACTTTTTCGAAAGTATCCCTACCTCTCATAGAAGTATCCAAACATTTAATATAAGTATCCATATGTTTCATTTAAGTATCCATACTATCGACCCACAATTGAACCAGTTCCAATGTTTTTCTTAAATTATCGATAATATTGTATAAGGTATCGATTCTTATTGGCTACCTATTACGTTATCCTAGTACAACATATATTGATAAAGTATCGATAAACTTTTCAAAAGTATGGATACTTTCGAAATCAACATATCTGGTACCGCTTTACCGAATACATTATATATTGATAAAAGTATCGATAAACTTTTCAAAAGTATGGATACTTTCGAAATCAACATATCCGGTACCGCTTTACCGAATACATTATATACCTTATAACAAATTAGACGCTACCGGTTTTGTTATGTCTGACCTTTTACTTAAATTTGCTGGTTACCATTATTTTATCATTTTTTTAGTGGTTTTTACCGGAAAGATCATTTCATATACACATATCCGGTACCGCTTTACCGGTTACATTATATACACAATCATGTTTCCGGTAACGCCGTATATTAGCCGCATATTAGGCTGCCGCGTGGTAGAAAACTCCAATCCTTGGTCCACATGATAAAGGACATTATTTCTGGTGTAAAAACCAATGGCTTTGAAATATTGCAACTAAAACTGTGAAAAATACCAAATATAAAGGGGCTGCAGCTGCCTTTTTTTCAGACAAAACCTACAGCGTTTAACTATTGACTTTTTGCAAACATAGTTTTTTTGTCATCCTCTGATGCTGAAGTTCATGAAAAGTTGAAGGGGATATATCAAATTCCATGTTGTAAAATTTGCTGTTGTATTGTATTTGCAATTTAAATAGTTTCAGAATACACCTGGTATAATTACACTATGGTAGTTTCAATCATTTACATTTTTCAACTGTACGTTGTTTGGTATCCACGAACAATCTACTGTAGACATGTCTATCCTTGATGGAAAGATATGCAAAGAGAGTAGCGGCTAGGAGAAATGGAACTACGAAGAGCTTTCTCTAGGTGTCTATCCAACACTTTTTGAATGACGAAGACTATGTATTCAAACAAGGCTGAATCGCACGGCAACATTATAGTGTTAGGAAAACCCTACTTCAACTAACATAAAATTACAGAGAGGATTTAGAAAGAAAGTGTTTCATTGAATAATCAGCTACTTAATACAAACGATAGCTAGATCCTTTTATACACCAAATCTGAAATGTAAAAGCTGCATGGGATGATTCTGTTAGGATGAATGAAAGGTGCTGAGCTGGCTAACAGCATGCTGGTATGCTGAGTTGTTGCTAACGGCAAGGGACGCTGGTTGTGAGGTTGTTTGAGAAGTTGTTGAGCCGCTGCTGGCAGCTCTCGATTCTTCTCCAGTATGCTCGATTCTTCTAGGTCTTTCTTTCAACATGCTCCCTGCTCTTTCACTCTTCAATTCAGCAATGGAAACAACGCCTAACTTCTGCCGGAACAACTGAAAATAAGCCTTCGAGAGAGGCTTCGTTAACCCATCTGCAACCTGACTTTCAGCTGGGACGTAGTTGACTTGAACTTTGTTGGCAGCAACCTTTTCTCGTACAAAATGTACGTCTATCTCAACATGCTTGCTTTTAGAGTGGTAGACGGGGTTTGCACTCATCGCAATGGCGCCTGAATTGTCACTCCAAATCACAGGAACTGCTGTTGTTCGAACCTTCATTTCATTGAGTAAGGTGTCTATCCAAGTGACCTCTGAAGTTACATCAGCCAAACTGCGATATTCTGCCTCCGACGTTGATCGTGAAACAGTCTTTTGTTTCTTAGAACTCCATTGAACCAGGTTGCCCCCAAGATAGACACAGCTGCCTGAAATGGATCTCCTATCGTCAATGCTCCCTGCCCAGTGTGCATCAGCAAATGCAACAAGTTGAAATACATCATTTGTTGGTGTAAACTCTAAGCCATAATCTAGAGTGCCATTAAGATATCGTAAGACCCTTCGAACAGCTGTCATATGTTGCTCACAAGGAGCATGCATGAACTGTGCGAGCTTATTGACATTGTATACGATATCAGGTCTTGTATGACAAGCATACAAGAGTGCTCCAACAAGACTTCTATAACTTTTAGCATCTGCCAAAGGATTGCCAGCATTTTGTTGTGTGAGTTTGAGAGAAGTAACCATAGGAGTGGGCATTGGTGCAGCATTACTCATCTGAGCCTTCTCCAAAAGTTCCATAATGAACTTTTTCTGACTTAGAACGATGGATTCCCCAATTCGAACCACTTCAATCCCCAAAAAGTAATTGAGAGGACCCAAATCTTTCAAGGAGAATTCAATTGCTAACTGGCGAATAACACATTCAACCTCTTCAATGGAGCTGTCTGTGATGATAATATCATCCACATATACTAGAGCATAGGTAGTTGTAGAATCTATTACTTTAATGAACAATGAACTATCTGCTTGTGAGTCTTTGAAACCAATTGACAGAAAATAACCTCTCAACTTAGAAAACCAGTTCCGAGGGGCTTGTCTCAATCCATAAAGAGCCTTGTGAAGCTTGCACACTAACTTGGATCCATCGGGTGCCACTTCTTCAAATCCTGGTGGTTGCTGCATGAACACATCCTCATGAAGCTCACCATTCAAGAAAGCATTGTTCACGTCGACCTGTCTGATCGTCCAGTGCTGTCGAACAGCCAAGGCAAGCACAACATTGATTGTTGAAGTCCTAACAACAGGACTGAAGGTGTGTTGAAAGTCCTGACCAGGGACCTGGGAGAAGCCCTTGGCTACAAGCCTGGCTTTGTAGCGTTGGACAGTACCATCTGGGTTCTTCTTGACCTTGAAGATCCACTTGCATCCTACAGTGGATCGACCTTCAGGGAGAAAGACTAAGGACCAGGTATCATTCTACTTGAGAGCTTCAAATTCAGCATACACTGCAGCCTTCCAACTTGGTGACTGCAAGGCTTGATGAATAGTAACAGGTTCTTCCTCTTCACTAACCTGCTCAGTAATAAAAATTTTAGGCTTGAAAATGCCAGCCTTGCTGCGAGTAACCATGTGATGACCACTGTCTGGAGGATGGCTTTCTCTAACATTGACCATTGGTTCAAGAGGTGCTGCTAATGGTTCATGATTGTCACATGGAACATCGACTGAAGATGTTGGAACTTCAGTGGTCTCATCAGTAGGACACTGTGGCACTGATTCAACTGCTGCACCCTTATGATCTTCAAGAACAACATCACTAGTAACATCATTTCGAGCAACGCCAGTCCCATCTACACCATGTTCGGGAGTGATAGCCATATCAGGTGGGGCCTCAGTAGACATAGGAGTGCCCAACACTGAATTTTGAGAACCAGGGGAAACATAGGAGTCTCGAACAGGAGAGGAAGTATCCAAGACTTGTGGAGAGGAAGGAGGGGATACTTGTGTACGTGGCATGCAGACTTTAGTGGCACCATTAACTATAGGCAAAGAGCTGGACTCTGAGGAAGAAGAAGAAGCAGGACCATTTGAGGGGCAATGAGAACATGTACTGACATTGGCAAAAGGAAAATGTGCCTCATCAAAGACCACATGACGAGAAATGTAAACACGTCCATCCGCAGCCATGCATTGATATCCCTTGTGTTGAGCACTATAACCAAGAAATGTGCATGGTTGTGACCTAAAACTGAGTTTGTGATTCTGAAATGGTCGAAGATGTGGGAAGAAACGACACCCAAAGACCTTCATGAACATGTAATCTGGTTGCTGACCAAATGATTTCTCAAACGGTGACTTGCCAGACAAAACTCTTGTAGGGAGTCGATTAATCAGATGAACAGCCGTGCTAACTGCATAGGACCAAAAACGAAACGGTAGTGCAGCTTGTGCAAGCAAGACAAGGGCCAATTCGACGATGTGGCGATGCTTTCTTTCCACAACTCCGTTCTGCTCGGAGGTATGTGGACAAGTCACACGATGCCTGATGCCCAATGTTGTCAACACAGTAGAGAGAGATCGAAACTCTCCTCCCCAATCAGTCTGCACTTCTTTTATCGTGGTGTGAAACTGATTCTTAACCATTTTGTCAAACATTTGAAAAGCATGGCAAGCTTGGTCCTTCGATTTCAACAACTATAACCAGCAGTGTCTTGTGGTTGCATCCACAAACGAAATATAGTATTTGAATCCATTTGAAGCCACATGGGCAGGCCCCCAAAGGTCAGCATACACCAAGGTAAATGGATTATCATATGCAGTTGTGGAATCAAAGAAGGGGAGCTTATGACTTTTACCCATTCGACACACAACACACATTTTAGAATCAGCTTTGTATTCATTTAAAGGGATTACAATGTCTGAGTTTTTACACACTTGAACAAGTGTTGAATGAGCAGGGTGCCCCAAACGTTTGTGCCATAAAGCATAAGAAACACTCGATCTACTGGCAAGACTAGCCATTATTCGACCATTAGCAGTAGTGTCCAAGTCCACAGACCCTCCAGTGAACTGATACAGGCCATTGGTTTCCTTCCCTTGCAGAATCACCTCTCCACTTACTTCATCTCGAACGAAACAACACGAAGCATGGAACTGGAAGAAGACATTGTTGTCTCTAGCAAGCTTGGAGACAGAAAGCAAGTTTTTAGTAACCGATGGTACATGTAGAAGGTCATTAATCATGAGAACTCTTGAAGAAGAAGTCAGTAAATAAGATTGATCAGCTTTGTGAATGTCTAAGCTATGGCCATTACCCACTATGAGTTTACCTGGACCACTGTAGTCCAAACCTTGCAAAACCTTGGAGGAATCATGAGTGACATGATGCGTGGCTCCTGTGTCGACTACCCACGAATCAGAAGTGGTGGTTGGAGTTGAGCCTGGAGGATGAGTGCAAGTGTAACATGAAGCAGAAGCATCTGTCAAATTAGCATGGGCATTGGAATCATGATCACTTATAGAGTCCTTGATTGTGTCACCACCAGCAGCTAACACTCCAGCAAACGATTGATCAAAACGTCTCCAGCAACGGTCAATAGAATGGCCAAGTTTTCCACAGAGCTGACATTGAAGCCTGGCTTGACCCCTTCCTCGAGCACCATGCCTGCCACCAGAGAACTGCTGTTGACCACTAGAAAATTGTTGTGGACCATTGGAGAACTGTTGATGGCCACCAGATCTAGGAGCTGAAGAAGACTGAGCCCCGGGCTGGTAAGAGCCCTGGGTTGCCGCACGGGGGCTATGTCCCTACGCCAAGACTATGACCCCGTGACAGATGGTATCAGAGCCATTCTGTGTGCTAGCTGTGAGCTTACCAAGCGCTCCATGTGCTGCGTAGCGAGTCAAAGTGGACGAGCGTTTGTCTCGCACCCGGTAAAGGGGTGTTCGTGAGTGGGGCCTCTAGACGAGGCCGGGTAGGCAGGAAGCTACAGCGAAAGTTCGCCAAGCACTCGCAGAACCTCGGTAATGAGGGCGAGCAGGCAGGGAATTGCACACTAGATCCCGGCTAATTAAAAAGAAGAGGGTAAAGAGCTTACTCCCATGCACGAGGGCGTGCATGACTCAAGTGGGGGAGTTTGTCACGGTCCTATTCGCGTGATTCTCGAGAACGTGACAGGATGCTTGCTGGCTGTGCTTAATGCGGGATAGCAATAAGGGTGTAGTACGTGTCGTACAGTCGTTCAGTCTCTCGGGACGGGCGTGCTGGTTAGGCACCACACTGGTCGGGAGCTGTCCCCGCTTCCCTGATGAGCCCATGGGAGGGCGAAACCAGTAAGCATCGAGCGGATAAGGCTGAGCCCCGGGCTGGTAAGAGCCTTGGGTTGCCACACAGGGGCTATGTCCCTGCGCCAAGACTATGACCCCGTGACAGATGGTATATTGTTTGGCATGATGAAGGTGCTTTAAGAAAACAGGAACGCAGCGAGAAAACGAGGGTCACCAAGAACGATGGCGGATGATACCATGTTAGAAAAACCCTACTTCAACTAACATAAAATTACAGAGAGAATTTAGAAAGAAAGTGTTTCATTGAATAATCAGCTACTTAATACAAATGATAGCTAGATCCTTCTATACACCAAATCTGAAATGTAAAAGCTGCATGGGATGATTCTGTTAGGATGAACGAAAGGTGCTGAGCTGGCTAACAGCATGCTGGTATGCTGAGTTGTTGCTAACGGCAAGGGACGCTGGTTGTGAGGTTGTTTGAGAAGTTGTTGAGCCACTGCTGGCAGCCCTCGATTCTTCTCCAGTATGCTCGATTCTTCTAGGTCTTTCTTTCAACATATAGGACCACAACTTGATAGACCAAACTCTTCCTCCGAAAGCTTCAAGTGTTCAACAAATATGTTGTTACTGAGACATAGCAAGGACGCGAGATGGCGTCTCTGATCTGTGGTGTAGATGAAAAAGTTACCATTTTGAGCCACCAATGATTCATCAACACCGGCTGCTATACCTTTGGCATTAGTCATCGCCAGAGAGGGCTACCTAGGACCTAGAAACGAAGGCCCTTAATCCTTGCTCCCAAGTCTAGAGGAATAGAAGCTTTTTATGTAATATTAGCGCATACAGAACATGGTTTAAATCCATAACAGAAATGGTTATATACAGATTTATTCGATATGGACATTAGAACAAATTTTAGTTTGTGTATAAGATTTAAAATAGAACAAATTTTACTATCCAGGAAGACATGAACATTAGAAAAAACACCTCTGAAGAAAACATCCCACATGAACAAGCCAAATCAAATATTAGTAATTTATATTTGTTATTACCCACTGAGCTGATTGCCGAGCTTTGTAACGAAAGCTTGTGACCTGAGTGGGGGCACTGAGATTATGGGACATGGGTTTCGCTCCTTGAGTCGGATCATACATGGCTTAGTGATGGCTTGCCCGTTCCAAGCCAAGAGTTGTGCTATGGGACCTCTGTCAAAACTGTGGGTCTCTTGGCTCCTAGAGGGAAGGGTACAGCGTGAGGCTGGTTTCACAGAGCAGCGAAGACCTTCCTCTCTTGGCAGTGGAAGGATAACAGGCTTGATCCATTGTGATCCAACATGTCTCACCGAGCCGACCTTCACTGAACCATCATCTTTTGTTTTTGCTATCGAGATTCGTTATGCTACCCAGCGTGACATTTTAACATCCTGCTTTGTTTTGCTTAGGCTTCGCTGGCCTGCTCAAATGAACCTCTGTATTGGCCATTCACGTGCATAACATTCTCATAAGCTGAGATAGATCATATTAGTTTCTAAAGATCACAGTTACTGGTGCTCGAAAATAACCTGTAAGGTGGCCATATCTCTGGATTTCATTTTAGAAGAAACGTCACTTGAATTGCATCGTACATCAAATGGGAGTTAACTTCCTGATGTGTTGGAAGGGCTGCATGTTCATCACGTAGACCAGAATCATGTCTGTCACACTTTTACAAAATAGGATTTTACAAGGTAATATGATGCTTTGCAGAGATGATGTTTTCTCTATTATATACCAGAATGGTTTACAAGTTTCGAAGTCAATTCACTCCGAATCCATTGATTTGCATGAGCTTGATCGGCATAAGGATCTGATGAATAACGATAGTTAGTTATGGGATTCAGCACTGCTCTCTCCTGTAATTCATTACCAATAATTACTTGTTGGAGTTTATGCAAGGTCAAAGGCCATGTGCTTTGTTGTGGTGGAACATTCAATGTAATATTGTACAGCTACCTAAAGAAATTCAAAACAAGTAGTACTATTACCATCTGGTTTAGTGCAGAATTAAAGAGTTTGATTTCCCAGGTGAAAGTCGGAACTTTTGCTCTGATCCTGGACAGTTCATGAAATCAAAACATATCGATATTTCTCGAGTGATGAATTAATGCAAAAGATCACCAAGGGTGTGCAAAGATGAACAAACTTCTCTTGGCATGAAACCAGCAGCAAGCCAATTTTACTGCCAACAAATTCTGATACGAAAAGTATACAATATTACACTTCATATAGAAGTAAATAATAGGGTGGCCACAATTATTCGCTGGTATATGACTTGTAGGTGTGATTGCAGCATCAGTACTAACCATAAAGCATCATCTTATATCCTGCAGCGTGTATTTTAGTACTGTAGATGACTTGATATTGGGGTCGAGTGGTTCTGGAAATCGAATATTTCCATGCCCGTGAGTTCATAAAGTAATAATTTTGGAGAAGAAAATAGATTTTGAATGATCCTGCAAATAGGCAGGCTGATATGATTCTTGGTTATGTCAGCGATTTCGTCCACATGGGACCAAATAAAATGCCAGACTTTTTCTATTTTCATGACGCGCGCATGCAGCCATGAACTGTCTGTTGGCTGTTCCACCCACTTTCCTTGTATTCCTATTTTCGCTTCCCTTCCAGTACAAGTGAACTGCTAAACGCGGTAAATTACTCAACCGATGACTTGGGCATGCCAATTTTGTTCTAAACACACAGATTGTAAGAACAAAAAAAATGGTACTTTTTATGCCCAACATTGAAAAAACAAAACCCTACACTCTAACCTTAAATTCTAAATTATAAACCCTAAAAACTAAATCATATACCATAAACCTTAAAACTCTAACCAATAACCTTAAACCCTATTTTTTTAATCTTGAGACATGTATATGAGCACCAAAAGGGCCAAAAGATATCTATTCAGATTGTAACGAATAGAATCCATCCGCTCTTTTTTTGTGCACCTTTATATGTTTCACTAATGATTTTATGTCACGTGTATTAATGGTTTTCTTATTATTTTATTTATTATTTATATTTTATTAACCATACACGTCACATAAAATCAAGAATATGTAACAAGTCACACAAAAATATAAACATCACAAAAATTAATCACTGTACAACTAAAGAAAGGTCTCTTTTGGTTATAGCCCCACACAATAGCTGTTTTGGAAATATGCTTTGCTTACAATTTGTTCTTACTCCATATACTTCTACTAATTAACACGCAATAATCATCATCATCTTTTAATAATCTTATGCCAGTTAAGCCACTATTACAGTGTTATGATATTTTGCGGTATGATTTAATAAGTACCAAATTGTCGAGGTTAAATTATTGAACACCACCGATTAATCATTAGACTCACTTTAATAGATATGTTTGAAAATCATAAATTATCTGTAGTATTATACTGAAGTTGATTGTTTATTTTCATCGAATCAAGACAAAATCTAAAAAAGAAAATGCAGAGACATGGGGAGTGTGAAACTGAGATGAACCTTCTCCTAAAAGTGCCAAAACTTTTCATCCCAAACCATACTTAGAAACAAAAAGTCTTAATGTTCTCATTCCTTAACAGCACAGCTGTTGAGTCGGTGACAAAGTCCATTTATCCTTTTTCATTTTTGCCTCTCCGCGTTTGAGCAAACTGCCTGTCTCTTTCCTGCACTGTGCAAACGTTGCCGAACCGGTAGTCTAATCAGAAGATGACCGTAGTCAAAAGCATAAAACCCGGTCCAATCATTTCTGGAGATGCTGACCTGTAGTCCACACAACTCTACACTATAAATAAACTGATGACCAAACGCTTTGCTTCTCACTTGCATTTCTCTCAACTCAAAACAAATGGCTCTTTTTCTTAGCTTGCTGTTCATTCTCCTTTCTTCTTCTTCTTCTGCTTCTGCTTGTGATCGCTGCCTGCACCATTCCAAGGCTTCTTACTTCTCCAAAGCCTCTGCTCTTTCAGGTTCAGCTGCAATGTTCTTGTTTCCATCAATTTTATTAACACCCAGAGTTGTTTTCTGGCTTTAAAAAAGAATTTGACCAAGACCCAGATTATATTTATGTCAGAAATTTATTGTGGGTTTGATATTTGCAGCTGGTGCTTGTGGATATGGTTCCATGGCATTAGGCTTAAGTGGCGGACACCTTGCAGCCGGTGTTCCCTCTCTTTACAAAGATGGAGCTGGTTGCGGTGCTTGCTTTCAGGTTTGTATAATTTATACAATTAACGGTTCAGTTTCCATTTTTATCTGTAATTTGAGTTTGATTTTCAATGTGTTTTGGCAGATAAGGTGCAAGAATCCAAGCCTGTGCAGCACTGCAGGGACCAGGGTCACACTAACCGATCTCAATCACAATAACCGAACAGACTTTGTTCTTAGCAGCAGAGCTTTCATGGCTATGGCAAACAAGGGCAAAGGCCAAGACATTTTGAAACTCGGGACTGTCGACGTGGAATATAAAAGGCAAGCAACAATCAAAAACATTTATCATGCTGTTATTTTTTTGGAAGTTTCTTCATCTTATTGGATTTGTTACAACCACCACATAAAAAAATCAAGGCAGTTCTAATTATGTTCTGTCTTTTGTTGTGTGAAACAGGATACCTTGTGAATACAAAAACCAGAACTTAGCTGTTAGAGTAGAAGAATCAAGCCGAAAACCGAGTTACCTGGCGATTAAATTGCTGTACCAGGGTGGTCAGACAGAAGTAGTAGCCATGGACGTAGCTGGGGTGGGGTCTTCAAACTGGAGTTTGATGAGCAGGAAGCATGGGGCAGTGTGGGACACAAGCAGGGTCCCTAATGGTGCACTGCAATTCAGATTTGTGGTGACGGGTGGGTTCGATGGGAAGTGGATATGGGCAAAAACTGTGCTCCCGGCTGACTGGAAAACTGGAGTTTACGATTCTGGTGTTCAAATCACTGACATTGCACAGGAAGGTTGCTACCCTTGTGATGACAACCAATGGAGATGAGATTAATTGCCGATTATACATTGTTTGATTTGGTTCCTTCAACATATAGGTGAAGATTAAAGAAGAATGAATACATACATATATATATATATATATATATGAACCTTTCTCTGTAATTTTATAGGTTGTTCTTCGAGATGTCTAACAATTTTTCCACTATTTTTATCATAATACATCCCTCTGATCACTGTTGTGCACTTTAGTTACAATTATTATTATTATTATTATTATTATTATTATTATTATTATTATTATTATTATAGCTTTCATACCAGTTATTATCAAGTATAATTATGGTTTTAATCACTCTATACCAGTTATTATCAAGTATAATTATGGTTTTAATCCCTCATCGTACTAAAAAAATTTACAATTTGATTCTCTTGTTTAATTTGGTATAATTTGATTTTTTTTTTATAAAAAAACAACCTTAAACATTAGGCTGTCATATAAATTTATTATTGATTGAATACCAGTGAGTAGATTTTCACCCGGCTATAACTATAAACATATTTGGGTAAAGTTCAGAAATGGTCACTAGACTATGGTCGATTATTCAATTTAGTAACTAAATTTTCAATTGCTTTAATGTTACTATTAAACTTTTGGTATTACTTCAATTTGGCCATTGAGCCGTTAACCGATGTTAAGTAGGTTTACACATATAATCAATTTAGTCTTAATTTAAAAAATATTAATAAATTTAACCTTAATATTTACAAATCATTTCAATTTGATCCTAATTTTAATTAGAAATTATCTCCGAGGAGACTCGAATCCAGCAAAGTCAGCACCTAAAATATGTGATAAGCATAACCACTGAGCCAGGGGCTGCTTTTTGTTTAAAGTTAGCATGTTTTAATTATAACTTAATTTCTAGCTCTCCAAAGGCTTCTCATCTTCTTCTTTTTCTTCTTCTGGTAATGGTGTCTCCTCAACAATGTGAAATCACCAATATAGATGCTCTCGCTCCAATAGAGGTTAAACTTGCTAAAATGAATCCTGTAGAATTTTTGCCTTCTCAATTACCTGAACTTGCTGCCGAAAGCTTTGCTGAAGTTTATTTTGCCAAATAGTTGTGATTTAAATCTAACTATTGAGATGCTGACTCAACATGAGGTCAGTGGTGCTTATTTTAAACAAAAAAATAGATGGTCATGCTTGTTGCACATTCTAATAGTTGCCTTTGCTGGGTTTCGAGTCTCCTTGGAGACAATTTTATTATTTAGTTTTTCACCAGTCGGATGGTGGTGTGTCACCAACATCTTATTGGTGGAATAAATATTAAATTATTTCTAATTAAAATTAAGATCAAATTGAAATGATTTGTAAATATTAAAGTTAAATTTATTATTTTTTGAATTAAGACTAAATTGATTACCTGTGTAAATGTAAAAGATTAAATGTGTTATTACACTATTTTCCTAACTGCCATGTCACCTACTAAATGGCGGTGAACGGCTCACTGACCAAATTGAAACAAAATTAAAAGTTTAATAGTAACATTGAAACAATTGAAAGTTTAGTTACCAAATTAAATAATTCACCATAGTTTAATGATCATTTGTGAACTTTACCCAACATATTTTGATCCCAAAGAAAAACTAAATAACAGATTACAGTAAAAAAAACATACCGCCACATGTATGGGCCTAAAAGGTTGTTTTTTGAGTGCAAAATGTTTTATCGGGCTACAATTTAGAAACCAGGCTCATTCTAAATTCATGGGAGGTCCAAAACAATGTGTATTCATGATGATGTTCAAAAACAAATAAGAGCAACAACATATGTGAGTAAAATTCAATTTTAAAAAATTATTTTTTAAATTAAGTTAACTCGAATAATTCGTGAAAAATTTGAGTTCGAGTTTGTCAAACTCGAAAAACCTAAATTTACAGTTTTTGCAATTTAGCCTTTGATTTCCTTTTTTTTCTTTAATCTTCATCCATTCTAAGTCCATTTTTTATTAAATTTGAACCACATGCTCCTAAACCACTATAAAATACCTATTTAGCTCTAATTCATACTTTTGAAAATAACTTTTCTCTTTTTGCTATTTAGTCTCAACTATGATTTCCTCATTTCTTCAATTTCTCCTTCGTTTTAAGTCTTTTCTGACCAAATTTGAGCCACATACTCCTAAACCGTTGTAGAATACCTATTTAACTTCATTTCATATTTTTTAAAATAATATTTTTACAATTTAGCCTCTCAACTTTGTATGATTTTCTCTCTTTTTTAATTTCTTTTTCGTTTTAAGTTCATTTTCGACCAAATTTAAACCACATGCTCCAATAACACTGTATAATATCGATGTAACTTCAATTCATATTTTTAACAAAAAAACATTCTTTTCAAAATTTAACCCCTTACCTTTGCATTTTATTTAATTTGGTCCTTCAATTTATTTTTTGTAAATTGTTTCTTCTCATCAATTCTTTGTCTCCTTTATATTTTTATCAATACTTTATCCTCAATTTTTTTTTCTTTAAAAATAATATAAATATATTTTGGAATTTTAGATATATTTTTTAAAATAAAATTACAAATATTATACACGCGTGTGAAAAAGAATATGTATATGTGTGTGTGCCTTATATGATTAGATAATTCGTTTAAATTATAATTAATACTCCTATGTACTATAACATTATATATAATTATAATTAAATTTGTATAGAAACTTGACAACTCGATTCGAATCGAACAAACTTCAAATAATGTTTGAGTCATAAAATAGGACGTGCCAACTCAAATAACTCAATTTTTTTTACTCGATTCCATCGAATTTCCACCTCTAAAGAAGATTTCACTTCACTTGACTCACAAGTGATTAAAGTTAATGGCTTTTTCTACATTCACGTTCACAAGGGTTGAATTATTATTATTATTATTATTATTATTATTATTATTATTTATTAAGTAGATATATTATATTTTAAGGTAAATATTAAGTTTCAAATTCATACAATGTGAAATAATATAAGTATTCTTATTCACCCTGTCAATTAATGAATTTAGATTAAAATATTATTTTTAATAGAAATGTCAACTAAAACATTATTTTTAACAATATTAATATGATAATCGGTATGAAATTGTGTGTATGCATAATGTTAATTTTTTTCAATATTTGTTTTTGAACATTCAACTTTGAATGTTTTATACTTTTTAAAATTTTAAAAATTAATGATTTAATAAGTATATTTGTTAAAAAAATTGATTTGACTCTTTTAATGCGTTTATATTAATATTTGTATTTATTTATAATATTTTTATGTATTTAAAATATTATAAATTTATGAATAGATATTTTGTTTTGTGTATTTTCTAACATGCTAGTTTATGCCTATTATATTTGTGTTGATTTTCAACTTTTTATTTTATTTTTTGTTATGCCTCATATTTTTAAATATTGCTTTGTGTATTTATGAAGAACACGTTAATTAGTGGGTTGTAATGAAAAGGTAATAAAAAATTAATGTTTTTACCGGCAACCAGTTGGTCTAGCGAGATAAGACGTTATGTCTCTTAAGTAAAGTTAGGAGTTCAAATCTTGGCATAGTGAATGGAGAAAACTGGGTTGCCAGCGTCGCCTCATATTGTGCCTCTGCTAAACCCGATCTAGATTAGTCGCCCAATTAAGACCATCTCATAGATTTTCAAGGCTCTCAGCAAAAACTAAAACATATTGGCCATGTTTGGCGATTAGCGGATAGCTGTTAGCTGATAATGGATTACATTAGCTGATAGTTGATTGCATTAGTTGATTTGACTAGAAGATTGTATTATCTGATTGTATAAAAGTGTTTAGTAAAATTAATTGATAGTTGGTAGTTGTTTGATTATTTAAACAAGCAAAATGACATATAAGGACATGATTATATTCGATACTTATTTGAATACTTTATTAGTTATCAATATTTTGTAGATTAATTAAATTATAAAAAATAATTTTTTAATATAACACTACTAAGCATATTTGAAGGATATACATATTAATTTATTATTTATAAAATTATTTTTAATATAATTTAATTAATTATTAAATTTAAATACAAATATGAATGTGCGAATAAAAAGAAAAAGAATTAATTTAAAATGTTACAATGTAAAGACGTGAGGATGAAGAATTAAAATAGAAAGACGTTAAATTTAGGTTATTTGAAGATTTTTTTTATTATTGTTAATGGTAAAAGGGTCTTTGTTACTCATATGTCAAAACCTCTAATTTTAAAAGGCTCATATTAGCAAACCTTGTTTGATAAAGAGAGATTTGGGCAAAATTTAGAGGTTTGAGGCATAATTAGAGTTTCGACCAGTCAAATTCGCTAATATTGTTGTTTGGTGAATAGCGAATTGAAAGAGCGGATTGAGGTGAAACCACTAATTTTGAAAAAGCCCATAATAGGAGCTTTTGATATTAGAGGTTTGATATTAGAGTTGTAAAGATTCTTTTACCCTTACCAGTTACCAAAAACCTCAAAATAACCTAAATTAAATATTTTCACCCTATTTATAAGCTAATCATATTTATTTTTTTTCTTTTTATCATCACATATTTATATGTGTATTTAAATTTATTAATTAATTAAATTATATTAAAATATTATATAAATAATAAATTAATATATAAATCATTTGAAAATGTTTAGAAAAGTTATATTAAAAATAATTTTATAGATCTAATTAATATTGATTATATACAAAATATTGATAAGTAATAAACTATTCAAACAAGTATTGAATATAATCATGTCCTTATATGTCATTTTGCTTGTTTAAATAATTTAACATCTATAAGCTATCAGTTAATTTTACCAAACACTTTTATACAATCAGCTAATACAATCCGCTAGTCAAATCAGCTAATGTAATATGCTATCCGCTAATTGTCAAACAGGGTCGCAATTTTTTTCTTCAAAATTAGAGGTTTCACCCCTAATCCGCTATTCTAATCAGCTATTCACCAAACATCCAAATTAACAAAGTTGACCGATTAAACCTCTAAAATTACCTCAAACCTCTAATTTTAGCTCAAACTGCTATTTACCAAACATGGTCAACTCTATATCCAATGTTTTTCCAAAAATTATTAAACCCAAAAGCCCAAAATATCTAATATTTTTCTTCTCAAATTTAAAGTAATTGCATTGTGAGTATGATATAAAGCTTAATTTTGAACAATAAATATAAAAAATAGAAGAATATTGTAACATTTTGATGATAGATTGGAGAAAAATATGGAAGATAATCAAAATTTGGAAAAGAAATATAAATTTTGAGATTCGGAATTTTTTTTAAGAAAGCGAATTAATTTTGAGCATTATATTAATTTAATTTTTTATAAATTAAAAAATAAAAAATAAAATTAAGAATAATTAGATTTTGGGGCTAGCTAGTTGGGGGCCTTTATTAGCCGGCCATGCGACCAATGAGTTATATATCAATAATTGTAAAATTTAATATTTTAATAAATATTTTATTAAAAAAGTGATTTAACTGTATTTTAAAGATTAAAATGTTGCTCAACCCTAATTTTTTCTCTCTAACAATCTTGTGCCGCCTGCAGGTTGTTTTAATTTTTTATGTTAGTCGACAATTACTTTGCTATTGGTTGTCGATTGCCGGTGTTTATTACTTTTTTTATTTTTTTTATTTTCTAATAAGAATATCTGCTTTTATGGCACACGTTTTCTCTGTCCTTGTGACACGCGTTTTCTTCCGTCTTTGTGACATATTTTCTTTGTTTTGTAGTTTTGTTTCATTTGTCCTTGTGGCATGATTCAACATACCCTAGCAGTCGATTGTTGCTTGCATAGAGTTTTTAATCAGCTCTAGTTCCTGATTATGATTTTGTCGGTGGTCACGCAAAGGTAGATCCCCACTCGGTTGATGGTTGTTTGCTGATGTAATCAGTCATGGGTTGCGGAACATTCTGCTTGATAGTTTAGATCGCTCATCACACTTTTTTCATCAGTTATGAGTCTCGATTGGATAAAGACAAGGGGATTTAGGAAATTTCTGAATTTTGATGGTATGCTTATATCCCTATAAAAAATTCAATTTTTTTTATTATTTTTGGGTTGTAAAAAAATTGGGTTGAATAGTCTCATTATTTTCTTTCCTAAATACGTTGTAATTGTGATATCTTCTGTGATCATAATAAAAATTCAGTGACCATATTAAAAAAATTAAAAGTTAAATTTAATTAAATTAACATAGAAATGTAAAGGTTACATTATTATTTTAATATAATTATCCTAATGTTTATTTTAAAAAAGAAAAAAATTATCCTAAGCCCCTCAAGCTTTGAAACAAATTGCATAGCATTTATTTTGCAAGTGACAATTGACAGGGAGAATAAATAAAAACCCAGGCACAGACCATTAAAAACCAACAACCCCATAGAAGTAAATAATAGATAAATAGAGACGGCGCAGAGCAATCATTGCATTGCTTTCTTTTCATTTATAACTGTTTCTGCATTTAGAGCTTTCACTATTCTCCCTCCTCTCCTACTTGCCCTCTCACTGTACAATCATGAATCACCCTCATATATATAGCATTCAGTTATATAGTATTATAGCGTATGATATTTTTTTTAATTTTTACACTTATTTTTATTGTTGAATGAGTAATACAGATGAATGAAATAATAGTAAATTATATGAAAATTATAAATTTTACAATGGATCGTATCCATATACATGTGTGTGAAGCAAGTGGAAGTGATTCCATGATGACACGTGGCTAAAAACATCCCTTAATTAAGGTTGCAAAAAGTGTCAGATAGCATTAAACAGGAACGTGCTAGATGAGAAACCTAATCTCTAATGCCCTACATATGCAGCTACAGTGAAGCCATAGATAGACTGGTAGCCTAAATCAATGACCCTAATCCCAAATTTCTCCATCAGCCTCCATTGGTCAATTCTCCCCCCCACCTGTGTACCTTCCTTCAACCATCAAACCCAATAGGCAATGCCGTGTGAGTTTCTACCTGCAGCTGCAAACATTAGAGGCTGCTACCCCACCACCACGACTTGGATTTCACTTCAGGGCTTCTTTCAGTTTACCAATTGCCAGTCCAACATTTCGGACTTACCATGTTACCAAAGACATGCATGTTATGTTAGTACAGAACCAGGTTGATGAAACATTGGAACATTACCAAAGCAAGAAAGTAGTGTCAAGTGTGAAAGCTGAAGCTGACAAAGTTAGGAAAGGGTGGCCAAAACTGTTGTTGATAATGAAATGCCAAAAACTGTGCTGTTGAGTCAAATCCTTGCATTTGTCCTACTCATATGGCCATTTACAAAACCAGCTCATTAACTATCAATTAATTAACCAGTACTGATAAAATAGTAAATACCCAACAGATGTTAAGTGACACTGAGCATGTACTTCCATTCCAATTTTCACATTGATCGAAGTAGTAAATCATTATGATGATTAAGGATATGATGTAACATTTATCATCCGATTTAATGAAGTGAGAGTGCTTCTTTATGCTTCTTTTTATTATTATGAAAGTGAAGCTTTAAGGAAATCCCTCAACTTTTTTTTTATGATGAAAGGATGTTTACTTGCAAGAGAGAGCAATAGCAATAGCATTGGTTTTGCCTTTGCTTTCGTGTGTGAAGAAAAACTTAAATGCTGGTTGCAGCACGGAACCGGCTTTTTGGCTCTTTGGGAATGAAAAACAAAACCCATTGCTGCTGCAGATACCATACAACCATAGCTATTCCTTTGTCTTTCTCTCTGGTGAAGGATTTATGATGAGATGAAGTTATCAGAAACCAATCATCAAACATGTCATAACCTCAGGCGTATCCTTATCCTCCTCTTTCTTTTCAATTAAAGTTGGGATTTTTAATGGCAAATGATATAGTTTAAGCTCACTACAACTAATTTACTCAGTATTCAACTGGGAACTGGCTAAGGATTTTGTTACAGTATTGGAAGAAATATACTACTCCTACATGTTTGTTGAATCATTTGACACACGTGGAGTTGATAATGGACACTTTTTGTATGGTCGTTCCATGCACATTCACTTCTTTCCATATCTCTAGAATTCTAATTATTTTATTAATTTTTTAATATTATAATAATTGTTTTTTTTTTAACTTTCTCTTAATGTTCTCTCCAACGAGGAGAGTCTATAAATATAAATGGGGTCTGTAAGCAAAGGAGCGTGCTTGCCTCCACACTTCTCTCTCTCTTTGTCTCGGAGTCCACTTTTCTGTTGGATTAAGCAAACAAGGGAACTTGATCACAACAATATCTGGAAATGGATACGGAAGGGAAAGTTGTGAACTCAAGATTCAAGAGGGTGTGTGTTTTCTGTGGAAGCAGCACTGGCAAGAGGGAATGTTACAGAGATGCTGCTGTTGAATTAGCCCAAGAATTGGTACGTACGCCCGAACACCTACCTACCACATGACTATCTCAAGCCTGACTCTTTCTTTTTCATGCTAGTTCTAAGGGTTATTTGTTTTTGTTGTTTTTGAAAGGTGGCAAGAAAATTAGACCTTGTTTATGGAGGAGGGAGCATTGGGTTGATGGGTTTGGTTTCACAAGCTGTTCATCAAGCTGGAGGGAATGTTCTTGGGTACACTTATCTATCTCTATAGTTGTTGTTTTTTCTGAGTACCATGTGTTCCATTTATTGACACCATGGAGTTTTGTTATGTTGGATGTTTAACAGGATCATTCCTATAACTCTGATGAGCAAAGAGGTCTGCAAACCAATTTCTTTTTCTCCTTTTCATATTTCCCATTTTATGAACTTCTCTAGGTTCTGATTGATGTCTTGAGAATGTCTGTTCTCTGTTGCATGTGGAGCCACAGATAACTGGTGAAACGGTTGGGGAAGTGAGACCAGTAGCCAACATGCACCAAAGAAAGGCAGAAATGGCCCGCCACTCTGATTGTTTTATTGCCTTACCAGGTCCCATCTCTCTTTATAATACAATATCCATTCCACCACGTACATTTCCCCCCATGAGAGCTCACTTATGCTCTCTTTGTTTTGTTTCAGGTGGATATGGAACTCTTGAGGAGTTGCTGGAAGTGATAACTTGGGCACAGCTGGGGATCCATGACAAGCCTGTAAGCAATGAATTTGCCTACCATCTTTTGTTTCCAATGATGATTTCAGTGCCCTTTTGGTTCCTTTGTTTTGAAACCTAACTTTTCTTTCCGAAAATACACAGGTAGGCTTGCTGAATGTCGATGGCTATTACAATTACCTACTGACTTTCATCGACAAAGCCGTGGATGATGGCTTTATCAAGCCTTCCCAACGCCACATCATTGTCTCTGCACCAAATGCCAAAGAACTGGTCCAGAAACTTGAGGTGGGTTCTTTATTGCCTACAACTGGTATTCCCTTCACTTGTTTTTTGTCATCAAACGTTTGTTTGCTAACAAAACGAGGCTCATATATAGAATAGACAGTCTGGTTGTTTTGTTAAAAGGAATCTTTTAGTTTACTTTCTTGGGGTCCTTTTTATTTCCAGTTCTTTGTTTGCTTTTAAATGGTTGCACTGGTTTGTTTTGGTTAGGATTACGTGCCTGTGCGTGATGGAGCCATAGCCAAGGCAAGTTGGGAGGTTGAGCAGCAGCAAGTGCCGCAGCAGGTGGGGTTCAATGCCACTACTTTGCAGACTCAGGTCGCTCTATAGTGGAGAAACATGGTGGAAATCGAATAAAGATGTTTAAGCTATGATTTTTGGGTCAAACACCAACCTTACCATATGGTAAGGTTTGGATGACAAGAAGATGAAAGAGAAGACAGTAACAAAAAGGGTGTTTTCTTTTTGTGGGTTGCTAATTTCTAAGCTCTTTAGTAATTCTGGTATCTATAATCATGTACAAATATGATAGAAAGAACAAGCAGCAAAATCCAAAAATCAGCAGCTTTTCAATTATATGGATGTCAATGCACAAAGAGCATGCATTAGACTTTGCTAAATGCCAGATAGTTTCACAACTTGTTCTCTATTTGTTCTGTCAGTTTCTTTATGCTACTGTTTTGGTCATGGTGAATGATGATGATTAATCATAGACAAAAAAAAAAGCTGGGGAACTCTGGTTTTGGTCTAGTAAACAAATTGTGTCTGAGATTGATCAGAGTTTCTGAAGCACATTACTGCTACAAACTCAAGCTCATTTGCAGGTACTACAGGGAATTTTCAAACTAATAGCTATGAGCATATAATTTCAATTGTAAACTGTACAAAATAAGTTGAAATTTACACAAATACTGGGGGGTAAGAAAAAGAGTTCCATAGACTTTGGCTCGGATGGGACATTTAGTGGAAAGTTTCATGTTTTTGTTTCTGATGTGATGGTTTCTATGCAATTCCATCAAGCAATATAGAGTTGATTTCCTGTATGAAACTGTGTCCTTGATAATGAATGATCTGCCACAAAACATGCCAAGCTTTTAGCTAAACTTCTGGTCCAAGCCTAACATGATAAACCTAACCTTTTCTTTTCTCTACTTGAACCGGTAAATAATACCAGAAAGTCATTAACTTGAATTGGACTCCGCCTATATCAATCTTTATTTAACTAATCGAATTTCTTATCACTCGATCCAAGCAAGAATAATGTGGTTTGGGAGGTTGGCGACTCTTGCCTGGTCCAAACAAGAAAAAGAGGGATTGGTTGGTCGGAAGAAGCATGTTATCATCAGGTTCAGGTTATGGGGCAAGGCGACAACAACAGTTGGGGACCGGTTTCAGTTTTCCTACAGCCCTTTTGTGGCTTTGGGGAAATTAAGACAATGATGATACAAATGGAGGGGGTGGCCATGACCGTGGCCGCCTTTAAAAATTTGTCAAAAGTAGACACTGTGATAGCTGTTGTTCATCAACTCGAGGGCAGAGGGGGTTAATAGTTGCTGCAACTCAAAACCTGGGGGGACCATGCTCCTTATTCCATACAAAAGTAAACCATGTAGTATTTTTAAATCTCTCAAAATTGCAAAATAGCTTATATTAAACTTATATTTTTTGCATATTATATTTTAATTAATTTTAGAAGTCCTACTCAGGAAACTATAAAGTTGGGGGGTGACATGGTGAAATAGTTTGGGGAGCAAATAGTAATAAAAATTCAGATGTCAGGTTGACTGAAGAATATAGAGAGGACATGGCCTGATGTGAAACACACAATCCTTTCACCTAAATGCTATGATTATTGATTACACACCAAACCCGACCCACCCCCCATTACCTTACCTTCTAACATTTCACGTTTTCCTTCATTTTCCACCTTGCTAGGATCATCATTTTTGAAATTATTGTATATTTGAATGGAGGGAAGGTGGTGGTCATATTGACGGGGTCAAATTTAAAATTAATTTTTTTATTTACATATCATATTATTTTATTAACGGATTAACATAGTTTAACGGTCGGTGACCGAAATATTATACTTTGAAAACATAAGTGACCTACTTAATATTTTTTCAAATTTATTGACCAAAATAAAACACCCTTAAACAAAAGGAACCGCCCGTAAAGATTACCTAAAATTTATGTAAATACTTTTAAGAAAGCTTAAGGAAGTTGACACATAATTAATGTTTAAAATTCAGTAATTCTTTTTTTATGAAAGCTAAAGTAATTACAAGTAGTATCTGTTCTAAATATACTCTCAACCATTTGACAATGAACGCTCAATCACCCTGCTGCAGCTGCTGGTGCACGAACCCGTGACCTCTAGGAACAACAATCGTTCCTTAACCACTGAGGCAAGTTGGTTCGTCCTAAAATTCAATATTCTAGTTGAGAATAAATTTAAATATAAAAATAAATATGAAATTTATAAAGTATATAAATATTGAAAGTTAGGTTTTTAATTTAGTATTATACAGTTAATTTAAGTGAAGATACCTGTAGAAAACTGTTGATAAACCCGACTTAAATGAAGCGTCCTTGTAGAAAGACTATTCAGTTCAAACTCCAAGTCCAAAACCAACCAATTTGTCAACTATCTAACTAACTAGCTGCCCCATTTTATGGCGAAATCTTGGGGGTGTATGTTTGTTCATTAGATAGGTTTAGATAAATTATAACTAAATTATCCAAAATCCATTTCAAATCAATTGGTTCACAGATCAAACTCACTTCCTATTTTGTCTGCTTAAGTTGTTTTTTTTAATTATTATTATTATTTATCAATGAGACCTTAATTGTAAAATTAAAGTTTTTGAAACTTACCAACAACTAATTGATCTAGTAAAACGAAGTACTAGATCCCTTAAACAATATCAGAGGTTCGAATTTTGAGATTGTGGATAGAAAAAACTGGGTTGGGAGGGTCGCTTTATAATAAATACCTGTAAAACTCAATCTAAATTATTCGAGCAGTGGATCAAAAATTAGTGATTAAAAAAAGTCTTCGTAACTTTTAATGTTTCCGAAAATTACTTTTCTTATGTGCTCGCACACAAAAATATTTGAATAATTTTATTGAATAAAAAGTAATTAAAAAGTTAACTCAATGGAAATAGAAAAGGTTAATCGCACTATACATCTTCAAATAATCTCTCAGATTCTAAATTGGTGAATAAATTCGAAATATTTTAATTGAACTTTTTAAATATCAGTATTATATAAAATAATGTTATTTTCATTAGTCTAATCATTAATTTAGTAGTTAAAAATGCCAATTCAATCATAACGTGAAATGTACTTAAAATGTGCATCAAATCAAACTTTATCTCGAGGACAATTTGGAGCTAAAATGTTAAAGAAAATCAACCTTTGTCAAAAATTTAGGAGGCTAATACTGTTTTTTAAGCTGGATTCAAACTATCATACAATCCGTTCATATATATATATATATATATTTGAACAAGATAAGCCGGCATTCATTAAAGAAAAAAATAAAATACGAAAAACTACAGCAGAAGCAGAAATACAAAGGAAGCACAAAAGGTCAAAACAAACTCTATGAAGAAAAAAAACCAAACAACAAAAACATCACAAAAGTAGAATCACACAACATAAGTATTACTAACGAGGAAGACTCATTAAGCCACCACAACCGGTAAGAGAAGCCGAGACAAGAACAAGCCAACAAATTTAAATCTTCACTGCATGTCATTTTTAGGGTCATAGAAAAGTAGGCACACTTGAAGAAATGCAAAGAGGAAATCAAACACTATCACCACGTCGAGATTTAAGAATCGTTCGTGACTGACAGACAAATAGAAAGAAACATAGTCAAAAAGCTAAGCCATCGCTCTTTTGTCAACGAAAACTAAGAAAAGAAGTTGAGAGCCTCTGTCGTTCCTACCGGTGTCGCCTTCGTTGGAAGGGACACCCTATCCAACCATCTAACGACGTCCTGAAAGAAAATTTTAAAGTTAGATAGTAAAACTCCTATCGAGAAAGAACAAAATAGGAAAATGACAGCAAAACGAGAGAGAAATGAGTTATTCGAATGTATATGCATAAGAGAAGAAAACAAAAAGGGTCGAACGATTTTTGACAAAACTGGAGCCGTCGAAAAATATCAACCTCGTACATACAAAATGAGAGAGAAACATAGGTTATTGGAGAGAAACAAGAAAAAAGATAAACAATTCACGTATATTTATAATTTGATAAATATTTAAATATGCTTACATTAGATTTGAATTGATGTTTAACACCTAAACTAATAAATAGGTTAACATAACCCAATTAATAGAATGATAAAATTTTGAGGATTCAACTAGAAGTCTTTGATGTTTGGGACCAATTTAGAATGTGATCCATAATCTGATGAGCTAATGTGTTAATAATACAAATTAAAGTTGTAATTTGATTGATTGTAAGTTTTGTAACCTACATAAGAAATTGATATTAAGTTTAGTGATTTAATTTGATGAAATTAAAGGTCAGTTACCCATATTAAAATTGATGTTTAGTTTAATGACTCATAACGAAATTACCCTGTTTTTATATTCTTTTACTCGCTAGACTGGGCCTCGGATTCCCGTTTACTTGGCCCCTGATCTGTTTTGATATTAAACATCTCAAAGCGTATTTCCTTAATACTGTTTTGATATTAAATGTGCATCAAATCATAATTTTATCTCAGAGATAATGATTATTTTTTTGTTATCATATATTTATAATGTGATCGAATATTTAAATATGCTCTATTAGATTCGAGCTAATGTTTAACACCTAAACTAATAAATAAGTTAACATAAGGACTTGATTAATATAATGGTGATATTTTGAGGATTCAATTAGAAGTCTTCGATATTTGAGACCGATTTAGAATGTGATCTATAATCTGATAAGCTAATGTGTCAATAATACAAATTTAAAGTTGTAATTTGATTGATTGAAACTTTTGTAACGTACATGAAATTCGATATTAAGTTTAGTAATTTTATTTGATCAAATGTTTAAATATGCTCTACTTTAGGTATGTGACTCACATTAAAATTGAAGTTAAGTTTAGTGACTCATAATGAAATTACCCTATTTTTTATATTATTTTACCCGCCAGATTAGGCCTCGGATTCCTGTTTCCTTGGTCCCTGGTCTGTTTTGATATTGGGCTTTCAGATTAGGTCTTGAGACAGCCTACGACAATGCCATTTCCTTTAAATTGGGCTCTTAAGATTTGTATTTTGATTATAATATAGTATATGTATTATGTATATTATTTTCAATCTTTTAATAATATATTGTATAGACAAGCTACTCAAATTCGAATCATCAGTGTATAACAATATATTTTTATTGGCACCACACTGTAGATTCGGCTCTCGATAATTTAAACATGGCGGAGTACTAGATAAAAGAAGCTTCCCATTTTATTAAATATTATTCGTTCAAAGACTAAATCAACAGTGTCATAGCTAATCCAACAAAGTTGGATCAATTCACTGTTTTGACACATTTTTAAACACATAAGAAGCTCATGTTTACTGGTTCATTTGAAGCAAAAGCTACATCGAGTCCATGGACACTCCATTCCCGAAAGGCCTTTGGTTGTAGCAGTCGAGATTATTGCCATAGCTAACTCCGAGTATGTCACAGTACCTCTTATAGAACCCAATCCGGTCCTCCACCTGTGCATTCCAACCCCTACCACATTCGAGCCCTCCATTGATGATATTTGTGATTACACCGTACCCCGGAACCCGACCTGCTGCCTGATCGCTACCGGAGGGTGACCACGCACCGACGATCACATTGTGGCAAGAAGGCTTTGGCGATTGCGCGGTCATCCAAAACCAAAACGCTGACTTGAAGGAAATTGTAGCATCAGTTGCTAGTAGGTCGGGGTTGTTTAACAAGTCCACCCCTATGGCCCTTCCACATTGCCCATAGTTATAGTTCCTGGAACAACAGAGTTGATTAGTCATTACAACAATGTCGAACATCTCACCATAAATATATTATTTCGAGAGATCGAAACGAACCATGAAAGTTGCATGGGACCCCGACCAAAATATTGTCTACCAGAGGCACAAGGGTAGGTTGGATCCGGTTGGCAGTAACTTGAAGGGGGATTCTGTTCCCTATTGAAGCAGTATCCCCATGAATAGGGACCATCCGGTGCAGTCGGCCATCCACCTGCAACATCGATCATCAAATTAAACTCATCGAAAACACGGTGAACATCGAGTAATCAACGTTCGAGACGGACTAATTAATTACCGGTAGTTTCATGTGAAGTTTGGGCCAAGAAAGCGGCTATTTCCCTCTTGCGAGTATTTTGGTCACCGGTCGAGGCGAAGGCAGGGTAAGAACTGGCAGCAGCAATGAAAGCATCGTACGTATAGAAGTTACGTGCAGGACAACCCCCGTCGTTTCTATGCAAAAGTATCCGATTGAACAAATCTCTCGATATAAGACTAGTTAGTCCACCGGGCGGTACAGGGGTTGGACCACCAGGGGTGCACTGACTTTGGCAACCATCTTTGCAGTAGGGATCGGTGTCGCCGCACCAACCGAATTGACTACAACATAGGCCACCGGGGCAAAGAGCACCACCTGCTTGCCTCCCACACTGCTCGGCCGATCCTATGACTACATAGGACAAGAACAAAAGGAAAACAGACAAGGCTTGAAGAAAGCTCATTTTAAATTTGGTTTTGTCGATGTGGGATGATGGACGATTGGAAGGATGTACATATATAGTGGGAGTGATGGTGACCGATTGATTATTTCTTCGCTGTTGAAATTCGGATAGAATTATATCAGTAAACTTACTCATTACTCTACACTTGAATTTTAATCAATCGAATTTTTAATTTTTAGTTTAAACATCGGTATTCAATTCATTTGTTGACTAACTCGGATAGGATACTGTAGATGTCTATTATGGGGTAACCCTCCTAACTCAATTTTTTCATTTACAACGTAAGAATTTGAACCCCTAACCTCGCTTAAAAGATTTAGTATCTCATCTCATTAGACCAACTAATTATTGGTCCGATTTTTTTTTATTACATGTTTGACTTTTCAAACTTGCGATGTCAGATTTAGTTTCTCATCTTATCTTTGTTAACTAAAAGTTGGAAATTAAGGGCATGAGGGCGGCTATTGAATCATGTTAACTTCTTGCACATGATTTCTTACGTAGGGCCAACATTAATTAATACCGTAGATCTGGAGTCGCTTCTGTCTGTGAGTGACAAACAGATAATGAATTGTTAAAAGGGTTAGTTACATAAATAATCATTGATCTTTAGGGTGTTTGCATTTTAGCTACCAAACTTTTAAAACTTGTAATGCAATCATTAAATATTTAGTTCGTTTTCACCATGATCTTTTTCATCAATTATCGTTAAGAAATGCTGAAGTGGCGCGTTAAAGTCATCTTCTTCCCCCAAAACTTTTAAATTCTCAAACTAATAGCAGTTGTCGAGCTCTCTTCGCCTGTGTCATTATTGTCTAATGTCATTTTGATTGTCTTCGACACTAAACACAATATCCTCCATACTCAAAAGCTTCCCCATCATTTCATACAAACCAGACTCAAAACTACTCTATTCTACTCAAAAAATCAAAGGAGCACAAAACAAATTTAAGAAAAATCAACAAAATAAAAAAACGTGTTGCAAAGAAAATCTCAATTTGTGATATTCTTTGTATCGTAGATGATAGTAAAAAGTGTATGATGAGTGGATTATTGTTGGAATTGAAGTAGTCATTTAATATTCGTCCAATTTCATTTGCAAGATTTCTATGACAAAATTGTGGATAGAATGTGTAAATTTTAAATTTTTTCATCAATTGCCACGTGTCAGTTCCGTCACTCTATCTTTAAGTTTTTAACGACGGTGGTCAAAATAGGTTGATTTTATAAGTTCGGTAGTCTGATTGACGATTTCTATAGTTCGGTAGTCCAAATAAGTATCCCTAATATGTTTGGTGGTCAGTGGAGTAGTTTTCCAACTTTAAATTGTGTTAGATGGAATTAAATTTTTGTCATTACATCTTTTCTTCATTCGATCAAAGTTTCATTTTGATGAATTTTGCAATAAGAAAATAAAAGTTGTTACAATTTAATGGGTTTGAATGGTGAGGGAGTTTCGATTGTGTTTGAGACTTGAATGAAATGATGATAAAGCTCTTGAGTATTGTGAGTGTAAAATTTAGTGACAACGACGATAAAAAAGAACTTCAGACGATAGTAGTGCAGATAAAAGGAGGCTGAAAACTATCATTAATTTGGGAAACTTAGTATTTTTGTAGAAGAAGATAATTTTAACGTGTCATGTCAAATTTCTTAATGATTTTTGACAATAATGATTGTAATGAGAGTGAATTAAAATTTTATGACCAAAATTCAAATACTTTAAAAATTGAATGACTATTTATGTACTTTTAACCTATTAAAAACCAAAATGAATACGATCGCTACCCTACCTACTTGCCCTTCTCCCCACGTCCCGGGCTTTTCACCAAGCTTCCAACAAAGTCATTGTCTTTATTTAATGGTTTTGCATACTTTTCAAAGTCATTACAATTTCTTTTATATATACACATACTATCTATACATTCAAATAAAAATTAAGGGGAAAAAACAATGGTATTGGGTGGTCAAAATTTTCTTACTTCTTTATCCTTTGCCCTAGGTCTTAAGTTCTAAATTTAAAAGAAGTACTTTTTTTCTATTTCTTAAGTTCTGAGATTAATTTTTAACAAAAATAGTATCCTTTCCTTTGTTAAAAAAATGAATTACTCAAAAAAATAAAAAATAAGGGCCGATGCATTCTTTTTTACAAAATAAGTTCAGAAAATGTCTTATAGGTTGAGATTTAAATTTTGAAACACATTATATTTTTTAAAAATAATTGAATGAATAAAAACCAGTTAAATTATATTTTGATTTAGCATTTTTATTATTATTTAAGTCTTTTTATTCGTCAACATTACCTGTTAGTATTTATTTATCAATATTATCAGTTAATCAAGTGTCAACTTAATTGTGAAAAAAATAAAGTTATTTTTTAAATAATAATTAATGTTATCATAATGGTGTTTCTTTTACATTTATTTTGGGTAAAATACTTAAGTCACCACTCAAGTTTGTTCTCTGACCTATTTTGATCAGAACTTTTAAAACGATCAATTTACTTACTCAACTTTATTTTTTGACTTATTTTAATCACTCTAAATTAATTTATTAATATTTTGAGGTGACATGACATATTTTATTATTATTAAATATAAAAAATTATAAAATAAATATATTTTATTTATTATTAAATACAAAAATAAAAATCAAACCTTAAACACCCAAAACCCATCTTGTTTTCCACTATTATTATTTTCCACGCCACCACTCTCTCCGCCGCCGACCGCGTAATCACCCACCGGCCACCACCTCCCCTTTTTCTACCGTTTCTACATTAGTCGTTAAGGTCCATGAATTGGTTTCCTCATTGAAGACCCTGCATCAATAGGCTCAGAGCCATGAATTGGTCCACTAACAGTGGAAAGTGGAAACAACAACGATATCATCTGAAGCACAAAGTTCAGTCTTTTTAACACAAAAGGTCTTGATTTGTGGAAAACTTTGAGACTTAGAAGTGAGATTTGGTTGTTTAAGTGAATTTAAGAAGTGGGTATTAAACCTTAGGAAAGAAGATGAATTGGCGGTGGAAACCAGCATGGTTGAACCAGAAGGAGGGGAGGTGGCGGGTAATGGCGCCGTCGGCGGCAGAGGCTGCGAAGGGAGTAGTGGCGTGGGAAGTAAATATGGGAAATAATACAGGTTTGGGGTAAATAAAATATTTTTATTTTTATTTTATATTATTTTTTATACTTAATAATAATAATAATATATGTCATACCACCTTAAAATATTAATAAAATAATTTAGAGTAATTAAAATAGGTAAAAAATAAAGTTGAGTAAGTAAATTGATTGTTTTGAAAGTTCAGTGATTAAAATAGGTCAGAGAGCAAAGTTGAGTGTTGATTTAGGTATTTTACCCTTTGTTCTTTAACTACCGGTTGAATAATTTTTTTTGAACCAATAAAATCGATAGTTTTATTGAATAAAAAGATAAATATCTGAAATTATCATAAGAGTTAACTAAACAAAAATGATTAATCTAATATTTTTTTTAAATTATTATAGTGCACAAACTAGACATTTAAAGATAAAATTAGACAAAATAAAAAAAATAATTAAAAATTCAACCAAACAATTCGATAGATACAAACAAGCATTATTATCACTTATAAAAAAATTGTTGAATAAATTCTAACAAATATATCTTTTATATAAAAATATTTTTCACTCATATTGCAAGCATGATAAAGTCTACTCTTATGTATTGATTTTTTTTAAAGAAAGTATTACAAATATTATTTGAACTAAACAAATAATTAATCCGCTACTTTTGAAACGTTGAACATTATTATGGAAACCAAGATTTAAAGTTGGAGGACAAATTATAAATATTTGGAAGTGCAAGGATAAATTTATAAATAAATTAATTTTTAAAGAAATAAATAAAAGGACAAAAGTAAAAATAAAAAATTCCTCAAAGATGAATTTTTTTTTTTGAATCTGATCTGAATACTTCTTAAGAAAAACCAGACCTAATTTAAAAATCCAACTATATTAAATCAGATCGGATTGAAACGGATAAGGTTTTTTTTTATTATTATTACCATCCTACGTGGGTGTTAGTGTTAGTATTTCCACGCACCGACAAAACTGAGTCGTGAGGAGATTTTGGCAGTCATGCCCATGCATGCATCCAGAGCGAGAGGCGGCTTTTGGTCGTAATATATAAAATATTGAATTCATAGTCCATAGTCTAAAGATGATAAAATTAGGTTATTATTGGTGGTGCCTTGCACTTAATAAATACCATCGTCATCTCCTAAACAAATCAACCAACACTCCACCCCCAAATATTTTCGTCCACATTACCGAGCAATCAAGACACCTTGCACTTAATTTATATTTATACATATGAAGCCGCGTGTTTTTGATATAATCATTGGTATTTTACTTTTAAACGATTATAATTTTTTTATATTACGTAAGAAATTTAACGGGAAATTTAACGGTTCATTCCGCTTAATTAATTGATTGTTAATACATAAAGCAGCGTTAATTATATTAAAACATTTCTTCTTCCTAATTTATTATGGATAAATATTCTGTACACAGACGGTGGAAACTTTAATTTCCACAAGCGCCTTAATTTTAGGGTATAGAAAGTTAGTTTAGGGTATAGGGGTTTAAGTGTAAGAGGTTAGAATTTAGGGATATTTGTTTCAATTTAAGGTTTATGATTATAATTTAGGGTTTATAGGCTAAAACCTAAATCCTCACCATATTACCCTAGAAATTAAACCCTAACCTATAAACCCTAAATTATAACCCTAAACCTTAAATTGAAACAACTATCCCTAAATTCTAAACCACTACACCTAAACTCTAAACTAACTCCCTATACCCTAAAACTAAGGCGCTTGTGGAAACTAAAGTTTCCACCTCCTGTGTACATAATATTTATCCATAATAAATTAGGAAGAAGGAATGTTTTAATATAATTAACGCTGCTTTATGTAAGCGCCTTAGTTTTAGGGTATATAGAGTTAGTTTAGGGTATAAGGTTTAGGGATTTAAGTGTAGGAAATTAGAATTTAGGGATATTTGTTTTAATTTGAGGTTTAGGGTTATAATTTAAGGTTTATAGGCTAAAACCTAAATCCTCACCATATTACCCTAGAAATTAAACCCTAACCTATAAAGCCTAAATTATAACACTGAACCTTAAATTAAAACAACTATCCCTAAATTCTAAACCCTTACACCTAAACCACTTATTTCTACAATATGTCGAATTATATATCCCATTTGAAACCCTTTTGTTTGTTTTGGATATGCCACGGAAAAAGCACAACCAAGATAGATAACTAACACCGAACAAAAATCTTCTTCTCCTAATCATGCTCATTTCTATACTTACACTAAAAATCATTAAAAATTAAATTATAACTCTAAATTTCACATCTTAAATTTTAAATTATATACCCTAAAATACATTATACCCTTAATTTCTTATACTTTAATCAGAACCCTTGATCTTAAATTTTAAACTCTAAACTTATTTTTTTTAATAGACACAAAAAAAACACATAATTTAGGGAAGAAGATTTCCATCCAATAACACCATCACGTCTTTTGTCTCTACATATTTTATTGGACCGCTACTTTACAAATCAAAAGTCTTTTCCCCTTTTTATGAATAAATTATTAGTTGAAGTTATATTTTGAAATCATAACAAAATCACTTTGATTTGAATTGGTTTTAAAATTATTCACGATTATTATTTTAGATTTTAAAAATTCAAAGTAAAATTGAACTGAATCGAATTCAACAGTTTGATCCATCATTTAAAAAGAAAATTAAAAAAATGTTTTTTCTATACAAAATACAGAAAATGAAAGTTAACTCTATGATCCTTGGATGAGCCAAACCGCTTGAATCATCATGTAGCACTCGCAGAACCTCATCTTGATAACACGTATAAACCTATCAAATATTTATTTATTTTTGCACTATAGAAAAATATAAACTCTCTCGATTATATTGTAATTTTAAATATAAAGTGTTAAATTTATTGTATTATTTTAAATTAAGGTCAAATTAATAGAATATATAAGTTTTATGGATTAAAATTGTTATTATATCAAACTTTTGTTTCAAATTTAATAATATAATGAATTGTTTGTTACAAAACTTTAATTGAGTGATATGTTTCTTTCTAAAACTATAATTGTGTGACTGAATTGTTATTTTTAGAAGAAAAATGACATGTTTGTCCCTAAACTTATAATTAAATAATTGAATTGTTACTTTTAAAAGAATAGTGATATATTTGCTACCAAACATATATAGACCTCTCATGTATTTTATCCTTGTAACTTTTTATAATCGGAGACTAAAATAACACCTTGTATTCAGATGATTATTTATGTCTTTTATCCTAGAAAATGGGTAAAGTTTATAACTGGTCACTAAATTATCGATTTTGTTATAAAATGGTCATTGAGCCCTAATTTTCGTTAAGAGGGGTGACATGACAGTTTGAGTAAAATTGTTTAATAGCACAATTAGTCCTCTATATTTATACATAATTTGGTCCTAATTTGAAAAAATAGGGTCATTATTAACAAATTCTATCAATTTAGTTATATTTTTTATTAGAAATAATTTAATATTTTTTACTCAAACCAGATAGTGACACATATATATTAAATATTAATAACGAACCTAAATATTTAATATATATGTGTCAGCATCTTGTTGGAGTAAAAGTAATAATTATTTCTAATAAAAATAAGACTAAATTGATAGAATTTATAAATAATGAGTCTAAATTTATTTATTTTTTTCAAATAAAGACTAAATTAACCGAATGTATAAATATATAAGACTAAGTGTGCTATTAAACAATTTTACCCAAACTGATATATCACCCCACTTATCGACAGTTAGGGCTCAATGACCATTTTATAATAAAATCGATAGTTTTAATAACCATTTTGTAACAATTGAAAGTTTGATGACCAAAATGAATACCGAGACATAATTTACCGGCAATTTATAAATTTTACTCTAGAAAAAAAATACGAGGCCCCTGTGTGGTCACTTCATTCCAACTCACAATCATTTTACTTAAGGGACCATAATTGGGCTTCACAGACCCAATATGTTGCTTTCTTTCTGACAAAGGATACTGATGGCGAACAATTTTTGTCAAATTGTGTCCAGTGACCAACTCCAAATTGCCTGGTCTCCCTGTTAACATAATTTTTTTTTCGCTCACAATTTTCCGGGTCATGTTTTAGTGAGGTTTCATCGTTGTTTATTTCCAGATTTCAGGTTTGCACGACCGGCATTGCAGACCTGTCACACCTACCGACGTACATGCAATGTGGCCGCTTTTTCTCGTCTGCAATCCTGTAGGGTGTATGTAGCCATAGTTATAATTAGCAAAATTATTGAAGAATCAGCACATGCATCACTGGAATCTTGTCCAACATATGTTCAATACTATATGAGAAGAGGAAAGAAGCACAGTGCCACTCGTGCACAATATTTAATGCTTCATTTCTTTAAAACAAATGTTGTTATAAATAAATTGTTTACAGATTGTTTTGGTGTGGGGTGGGAGACATTGAGCAAACATGGGCATCAAAATTATTGAGATTTGGAAGAGGATCACGTTGGGAGTCATGGAGGTTGCCTTGCAGATGAGATTCCTTCTGTCTCCCCTATTCCCAATATTTAATGCTTCATTTCTTTAATCCTGTAGGCTGTATGTAGCCGGTTTCACAAAAGAAGCTAAGGAATACTTGGCTTCAAGGAAGAAAGCAAAGAAATCTATAAACAAATCTTTGAAAGTTTGTAAATCTGGCTTTACTCAGTTAGAAAACGACGGTGAAGCCACTTTTAGCATGCTGAGAGAGGTAGAAGGAATAACCTTCACAGTGTTTGAATCTCTCTTTTCCTATATCAGTGGGACAAAGATGGAATCAAAATCTACCAAGTGGTCCTTGGTGTCCAAGTTGATGAGCTCCAAACGTGTAACATGCGATGGAGAAGCAACGGAAACCAACGGATTCGAAAAAGTGGATGCAGTTTTGTGCGCTCTCATTGGTAACAAGACCAGGAAATCTGCTAAAACCGGCAGCGATGATGCACAACTTGAGTTGCAGAAATTGGAGTCAAGCAGTCGAGATCTTGAAGATGGAATGGAGTGCTTGCTGAGGCTCTTGATCAAAATTAGAGTTTCTGTTCTCAACATCCTTAGCCAATAGGCATTAGCCTGAAGAAAATTATATTACCATAAGGGGAAATAAGTTCTCAATTTTGCTGTATATAATCGTATATAGTTAAAAAATACATGTATACTTGATCTGATCATAAATGAATACAATTTTGATGAACAAATCTTCATCTTTCTTTAGCATATACATTTGTTGTTTATTCTCTGGCTTGTACGGTAACATACTTATATCATCGTATAAAGGAATTTCTCAGCCTTTTGTTTCTTTTTGTGTAATAATCTCAGTTACAGTTTCTTGGAATATATCAGCTTTAAAATGTTAAAAATCCAAATCAGGATTGTTTAAGGACTCTATGAGAGTAGCAGATGGAGATTACTCATGTTTCTTGGAAATCTTCAACCTCGCCGTATGTCATCTGCTGCGTGTACATTAATTTGTTACTTACACCCAAACCCCCCCATCAGCACGGTGTAGTAATATATAAAATATCATATTAAACAAAAGAATGAACCTATGAATATGATTAAACAGAAATGCCACACGTTTGAAAGTTGAACCTATGAATATGATTAATCATTTAACATCATTAATCCACTGTAGTATTAGGCCTTATGATTGAGAGTTGGAAAGAAGAGACCACAAGGGCCTCATCTCTGTTGCAGTAAATGAATTTTGTCATCCCTGCAGATGCATTATAGCCTTGACAGACAATCCAGAATGTTGTATAGCTAGGTCGTAATTTTATGTTGCTTTCTTTTTTACTACGAGGGATAATATTGTCCAACAATTTTGTCAATGTGTCCAAGTCCCGTTGTAGTGGCAAGAACAAGATACGGAACAGCAAGGCTTAAATGCTGTACGTACCTAAGAAGCTTTTGTTTTCAGAACTCAAGTTTGCAACCAGCCTTGCAGTCCTGTCTCACCTACCGGCGTGCATGTAATGTGGCCTCTTTTTTCTCGTCTGCTATCCTGTAGATATCTTTTATAATTAACAAATTATTGAAAAACCAGCATAAGCATCACCGCAATATTGTCCCCCATAAAAGGTTTTCAAGACTGCATGAGAGGTGACAAAGGCCATGGTGCCACTCGTGCACAATAATTAAGGCCTCATTTCCCTAAAAAGTAGAAGAAGATGCCTTGGCTCATAATGTTTATATAAATAAATTGCTTACAGATTTTAATGGGGGTGGGGTGGGAGACATTGAGCAAACATCGGCAACAAAATCATTGAGATTTGGAAGAGGATCAAGGTACTAAGTCAATCCCGCTTGTGTCTAATATTAATGCTAGGGCTAGAAATATGTTATCGAGTTGTTAGATGGATCTACAAGGCCTAACCACCATAGAAACCAAAGAGTTCTAGCATAGACTCCAATAAAGTATTCGTATAGAACAAGAAGGGAGAGATGGGGTTGCATTATTTATTTGAAACTGACAGAAAACATAAACATTATTCACATGTTTGATTCAAAATTTTTTTATAGCACCTTGCATGTTTTGCACTATTAATAGTTGTATTTCTGTAAGGGGACATTGGAATCATCATTGATTGAACTTGCCTTGCTCTCTTTCATTGAAGAACAAATAAAGCAGAACAGAGCAATTTTCAGTTGTTGATAGTATTGACTTAATTGATTGATGAGTTGTTGTTGATGGTGGACAAATTAAACTTGTCCATGTTAGTTCTAATTGTTATTTGAAGAGATTGAGATTCCCTTTGTCTCCTCTTTGTAATATATATGGAGCAGATGCCAACGGAAGGACATCAATTAGCTTGATTGAATTTTAAAAAGGGTATAAAATGGCCATTGTCTGTGTACCGTCTTTGAACCAAATCAAGTCCATGTTAGTTGTAATTGATTTAAATATGATGAGATTCCTCATGTCTCCCCTCCACCTCTGATATATATTCAGCAGATGATAATGGGAAGATAACAAATAGCTAGACTGAGTTGAAACACACAATTTCAAGGCCTTCTTCCTACTCTAAAACAAAGAAAATGGCTGCCTCTCCTTTGAATGTCCAGCCTTCTTTCCATGCTCGCTCAAACAGCTTGCCTTCGAGGCAACACCCCGTCACTTCACAAATCGATGAAAATCTGAACCGATTGAGGTCATCTCAATCTGCCTCTACATCCTCATCATTAGGAGATAAACTGAATTGTCTTCAGGATTTGTATGACTATGTTGATATGTTTCTTCAGTTTCCCCTCACTCAACAAGATCTAACTCAAGAGCAGCAAAGGAAAATAGTTGAACAACTTTTGGATGGATCTCTCATGCTCCTAGATGTATGCGGAACCGCTAAAGATGCCTTGCAGCAAACAAAGGAATGCACACAAGAACTTCAATCGATTTTGCGCCGAAGACGAGGAGTAGAAGGCCTTGCAAATGAGGTTAGGAAATACTTAACCTCTAGGAAGGCGGCGAGAAAGGCAATCTGCAAGGCCCTAAAGAACTTGAAGCATATAGAGAATAAACTTGCCTCCTTTTCCTTCAGCAAAGATGATGAAACCGGAGCAGTGATTAGCACCTTAAAACAAGTTGAAGCAGTAACCATCAGTGTGCTAGAATCCTTGTTGTCCTTTATTTCTGGGCCAGAGGCTGAATTGAAAACAAGCCGGTGGTCACTAGTTTCAAAGTTAATGCACCAGAAAAGAGTAATGTGCGAGGAAGAAGAACAAAAAACAAACGAAATTGCGAATGCTGAAGCTGCATTGCACTCCTTCGTTAAATCTGGAAACATGAAGAATGCTGAAAATGTGCAAAACGAGCTCCAAAACTCAGAGATGTGCATCCAAGATCTAGAGGAAGGTCTTGAAAGCTTTTACAGGCGTTTGATCAAAGCTAGAGTCACTGTTCTCAACATCCTCAACTGTTGAAATTTTGGCGTTGTAAATGTTCATAAAAGTATAATTTACATGTATACAATTGTTAACAAAAAATTATACAGTCTTCTTTCCACAAAATTTGATCTCTTCTCTTAAGTTTCGAGAATGATCGCAGTGCAACTTAAGTAAAAATAAAGTTACTTCTAACATTCTAACTGTAACTAACGCCACATACTTTACAATTAGTTTTACCAAATGTTACCCATCTTAAGTTACATACTTTACAGTTAGTTTTACCAAATGGGAGATATTAGTCATTTCTTTTTATGATTTTCTTTGCTGTCAGGATTCCTGTTGTCCCGTTGAAGACAAACAATTTGATTATTTTGCACAATCACAAGGTAGTTGCAAATATTACACGCATTAAGCAAATAAAGAATGCTTATATTATAGTCTGTCAAAGTGTCAATCACATGAGTTTCTTCGGTCTGCTATGGAAAAAGGGGGCAAAGGATACGAAAGTGGATATTGTTTTTGCTGTTTCAAACAATTCATCGGTTGATCGATTAATAATTGATTAACAACATACTTGCCTATTAAAAACTCTGATCAATGAACATGGCCAGCCATTATTACATGAAATATTTTTTATCTGGACATTCAAATAATCTATTTTGTAGATGAAACAATGTCAAATTGTGAACATCTCTACTTGCAACTTGGTTGGTAATGTCTTAAACGTGTGCAAAGAAACACATGGGATTTATATTTTAACATACATGAATTGTGAGTTGGATTGCTGTCTCTCAGCTATGCTTACAGCTCAATAATCCTGCAATGATCATTAAACTCCAGCCATTTTCCTGTTACCCCTCACACAACAGGCTTTAGCCCAAGAGCAGCACTGAAAATGTGCGGAAGAACTGTTGGATGAATCTGTTATGATCTTGGATGTTTGCAGTGTTTGTAGTGGCAAGATCAAGATCTTAAATGCTTTCATTCCTTGCTTTTATGTCCATGCTAAGAAGCTTTTGTTTTAGTCGGTGAGGTTTCATCCTTGTTTGTTTTCAGATTTCAAGTTTGCACGACCTGCATTGCAGTCCTGTCTCACCTACCGGCGTGCTTGTAATGTGGCTTCTTTTTTCTCGTCTGCTATCCTGTAGTTATCTTTTTTAATTAACAAATTATTGAAAAACTAGCACAAGCATCACTGCAATATTGTCCCCCATAACAGGTTTTCAAGACTGCATGAGAGGAGACAAAGGCCATGGTGCCGCTCATGCACAATAATTAAGGCCTCATTTTTGTAAGAAGAAGAAGAAGATGCCTTGGCTCATAATGTTTATATAAATAGATTGCTTAAAGATTGTTTTGTGGTGGGATGGGAAACATTGAGCAAACATCGGCACCAAAAATATTGAGATTTGGAAGAGGATCACGTTAGGAGTCATGGAGGTTGCAGATGAGATTCATTTTGTCTGCCCTATTCCCAATATATATGATCAGAGCTTGATGGTTGAAGGGGAAGGTGCATTGAGTTGATCAAATTGTATACATCAAAGCCTTTAGCCTTCTGCTTTTAGACAAAAAGAATGGCTTCTACAGCTTTGAACCAAAAATCCAACTTTCATGCTCGTTCAAACAGCTTGCCTTCTAGGCCTCATCCACTTGTTACTCAAATAGATGAGCATCTCTGTAGGCTAAAGTCCAACGAATCTGCCTCTTCGTCGATGACCCGAAATCTGAGCGGCCTTAGAGATCTGTATGAGTTGGTTGATAGTTTGCTTCAGTTGCCTGTCACACAAAAATCATTAGCCCAACAATGCAATGATAAGCAGGTTACCGAGTTGTTGAATGGGTCTCTCAAGCTCTTGGATGTGTGCGGTGTGGCCAAGGATGCTTTATTGCAGGCTAAGGAAGATACCAGACAACTTCAATCGATTTTGAGAAGAAGAAGAGGCAATGAAGTTGGTTTAACAATTGAAGCTAAGGAATATTTGGCTTCAAGGAAGAAAGCAAAAAAGTTGATAAATAAGTCTTTGAAAGCTTGTGAAAGTGGATTTGCTCAGCTAGAAAACGACGGTGAAGCCACGTTTAGCATGTTGAGAGAGGTAGAAGGAGCTGCCTTCAGAGCGTTTGAATGTCTCTTTTCATATATCAGTGGGACAAAGATGGAATCCAAATCTACCAAGTGGTCTTTGGTGTCCAAGTTGATGAGCTCCAAACGTGTAACATGTGAGGGAGAAGCAACGGAAACCAACGAATTCGAGAGAGTGGATGCAGTTTTGTGCACTCTCATTGATAACAAGAACAGGAAATCTGGTAAAATCAGCAGTGATGGTGCACAAATTGAGTTGCAGAAACTGGAGTCAAACATTCAAGATTTTGAAGATGGAGTGGAGTGCTTGCAGAGGCTCTTGATCAAAACTAGAGTTTCGGTTCTCAACATCCTTAGCCGATAGGCATTAGCCTGAAGAAAATTATAATACTATATGAGGAAAAAAGTTCACAATTTTGCTGTACATAGTTAAAAATACATGTATACTTGATATGATCCTAAATGAGTACAATTTTGATGAACAAATCTACATCTTTCATTAGCATATACATTTTTTGTTTATTCTCTGGCTTGTATGGTAATGTATTGATAACATGAGTGGGGCAACAATCCTGGATTCCCACAAAGGAACTGATCAGCCAGGTACCTTGTTTCTTGGAAATGTTAAAGTCCAAACCAGGATTGTTTAAGGAAATTACTGGTGACACAATATTCAATATTGTGCCTTTAATTGTTACAGATTCTTACGCTTAATCTCAGGCTAAATTATATTGTATTTAATGTGATATGTTATGTTACCTAGTTTAGTCAAATTATAATTGTATATATACCCCTATATGTTTTTTGAATAATACACAAGAGTGAAACACGTTCTCCTCTCTACTAATTCTACATGGTATCAGATGTTCTAGGTATACTCGATTTTTTTTTTCATTTTTGGGCTGTTGGGTACCGAAAGAAAGAGCTTTTACAAGGCTGATAAAGAAGACTAAACTCTAACCAGTTATTTTATGGACTTAAAAAAGACATATGAAAAACTTAATATGTTGCTTCTTTTAGTGCTGATATAGAGGTCCAACGGAGCTAGTGAGAGAAAATGACGGTTATAAGCTTTCTAGTTGGTCTTTTGCCAGAATTTGAGATTGCAAAATCTCAAATCCTTTCTAGTCAAGAAATTTCCAATTTAGATGATATTTTTCAGAGAGTCTGCCATACTAAAAATTCTTTGCATGCCATATCTCTTCAACATACCAATGTTCTTCTTAGTCGTGTTCTCATTTCCGACTCTGTAAAGCAACATTCTAAAAGTGGTGGCCCTAGTAGATACATGGGGTCAGGGTCCAAAAGCAACATTCCAACAATTTAAAGTTCATGGACAGGAGCACGAAGAAGTTGTATATCATTATTGTCATAAATCGGAACATATCAAGCGTGATTGCTGGAAGTTGCAGTATAAAAAAAGTTCATTTGCTCATGTTGTTTCTAGTATAGACACTTTTTCATTTACTGTTGCAGTATCTTCTTTCAACAAAATTTGATCTCTTCTCTTAAGTTTCCAGACTGATTGCAATGCAACTTAAGTAAAAAAAAACATACTTCTAGCATTCTCACAGTAACTAACGCCACATACTTTACAGTTAATTTTACCAAATGTTACCCATATGAAGTTACATACAAGTTGACTTATAGAGCAAACATGTTGGTATCATGGGAGATATTAGTCATTTCCTTTTATGATTATCTTTTCCGTCAGGATTCCTGTTGTCCCGTTGAAGACACTGAAACAATTCTTTAAGTTCTAACAATTTGATTGTTTTGCACAATCACATGGTAGTTACAAATCTCACACGCTTTAAGCAAATAAAGAATGCATATATTATAGTCTGTCAAAATGGCAATCACAAGAGTTTCTTCGGTTCTGCTATGGAAAAAGGGAGCAAAGGATATGAAAGTGGATCTTGTTTTCGCTGTTTAAAACCATTCGTTGGTTGATTGATTAATAATTTATTAACATCATACTTGCCTATTAAAAACTGTGATCAAGGAACATGGCCAGCCATTATTACACGAATTATTTTGTATCTGCACATTCAAATGTCATTACAAGTGGGAATGAATAATCTATTTGCTTAAACACACGGGCAGTTGATTAATTATTGCCTTTTCTTATGTAGATGAAACAATGTCAAATTGTGAACATTATACTTGCAACTTGGTTGGTAATGTCTCAAACGTGCGCAAAGAAACATCTGGGATTTATATTTTAATGTACATGAATAGTGAGTTGGAGTGCTGATGTCTCTGAGTTATGCTTACAGGCTACAGCTTAGTAATCCTGCACTGATAGTTAAACTACGGCCATTTTTCTTCTATAAGTTGGCAAGATGTGTTGAATTTGAGCTTGCTGATCTTGCCTATGTCCTGCACGACAAGAAATTCCGGACATTATTCAAAAACTTGATAACTTATAAGAAAAATGGCTGGAGTTTAGTGAGCGATGCAGAGTGGTTTAAAAATTGCTTCCACAGACAGTGGCAAGTTTTATTATGTATATAGCCTCAATTATTTGGAGACAAGGGGCATGCATCTGAAACTATTTTATGTAAGGGTTAACTATTAGAATGATCACTTATGTTTCCCCCAGTACAGAGTTGGTCACCAGTAAGGTCATTTACGTTTTCGATCTGTAAACTTTTAGTTACTAAGACGTTTGTTGCCGATCTGACACAATAAAAAATGATAAATTACCTAGATAGTCTCTAAACTATTACTTCACTTCTATTTTTACCATCGAAATAAAAATAATTTGTATAATTTCACATTTAATCCTCCATATTTACAAATTTTTTATTTCTTCTCCCCTCCACCATCTTCTTCGTAAGCAAAATGTATGAGTTTAACATTATTAGCTTAGATTGTGCGTAGATACAAGCATGTCATATGCGAATCCAGTTTTTGATGACTTGCAGAGCAAGCCTGAGGTTATTGCTCCTCCACAAAATGAGGACATTTTGGATGGTGAACTTGTGAATGATCCTACTCAACTCGCTGCAAAACCAAATTTGGTTGTGTCTAGCAGTGTACCCGAGTTGTTGGAATGTCGTGTTTGCTTAAACATAATGTACCCACCAATTCATCAGGTTTGGTCATTTAACACGTTGAAGTTGATGATTACTTTCAAGAAATTGTTTAAGCAAACGATTATTGTGTCCGGGGAAATCTCTTGCTATCCACGGTGTTGGGGAAACCGGGTTATTTCCCACACGAACGTAGATTCAAATCTAAGCTGAAATGTCCAGATCGAAATTACCGAAATTTGCACATCAGACAAACCCGTCAACTATTGAATATTGAAACCCAATGGAAAAACCCAATAATAAGCAAGCGAAATAAATAATGGAGAGAACACACCAAATTTACGAGGTTCGACGAAAATGTTGTCTACTCCTCGGGCACCACCACCGGATGATAACTTCACTAATACCAAAATGGTACAAATAAATGAAATTTCTAAGAATTCCCAAACATTACAAATGGGAGAGATGGTATGGATGTTGGGATGATTTCAAATGACAAATGTTAGGCCTATTTATAGTTGAGTTCCAAAGACTAAACATGTAAATAGCCTAAAGTGTAGGGACCGAAAATTAATTTTCCCATTGGTAATTTCAACACTTACCGCTGGAACATTAACTTAATGCATCATTTTTTTCTCCATTCGGTGCATCCATTCACATATTTTCTTCTTCAATTGTTGCACTAACTTCTGACAAGGATAATGTCAAAATTGGTACCCACAAAGCTTGACTTTTCAAGCCACAAATTCAACAAATCTCCACCTTGGCTTGAATTCATCAAGTTTCTTAAAATCTTCTTCTCCCCAAGCGTTATCTTCTGCGGACCACATTACATGATTGAAAAATGCAAACCCAGAAAGTAAGTTTTTGTCTATTTAAAATAGTTTAAAGGTGAGGATGGCACAACAAGGGCGATTTTCGACAGCTCCACGGGCGGCGCCGACGTTTCATAGAAGCTCTTCGGCGTTCCCTAAGGATGGTGCAACAAAGGGGTCTCAGGTTGGCGAGTGGACTTTGTTCTTCAACAATCTCAGTAGACGCGTCTCAAGGACAACCCCAAAGGAACTTGTTAACCAGTTCGGAAGGGTCTCTAGAGTGTATATTCCGATGGTTAATAAGAAAGCTAGGTACGTCGACTCAACTTTTGCTTTCGTTTCGGTGGATAGTAGTGAAGCCATGGCTAGGGTTATCACGAAACTAGATAAGGCCATCATCGATGGTATGGAGGTTAGGGTGTCAAGGGCAAAATATCCCAGGAATTCTAATAAGCCAGTTAACCCTCCCATTGAGAGTCCTAGGGCAACAGTGCCTCCGGCGCCTTCAAACATTTCTGCTCAAGAGAAGGTGGGAGTGAAAGGTCCAGCGATGGTTTCGGCTGCTAATGCGTGGAAGAGAACTTATAAGGAAGCGTTACAAAGTTATCCAAATGCTGGTAACCCTCCAGTGGAAAAGATAGACATCCCAGTCGTTATCAGTATGGAGGACAACAGTCTGGGGTTGAACTCTGATCTCAGCTTTCCAATGAATAGTAACGATTGGTTAAAATGTTGTTTGGTGGGGATAAAAAAAGTGGCGTATGATGAGGACTTAGTTCAACAAGGTTTGTTCCATGATGGTGTCAATGCTAATATTTTAAAATGGGGAAACCTTAGTGATTCCTTCCTGATCGTTTTCAAGTCAGTATCAGAGATGGTTGAGGCGTGGGAAAATAAGAAGGAAGAAATTGGTTTTTGGTTTGAACAGGTTGATCCGCTTCTTGACAATGGAATCCCATACCAATATTGTCATGTTAACCTTACCGGGGTTCCTTTAAATTGTTGGCATGATGATTTCTTTTCGTTTCTGGGAAACTGGTGGGGTGTTTACATCAGGGCAGACGAATACACAACCAAGCATAGTCGATTGGACAAGGCTTGTTTCTTAATGAGAGTTGTTAGTCCTATGGATATCCTTAGTGTAGTCATAGTTAGATCGATAGGGCATTCTTTTAGAATCACGGTTTGCACTGGGAAATCGGATGAAGACATTATTCTAGGTGATTTTGAACCTGCCAGGAATTTTGCCGACGTATGGCCAAACGATCCTTTGGATGAGGATTCTTCTCATCGTGGTACTTCCCCGGACCCTCTCCGCCGTCCGCCGGGAGAAGGGCTCCGACCTGAAAGTGGTGTTGGGGCTCAGCATGACGATCTGCCTCCTCAACCGTTGGAGATTAATGAGGGCTCGTTTCCCCCAACATCCATGTTCCCCATGCAAAATATGAAGGATATGGAAAATAATAATGGTGTCCCACTGGCTTCCGGGCATGTGGGCGGTTCGGATTCTTGTGGTGGGCTCCAGGATATGGCTGGGTCTAATATGGATCCAGTGTATAACAACCCTATTGGGCTGGGGCCCGATGGCGATGGGTCTTTTGTTTCAAATATTCCCAAAGTACCGGTGGATGGGCTGATGTCTGACCCTGGTAGCGATTTTGCCCCCTTTTCTTCCCGTCTAGATGGGACAAAATTCCAGAGCGGAGGTTCTGAGGAAATGGTCCCGGATAGCCTGGACGATATTGTAAATTCTCTGGAAAATTGTCGTGAGGATCTTCGTCCAAGCAATATTCGTGCTATGGGGTCACCGAAAAAGGGATTTTTTCGAGCAAGTGTTCGACGAGTTCTTCAAAGACAGGTTTCACAATTGGTAGGAGGGAGAAGTCCACAGTTGTCACCCACCTCCAGTTCGCAGACGATCTCCTTATTTTCTGCGGAGCGTCGGAGACCCAGGTTCGGAACGTGAAACGTGTTCTCAGGGTTTTTGAACTAGCATATGGGTTAAAATTAAACCTCAAGAAAAGCAAACTGCTGAGAATTAACATGGATGAAACCGTTTTGAAGTCCTGGGCTGATGGTATTGGTTGTGCCTTGGAAGGGTTCCCGTCAAGCTATCTTGGCCTACCGCTGGGGGCAAACAAAAACTCGGCAAGTCTGTGGGAGCCTATACTCAGTACATTCGTAAAAAGGTTAGAAGGATGGCAACCAAAACTTCTATCCTTGGGGGGTAGGTTAACCCTTATAAAATCTGTCTTATCAAGCCTTCCAGTCTATTATCTTTCTCTCTTTCGCATGCCAGTTTTTGTTGCTAATAGGTTAAACAACCTTATGGCGAGTTTCTTTTTGGGTGGTGATGTGAGTAAATCAAAGATTCATTGGGTGCGATGGGATCAGTTGTGCAAACCGTTCCATGAGGGAGGATTGAATATTTCGAATTTAGTTGATACCAATAGAGCTTTATTAAGTAAATGGTGTTAGAGATTCGGCAATGAAATCTCAAGCTTTTGGCGTCGTATTATTGAATGTAAATCCCCGGATTCCGTTCCTGGTCTATTACCCTCTAAAGCCCCCACTAGGCACTTCTCGTAGATTTGGAATGGGATCTTGAAATCCTGTCAAAGCGAGGACCATTTCGGACTTTGTTTGACGAAAAATCTGGTTTTACAAGTCGGAAACGGGAAACACATTGCTTTTTGGGATGACGTGTGGATTGGAAACTCCTCATTGAAGCAAAAGTTACCCCGTATCTACTCTTTAACGGTAAAAAAACATGGTAATATTGTAGATTTTGGGTGTGAAGTGGCAAGGTCGTGGTGTTGGAACATTTCTTTAAGACGGGCTCTTTTTGATCGTGAGGTCCCTATTTGGGAGGAGATGACACACCTCCTTAACACCTTTAAATCGAGCGGGTTGAAGCATGACTGGGTCCGTTGGTTGGGATCGAGCGACGGGTCGTTTTCGGTTAAGTCCCTAAAGAAGATGGTAAAGGGGTTGGTTCCTCCGATTAGTTTCTGGAAAAATTTTGTCTGGGTAGGTCTTGCTCCTCCGAAGGTTGAGCTCTTCGTTTGGTTAGTCATGATGAAAAGGATTCCGGTAAAAGCCGAGTTGTTAAAAAGGAGTGTAGCCAATATCCAGAATACCCTCTGTCCCTTGTGCAACTCAGTCCTTGAAACCTCAGATCACCTGCTGTTTAGTTGCTGGTTCAGTTGGAGAGTTTGGATGTTTTTTTACTCTCGTTTGGGTGTTTCGGTTGTGCTTTTACCCGGCTCTACTGATTTCCTAGAAGCTTGGATGGCTTTGGCTCCCACTTACTTAAGTAAGGTTTGGTCCTTCATACCTTTTGTGATTATTTGGACAATCAAGTTATTTAGAAATGACATTGTTTTAAATGATAAGAAACTTGATTGGTTGCAACTGATTTTTCTGGTTAAATTGAGACTAGCATCGTGGATTAGTGCGAAATTTAGCGAATGTAGTATCTCTGTTGAAAGTTTGATGGTTGATCCTCTATTGGCTGCTGATAAATGCTTGATTCCTGCGAGTTCTAAGTTGACCCCTCAATGGTGCCCTCCCCCTATCAGCTATGTTAAACTGAATGTTGACGGAGCGGCTCCATTGTCGGGTGAGTTTGGAGGGGTGGGTGGAGTCCTTAGATGCCCCAAATGGGACTATACTTCTGCAGTTTTCCGAATTGTGTGGCCTTGGCCCTCCTCTGCTGCTGGAACTTATTGTAGTGAAAAGGGGTATTACTCTCTTTATCGAGTCGGCTTGGGTGGAGAATTTTAGACTCATTATCGAGTCAGACTGTAAAGTGGTGGTGGATTGGCTATCGCGGGAGTCGAGTCACCCTTCTTATGTTGCAGACCTGATAAAAGAGCTAAGAGAGGTAATAAACGATCGTGCTTTCGTGATTAGATGGATTCCAAGGTGTTGTAACTCAGTGGCTGACGCCCTCGCCAAATCTGGGATAGGATAATTGGTGTTGTTATTGCCTTTAGCTTGTAGTTGTTTTCTCTTAGTAGTTTGATCTCGCTCTAAAAGGTTGTAACGGGATCATATGGATTTCTACTGTATTTTATGGTTTATTATTAATATATTTGCAGGGTACTCTTTTCCCCCTATTAGGCATAGAGGGAGTTTTTAATGAGGCCCATCGATCTTTCAAAAAAAGCGTTATCTTCTACAGTGCCTCCAAATGCGCTCACGAGCGCCATGCACCAGAATGTGCTCAAACTTGCAAGATGTTAATCAAGTTCAAACAATGATTGAACTTGATTGATGTTACCACTTTTGTCAACATATCTGCAGGATTTTATGCTGTCGCAATCTTCTTAAGTAGAACCTTTCCTTCTTCAAAGATCTCCCGTACAAAGTGATACCCCACGTCGATGTGCTTGGTTCTTGAATGGTAGACTTGATTTTTCGCTAAATGAATTGCACTCTGACTGTAACAGTAAAGACTAATGAGACTTTGAACAACTCCCAAGTCTTCCAACAATCCGTTAAGCCAAATCGCCTAGGGTTCAATCGGTCGGTTCGGTTAACCGACCGAACCGAACTTTCAAAATTTCATTAACCGAAATTATTTTCATATTAACCATTAACCGAACTGAAAATTTTTGAAATTTTTAACCGAACCGAAAAAAGTTCGGTTAATTCGGTCGGTTTTCGAATTCACCGAAATTTGTTAGAAAATTTTGAGTAAATCACCCAAATGGTCACTAAACTTTCAAAAATTATAAAATAACCATTAAACTTATCGAACTATTAAAAAATAGTCATTAACTTGCACGTTATAAATTATTGATAAATCATTTTGCGCTAATTTGATAAAGTTTAATGATCATTTTATAATATATTAAAAAATTTAATGACTATTTTATAATTTTTAAAAATTATGTGAATAAAAATAAATATATGAAATATGTAATATATAAAAATTTCGGTTAAATTGGTTAATTCGGTTAATTAACCGATTTCGAACCGAATTAACCGATAACCGAAGTTTGAAAAAATTATTAACCGTTAACCGACCAAACCTAAAATTAACCGAAAAAAGTTTGGTTCGGTTCGGTTAATTCGGTTTTAACCGAAGTTTGGACACCCCTAAAATCGCCTCCTTAACAGCCTCTGCAACTGCCATGTACTCTGCCTCTGTAGTTGACAAAGCCACCGTTGACTGTAAAGTAGACCTCCAACTCATTGAGACTTTTGCTAGAGTAAAAAAATACTAGAAGTAGACCGACGCTTGTCCAAATCACCAACATAGTCGGAATCAACATATCCAACCACAAACTGACCAAGTGTTCCATCTGTGTCTAACACTAAACCAACATCTACGGTTTGTTGGAGATACCGTAAAATCCATTTCACAGCTTGCCAATGTCCTTTTCCAAGATCATGCATGTACATACTCACAACTCCAACTGCTTGTGAAATGTCAGGCCGCATACACACCATCGCATACATCAAGCTCCCTACTGCATTAGCATATGGAACTTTTGCCATGTATTCTCGCTCTTTATCAGTTTTAGGAGTTAATTGAGAACTGAGTTTCAAATGAGAAGCAAGTGGGGTACTTACATGCTTTGTGCTTTCATTCATGCCAAAACATTGTAATACCTTTTTCAGATATTGTTTTTGAGTCAAACAAAGCTTGCCTATACATCTGTCTCTACTTATCTACATGCCGAGAATCTTCTTGGCCTCACCTAGATCTTTCATCTCGAATTCTTGATTCAACTGAGCCTTCAATTTGTCTATCTCTTGTTGACTCTTTGAAGCAATCAACATATCATCAACATACAAGAGGAGATAAATGAAAGCTCCGTCTTGTAGCTTTCGCAACACGCAATGGTCGTATTTGCTTCTTGTGTACTTCTGCCTCCTCATACAGCTATCAAATCGCTTGTACCACTGCCTCAGAGACTGCTTCAATCCATATAACAATTTGTTCAGCTTACAAACCCATTTCTTACCACCAGCATCTACATATCCTTCTGGCTGAGTCATATAGATCTCCTCTTCCAAATCACCGTGCAAGAAAGCCGTCTTTACATCGAGTTAAGCTAGCTCCAAATTCAGCTGTGCTACCAAGGCCAACAATATTCTAATGGAGGAATGCTTCACAACAGGGGAAAATACTTCATTATAGTCGATTCACTTCTTTTGAGCGTTGCGTTTAGCTACCAACCTTGCCTTGTAGCGAACATCTTTCTTGTTGAGAGACTCGTCTTTCTTTGCAAATACCCACTTGCATCCAATTGCCCTTTTACCTTCTGGTAAATATGCCAAATCCCAGGTGTTTTTCTTCTGGAGAGATTGCATTTCTTCATCCATGACACTTTTCCACTTGTCACTTTCTAAGCTTTGCATTGCTTCTTGATAAGTGGCATGGATATCATCATCAACAACTGGAAGGGCATATGCCATCGTATCTGTAAATTGAGCAGGTCTACGAATTTCTCTCCTTGAACTTGTAGTTGCAAGTGGTTTTGGTGTCTCCAATGGTTCTTGGGTTTGAACCTCTTCATCTTCTGATTCCTCCATTGGAGTTGGAGAATCAGTAACATCAATTGCTGGACTAATCACTGTCTCTTGAAACTCCACTTGGTTTGGAGTATACTCCACCTGTTGTGGAGTACTACTTGTCTGAACAGCTCCATTTGTTACCTTCTTCAACATGAGAGATTCATCAAAGGTAACATCTCTGCTACAAATTATCTTCTTTGTGTCTAAGCACCAAAGTCGAAATCCCTTCACTCCATGAGTGATTCCTATAAAGATAGCCTTCTTTGCTCTAGGATCAAGTTTTGACTCCTTCACATGATAATACACAGTGGATCCAAATACATATAAGGAATCATAATCTGTAGCGGGTACTCCAGACCATATCTCTAATGGTGTTTTTCCTCCAATCGTCGATGACGGTAGACGATTTATGAGATGGCCAGCATATGTGACAGCCTCAACCCAAAATGGTTTGCCCAACCCAGCATTGAACAACATACATCGAACTTTCTCAAGTAGTGTTCGATTCATACGCTCTGCCACACCATTCTACTGTGGTGTATGTCTAACAGTGAAGTGTCAAACAATACCATGCTCCTGGCAAACGTTAAAGAGCAGATCACTTATGTATTCCCCTCCATTGTCTGTCCTAAGCCGTTTGATCTTCTTGCCAGTCTGGTTCTCAATCATATTTTTCCACTTCAGGGAAACTTTAAGCACTTCATCTTTAGACTTCATTATATACACCCAAACTCTTCTGGAAAAGTCATCAACAAAAGTTACAAAATAGTGTTTTCCTCCCAACGACGTTGTTTTGGAAGGACCCTTCACATCTGAGTGAACATAATCCAAAATAGCTTTCGTATTATGGATAGCGGTGTCGAGTTTCATTCTCTTCTACTTTCCTAGAACACAATGCTCACAAAAATAACTTGCAAGCCTTTGTACCTTTCAACAATCCTTGCTTTACCAAAATTTGCAAGGATTTCTCACCAGCGTGTCCCAACCGCATGTGCCACAACTGAGTAGAATCCAATTTGTCTCCACCGGAAGCTGCTGCTACTTCTCAAATAACTGTACTACCTTGGTAGTAATACAAGTTATTTTTCCTGATGCCCTTCACTATCACGAGTGCGCCTGATGTGACTTTCAAAATTCCATCTCTCATAGTGAAAATCGAGCCTTTAGATTCCAAAGCTCCCAATAAGATAAGATTTTTCTTCAACTTAGGCACGTATCAGACATCAGTCAAAACTCTGGTTGATCCATCTTGATTCTTCAATCGGATTGAACCTATCCCAATCGTTTTACAGGCGTTATCATTGCCCATATAAACAACTCCTCCATTTAGTTATACTAAATTGAAGAACCACTCCCGATTAGGGGACATATGATAGGTACAACCCGAATCCAATATCCACTCGTCTGAACGAAATGATGATGATGGAGCAACCAATGATATTTCAGAGTCACAAGTATCATGCTCCGCAACACATGCACCTGGAGCAACTTTTCCTTTCTTCTTCAGCTTCGGGAAATCTTTCTTCCAATGACCTTTCTCATGACAAAAAACACATTCATCTTTCCCAAGTCTGGACTTTGACTTTGATCTCCCTCTCATTTTTGGCTTTTGGCTTTTCGAGCTACCTCTTACCACCATGTCCTCCGCTGCATTGTACTTGCTCTCCATCTTGGTTTTCTTTCTGAGCTCGTAACTATACATAGCAGCAGTTACTTCTTTAAGGGTCACCTCATCCTTTCCACGAAGTAACATTGTTTCAAGGTGCACAAATTCATCTGGAAGGGATGACAACAACATTGGAGCCAAATCTTCATCTTTGAAAGTTTCATCCATGCCCAACAGATCTGCCACTAACTCATTGAAGGCAGTGATGTGTTCATTCATACTGGTGCCTGGCTGATAATCAAATCTGAACAATCTTTTCTTCAAGTGAAGACGATTCTGAGAGCTTTTCTTTAGGAAATTTTCCTCCAACGCTTTCCACAGTTTGCTTGCAGAAGTCTCGTTCTTGTAGGCATACTTTTGCTCCCTAGAAAGACAAGATCGAATCGTAATGCACGTCATACGGTTGATTGTTCTCCAATCTTTCTCCACCATATCTACGAGTTTTTCTTCTCCAATGGCAATGTCTAGACCTTGTTGAAATAAAGAGTCTAGCACCTCGCCTTGCCACATGCCGAAGTGACCGGATCCATCGAACAACTCCACCGAGAACTTTGCATTTGACATTATCCTCCTCACCGGTATAGAGGAAGAGCTTGATGCCCCATCTGACCCATCTTTTGCCATGGCAACGAATAATATTCAACAACACGAACTGGATATTGAAACACTGTACCAGGTAAGTTCCCAGGAAAGAGAGGTGGATCACACGGATCGCTTAAATACCAAGTCTTTCCTAGCCAGAACTTTCCTAGACATGCACTGTCACAACACCACACTTCTTTGCATCAACCGAGCGACCAAGATAGCCTTCACTAAAGCTATGATACCAATTGTTGGGGAATTTGGGTTATTTCCCACACGAACGTAGCTTCAAATCTGAGCTGAAATGTCGAGATTGAAACTACCGAAATTTGCACAACGGACAAACCCGTCAACTATTGAATATTGAAACCCAATGGAAAAACCCAATAATAAGCAAACGAAATAAATAATAGAGAGAACACACCAAATTTACGAGATTCGATGAAAATGTCGTCTACTCCTCGGGCACCACCATCGGATGATAACTTCAGTAATACCAAAATGGTACAAACAAATGGAATTTCTAAGAATTCCCAAATATTACAAATGGGAGAAGAGAAACAAATAGGAGAGATGGTATGGATGTTGGGATGATTTCAAATAACAAATGTTAGGCCTATTTATAGTTGAGTTCCAAGGACTAAACTTGTAAATAGCCTAAAGTGTAGGGACCGAAAATTAATTTTCCCATTGGTAATTTCAACACTTACCGCTGGAACATTAACTTACTGCATCATTTTTTCTCCATTCGGTGCAACCATTCACGTATTTTCTTCTTCAATTGTTGCACCAACTTCTAACAAGGATAATGTCAAAATTGGTGCCCACAAAGCTTGACTTTTCAAGCCACAAATTCAACAATGGGAATCTTACTTATTATGTTATGCGAGTGTCGGACATGAGTACTTCAAGAACAATGAAGAGTTCGAACAACATAGCTTGCTCGTTCTATCTCATACCTAATGGTATTTTTACCCAACCATTTCTATGTACAAGATGAATATATTTTTGTGCACACTTTCCATTAAGCCTTACCTTACACCTTGCCTAGTCAAAAAGGCTCCATGTGTTTATCTTTGAGCTCTTGTTGTACTCTAGCTATTGAGCATTACTTTACCTTTAAGCTAATTGTAGTTTGAATTATTTAATTAATTTGTTTAGATAAATGTGCTGTTAATTTGATATGGAAGGGTATAAATAGTAACATAAACAATTGTAAAACTCACTGTTCGTTTTCTCTCTCTCCCCAATGCTCAAATGGACACACATTGTGCTATGGTTGCAAGCCACGGGTCCACAATCAGTGCCCCACATGCAAGCATGAGCTTGGGAATATTAGATGTCTTGCATTGGAGAAGGTTGCTGCATCTTTTGAGCTTCACTGTAAATATCAAAGTTACAAGTGCCTAGGCATTTAACCATATTACAGCTACCTAAAACACGAGCCGCAATGTTCTTATAGACCATTGACAAGCGTCGTTTTACTCGCCAAAATAAATACAATAAAATAAACCTCTTCAAATAAATAATAAGATAAAGAAATTAAGGTAGAATCGAGGAAGATGGTCGATCCACAAGGAGTTTGTTGGAATTGCTGACTGAGCTTTGTCGTGATTTAGATCCCAGAAGTAGCTAAAGAAAATAAATAAAAAAGGAGTTTGGTGTGATTTAAGTGACGAGGGAATAATAAACAATTTAGGAAAGATGTAGTAAATAAAGTGAAGAATGAAATAGAAAATCTCTAATAGGAAAGCAGCCTCGAGCTAGTTTCTTCAATTCATACGATCATTGAAAATAGATTTTCACTGCGGGATTCATGTCAGTTACAGTCTACGAGGCCCAACCCATCATAACTTGCTTTTCTCTCATGTAACCGATCTTCCCAAGTCTATCTCCGAAAGTCGATTCTTAAATAATTCAACAACGTCTATCGCCGTTGAGATATTTAGTTTAAAAATAGGAAAAGCCCGACTCAGAAGTTGTCTCATTGAGAATCGTTTCTGATTTCATATTTCCTTAGCGGATTGCCGCTAAAAGTGTTCACAGGAAGTCGAAGTGCCACATGCCGATTCTTCATCCCAACTGTATGATTAAACGATTCGAGACCAACGAATCCTTTTTAATTTGAAAAACGTTTAAAGATTTTAGTAAGGCCGATTGACAAACTATCTAAACAGAAAGATGAAAATTTATCCCCAAAAGAATTAAGCAATATTCAATTCTCATGCATGGAATTGATTTGTACTAGCTCTCGGCTTTGAGAAAATTAGTCAAGCATGATATTGATTATCATACTTAGCATGTTTTTGGTAAAATGTTTAAGAAGCATAAAATAAATATGAAGTGAAGATGAAACAAGAAAATACTTCTATTAAAATAAAGACAAGTAGCAAAAAGAACTAAAGACAATAGATGATCTTAAGCCTTACCCAACGAAGTTATTTATAGGCTTAGATTTACTAAAGATAACATAATTTAAAATGTTTGTTTTGAAATTTAAAAATTAAAAATCCTAAGCTCGAATTGCACTGACTAGATCTTCTAGATTCTTCTAGAGTTTTTCCTTGTGCTGGCTGTATCTTCTAGGAACTGCCATGTCAGACGCGTCGTGCCTAGCGTCGTGCCCATGATGTCAACCACGGCCAGAAAAATAAATAAAACTACAGAAATGTACCTTTCTGCTGCTAATTCCAGAATTGAGTCCCTGCACAAAAAATGAAATAAATGCAACCGGTTAAGTAGTGAAAAGTCCTCAAGACAAAGAAAATAGCAAGAAAAAGGTGGCATCTATAAGAGCTTATCAACCATATAGTTGCCCTTATGCTAGGTTAGAATGCACAGTTGTCAGTGATATTCCTTTTCTTGTTGCTCACCTGAAAGACGATCACAAAGTTGACATGCACAGTGGCAGCACCTTCAACCATCGTTATGTCAAATCAAACCCCCTTAGGCAGAGAATGCTACATGGATGCTAATGGTGGAAGAGAGAAGAAATAAAAACTTGTAAATATGGAGGATTGAATGTGAAATTATATAAATTATTTTTATTTCGGTGGTCAAAATAGAAGTGAATTAATAGTTTAGACACTATCTAGGTAATTTATCATTTTTTCATTGTGTCAGATCAACCTCCCGTTTAAGTTTAACGGTAATAAACTTCTTAGTGACCAAAAGTTTACAGATCGAAAACGTAAGTGACTTTACTGGTCGTTTTTGAAAATCGGTGACCAACTCTGTACTGGGAGAAACATAAATGACCATCCAGTAGTTAACCCTTTATGGATTTATTATTTAAGGGTAATTTACATCGGAGGTCCTTTTTTTGGAGTTTGTTCTATTTTGGCCACTCAATTTGAAAAAAGATTAAAATGGTCACTTATGTTTTTGAATAATTTCCAGAATTTCTTGTTTTGCAGGACACATGCAAGATATGCAAGCTCAACTTCAATTCATCTTGCTAACTTATAAGGAAAATGGCTGGAGTTTAATGGTCAATGCTTGATCACTAAGCTGTAAGAATAACCGAGAGACAGCACTCCAACTCACTATTTGACATTGTTTCATCTACGTAACAAAAGGCAATAATTAATCAACTGCCCGTGTGTTTATGCAAACAGATTATTCATTTCCACTTGTAATGATATTTGAATCTACAAAATAATTTGTGTAATAATGGCTGGCCATGTTCCTTGATCACAGTTTTTAATAGGCAAGTATGTTGTTAATCAATTATTAATTGATCAACTCCCTTTTTCCATGACAGAACCGAAGAAACTCTTGTGATTGCCACTTTGACAGACTACAATATAATCATTCTTTATTTGCATAAAGCGTGTGAGATTTGTAACTACCATGTGATTGTGCAAAATAATCAAATTGTTAGAACTTAAAGAATTGTTTTAGTATCTTCAACGGGACAATAAGAATCCTGACAGCAAAGATAATCATAAAAGGAAATGACTCATATCTCCCATGATACCAACATGTTCGCTCTATAAGTCGTATGTAACTTCATATGGGTAACATTTGGTAAAACTAACTGTAAAGTATGTGGCCTTAGTTACTGTGAGAATGCTAGAAGTATGTTTTTTTTACTTAAGTTGCATTGCAATCATTCTGGAAACTTAAGAGAAGAGATCATATTTTGTGGAAAGAAGATTGTATAATTTTTTGGTTAACAATTGTATACATGTAAATTATATTTTTATGAACATTTACAATGCCAAAATTCAACAGTTGAGGATGTTGAGAACAGTGACTCTAGCTTTGATCAAACGCCTGTAGAAGCTTTCAAGACCTTCCTCTAGATCTTGGATGCACATCTCTGAGTTTTGGAGCTCATTTTGCACATTCTCAACATTCTTCATGTTTCCAGATTTAACAATGGAACGCAATGCAGCTTCAGCATTCGCAATTTCGTTTGCTTTTTGTTCTTCTTCCTCGCACATTACTCTTTTCTGGTGCATTAACTTTGAAACTAGTGACCACCGACTTGTTTTCGTTTCAGACTCTGGAGCAGAAATAAAGGACAACAAGGATTCTAGCACGCTGAGGGTTCCTGCTTCAACTTGTTTTAAGGTGCTAATCACGGCTCCGGTTTCATCGTCTTTGCTGAAGGGAGAGGAGGTAAGTTTATTCTCCATATGCTTCAAGTTCTTTAAGGCCTTGCAGATTGCCTTTCTCGCCGCCTTCCTAGAGGTTAAGTATTTCCTAACCTCATTTGCAAGGCCTTCTACTGAAGAAACATATCAACATAGTCATACAAATCCTGAAGACAATTCAGTTTATCTCCTATTGATGAGGATGTAGAGGCAGATTGAGACGCCCTCAATCGGTTCAGATTTTCATCGATTTGTGAAGTGACGGGGTGCTGCCTCGAAGGCAAGCTGTTTGAGCGAGCATGGAAAGAAGGCTGGACATTCAAAGGAGAGGCAGCCATTTTCTTTGTTTTAGGGAAGGAAGAATGCCTTGAAACTGTGTGTTTAAACTCAGTCTAGCTATTTGTTGTTTTCTCATTATCATCTGCTCTATATATATCAGAGGTTGAGGGGAGACATGAGGAATCTCATCATATTTAAATCAATGACAACTAACATGGACTTGATTTGGATCTATACGAATATCGCGAAAATGTTCATGTGTTGTCTCCTCTCCATCACATCTTCAATAACACAATACTAATACACACGAGGGTTCTAAGGCAGTACACAGGCAATGGCCATTTTATACTTTTTTTTTTAATCTTTCTTCCTTTAATTCTTTGTTTTAGAGAAGGAAGAAGGTCTTGAAATTGTGTGTTTCAAATTGTCTTACCATTATTATCTGCTGAATATATATCAGAGGTTGAGGGGAGACATGAGGAATCTCATCATATTTAAATATCAATGACAAGTAAGGTGAACTTGATTTGGATCTATACGAATACCATGAAAATGTTCATGTGTTGTCTCCTCCCCACCATCACATCTTTAATAACATAATACTAATACACACGAGGGTTCTAAAACAGTACACAGGCAATGGCCATTTTATAATTTTTTTTAATCTTTCTTCCTTTTACTCTTCCCTTATAATAATGAATCATTTCTTTCAACTTGTCAGCAGTTTATCGTGTTACTTTCGATATTTTCCGCCAAAAGGGAGGCAAGATCTGCATACTTAACCTGTATACTATAATCTTAGATGGAAATCATGTGTTGGCTGCAATTTTTTTTTTTGATGATGGGAAGAAGATACCACATTTTTTAAAGAATCAGCTGTCCCCTAACTGAAATACAGCTAAAACAATTTTCTATAATACAACTCGTGTGTGATCTGAATCAACCATGCAAATGACAATTGAATTTTTATTAGTGTGTGATAATTTGTTCTGGATTGAAACAACAGAAATTCTGACGTTGAAGAAGATAATTCAGGGATCTGAGTTTTAACTAAGTCAGCTATGTCCTTATCTGGTTTAAAATCATCAGTCAATTAATCAGACGAAACATAATCCAAGAAACTAAAAATATTTGTTTAACGGCATAAAGTGTCACAAGTTTGAAATCCAATCAGATTTTGTTGGTATCATTATGTCTAGAAATGAATGGAGCTTAATCCTGTAAACTGCTTTTGAAAGTGGGAAAAAGGTGCATTAAGTGATGGGAAATAAAATTGTAGTATCAAAGCTGTATCTCATTGATTATATGTATATTTCATTTTTGTACAAATATTGGCGTTGGCATAATTTTCTAAGGGTGGAGTAATTTATTCTTTATATAGGGTCCGGAGGGAGGCATGAGGAATCTCCATCTACTACTCTCATAGAGTCCTTAAACAATCCTGGTTTGGATTTTAACTTTTCCAGGTTGATGATTTCCAAGAAACTATAACTATGAGATTATTACACGATTTGTATATGCTAAAGAAACAAGGCACCAGGCTTATCAATTCCTTTGTGGGAATCCAGGCTTGTATATGCTAAAGAAAAATATAGATTTGTTCATCAAAATCGTATTCATTTAGGATCTGATCAAGTATACATGTATTTTTTAAACTATATACAATGGTGTACAGCAAAATTGTGAACTTTTTTTTCCTCAAAGTAATATAATTTTCTTCAGGCTAGTGCCTATTGCCTATTGGCTAAGGATGTTGAGAACAGAAACTCTGGTTTTGATCAACAGCCTCATCAAGCATTCCACTCCATCTTCAAAATCCTGAAATGCTTGACTATAACACCCCATTTTTAGCCCTAATTTTTAAATCCCTAATTGTGAGAATTCCCAATTGGAAACCCTAGAATTTGGGGGAAAATCGGAATTTAACCTAATCTAAAGTGGGGACCAAATTGAATAAATTAAGAGTTTGGCGGTTAAAATGTTAGACGGGCAAAACTTTGGACCCTCCTTTTGTAATTTGCCCATTTGTCTAGGGCAAATACTCTTTTGGTGCTATATGAGTCTGTGCGCCGCTCTTCCCTGATTTCTACTAAAATAATAATAAAAAAGATATACAAGCTTACCGAAAACCCTTCCCCCATCCCCATTTTGTTTCCGTCGAAGCTCCGATCAGGGGGCTAGCTTTGGCCGTTCGTCGTTTCGCGGTCACCAGTGGGATCCTCGTGGTCGTCCGATCAAAACCCGCCGTAGGGTGTTCCGTTCGCCGCCTCCCATCATCGAAACGGTGAGTCGAAAGCTTCGACTCTTTGCTTTCCGCTGCCGTTGTCACCGGAAACGTTTGGGTTTCCTTCGAGAACTCCTGTCACCGCCGTCCTCTGTGAACGCTGCTACAGTCTCGGGATTAGGGTGAGTTTTGGATCGAGTCCGTTGGGCTCCGGGGTTATGGTCGCCGTCTTGTTGACCGTTGTCGGGTCGTGGCCACTGTCGTGTTGGTCGTGGCCGGTAAAGCTGTGGCCGTCGGGTTCGCTGGTAGTGCTGGGGGTGGTCGGGCGCCGCCGGGGGGGGGGGTGTGATGTTAGGGTTTGCTGGATTAGGGTTCTGTATTTGGTTTGGGTTGTTGGGTTTGAACCGAACCGGTTGAGTTGGTGAATCGGACGGCTGGGCTGAACCGAACCGGACCAGTGGGCTGATGCAACGATGACATCATCTGCTGTTGCATTGCTGATGTAGGCTAACGTCAGAGATGACGTCATCACAGTCAATGATGACGTCAGCGTTGACTTTTTACGTTGACTTTTTTGGCTGAGTCCACTTTTAAGTTTTTCGACGTTCCGGTTCCGTTGCTGCTGTCCGTTTCTTCAAATTTGGACCCGAAATGCTTTTTGGATCAAGTTTATATGTTAAGCTCAGATTTTGTAAAGTGTTGCATCGGAATTTGACTAAGATATTTTCTTGTGTTAAGGTGACGTGGACTCTGACCCCGAGATTTTACCTCCTCCTCTGCCAGGTAGACCTCCGGTGGCACAGTCTTCGAGATCTGCTAGTAAGTTATCTGTTAAGCGTAATTATTCGAATGTGGCATAGTAGAAAGTCTTATATAGTGTTCTTTGTTTTTAGGAGTTGATTCTGTTCGACCTACTACTAGGGCTGAGCGTGGGGGACGTCACTATCGACGTTGACTATTTAGCTGCCTAAGGTGTGTTCTCTGTCTGTGCTACATGTATGTGTTACCTGATTGTGTGATTTGTATGAGAAATATTTTGTATGCTATTCTGCCCTGTTATTTGATAAATATTGCATGACTCGTCTGTATGCCATTCTGCTCTGTTATCTGATAAATAATGTGTACTCGGATGCTATGATCATGTTATGTAACACATATCAGAATCGGATTATTATGTACATTGCATCTTAGTTTTTAACAAGATTACATTCGGACTCTGGAATCGGATTACATGTCATATCATTGGGTTGGGATATTTTACGGAGGAAGCTCAGCGACTTCATCCTTCGGGTTGAACTTCGCTTCGGATCAGTAGTTCCATCCTTCGGGATGAGTTCTGCTTCGGACATGGTGTTGAGGTGTAGAGTGGTTCAGGGGAACCGTACTCTTCGGACGGTGATGTAGTTGGGTGCATGTCATGTCATGATATTTGTATGCTCTGTTTGAATACTTCGAAATATCTGTAAATTCGTGATACGTTGTTTGACTGTTGGATTGACTTCTATTATGCACTTTAGAGACACACTGAGCTTTATAGCTGACTCCCCCTTAGTATCTGTTTCAGATTCCAGACTTAGGTTTCGGTACTTGGAGGATCTCGTTCGGACATTATATGATACTATTTATCAGTACGTTTTGTTCTAGACTTATATTTATTTATTTAAGTATTTTCGGATTTGGTTGTAAAAGGGACTTTGGACATTTATTATTTTTGGGGTTTGATAAACTATTTTAGCATGCTTGTTTTACTATGAAACATTTAAGGATATCTTTTATAATTGAATAATAATTTCGGCATAATTTTTATAAATAATCTTACTTGAGGCGAAAGTCTCCAAATTGTCAATTTCAATTTGTTATAAACCCTTAGGTCAAAATAAGGGGTTATATTTAGTGGTATCAGAGCCTAGGTTACACCCCTCGGCCTGTGAGGCTCGATAAAAAAATTGATTTTAAAGTTTTCAAAAAATGCATGCATAATAAATATTTTCGGAAACTACGCGATTTTCAGATAAATGTTCGGATTTTTCAAAAAGTAATATATTTTTTAATTAAAGTCTCCAAGTACCAATTTTGACTTTAGGACTCTTCTTTTGTAGATAGGCTACTATGCCACCCCGTAGGAGTACTAGAGCTACGGCCGGCCGAGGTCGAGGCCGTGGACGAGATCGTACCGCTGCTAATACGAGTGACATTAATCTTCCTGAGCATTCGCCACCACATCAGGAGGACCCACAGCATGAGCAGGCTGAGGAGCAACATGAGGTTCATACGAGTGGTCAACAGGCCGATCACCCTCATCAGCATACTCAGAGTGATGGTCCCCGTGCAGCCGGTAACAGTGAGACTGCTGGAGTTGATGTTGCTGCAGTGCATTTGGAGCTACTTGAGTATCTTCGACAGGGTTCTATGAGACCCATATCTGCCGAGTTTTTGTCTGTTGGTATGTCGATGTTTGATGGTAAGACGACTGCAGATCCAGCTGACGCTGAGTATTGGTTGAAGAAATTATAGCAGTTATTCGATGAGATGGACTACCCCGTCGACAGAAAATTAAGAGCTGATGTATCTTTATTGAAGGGTGAAGCCCTGAACTGGTGGGAGGCGGAGAAGACCGTTATTTCTGCTAGTTGGATTACTTGAGATCATTTCCGTCAGGCTTTCCGAGACAGATATGTTGGGGCTGAGTATCTAGCCAAGTGTCGTGAGGACTTTATAAATCTGAAGCAAAATGACATGACTGTGAATCAGTATAAGATTGAGTTTCTGAGGCTGGTACAGTACGTCCTTGGGTTAGTTACTACAGAGGAAGAGAAGTGCAGCTGGTTTCTGAAGGGTCTGCGACCTTCGATTAAGACTGGTGTGTCTTTACATTTGGACAAAGAGTACAAGGCTATTACCTTGTGAGCTAGGACTGCAGAACGCAATGAGGCAGAGTTGAGGCAAGCTGAGTCTCATGATATGGATCGGGGTAAGAGGCAGTCGACCACGACAGTTCAGTATAGTCAGGGTAGCTAGACCAGGAAGAGGGCAAGAGATGAGAGTGACTATCAGAGTTATTCCAGAGCCAGACCAGTGACCATTGATGTTCCGACTTCTAGTGTTGGAGGATCGTCTAGCACGCGGGGGCCACCACAGTGTTCTTTCTGCAAGAAATGGCATTCTGGGAGTGTATGAGACAGTCTGGGGCTTGTTTTCGATGTGGGTCTTTTGATCATATTTTCAGAGATTGTCCGCATGCACCTCCGTCAGCTCATATGACGACTCCGTCACAGGCATCAGTACAGACTCCTGCTAGGGGTAGAGGTCGAGGTAGACCCGATTTTACAGTTTCTGCTGGTAGAGGTAGGCTAGCTCAGAGTAGAGGATCAGCTGGATCCGGGGTGAGACAGCCAGGTTTGGTTTATGCTACGAGGAGACATGAGGATCGTGATGAGCCGGATGTTATTGCTGGTACATTTTCTATCCACTCTATTCTGTATTTTGCTTTATTAGATATTGGTTCTACTCATTCATATGTTGTGATTTCAGTATCTGGGGGACTTGAAATTCCGGTTGAGAATACTAGGAATGTAGTTTCCGTTTATAGTCCAGTGGGTGATCATGTCAAGGTTACCAAGGTGTACAAGAATTGCCCTTTGGAGATTCAAGGGAAAATATTCTCCGCCGATTTGATGGAGTTACCTTTCAGAGAGTTCGTTCTTATTCTCGGAATGGACTGGTTATCTACTCATCGAGTCCATTTAGATTGTGAAAAGAAAAGGGTGACTCTGAAAACCTCAGATGGGTGCGAGGTGATTATGGTTGGAGAGCGTAGAGGTTATATGACCAATGTTTTTTCGGCTCTCAAAGCAGAAAAGATGATTCGACATGGGGCTACTGCCTATCTTGCTTATATTCTTGACTCGAGGCAGTCAGATTCTGGTTTGGATAAGATCCCGGTGGTTAGGGATTTTCCAGATGTTTTTCCGGAGAAATTGCCAGGGGTACCGCCAAAACGTGACGAGGTTGAGTTTGGCATAGACGTATATCCGGATACAGCTCCTGTCTCTATGGCTCCTTACAGGATGGCTCCGAAAGAGCTTAAAGAATTGAAGATTCAGTTGCAGGAATTGTTGGATAGGGGTTTCATCCGACCTAGTGTTTCTCCTTGGGGAGCCCCTGTTTTGTTTGTGAAGAAGAAGGACGGATCACTTCGGCTTTGTATTGATTATCGGAAGCTAAACAAGCTGACGATCAAGAATAGGTACCCACTTCCCCGAATTGATGACTTGTTCGACCAGTTCCGAGGAGCTACAATATTCTCTAAGATAGACATGAGATCTGGTTATTACCAACTCAAGGTTAAGGATTCTGATGTGTTTAAGACCGCTTTTCGGACTCGTTATGGTCATTACGAGTTTCTGGTGATGTCGTTTGGATTGACTAATGCCCCTGCAGCCTTTATGGATATGATGAACATGGTGTTTCAACCCTATCTGAACCAGTTCGTGGTGGTTTTCATTGACGACATACTGGTTTATTCTAAATCGGAGGGAGAACATGAGGAACATCTCCAGGTTGTCCTACAGACTTTGCGTGAAAAGCAGTTGTATGCAAAGTTCAGTAAATGTGAATTCTGGTTGACCGAGGTTACCTTCTTGGGACACGTGGTTTCTGCTAATGGTATTCAGGTTGATCCAAAGAAGATTGAGGCTATTTTGGGTTGGAAGCAGCCCAAGAATGTTCCTGAGATACGAAGCTTCTTGGGTTTAGCTGGTTACTATCGGAGGTTTGTGGAAGGTTTCTCGATTATTGCAGCTCCTCTGACTAAACTTCTGAGGAAGGATATTCCTTTTGTCTGGACTGAGGCTCACCAGACCAGTTTTGAGAAACTTAAGACCATGTTGACTGAAGCACCGATTCTGATTCAACCTGAGCCTGGGAAGGCCTATACGGTATACAGTGATGCCTCTCACACAGGATTGGGATGTGTTCTGATGCAGGAGGGGAAGGTAGTGGCCTATGCATCTCGTCAGTTGAAAGTGCATGAGTGTAACTACCCTACCCATGATTTGGAGCTTGCTGCTGTGATCTTTGCTCTGAAAATCTGGAGACACTATCTCTACGGAGAGAAGTATTATATCTTCACCGATCACAAGAGTCTAAAATACCTCCTTACGCAGAAAGAGTTGAATCTTAGACAGCGTCGCTGGTTGGAGCTTCTCAAGGATTATGATTGCGAGATAGAGTATCACCCGGGAAAGGCGAACGTGGTTGCCGACGCCTTGAGTCGTAATGCTATCTCAGATTTGAGGGCCTTGTTTGCTCGGATGAGTTTGTTTGAGGATGGTAGTTTGATGGCAGAACTTCGGGTCATTCCTACGTTGATATCTGATATTCGAGCTTAGCAGCCTACGGATCCTTTTCTTATGCATCGTATCAGAGAGGTTTCTGAGGGTATATCTGTGGACTATACTATTGATCAGGATGGTGTTTTGTGTTTTCGAGGCCAGTACTGTATTCCGAGGAAATCTGGGTTGAAATAGGTTATTCTTCGCGAGGCACATGATAGCCCTTATTCTATGCATCCTGATGGTGATAAGATGTATAAGAACCTTCGTCAGAGGTACTGGTGGAAAGGTCTTAAACGAGATGTTGTCGGATTTGTGTCTAAGTGTATGACTTGTCAGAGAGTCAAGGCAGAGCATCAGCGTCCATCTGGGTTGCTTCAGCACATCGAGATTCCTCAGTGGAAGTGGGAGCGTGTGACGATGGATTTTTTCAGTGGTCTTCCGATGACTCCGTCCAAGAAGGACTCCGTCTGGGTTATAGTGGACCGTTTGACTAAGTCTGCTCATTTTATTCCGGTTCGAGTCAACTATCCTTTGAATAAGTTGGCTCGGCTCTATATTTCTGAGATCGTTCGACTTCATGGGGTACCTCTATCGATTATTTCTGATCGTGATCCGAGGTTTACAGCGAAGTTCTGGAAGGCACTTCATTCTGCTTTGGGTACTCGGTTGAACTTCAGTACATCTTATCATCCACAGACTGACGGGCAGTCCGAGCGTGTGATTCAGATTCTTGAGGACATGTTGAGAGGTTGTGTTCTCGATTATAGTGGTAGTTGGGAGGATTTCTTGCCGCTCGCAGAGGTTGTATATAATAACAGCTACCAGGCTAGTATCAAGATGGCACCGTATGAGGCTTTGTATGGGCGTAGGTGTAGGTCACCGATTGGATGGACTGAACTTAACGAGCATAGATTGTTGGGACCAAACCTAGTCCGTGAGGCCGAGCAGACAGTCAGATTGATTCCAGACCGGCTTAAGGTTGCTTTTGACAGACAGAAGTCCTATGCTGACTAGAGACGTCGAGATCTTGAGTTTGAGGTCGGTGATGAGGTTTTCCTGAAAGTATCTCCTTGGAGGAAGGTACTTCGGTTTGGTCGGAAGGGCAAGCTGAGTCCTCGTTATATTGGTCCTTATCAAATTCTTCGTCGGGTTGGACCTGTTGCTTATCAGCTTGAGTTACCACCAGAGCTTCAGCGCATTCATGATGTTTTCCATGTTTCTGTGTTGAGACGCTATCATGCTGATCCGTCTCATGTTTTACCTGTGGAGGAGATTGAGATTCGTCCTGATTTACGCTTTGAGGAGGAGCCTATCGAGATTCTTGCTCAGGATAAGAAAGTTCTTAGAAGGAAGACCATTAAGATGGTCAAAGTCTTGTGGCGTGGTCGCAGTCATGATGAGGCTACCTGGGAGCCCAAAGCTGTCATCAAAGCTCAGTATCTGCATTTGTTTGCTCCAGGTAAATTTCGAGGCCGAAATTTCTTTTTTTTACGGGGGAGAGTTGTAACACCCCATTTTTAGCCCTAATTTTTAAATCCCTAATTGTGAGAATTCCCAATTGGAAACCCTAGAATTTGGGGAAAAATCAGAATTTAACCTAATCTAAAGTGGGGACCAAATTGAATAAATTAAGAGTTTGGCGGTTAAATTGTTAGGCGGGCAAAACTTTGGACCCTCATTTTGTAATTTGCCCATTTGTCTAGGGCAAATACTCTTTTGGTGCTATATGAGTCTATGTGCCGCTCTTCCCTGATTTCTATTAAAATAATAATAAAAAAGATATACAAGCTTACCGAAAACCCTTCCCCCATCCCCGTTTTGTTTCCGTCGAAGCTCCGATCAAGGGGCTAGCTTTGGCCGTTCGTCGTTTCACGGTCACCAGTGGGATCCTCGTGGTCGTCCGATCAAAACCCGCCGTAGGGTGTTCCGTTCGCCGCCTCCCATCATCGAAACGGTGAGTCGAAAGCTTCGACTCTTTGCTTTCCGCCGCCGTTGTCACCGGAAACGTTTGCGTTTCCTTCGAGAACTCATGTCACCGCCTTCCTCTGTGAACGCCGCTACAGTCTCGGGATTAGGGTGAGTTTTTGGATCGAGTCCGTTGGGCTCCGGGGTTATGGTCGCCGTCTTGTTGACCGTTGTCGGGCCGTGGCCGCTGTCGTGTTGGTCGTGGCTGGTAAAGCTGTGGCCGTCGGGTTCGCTGGTAGTGCTGGGGGTGGTCGGGCGCCGCCGGGGTGTGTGTGATGTTAGGGTTTGCTGGATTAGGGTTCTGCATTTGGTTTGGGCTGTTAGGTTTGAACCGAACCGGTTGAGTTGGTGAACTGGACGGCTGGGCTGAACCGAACCGGACCAGTGGGCTGATGCAACGATGACATCATCTGCTGTTGCATTGCTGATGTAGGCTGACGTCAGCGATGATGTCATCACAGTCAATGATGACGTCAGTGTTGACTTTTTGCGTTGACTTTTTTGGCTGAGTCCACTTTTAAGTTTTTCGACGTTCCGGTTCCGTTGCTGCTGTCCGTTTCTTCAAATTTGGACCCGAAATGCTTTTTGGATCAAGTTTATATGTTAAGCTCAGATTTTAGTAAAGGGTTGCATCGGAATTTGACTCGGATATTTTCTTGTGTTCAGGTGACGTGGACTCTGACCCCGAGATTTTACCTCTTCCTCCGCCAGGCAGACCTCTGGTGGCACAGTCTTCGAGATCTGCTAGTAAGTTATCTGTTAAGCGTAATTATTCGAATGTGGCATAGTAGAAAGTCTTATATAGTGTTATTTGTTTTTAGGAGTTGATTCTGTTCGACCTACCGCTAGGGCTGAGCGTGGGAGACGTCACTATCGACGTTGACTATTTAGCTGCCTAAGGTGTGTTCTCTATCTGTGCTACATGTATGTGTTACCTGATTGTGTGATTTGTATGAGAAATATTTTGTATGCTATTCTGCCCTGTTATCTGATAAATATTGCATGACTTGAGAGACCCATTCAACAACTCGTTAACCTGCTTATCATTGCATTGCTGGGCTAATGATTTTTGTGTGGCAGGCAATTGAAGCAAATTATCAACCAACTCATACAAATCTCTAAGGCCATTTAGATTTCGGGTCATTGACGAAGAGGCGGATTCGTTGGACTTTAGCCTACACAGATGATCATCTGTTTGAGTAACGAGTGGATGAGGCCTAGAAGGCATGCTGTTTGAACGAGCATGAAAGTTGGATTTTTGGTTCAAAGCTGAAGAAGCCATCTTTTTGTCTTAGAGCAGAAGGCTAAAGGCTTTGATGTATACAATTTGATCAACTCAATGCATCTTCCCCTTCAACCCTCAGGCTCTGATCATATATATTGGGAATAGGGGAGACAAAAGGAGTCTCATCTGCAACCTCCATGACTCCTAACGTGATCCTCTTCCAAATCACAATAATTTTGGTGCTGATGTTTGCTCAATGTCTCCCATCCCACCACAAGACAATCTTTAAGCAATCTATTTATATAAACATTATGAGCCAAGGCATCTTCTTCTTCTTTTTAAAGAAATGAGGCCTTAATTATTGTGCAGGAGTGGCACCACGGCCTTTGTCTCCTCTCATGCAGTCTTGAAAACCTGTTATAGGGGACAATATTAAGGTAGAGATGTTCACAATTTGGCATTGTTTCATCTACAGAACAAAGGGCAATAATTAATCAACTGCCCACGTGTTTATGCAAATAGATTATCCATTTCCATTTGTAATGAATTTGAATGTGCAGATACAAAATAGTTCGTGTAATAATGGCTGACCATGTTCCTTTATCAAAGTTTTTAATAGGCAAGTATGTTGTTAATCAATTATTAATATATCAACCGACGGATGGTTTTGAACAGCAAAAACAAGATCCACTTCCGTATCCTTTGCTCTCTATTTCCATAACAGAGCAGAAGAAACTCTTGTGATTGCCACTTTGACAGACTATAATATAAGAATTCTTTATTTGCTTGAAGCGTGTGAGATTTGTAATTACCATGCGATTGTGCAAAATAATCAAATTGTTAGAACTTAAAGAATTGATTCAGTATCATCAGTGAGACAACAAGAATCATGACAGCAAAGATAATCATAAAAAGAAATAACTAATATCTCCCATGATGCCAATATGTTTGCTCTATAAATCAACTTGTATGTAACTTGAGATGGGTAACATTTGGTAAAACTAACTGTAAATTATGTGGCTTTAGTTACAATTAGAATGTTAAAAGTATTTTTTTTTTACTTAAGTTGCATTGAAATCATTCTGTTAACTTAAGAGAAGAGGTCAATTTTTTTGGAAAGGAGACTGTATAAATTTTTGGTTAACAATTGTGTACATGTAAACTATATTTTTATGGACAATTAAAATGCCAAAATTTCAACAGTTGAAGATGTTGAGAACAGTGACTCTAGCTTTGACCAAACGCCTGTAGAAGCTTTCAAGACCTTCCTCTAGATCTTGGATGCACATCTCTGAGTTTTGGAGCTCGTTTTGCACATTTTCAACATTCTTCATGTTTCCAGATTTAACGAAGGAGTGCAATGCAGCTTCAGCATTCGCAATTTCGTTTGTTTTTTGTTCTTCTTCCTCGCACATTACTCTTTTCTGGTGCATTAACTTTGAAACTAGTGACCACCGGCTTGTTTTCGATTCAGCCTCTGGCCCAGAAATAAAGGACAACAAGGATTCTAGCACACTGATGGTTACTGCTTCTACTTGTTTTAAGGTGCTAATCACGGCTCCACTCTCACCATCTTTGCTGAAGGAAGAGCAGCTAAGTTTATTCTCTATATGCTTCAAGTTCTTTAGGGCCTTGCAGATTGCCTTTCTCGCTGCCTTCCTAGAGGTTAAGTATTTCCTAACCTCATTTGCAAGGCCTTCTACTCCTCGTTTTCGGCGCAAAATCGATTGAAGTTCTTGTGTGCATTCCTTTGTTTGCTGCAAGGCATCTTTAGCGGTTCCACATACATCCAGGAGCACGAGAGATCCATCCAAAAGTTGTTCAACCAATTTCCTTTGCTGCTCTTGAGCTAGATCTTGTTGAGTGAGGGGCAACTGAAGAAACATATCAACATAGTCATACAAATCCTGAAGACAATTCAGTTTATCTTCTATTGATGAGGATGTAGAGGCAGATTGAGATGCCCTCAATCGGTTCAAATTTTCATCAATTTGTGAAGCGGCGGGGTGTTGCCTCGAAGGCAAGCTGTTTGAGCGAGCATGGAAAGAAGGTTGGACATTTAAAGGAGAGGAAGCCATTTTCTTTGTTTTAGAGAAGGAAGAAGGCCTTGAAATTGTGTGTTTCAAATTGTCTTACCATTATCATCTGCTGAATATATATCAGATGTTGATGGGAGACATGAGGAATTTCATCATGTTTAAATCAATTACAACTAACATGGACTTGATTTGGGTCTATACGAATACCGCGAAAATGTTCATGTGTTGTCTCCTCTCCACCATCACATCTTTAATAACATAATACTAATACACACGAGGGTTTTAGACAGTACACAGGCAATGGCCGTTTTATACTTGTTTTTAATCTTTCTTCCTTTAATTCTTCCCTTATAATAATGAATCATTTCTATCAACTTGTCAGCAGTTTATCGTGTTACTTACGATATTTTTCCGCCAAAAGGGAGGCAAGATCTGCATACTTAACCTGTATAGTATAATTTTATCTGGAAAGCATGTGTTGGCTGCAATTTTTATTTTTTTTAATGATGGGAAGAAGATGCCACGTTTTTGAAGAATCAGCTGTCCCCTAACTGAAATACAGCTAAAACAATTTTCTATAATACAACTCGTGTGTGATCTGAATCAACCGTGCAAATTACAATTGATTTTTAGTAGTGTGTAATAATTTGTTCTGGATTGAGACAATAGGAATCTTGACATTGAAGATGATAATTCAGGGATCTCTGAGTCTAGTCAAGAGTTCATTCTGAAGACTTGTTTCTCTTTTTTCTTTTAGTTTTAACTGAGACAGCTATGTCCTTATCTGGTTTAAAACCACCACTCAATTCCATCTTCCAGATCTTGAATGCATAGCTCCAAGTCAGCTTTGCATCTCAACATTCGTGTTGTTCTCTGATTTGCTCATTTTCTGACTCAAAAGAGATCTTAAAGCAGAATCAACCTTTTCGAATTCATTAATGTCTAGTCTTCTGGCTTGTTCACAAGCTATTCATTTGTGGTGCAATAGCTTAGTCACTAACGACCAGCTGTCAGACTTCGATTGTCCCTTTGGTCCTGAGATATTGAGGGTCAATAAGTTGCTCAAACATGGAAGAAGTGACTTCTTCAACCTCCCTTAGCAAGCTAACCATTGACTTCTTTGTACTTGATTAAAAGCTCCTAGGCTTCAAAGCACAATATTGAATATTGGGTCACCAGTAATTTCCTTAAACAATTCTGGTTTAGATTTTAACATTTCCAGGTTTGATATTGTCCAAAAAGAAACAAGGTACCAGGCTGATTAATTCCTTTGTGGGGATCGGGCTTGTTGCCCCACTCATGTTATCAACACATTCCAATACAAGGCAGAGATTAAACAGCAGATGTATATGCTACAGAATGATATAGAATTGTTCATCAAAATTGTATTCATTTAGGATCAGATCCAAGTATACATGTATATTTTTAACTATATACAATGATGTACAGCAAAATGGTGAACTTTTTTTCCTCATAAAGTATTATATTTTTCTTCAGGCTAGAGCCTATTGGCTAAGGATGTTGAGAACAGAAACTCTAGTTTTGATCAAGAGCCTCAACAAGCACTCCACTCCATCTTCAAAATCTTGAATGCTTGATTCTAATTTCTGCAACTCAATTTGTGCACCATCACTGCTGATTTTACCAGATTTTCTGGTCTTGTTATCAATGAGAGTGCACAAAACTGCATCCACTCTCTCGAATTCGTTGGTTTCCGTTGCTTCTCCCTCACATGTTACACGTTTGGAGCTCATCAACTTGGACACCAAAGACCACTTGGTAGATTTGGATTCCATCTTTGTCCCACTGATATAAGAAAAGAGACATTCAAACACTCTGCAGGCAGCTCCTTCTACCTCTCTCAACATGCTAAATGTGGCTTCACCATCGTTTTCTAGCTGAGCAAATCCACTTTTACAAGCTTTCAAAGACTTGTTTATTAACTTCTTTGCTTTCTGCCTTGAAGCCAAGTATTCCTTAGCTTCATTTGTGAAACCAACTCCATCGCCTCTTCTTCTTCTCAAAATCGATTGAAGGTTCTTGGTATCTTCCTTGGCCTGCAATAAGGCATCCTTGGCCACACCACACACATCCAAGAGCTTGAGAGACCCATTCAACAACTCGGTAACCTGCTTATCATTGCATTGTTGGGATAATGATTTTTGTGTGACAGGCAACTGAAGAAAACTATCAACCAACTCATACAGATCTCTAAGGCTGCTCAGATTTAGGATCATTGACGAAGACGCAGATTCGTTGGACTTTAGCCTACATAGATGCTCATCTATTTGAGTAACGAGTGGATGAGGCCTAGAAGGCAAGCTGTTTGAACGAGCATGAAAGTTGGATTTTTGGTTCAAAGCTGAAGAAGCCATCCTTTTGTCTTAGAGCAGAAGGCTAAAGGCTTTGATGTATACAATTTGATCAACTCAATGCACCTTCCCCTTCAACCCTCAGGCTCTGATCATATATATTGGGAATAGGGCAGACAAAAGGAATCTCATCTGCAACCTGCATGACTCCTAACGTGATCCTTTTCCAAATCTCAATGATTTTGTTGCCGATGTTTGCTCAATGTCTCCTACCCCACCCCAAAAAAAAACAGTAAGCAATTTATTTATATAAACATTATGAGCCAAGGCATCTTCTTCTTCTTTTTACAAAAACGAGGCCTTAATTATTGTGCACGAGTGGCACCGTGGCCTTTGTCTTGAAAACCTGTTATGGGGGACAATATTGCTGTGATGCTTGTGCTGGTTTTTCAATAATTTGTTACTTATAAAAGATAACTACAGGATAGCAGACGAGAACAAAGAGGCCACATTACATGCGGTTAGACAGGACTGCAATGCTGGTCGTGCAAACTTGAAATCTGAAAATAAACAAGGATGAAACCTCACCGACTAATTGACACATTATTGAAGATCTTTTGAAAACAAAAGCTTCTTAGCATGGACATAAAAACAAGGAATGGCAGCATTTAAGCCTTGCTGTTTTGTATCTTGTTCTTGCCACTACAACGAGATATGGGAAATTGTGGGAAAAAAATGTTCATAAGGGCGACCAATCAAGTAGGGGTCGGTCCTGGACACATACTGACAAAAAATTGTTAGGAAAATATTATCCATCTTTGTCAAAAAGGAAAGCAACATAAAATTACGACATAGCTACAACATTCTGGATTGTCCGTCAAGGCTAAATAAAACGCATTTGTTGGTTTGGGATAAAATTCATTTACAGCAATATAGATGAGGCCCTTGTGGTCTATTCTATCCAAGTCTCAATCATTCCTTAAAGGGCCATTATTGGGCTTTAAAGGCCCAATGTTTTTTAAATATAAGGGAGACCTAGACCAAGATGTACGATATATTTTTTTTTTGACAAAAGATGTAAGATATAATGACCGCTCTATAATGAGGATCAATCACATCTCTATCAACAAGATCACGAACTATAAAAGATCATTTGGAAATATACAGAAGTCTTAAGCTTGGTCATACCTGCAGCTATCATATTAGCTCCCCAACGATTTCATTTGATTTTTGTTATCTAACACTTCACACGTAGATTGAAAATTGCTCGAACGAGTGACAACGGCTTTGAACAGTGCTCGGGTCAACGATCCGTTTTACAATTTGAGTACAATCTATTTGGAACTCGTAAGTCCACACAAAGTGCAAACCTTCATAAATGCACAATATTATTATACAACTTTTATTTTTCTCTTTTTCCTCCTTATGACAATAAAAAAGGGTTACATTTTGATACACAAGCTGTGTAAGAATAATTCTCCAAGGATTGTGGAGGTATCAGTTGAGGTCCAATTCATCAAAGCATACTTTTGGAGGCCACATTTGAGAAACTAACGGGTCAACAAAAGTGGAACTGAAATTTATCCTGACAAAGTAAAAGTTGTTCAAAATCTTTTCCCTTGGGGAAAAAAGACGAAAAGAAAAGAAAAAGAAAACAAGCAATGAAAAAAAATGAAAAAAATGAAGAAAAAACAAAAAAGAAATAAGCCCGGAGAGATTGAATTATCCATAGTAACAGACATACAAAATGTGACCTAATGTTTAAGTTGCTGACAATGATTGATCCAAGAGTATGAGATGAAGAATGCCAAGAAGCCCTAGAAAGGTCAAGAAGCATTTTTTAAAGTATACAATTTTGATAGCACCGGTTCCAGATGGATCGTTGATTCAATAGGGAGTACTAAGCCAACATGATGAAGCAAGAAGCAAAGAGTCATTTATTACATGAGCAAAGACCCACCAATTACAAACAGCGGTACCCACCAATTTAAAAGCTTCATTGTTCTTTGGTCTGGGTAGCTTGAAGGCTTAGACAATATATGTCGTACCATTTCGTTTATCTAATCTCAAGAATTGATCCTTTGAAATTCTTGATGGAAACATTGGTATTGACTGGAGAATGACTCGTTGGTGAATGTTATTATCAGAGTTTGATATAGCCAAAAGAAAGCAATGACGAGTTTCTTGGTGATATGTGCTTCAGATGATCAAGAGTCCTTGAACTTTAGTCTCTCAGCTGAGGATTTGATGTGCATAAGAGAAGGAAAAAGAAAGTGAACCCCTGGAAGCTTATGTTTGAGAGAGCCTACAATGCCTTTTGTTGTACAAGGCAGATTCATCCAAAATCCTCCAATAGACACCATGCTATCATTGTTGTGATTGATCGCTTTACCAAGTGGATGAAAGATGTTTCCTATGTCGGTATTACAAGAGTAACAACTTGCAAGATGTTGGACAGAGATTATTTGTCGATCTAGTTTGCCAGATAGAGTCGTTATTGACAAAGCCTCTAATCAGAATAACAAGATGATATCATAAGTTGTGAACAATTCAAGATAAAACACCATGATTCTGTAATTTATCGCTCGGAGATGAATGGGGCAGTAGAGTCGGCAAACATAAACACCAAAGGACTTTCTCAAAGACTAACATGAGAAGCTATCGTTGACCTTGTATGTATTTCGATCCACAGTGTGCACTTCAACAGGGGTAATACTATATTCTTTGGTCTATGAATGGAAGCAATATGACTAATTGAGGTTCAGATTTCGTCACCAAGTAAGGATAGATGTGAGATTGGACGACGGAGAATGAGTATAAGCTCGATAATGTAGTTGAATCTCATTGAAGAGAGGAGACTAAAAGCAATTTGCAATGGTTAGATGAACCAAGAAAGAACGATACGAGCTCAAAACAATGAAAGTTCATCCAAAAGAATTTTGAGAAGGGGATCTAGTGCTTGAAAAGATCTTGTTAGTTCATAAAGATTTCCATGGGAAATGGATGCCTAATTAGAAAGGGTTATACATCAAAGAGACCTCTTTCCGGAGGAGCGTTGATCTTAACAGAGGTGATTAGAGATGAGTGAAGTAATTCAATGAACTTAGACTCAATAAAGAAGTATTACACCCGAAGAATTTAAAAAATAGATTTAAAAAAGGAAAAAAAGAAAGTGAAAACTCAAAAAGGGCGCTTCACAAAATGAAAATATCTATGGTGGAAACCCAAAAGGGCACCTTAGATATCCAAAAAAAGAAAGAAGCAAAAAAAAAAAGATAAAATAGGAAAATCAAAAGAAAATGTGGGTTCAAAATGAAAATTCGCAAAGGGCGTCTTGAAACCAAAGGAGGATTTGAACTGAAAACCTGAAAGGGCAGTTCAAAAGCATTTGAGATTAGGCATCCGACAAGAAACCTTCTCAGAATCTGCAGTTTTGAGTAAACTCGGGGATTGGAAGGCTCTATTTCGGTTGAAAGGCTTTCGCTCCTTCATACAATGGGTACCTAGGGCATTGCATTGAATTTATCATGTTTTCCGTGACTTATCAAATTATTCTAATTTAGTAAAATAATATTTTGAGCCTTTTTACTTATCGTTTCAACAAGCATCTTGCATATAAATCGATTAGATATAAGAAAAGCAAAGGATTTCGTGGGTATTATTATGATGTACTAATCCTTTAAGTGCATTGACAAGTCGTCGTTAACCGGTCAAAATAAATATAAATAATTAACCTCTTTCAGCAATAAATAAAATAAGAAATTAAATAAGTATAGGGAAAGAGGGTCGATCCGCAGGGAGATTAGCTGGAATTGTTGACTTGAATTTGTTGAATCCGAAATCCCAGGAATATCTGCAAGGAAATAAAAAAAAAGGGGGTGATATTTGATTTCGAATGAAGTAAAAAAATAAATGCAAGAATTAAGGAAAATAATAGAAAAAACCAAATGTGCAAATTAGCCTCGAGTTAGCCTTGTCAATTCCTTCGATCATTGAAATAGATTTTTACTTCGGGGATCATGTCGGTTACAGTCTGCGAGGCCCAACCCGTCGCAACTTGCTTTTCTCTCGAGTAACCAATTCTCCCAAGACTATCTTCGAAGGTTGATTCTTAAACAAATTAGCCACGTCTATCGTCGTTAAAGTGTTTAGTTTTGAAAGCAGGAAAAGCCCGACTCAGAAATTGTCTAAAAGTAGAATCGCTTCTGATTTTATCTTTCCTTAGCGGACCGCCGCTAAGAGTGTTCACAGGAAGTCGAAATTGCCACAGGCCGATCCTTCCTCCCAACTATGTCTTTAAACGATTCCAGATCAACGAGCTCTTTTGATTTGAAAAACGATTAAAAACTTTAGTAAGGCCGATTGCCAAACTATCTAAACAGAAAGATAAAAATGTATTCCCGAAGGAATTTAGGCAATGTTCAATTCTCACGATTAGAATTGATTTGGCTAACTCTTGGCTCAAGAAATTTAGCTAAGCATGATATTGATTATCATGCTTAACTTGGTTTTGGAAAAATAATTAAATAACATAAAATAAATGAAATAAGAAAATAAAGGAAAAGAACTTGAATTAAAACTAAAAATGTTTACAAAGGTAAAAACTAAAAATGATGGATGAATCAATGAATGATCTAAGCCTTTACCAAGGGTGGTATTTATAGGCTTAGATTTACAAAGATAAAAAAAATAATTTAAAATAATAAACAAAAGATAAAACAATTCAAATGTTTTGAAATTTAAATGCATGAATCTAATCGGATAAGCTGATAACATTCTCCAGAACGTTCCAGAAGCTTCTAGAAGTCGCCACGTCACTGCCACGTCACTGCCACGTCAGACGCGTCGTGCCCGGTGTCGTGCCCATAATGCCAGTCATGACAGAATTATAATAAAAACTGCAGAAATGCCTCATTTTCACTGCTATTTCCAGAATTGGGTCCCTGCACAAAATGTAACGAAAACAACATGTATTAAGCAGCAAGAAGTCCCAATAGCTAGAAAAATAACAAATGAAATATGTCATAATTGAGCACTCATCAAATTCCCCCTCACTTGTCTCCTACTTGTCCTCAAGTATGTCCGAAAAAATCATAAACCCAAGAATGCATTTCTCAACCATTACAAGCATCAAACATAATCATAAGAGTTCTAGCACGAAAGGAGGTTCATGAAAGAAACATAATTAAAACCAAATAGATACAAGCAAGGAGCAGCCCTTGTCCTTTTCAATTACCTATCAAGCATTAATCAAATCTTAGCCTAGTCTTAATCCTCACCAAGATACACTCAAGAGCACTCAAAGTGTTTTAAAGGTAAATTTGAAGCAGAAACACTCAAAGTCAATCATGAATAAAGGTTTCCATATGCTTGTAACAAGTTCAATTCTCCACTACTTATTAGAATCAAGGTGCAAAAATCATTAGGTCTTTTATTCAAGGTGTAATGAGGGTTTAGAGAAAAAAGGTAGAAAGAAAAAGAAGATGATCAAAGCAAGATATTTCAAACATAAGCAGTGAAGACATTGAAAAGGAGCTGAAAATGGGCAAGCAAAACACACATTTTTTCTTTCTTTTTTTTTCTTTTCTTCTTTTCGAAACTGTTTTTTATTATTTTTTTTCTTTTCTTTTTTTTTCCCGAAGCAATTGCTTCCTTTATTCTATTTTTTTCTTTTTTTTTCATTTCGAAGAATTATGCCCTTTATTCGAATTGCAGCTCCTTATTTGCCTAGTAATATAGTTTCTAGCATTTGATCAATCAAAAAGTGGTTAAGCAAGGAAATGAGGTGTAAGGCTAACAAAGGCTCACTAGGCGATGAGAAAGGGTAAATTAAAATGAAAGGGAAGGAAAAGGTTCAAAGCCTAATGCCTAAATCATTTTAAAGCACCTCGTTCTTAGTGTAGTCTCGAATTGTAAGCAAGCCACAAGTTCTAGATTCCTAAAATTCAAGATGACACTCTCAAGCAAAAGAAACGAGCATAATATGAAGAATGCATGCTCAAGGCTCAAATCTTACCAAAATTGGGCTAAGTTGATTAAGCTAGGTGAGAAATTTAATTAACACTATCAAGAGTAATTAAAAGAGATGTCAAACTGCAGATTACCCATATCATTTGATTATCAAAATGCTCTAATTCAATCATTCCTAAGCATTAGAACAATTATAACATGCTGGATATGATGCAATGGCCAGAAAAAAATCATCTTAAGGTTTAATCAAAATCAAAACATATTGTCAAACAAGCAGACAAGTGGTAATTTACCCTCCCCCTCACTTAAATGAATTGCCCCAATTCAGAAAAAATTAAGGAAATAAATAGAAAGCAAGGGCAAAAGATACTCCCCGTGGATGTAGAGTGAGTCGATGGGAATGATGCACTATGAGTGGCTCGGATCAGCGGCGGCAGAGGGCTTTGAATAGACTGCCGGATGTGCGAAAGAAGGTGCGGTGAAGGGTGGTTCAGCATTTTTGTTGGCACCCGTCGAATGTTTGCTGGTCGTCGGCCATCACGGTAGGGAGGAGGAGTAGGGACTGGCCCGAGTTGCTGAAAGGATGCGAACGGCGGTTGAGCGGTGGAAGCCGTATGAGTGGGGTTCTCGACCGGGGGCTGGGGGCTTGCCGTCATCGACCACCGCGGCGTGGAGGAGGTGTGGGGCATTGCGGCTGAGTGAGTTTGCGGCTGTGTGTGTTGTGTTTTTAGGGATTTAGAGGTTTTGCGGGAAAGAAAGAAAGGGAAAGGGGGGAGAGTTTGACGATTTGCTAAAAGGGGAAGGGCTTGGCTAAAATGCACCGCAAACCATGGGTTTTGCTAACGTGCACCGTTTAATGAAACGGTGCACTCCAATGCTTATGGTCGAAATGTGCTGCTGTGAAGGGCGTGGCTTGGCTTTCTGTGTGCGAAAAGAAACCTGCAGAGGGAAAGAAAAATTTATTAAGGCAACAAAAGAAAATGAAAAATAAAGAAGCATAAATTAAATAAAAAAAAAGAAGTAAAAATTGACGAAAAATAAATCAATGGGTTGCCTCCCATTTAGCGCTTTGTTTAACGTCGTTTAGCTCGACGACCTTTGCTAAATTTTTTGTTCTTCAAAAGCAAGTTCTTCAAATAATCGATAATGTCCATCGCTCGTCGTTTTAACGTCTTCCTTCATCTTTCCTTTTGTGCGCAAAACAACAGCTAAGCTTCTACCTCCTTCCCAAGACGACAACTTACTCAAGATGATGTTTGGCAAAGTTTGGTTGTCGCCTAAAAATATATAATCAAACCATTCCAACCTTGGCTTTGGTTCCTGCAAAATTGATGGAAAATGTTTAGTTCGAATTGGAATTAATCGAAAATCAGAAAGGGAAGAAAGATTTGAAATGATTTCGCCTTTGTTTTTATCGTCAAGATCTGCGAATTCCCTACAAAATTCATAACACAAATCAGTTTCGATCAAATCATTAGCTAACGGATCTATAATATCAACGAAATTTAAACTTGCGACCGAATCAGGATACTTCATAGCTTTGTACATATCAAATTTAACTACTTCCCCATCAAATTCCATAGTTAAGATGCCGTCGCGGACATCGATCTTTGTATGCGCGGTTGATAGGAAAGGTCGGCCAAGCAAGATTTCGGATCCGTTATTGCTGCGATCATTTTCCATGTCAATAATGTAAAAATCAGCAGGAAAAATGAGATTTTTTACCTGTACCAACACGTTTTCTAGTACTCCCTCGGGGTAGATGATTGATCGATCAGCTAATTGAACCGTCACTCGCGTTTCTTTCAATGGTTCAGTCGAAATTTTGTTGTAAACGCTTAACGGCATGACGTTGATAGATGCGCCTAAATCGCACATCGCCCTTTTTATCCCAACATTCCCAATTTTACAAGGAACCACAAACATACCTTGATCCTTGTACTTTGGCGGCAATGGTCTTTGAAGAATAGCTGAAACGTTCTCACCAAGGTTAACTTTTTCATTCCCAGACAATCGCCTTCGGTTTGTGCATAACTCTTTCAGGAACCTTGCATATTTGGGCACTTTTCGAATAACATCAAGAAGTGGAATATTAATTTCCACTTTCTTGAATACATCCAAAATTTCCTTCTCTTCCTCCTTTTTATCTCGTTTCGTCAATCTACCTGGAAAAGGAGGAACAGGTTCGTAAGTAGAAACAGAAATATTAGATTTAGAGTTACCTGCAGTGGGTGGAGATTTTTCGTTCTGGTCCTTCGAAGAATTGCCTTGCTCGTCGGATTTTTGCTCATCTTGCTTGGGCGGTTTAGGCGTTAAAACTGTTCCACTACGCAAAGTTATCGCACTAACGTTTTCCCTTGGGTTGTTTTCGGTTTGGGATGGTAACTTTCCCTGGGATTCTATACGGCTAACGGCTTGAGCTAGTTGGCTTATTTGCTTGTCGATTTGTTGGAGGTGGGATTGTGTTTGGGTTTGGAATTTTTCCTGCGAAACTGCCAATCTCTCAACAATAGACTCAAGCGAAGATTTTTGGGGTGCTTGGTTTTGGTAGGGAGGTTGTTGCCTAGGTTGGTAATTTTGGTTCTGATTACCGTAGCTCAAGTTTGGGTGATCTCTCCAACCGGGATTGAAGGTATTGCTATGTGGGTTATAGGGTCTTTGGGGAGGTCCGGGAAAGTTGTGTATGGCGTTAACTTGGGCACTAGATGGATCTTGGAGTAAGGGACATAGATCAGTTACATGATCGGACATGGTACAAACTCCACAAACTTTGGTAGCTCCTAATTTCCCTGAAACAAGTGAATGCACAATATTAGTTAAATTATCAATCTTATTTTCTAATGTAATTGTGCTTACTGTTTGAACCCGTCGACTGGGTTCACTTGCAGAACCAAATTGTTGCGAATTTGCAGCCATTGTGGAGATTAATGTCCTCGCTGCGGTAGGAGTCATGTTAACGAGCGCGCCACCGCTTGCCGCATCTACCATCTTTTTGTCCATTGGTAACATTCCTTCATATAGGTATTGAAGGAGTGTTTGCTCAGATAGGCCATGTTGCGGACAGCTTGCGCACAGCTTCTTGAACCTTTCCCAATAATCATATAGGGATTCGTCGTGCATTTGTTGGATACTCAATATGTTTCGCCTAATTTCTGTCGCTTTTGCCGCAGGGAAGTATCTGTCAAGAAAAACACGAGAAAGATCAGCCCATGTATTAATAGAATTCGGAGGTAAATAAAATAACCATTCTTTAGCCATTCCGGCTAAAGAAAAAGGAAATGCCCTTAGTTTTATCTGATCCTCTGAAACTCCTTGCGGTTTCATACTGCTGCACACCATATGAAATTCGGCAAGATGCTTATGTGGGCTTTCAGTAGGTAAACCGTTAAAGGTAGGGAGTAGATGAATTAATCCCGTTTTGAGTTGGAACGGAGTATCGCCTTGAGGAAAAGCGATGCAGAGTGGTTGTTGCACGGTAGGGGCTGCGTTCAGCTCTCGAATTGTTTGATCTGCCATCGGTTCTGGTTCTTGTGTAAGTTCGTCGATTGGTGTGGTTTCGGAGGTGGATTCTTGTTCGGATCGTCGTGTGCTTTGTTGTTTCTTTCGTCGAAGGGTTTCGCCGTGAGTTCTACGAGCGCTTGCTTCGATTTCTGGGTTATATGGAGCCAAAGTACCCGGATTCTTCCTGGTCATAAAATAAAACAAAATCAGTCAATAATTGCCGAAAATAAATCTCCCCGGCAACGGCGCCAATTTTGACAAGTCGTCGTTAACCGGTCAAAATAAATATAAATAATTAACCTCTTTCAGCAATAAATAAAATAAGAAATTAAATAAGTATAGGGAAAGAGGGTCGATCCGCAGGGAGATTAGCTGGAATTGTTGACTTGAATTTGTTGAATCCGAAATCCCAGGAATATCTGCAAGGAAATAAAAAAAAGGGGGTGATATTTGATTTCGAATGAAGTAAAAAAATAAATGCAAGAATTAAGGAAAATAATAGAAAAAACCAAATGTGCAAATTAGCCTCGAGTTAGCCTTGTCAATTCCTTCGATCATTGAAATAGATTTTTACTTCGGGGATCATGTCGGTTACAGTCTGCGAGGCCCAACCCGTCGCAACTTGCTTTTCTCTCGAGTAACCAATTCTCCCAAGACTATCTTCGAAGGTTGATTCTTAAACAAATTAGCCACGTCTATCGTCGTTAAAGTGTTTAGTTTTGAAAGCAGGAAAAGCCCGACTCAGAAATTGTCTAAAAGTAGAATCGCTTCTGATTTTATCTTTCCTTAGCGGACCGCCGCTAAGAGTGTTCACAGGAAGTCGAAATTGCCACAGGCCGATCCTTCCTCCCAACTATGTCTTTAAACGATTCCAGATCAACGAGCTCTTTTGATTTGAAAAACGATTAAAAACTTTAGTAAGGCCGATTGCCAAACTATCTAAACAGAAAGATAAAAATGTATTCCCGAAGGAATTTAGGCAATGTTCAATTCTCACGATTAGAATTGATTTGGCTAACTCTTGGCTCAAGAAATTTAGCTAAGCATGATATTGATTATCATGCTTAACTTGGTTTTGGAAAAATAATTAAATAACATAAAATAAATGAAATAAGAAAATAAAGGAAAAGAACTTGAATTAAAACTAAAAATGTTTACAAAGGTAAAAACTAAAAATGATGGATGAATCAATGAATGATCTAAGCCTTTACCAAGGGTGGTATTTATAGGCTTAGATTTACAAAGATAAAAAAAATAATTTAAAATAATAAACAAAAGATAAAACAATTCAAATGTTTTGAAATTTAAATGCATGAATCTAATCGGATAAGCTGATAACATTCTCCAGAACGTTCCAGAAGCTTCTAGAAGTCGCCACGTCACTGCCACGTCATTGCCACGTCAGACGCGTCGTGCCCGGTGTCGTGCCCATAATGCCAGTCATGACAGAATTATAATAAAAACTGCAGAAATGCCTCATTTTCACTGCTATTTCCAGAATTGGGTCCCTGCACAAAATGTAACGAAAACAACATGTATTAAGCAGCAAGAAGTCCCAATAGCTAGAAAAATAACAAATGAAATATGTCATAATTGAGCACTCATCATGCATGCAGAACATGAGGTGGCATCGGTACTTGGTTAGTGTTGAAAAGTATGTCGAGGAAACGACACAACTCTGTGCCAGAAATATTTAAACAAAGCTGCAAGAAAGCGACACAGACAACTCTAGGCATAATGAGAGCATGAACTATTTTGGGGGAAAAAGCAGCAACCAGATCAATTCACTGAAGGTTCATCATAATCAAAAGAAAATATCATTATTTCTTAGGTATTGCAAGACAAGAAAGCTTTGTGAATGTTAGAGCGAACAAAGATGATATTTGGATCCAAGAGTGGGGAAATGCTGCAAAGAACACTATAGAGTAAGGTGTTTTATTTTGATGAATAGAGTCCACAAGCTGGAATAACATAATTGATTATCTCTTTTGGAACCATAAGAAAGAATGTTTTCAAAGAAGCTAAATGAAGACATAGCAGGAATGGCTTCACAAGAAAGGAGTTGTCATCAATACTCGAGTTTTTTTCGACGTGAAGTGCTTGGTAAGACATGGCACGAGAAAAGTTTAAGTGGTTAATTTGTGAAAACAAGTACGAATTCCATCAGAATTGAAACATCATTGCAAAGAAAGAAGAGAAGAAATAAATAAGGTGAAAACTCATAAGGGTACTTCAAAAAAAGAAAGAAAAAATAAAATAGAGAAAAAATAAAAAAAAAAAGAAGAAAGGTGAAAAGAAGAAAGAAAACTGAGCTAAAAACCTGAAAGGGCGCATTGAGAAAAAGAGAAAAGAAAAAGGAAAAAACCGAGGTGAAAACCCGAAAGGGCACCTTGAGAAAAAGAGAAAAAAAAGGGGAAAAAAAACCAAAGTGAAAACCCGAAAGGGCGCTTTAAGAAAAGCAATCTGAAGTGAAACCCTGAAAAGGCACATTAAAGAAGAGATGCAGAGATCATGAAGATTAAACTTGTGTTTGAGATGGGTTACCTTGTTAGCAAAAGAAGTTTTAATGAAAAATAAAGCAAGAAAATTTTGAGCTTCCGTGAAAATGAAAGCTCACCCAAGTGGTCCTCAATTGACAACATTCACGCATCATTCATAGTAAGGCATTCATAAGATAGGAGCATGCTAACTCATACATTACAAGTATTTTTTGTATGTTTTGGAAGAATTTATGACATCGGCAAAGAAAAATGAAAGATTTCAATTTACAACTCCGAGATTGACGAAGTAGATCCAGAAAAGATTTCAATTACATTTTTGTGAAGCAAAGACACCAATCCGTTTGAAGAGGCGGATCTCAGCAAAGATTTCAATCTGTTTGAAGAGGCAGATCTCAACAAAGATTTCAATCCGTTTGAAGAGGCGGATCTCAAAAAAGATTTCAATCCGTTTGAAGAGGCGGATCTTAGAAAAGATTTTAGTCCGTTTGAAGAGGCGGATCTCAAAAAAAGATTTCAATCCGTTTGAAGAGGCGAAACTTAGAAAATATTTCAATCCATTTGAAGAGGCGAATCTCTGCAAAGATATTCGATTGTTTGCACGGGAAAGGAAGTGTATTACGATTCTAAATCCTTCGGGTCATTCAGGCGTGATTCCATGTCCTTCAGACCAACACCTCCAGAAATGATGAGAACTTTTTGGATGGCGTCACAGTAAGACAATTGATGCATGGTATCAACAAAGACATTTACCTTTTGGGTTACCAGCTAAAAAGAGAGAGAATGAAAAACAAGATAGATCGACTTTGAGCTCAAATGAAGAGGATTCACGGTTTAATTGGCCATGAAATTTCTGAGTGAAGAAAGAGATAGATCGATAGAGGAAGAAAAAACAAAAGAGCTGATATGAGCTTGAGAATGAAAGATCAAGATACTTTAGTCGGAAAAGCATTGACTCTAAAGATCTCAACGCTCCAAGATGAAAATTGAGGATATTTCATACCACTTCAAGTTGAATTCTTATCAATTGATGATATTTCTTTTTGCATGTTCAATTTTCCCCAGAGGATGAGGTGAATCAGCATTCTAGAGCTCCCAATTAAAAGAGTTTGCCAGCAAAGATAGAGCTCCTAATAAGAAGAGTTTGCTAGCAAAGATAGAGCTCCTAATGTGAAGAGTTCGCCCAACAAAAGCCGGAACTCCTAATATGAAGAGTTCGCCTAGCAAAGACAGAACTCCTAATATGAAAAGTCCGCCCAGCAAAGATAGAGCTCCTAATATGAAGAGCTCGTCCAGCAAAGACATGGCTCCTAATGCGAAGAGTTCGCTCAACAAAGAATGAAGGACTCCTAATGTGAAGAGTTCATCCCCAGCAAAGAAAGAACTCCTAATAAGAAGAGTTCACCCAGCGAAGATAGAATTCCAAATGAGAAGAATTCGTTTGTTCGACACCTTTTATAGAGAGGTGGATTATTCAAAAGAATGAAGAAGAAAAGTTGATCAGCATCACCAAGAAGAATGAATAGGTTCATAAGAAGAACTAGTTCAGATTCCGCGATCAGCTTTGGCAGGAAGATTGGGAGGTTCCAAACGAGAAGAACTTGTTCAAGCTTCTATCGGGGAAGGAGGAAAGAAAGTTCGTGAGAATAAGACCTTGCAGCTCAGAGCGACAGCTGGCAAGTTCGGACAAAATTCACGTTTTCTCAGTCTTTGCTCTATTCTTGTTCCACAACAATGAACAAAGAGGGGCAGTTGTAATACCCGAATTTTATCCGGGTACCCATATATATACTATATATCAATATAAATAAAACCAAAATATAATAAATAAATATTATAACCCTTAAATAAAAACAGACCATTTTATATAAAAATTCTAATATACATGTATAAAGCCCATTAATAAATTAGGCCCAATTCCTATATCCTTAACCCAAACAAACACACATATACAGTCAAAAAAACACAAATTTTCTGCCCAAATAAGTCCACATGGCACTTAGCCATTGGCCCGATCATGATTCACGCGGATCAAGCACAGTGTGACTTCATCCTTCTGACCCACCTATAAATAGAGAGAGAAATTTTATGTTTGATCAATTAATAACCATAATAATTGCTTACCATAAAATAATAATAAGATAATAAAAGAAATTCAATTAACAAATAAGGATTTAATTAAATCCAAATTATTGCTCAAAATGCCAAAATGACACGTGGAATTAATAATGTACTAATAAGGAGCGTTTATAGGGTTGTTAAACCTTCCTTACACGTAACCGACTCCCGAACACAAATTTCAAAGAAAAGTATCTCTTGTTGTTTTTTTATGGTGTCCGGCCTACCGAAGTGACCGGTGGCGACTCCAAATTGATTTTCAAGAATAAATAAAGGAAATTCGATTTAATATGAAACAACCTTAATTTCATGATTAAATTGAAAATGGTAAACCCTGATTTCAAAACCATAATCACCAGGATATTTTTACACTCGATTTTAAAAATGGCCGCAACAAAAACTTGGAAGTTGTGATCTTGATTCAATCCAGAAATTTGCCTTCTTCCCTTCGTCTCAACAACTATCTCAGAATGGACTTGACACCGATCTGAACAACTATCTCAACATGGTTTAGCATTGTCTCCCTCCAAACAGCTCTACTACTCATAACATTTCTTTCAATATATAATCTCCTAATACAATGTTTCATCTACAAAACAAAAGGTAATAATTAATCAACTGTGTGTTTATGCAAACAGATTATTCTTTTCAAGTTGTAATGATGTTTTTTTAAACAATTTCTACCTAGGTGAGGGGGAAGGGGATTTTTGCTCCTACTGGATCTTGAACCACAACCTAGGGGAATGAGAGGGTGTCAACTAAGAGCATAAACTACATGCTCTAGAGATTGTGCAGATACAGAACAATTCGTGTAATAATGGCTGGCCATGTTCCTTGATCACAGTTTTTAATAGGCAAGTATGTTGTTAATCAATTATTAATCGATCAACCGATATATGATTTTAAACAGCGAAAACAAGATCCACTTTCGCACCCTTTACTCCCTTTTCCCATGACAGAACCGAAGAAACTCTTGTGGTTGACACTTTGACAGACTATAATATAAGCATTCTTTATTTGCTTAAAGCGTGTGACATTTGTAACTAGCATGTGATTTTGCAAAACAATCAAATTGTAAGAACTTAAAGAATTGTTTCAGTATCATCAACAGAACAACATGAATCTTGACAGCAAAGATAATCGTAAAAAGAAATGACTAATATCTCCCATGATACCAACATGTTTGCTCTATAAGTCAACTTGTATGTAACTTCATATGGGTAACATTTGGTAAAATTAACTGTAAAGTATGTGGCGTTAGTTACTGTGAGAATGCTAGAAGTATGTTTTTTTTTTACTTGAGCTGCATTGCAATCATTCTGGAAACTTAAGAGTAGAGATAAAATTTTGTGGGAAGAAGATTGTATAATTTTTTGGTTACCAATTGTATACATGTAAATTATATTTTTATGAACATTTACAATGCCAAAATTTCAACAGTTGAGGATGTTGAGAACAGTGACTCTAGCTTTGATCAAACGCTTGTAGAAGCTTTCAAGACCTTCCTCTAGATCTTGGATGCACATCTCTGAGTTTTGGAGCTCGTTTTGCACATTTTCAACATTCTTCATGTTTCCAGATTTAACGAAAGAGTGCAATGCAGCTTCAGCATTCGCAATTTCGTTTTTTTTTTGTTCTTCTTCCTCGCACATTACTCTTTTCTGGTGCATGTACTTTGAAACTAGTGATCACTGACTTGTTTTCGATTCAGCCACGGGAGCAGAAATAAAGGACAACAAGGATTCTAGCACGCTGATGGTTACTGCTTCAACTTGTTTTAAGGTGCTAATCACGGCTCCGATTTCATCGTCTTTGCTGAAGGGAGAGGAGGTAAGTTTATTCTCCATGTGCTTCAAGTTCTTTAAGGCCTTGCAGATTGACTTTTTCGCCACATTCCTAGAGGTTAAGTATTTCCTAACCTCATTTGCAAGGCCTTCTACTCCTCGTCTTCGGCGCAAAATCGATTGAAGTTCTTGTGTGCATTCCTTTGTTTGCTGCAAGGCATCTTTAGCGGTTCCGCATACATCCAGGAGTACGAGAGATCCATCCAAAAGTTGTTCAACCAATTTCCTTTGCTTCTCTTGAGTTAGATCTTGTTGAGTGAGGGGAAACTGAAGAAACATATCAACATAGTCATACAAATCCTGAAGACAATTCAGTTTATCTCCTAATGATGAGGATGTAGAGGCATATTGAGATGCCCTCAATCGGTTCAGATTTTCATCGATTTGTGAAGTGACGGGGTGTTTCCTCGAAGGCAAGCTGTTTGAGCGAGCATGGAAAGAAGGCTGGACATTCAAAGGAGAGGCAGCCATTTTCTTTGTTTTAGAGGAGGAAGAATGCCTTGAAACTGTGTGTTTAAACTCAGTCTAGCTATTTGTTGTCTTCTCATTATCATCTGCTCTATATATATCAGAGGTTGAGGGGAGACATGAGGAATCTCATCATATTTAAATCAATTACAACTAACATGGACTTGATTTGGATCTATGCGAATACCGCGAAAATGTTCATGTGTTGTCTCCTCTCCACCATCACATCTTCAATAACATAATACTAATACACACGAGAGTTCTATGAGCGCTTGCTTTGATTTCCGGGTTATATGGAGCTAAAGTACCCGGGTTCTTCCTGGTCATAAAAATTAAACAAAATCAGTCAAAAATGCCGAAAGTAAATCTCCCTGGCAACGGCGCCAATTTTGACAAGTTGCCGTTTAACCGCTCAAAAATAAATGAATAAATTAACCTCTTTCAATAAATAATAATATAAAGAAATTAAATAGATATAGGGAAAGAGGGTCGATCCGCAGGGAGATTAGCTGGAATGATTAACTGAAGACTGATTTAATTATTACTTCCAGGAATATCTGCAAAATAAGTAAATAAAATGGGGGGAAGTGATCTGATATTGGTCGAAAATGAAATAGCAAGATTTAAATGAAGAGGTGAAAAGATTAAGAAAAAAAGTATGTGAAATAGCATCGAACCAGCTCCTTCAATTCTTTCGATCACTGAAATAGATTTTTATTTCGGGGATCTTGTCGGTTACAGTCTACAAGGCCCAACCCGTCGTAACTTGTTTCTCTCTCGAGTAACCAATCCTCCCAAGTCTATCTTCGAAAGATGGTTCTTAAATTAATTAACCATGTCTATCGCCGTTAAAATATTTAGAATAAAAGCAGGAAAAACCCGACTCAGAAATTGTCTAAAAAGAATCGCTTCTGATTTTATCTTTCCTTAGCGGACCGCCACTAAGAGTGTTCATAGGAAGTCGAAATTGCCACAGGCTGATCCTTCCTCCCAACTGTGTTTTTAAGCGATTCCAGACCAACGGGCCCTTTTTGATATGAAAAACGGTTAAAACTTTTAGTAAGGCCGATTGCCAAACTATCTAAGCAGAAAGATAAAAATGATTTCCCAAAAGAATTTAAGCAAGTTCAATTCTCACGAACCGAATTGACTTGGCTGGTTCTTGGCTTAAAAGATTTAGCTAAGCATGATATTGATTATCATACTTAACTTGATTTTAGAAAAATAATTAAATAACATAAAATAAATGAAACAAGAAAATAAAGGAAAAGAACTTGGATTAAAACTGAAAATGTTTACAAAGATAAAAATACTCAAAGCTAGAAGATGATCTTAAGCCTTCACAAAAGGTTGGTATTTATAGGCTTAGATTACAAGGATAAGAGATCAAAATAGCAATTCAAATTCAAATGTTTTTAAAATTCAAAATGAAACCAAATGGATAGAACTGATAATCTGATCGGATCTTCTCTCGGAACATTCTAGGATCTTCTAGAGGTTGCCACGTCATTGCCACGTCAGACGCGTCGTGCCTGGTGTCGTGCCCACGATGCCAGACATGACAGAATTATATAAAAAACTGCAGAAATGCCCCTTTTCACTGCTATTTCCAGAATTGGACCCCTGCACAGAATATAACAAAAACAACATGTACTAAGCAACAAGAAGTCCTAATAACTAGAAAAATAGCAAATGAAGTATGTCACTTTTAAGAACTCGTCATCTATATTTGGGATGATCCCTACCTTTGGAGACATTGTTCCGATCAGGTAATACGACGATGTGTAACCGAAGACGAGGTGAATTCTATCCTTAATTTTTGTCATTCATATGCATGCGGTGGACACTATGGACCTAAAAGGACAGCTCATAAAATTCTTGAATGTGGATTCTATTGGCCGAATATTTTTCGTGACACATATTTATTTTGCAAATCATGTGATAAGTGTCAAAGAGTTGGTAACTTAAGCTGACGTAATGAAATGCCCCTAAATCCTATTCATGTATGCGAAATATTTGATGTGTGGGGAATAGATTATATGGGGCCATTTGTATCATCGTTCGGTAATTTTTATATTATATTAGCTGTTGATTATGTTTCGCGATGGGTCGAGGCTAAAGCTACAAAAAATAATGATGCTAAAACCACTGTCAAATTTTTGAATGATTATATTTTTTCCAGGTTTGGCACACCGAGAGCGCTGATATGCGACAGAGGGAAACATTTTATCAATCGAGTCATCGATGCGCTAATGAAAAAATTTGGCGTCACCCAACGCATCGCGACGTCGTACCATCCGCAAACGAATGGTCAGGCGGAGGTATCAAACCACGAAATTAAGACCATTCTTGAAAAGATCGTGAAACTCGGTCGGAAGGATTGGAGCGTTAAGCTGAATGACGCACTATGGGCATATCGGACACCGTATAAGGGTCCTATCGGGATGTCTCCTTATCACCTTGTTTTTGGTAAGCCGTGCCATTTACCGGTCGAATTGGAGCACCACGCGCGTTGGACAGTCCAAAAATGCAACATGGAAATGGATCTAGTTGGCGAAACGCGTAAACTCGATATCTAGGAGTTGGAAGAAATTCGAAAAAATGCCTACGATAGTTCGAAATTTTTTAAGGAAAAAATAAAGATTTTCACGATCGTAATATTGCATTTAAATCATTTTATATTGGTCAAATGGTTTTATTATTTAACTCTAAATTAAAACTTTTTGTAGGGAAATTACGATCAAAGTGGCTTGGATCGTATACAGTGACTAATCTTTTTCCACATGGTGCAGTGGAAATTAAAAGTAATTCCGGAGAGCCATTTAAAGTTAACGATCAACGGCTTAAACCGTACTATGACAATGCTCCAGTTGGTCTAGTCGAGGAAATTCATCTAATCGAACTTGTCACTTGAATGAGGTCGTCAAGCTAGCGATGATAAACAAGCGCTGGATGGGAGGCAACCCATTTTCTTTATTTATTTCTTTATTTTAATTTTTCAGTTTCGAATTTATTCTTATTTTCTTTATTTTAATTTTATTTTATCTGATCTTTATAATATATTATTATTATTATTATTATATATATATATATTTAGATTTACGTAAGTTAAATATATATATATATATATATATATATATATATATCTTTATCTATCTATTATCTTATTTTTTTAATTTAACCTTTGGTGGTTTATCTTTATTATCTTAAATTATTATTTATTTTAAATTTTAAATCATAATATATATATATATATATATCTTTTAAATTATTAATATATATATACATATATATCTTTTAAATTATTAATATATATATATATATCTTTAAAATTATTAATCTATATCTATATATATATCTTTATCAACTATATCTAAAATTTTAAAGTAAAAGTATCCTTTTACAAATTTTTAAATATCCTTTTATTTCAAAAATTAAAAAAAACTAACATAATTTCCCCTACCTTTTCTTTATTTTGCAGCCGTCATCTCACCCTTCTTTCTTCACGCAGGCAAAGCCCCCAACCTTCGAACCAGACATTGCTCGGCCAACCCCCATCTTTCTCGACGAGCCAGCATGGTGCGGACCCGCGATCAAGCGCGGCGACTACCGCAGGGCTAACCTTCTACCACGCCAGCAACCGCCCGAGTCCCGACCGCCGCAATTGATTAGGGGAGTCTCTCTTTTCCTCTCTTTTACTCTAGTTATCATTTTGGGACAAAATGCATTAAGTGAGTGGGGGAGATATGCTTGTCAAATTTTATTTCTTCTTTATTCGAAGCTTGTCTTATGCTTGATTTTATGATAATCTGTGCCCCGTAGATTGATATGTCCCTATGCTTACTTTGTGATAATAAAAAACTTTGACTTGCTAGAAACTTTGCTTGCATGATGATTTTATTTGATGGCATAATCTATGTTCCATACTTGTTAATAGAAAAATGGTGCACTAAAGGATTGCTTTGTTACTCTTGTTTCTTGGAATTTATTGAATTAATGCTTGTATACTTAATTTTTGTGAGAAGTTCATATTTAGCCCTATTTGCATGAGAAAGAAAAAATAATAAAGGCTAGAGGTGCCTATCACTGGCTCTAGCTAGAAAAAAAGAGAAAAAAATAAAGCTAGAAGTGCCTATCACTTGTTCTAGCAAAGAAAAAAGAAAAAAAATAGAAGAAACAATTCTTTTGCATTTATGGTTTAGATTTGAGTTTTTTGCAAATTTTATGCATGTTTGCTTAGTTTGATATTTTCTGAGAATATTGAGTAATTTTAGCAAACACTTAAGTGATCCTTGCTTTATTAATAAGTTGTGGGATTTATTCTTATTGCCATCTTACTTAATTTTTTTTTTTTGCATACTTAGTTTCTTGTTGAGTTAAAGTGATTATTTCATGTTGTAAGCTAAGGGACTTGGATGTTTAAGGATGATGATTTGAACTTAAATTTTTTGATACTTAAGGGCAAGCATCGGATAAGTGAGGGGGAATTTAATGAGTATTTATTTTGGTTGTGATTTTGGTTCTTATTTCGATTAAATATAAGTTTGAGGGACTTAACTGGGTTGTTTTATGTTGTTTTCATGCAGGGGACGTGATGCTGGAAATAAGCTGGAATGCTACAGAAAATGCTGGAGTCATGGGCATGAATCAGAGCATGAATGTTGACTGGGCGCCACATCAGCGTCTTCTAGAAGCTAACGTCAGTAGCGGTGATAGCTTATGAGATAGCCTATCTCCGGATTTTTTGAGTTTTAAATTTAAACTTGGGAATTTATCTTTTTAATTATCTTTTTAGAATCATCTTTTTTATTTTAGGTTTTTATCTCTTATTATTTGAAGTACTATAAATATCCCTCTTGGGGAAAGACTTCATCATCAATTTGAATAACATTTCATCTTTCTCTTGGAAGTTTTACTCTTTTTAGTTTTTTTCCTTAAATTCTTTTCTTATTTTTCTTGAGATTATTTTTAAAAAGTCGAGCATGATTAATTTAATAACCATGCTCGGCTAGATCTTCTTAAGCCAAAGGCTTATGCAATGACGTGTTCTTAAGGCGAGGTTCGAAATTAAGCTTCAAACATTTCAGAAACTTTTCTCGATTTCTTCGCACTTTATCCTCAAAATTGAAATGATTTTTAAACCCAAATATTGACTTTGGAGAAAACAATTGTTTTGATCTATCAAGTGGGAGGGAGGATCGGTTATTGAAACAAATCCGACTTCCAGGGAACACACTTAGTAAATAGATTACTAAGGGAAATCGAGATCAAATCATTTTTATTGAAATAACTTTTCGAGTTGGTTACGAGCTTAAAGAATTTGTTTTCTCAAACATTGAGTTGATTTAAACAAATTATCAAAACTGAAGCTAAACATAGGTTTTGGAAATTCAGTTTACAAAGAAAATTCAAGGATTGACCTTGAAGTAATTTCGCCAACAAGTTTTTCGAAATTAAAATTCTCTACCAATGAACCAAGTAGAACAAGTCAAAGCTTAGCCAATGTTGAATATCTCTATTGTTAGTTTTAAATCTTTAAACCATTCTTCTTGCTCTCTTAAATTATTTCATTGCAATTTCCCCCCCAAATCACACAAATTCAATTCCATCATCTCTTGGTTCAGAAACGCCAAAGGCGCAACAAGGAAAGTCCAAGTCCTTGTGGGCTCGACTCGTACTTCCCTATCTATATTTAATTTAATTCCTTTGTTTATTTATTTATTTGGAAGAAGGAAACTATTCTTGACACGTTACGACGCGTGTTAAAATTGGCGCCGTTGCCGGGGACTTCGACAACTTTTACTGTTTGTTTTTTATTGTTTATGACCAGGAGAAATCCGGGAGAACATATTGAATTCATTCCGGAAATTGAAGCATTTGCGAGACGACAAAACGCACAACGAAACCGAGAGAAGCAATATAAGCTGCGCCAACAACGATTCCAACAAGATATCGAATCATCCCAACCCGAAACACACTTTGAAGAACAAAGTCAAATGGGAGACAACGAACAGACGATCCAACAACTGATCAGGGCACCAGATGACAACCAGCCCTTGTGCATTGGAGAAGGTTGTAAGCAGTGCTCAAATGGACACACATTGTGCTTTGGTTGCAAGCCACGGGTCCACAATCAGTGCCCCACATGCAGGCATGAGCTTGGGAATATTAGATGTCTTGCATTGGAGAAGGTTGTTGCATCTCTTGAGCTTCCCTGTAAATATCAAAGTTACGGGTGCATAGGCATTTTTCCATATTACAGCAAGCTAAAACATGAGTAGCAGTGTTCTTATTGACCATATAGTTGCCCTTATGCTAGGTCAGAATGCATAGTTGTCCGTGATATTCCTTTTCTTGTTGCTCACCTGAAAGACGATCACAAAGTTGACATGCACAGTGGCAACACCTTCAACCATCGTTATGTCAAATCAAACCCGCTTGAGGTGGAGAATGCTACATGGATGCTGATGGTGGAGAAGAGAAGAAATAAAAACTTGTAAACATGAAGGATTAAATGTGAAATTATACAAATTGTTTTTATTTCGGTGGTCAAAATAGAAGTGAAGTAATAGTTTAGGTACACTCTAGGTAATTTATCATTTTTTGTTGTGCTAGACCAACCTCCCGTTTAAGTTTAACGGCAACAAATGTTTCAGTGACCAAAATTTTATAGATCGAAAACATAAGTGACCTTACTGGTCATTTTTTAAAATCGATGACCAACTCTGTATTGGGGGAAACATAAGTTACCATCCCAGTAGTTAACACTTTATGTAATTATTATTTAAGGGTAATCTACATCGGAGGTCCTTTTTTTGGAGTTTGTTCTATTTTGGTCACTCAATTTGAAAAAAGATTAAAATGGTCACTTATGTTTTTGAATAATTTCCAGAACTTCTTGTTTTGCAGGACGCATGCAAGATCTGCAAGCTCAACTTCAACACATCTTGCTAACTTATAAGAAAAATGGCTAGAGTTTAATGGTCAATGCTTGATTACTAAGCTGTAAGAATAACTGAGAGACAACACTCCAACTCACTATTTGACATTGTTTCATCTACATAACAAAAGGCAATAATTAATCAACTGCCCGTGTGTTTATGCAAACAGATTCTTCATTTCCACTTGTAATGATATTTGAATCTACAAAATAATTCTTGTAATAATGGCTGGCCATGTTCCTTGATCACAGTTTTTAATAGGCAAGTATGTTGTTAATCAATTATTAATCGATCAACCGACAGATGGTTTTAAACAGCGAAAACAAGATCCACTTTCGCATCCTTTGCTCCCTTTTCCCATGACAGAACCGAAGAAACTCTTGTGGTTGACACTTTGACAGACTATAATATAATCATTCTTTATTTTCTTAAAGCGTGTGACATTTGTAACTACCATGTGATTTTGCAAAACAATAAAATTGTTAGAACTTAAAGAATTGTTTCAGTGTCTTCAACGGGACAACAGGAATCTTGACAGCAAAGATAATCGTAAAAAGAAATGACTAATATCTCCCAAGATACCAGCATGTTTGCTATATAAGTCAACTTGTCTGTAACTTCAGATGGGTAACATTTGGTAAAATTAGCTGTAAAGTATGTGGCGCTAGTTACTGTGAGAATGCTAGAAGTATGTTTTTTTTTACTTAAGTTGCATTGCAATCAGTCTGGAAACTTAAGAGAAGAGATCAAATTTTGTGGAAAGAAGATTGTATAATTTTTTGGTTAACAATTGTATACATGTAAATTATACTTTTATGAACATTTACAATGCCAAAATTCAACAGTTGAGGATGTTGAGAACAGTGACTCTAGCTTTGATCAAACGCCTGTAGAAGCTTTCAAGACCTTCCTCTAGATCTTGGATGCACATCTCTGAGTTTTGGAGCTCATTTTGCACATTCTCAACATTCTTCATGTTTCCAGATTTAACAATGGAACGCAATGCAGCTTCAGCATTCGCAATTTCGTTTGTTTTTTCTTCTTCTTCCTCACACATTACTCTTTTCTGGTGCATGTACTTTGAAACTAGTGACCACCGACTTGTTTTCGTTTCAGCCTCTGGAGCAGAAATAAAGGACAACAAGGATTCTAGCACGCTGATGGTTACTGCTTCAACTTGTTTTAAGGTGCTAATCACGGCTCCGCTCTCACCATCTTTGCTGAAGAAAGAGGAGGTAAGTTTATTCTCCATATGCTTCAAGTTCTTTAAGGCCTTGCAGATTGCCTTTCTCGCCGCCTTCCTAGAGGTTAAGTATTTCCTAACCTCATTTGCAAGGCCTTCTACTCCTCGTCTTCGGCGCAAAATCGATTGAAGTTCTTGTGTGCATTCCTTTGTTTGCTGCAAGGCATCTTTAGCGGTTCCGCATACATCTAGGAGCATGAGAGATCCATCCAAAAGTTGTTCAACTATTTTCCTTTGCTGCTCTTGAGTTAGATCTTGTTGAGTGAGGGGAAACTGAAGAAACATATCAACATAGTCATACAAATCCTGAAGACAATTCAGTTTATCTCCTACTGATGAGGATGTAGAGGCAGATTGAGATGCCCTCAATCGGTTCAGATTTTCATCGATTTGTGAAGTGACGGGGTGTTGACTCGAAGGCAAGCTGTTTGAGCGAGCATGGAAAGAAGGCTGGACATTCAAAGGAGAGGCAGCCATTTTCTTTGTTTTAGAGAAGGAAGAAGGCCTTGAAATTGTGTGTTTCAACTCAGTCCAGCTATTTGTTGTCTTACCATTATCATCTGCTGAATATATATCAGAGGTTGAGGGGAGACATGAGGAATCTCATCATATTTAAATATCAATGACAAGTAAGGTGAACTTGATTTGGATCTATACGAATACCATGAAAATGTTCATGTGTTGTCTCCTCCCCACCATCACATCTTTAATAACATAATACTAATACACACGAGGGTTCTAAGACAGTACGCAGGCAATGGCCATTTTATAATTTTTTTTAATCTTTCTTCCTTTTATTCTTCCCTTATAATAATTAATCATTTCTTTCAACTTGTCAGCAGTTTATCGTGTTACTTTCGATTTTTTCTGCCAAAAGGGATGCAAGATCTGCATACTTAACCTGTATACTATAATCTTAGATGGAAATCATGTGTTGGCTGCAATTTTTTTTTTTTTTTTGATGAGGGGAAGAAGATACCACATTTTTTAAAGAATCAGCTGTCCCCTAACTGAATTACAGCTAAAACAATTTTCTATAATACAACTCGTGTGTGATCTGAATCAACCATGCGAATGACAATTGAATTTTTATTAGTGTGATAATTTGTTCTGGATTGAAACAACAGAAATCCTGACGTTGAAGAAGATAATTCAGGGATCCGAGTTTAGTCAAGAGTTCATTCTGAAGAATTATTTCCCTTTTTCTTTTAGTTTTAACTAAGTCAGCTATATCCTTATCTGGTTTAAAATCATCAGTCAATTAATCAGACGAAACTAAAAATATTTGTTTAACGGCATAAAGTGTCACAAGTTTGAAATCCAATCAGATTTTGTTGGTATCATTATGTCTAGAAATGAATGGAGCTTAATCCTGTAAACTGCTTTTGAAAGTGGGAAAAAGGTGCATTAAGTGATGGGAAATAAAATTGTAGTATCAAAGCTGTATCTCATTGATTATATGTATATTTCATTTTTGTACAAATATTGGCGTTGGCATAATTTTCTAAGGGTGGAGTAATTTATTCTTTATATAGGATCAGGAGGGAGGCATGAGGAATCTCCATCTACTACTCTCATAGAGTCATTAAACAATCCTGGTTTGGATTTTAACTTTTCCAGGTTGATGATTTCCAAGAAACTATAACTATGAGATTATTACACGATTTGTATATGCTAAAGAAACAAGGCACCAGGCTTATCAATTCCTTTGTGGGAATCCAGGCTTGTATATGCTAAAGAAAAATATAGATTTGTTCATCAAAATCGTATTCATTTAGGATCTGATCAAGTATACATGTATTTTTTTAACTATATACAATGGTGTACAGCAAAATTGTGAACTTTTTTTTCCCTCATAAAGTAATATAATTTTCTTCAGGCTAGTGCCTATTGCCTATTGGCTAAGGATGTTGAGAACAGAAACTCTAGTTTTGATCAACAGCCTCATCAAGCATTCCACTCCATCTTCAAAATCCTGAATGCTTGACTCTAATTTCTGCAACTCAATTTGTGCATCATCACTGCTGATTTTACCAGATTTTCTGGTCTTGTTATCAATGAGAGTGCACAAAACTGCATCCACTCTCTCGAATTCATTGGTTTTCATTGCTTCTCCCTCACATGTTACACGTCTAGAGCTCATCAACTTGGACACCAAAGACCACTTGGTAGATTTGGATTCCATCTTTGTCCCACAGATATAAGAAAAGAGACATTCAAACACTCTGAAGGCAGCTCCTTCTACCTCTCTCAACATGCTAAACGTGGCTTCACCGTCGTTTTGTAGCTGAGCAAATCCACTTTTACAAGCTTTCAAAGACTTGTTTAGTAACTTCTTTGCTTTCCGCCTTGAAGCCAAGTATTCCTTGGCTTCATTTGTGAAACCGGCTTCATCGCCTCTTCTTCTTCTCAAAATCGATTGAAGTTGTTTTGTATCATCCTTGGCCTGTAGTAAAGCATCCTTGGCCACACCACACACATCCAAGAGCTTGAGAGACCCATTCAACAACTCGTTAACCTGCTTATCATTGCATTGCTGGGTTAATGATTTTTGTGTGACAGGCAATTGAAGCAAATTATCAACCAACTCATACAAATCTCTAAGGCCATTTAGATTTCGGGTCATTGACGAAGAGGCGGATTCGTTGGACTTTAGCCTACACAGATGATCATCTATTTGAGTAACAAGTGGATGAGGCCTAGAAGGCAAGCTATTTGAACGGGCATGAAAGTTGGATTTTTGGTTCAAAGCTGAAGAAGCCATCTTTTTGTCTTAGAGCAGAAGGCTAAAGGCTTTGTTGTATACAATTTGATCAACTCAATGCACCTTCCCCTTCAACCCTCAGGCTCTGATCATATATATTGGGAATAGGGCAGACAAAAGGAATCTCATCTGCAACCTGCATGACTCCTAACGTGATCCTTTTCCAAATCTCAATGATTTTGTTGCCGATGTTTGCTCAGTGTCTCCCACCCACTCCAAAACAATCTGTAAGCAATTTATTTATATAAACATTATGAGCCAAGGCATCTTCTTCTTCTTTTTAAAGAAATGAGGCCTTAATTATTGTGCACGAGTGGCACCACGGCCTTTGTCTCCTCTCATGCAGTCTTCAAAACCTGTTATGGGGGACAATATTGCTGTAGAGATGTTCACAGTTTGGCATTGTTTCATCTACAGAACAAAGGGCAATAATTAATCAACTGCCCGCGTGTTTATGCAAATAGATTATTCATTTCCATTTGTAATGAATTTGAACGTGCAGATACAAAATAGTTCGTGTAATATTGGTTGACCATGTTCCTTTATCAAAGTTTTTAATAGGCATGTATGTTGTTAATCAATTATTAATAGATCAACCGACGGATGGTTTTGAACAGCAAAAACAAGATCCACTTTCGTATCCTTTGCTCTCTATTTCCATAACAGAGCAGAAGAAACTCTTGTGATTGCCACTTTGATGTAACAAGACTAATCGATTTCTCAAAACAAACACAGATCAGATTAAGAAGAAATCAAACAAAAGAAAATAGAAAGGGGGGTAATAGACTGAAATATCTCTGCCGAGATCCTCACAAAGTTCAATCCAAAAAACAACCTGAACCTAAACATGTTCCAGGCACCTCTTAAAACCCTAGAGGACCAAACGACAACGTTTTCCCCTCTGAACTCCCACTCGAAACGCACCGTTTCATTAATTCGGATTACAACAAAATAAAACTCAAACTACTTATAACGGATATTTAAAAGCCAACGGCTATTTTCTGGGCAAGCTGTTGCAAATGTCTCCTCTTCAAAACATCCTTGTGCTCAAGGATGGAAGCTGGGAAAACGTAACTGAAGTTGGTAGAGAGATTCCCACGTGGCATCCTCTGGAAAAGCGTTAGTCCACTCAACTAAAACTTCAGTGATAGCTCTGCCTCCCCTCTTCCCTATCCTCCTGTCTATGATCCACGGAGGCTCTTTGCTAATTTCTCCATCAGGATTGATAACTGGTAACTCAGATTGAAAATTTGCAGCTCCAATGTGCTTCTTCAGTTGGGACACATGGAAAATGGATGGACTTTCGAGTCTCGGGGTAGCTGCAGTTTGTAAGCAACAGTTCCAACCTTTTCAATGATAGGAAACGGTTCAAACCACTTAGGAGCTAGTTTCTGATTAACTCTATGCTTCACAGTCTGCTGCCTGTAAGGTTGCAGTTTCAGATACACTAGATCACCAATCACATATTCACACTCTGTCCTCCTTTTATCAGACTGTTGCTTCATGCTCACCTGAGCTCGTTGCAAGTAGAACCTCAACATTCGCAATGCAGCCTCCCTCTGTTGTAAGCTCCTATCCACTGAAGCCACAGGTGACTCTCCTGCAGTGTATGGTAAGTGATCCACTGGTGGTTGTCCATATAAAGCTTGATAGGGGGTGGTCTGAATGGCAGAATGAAAAGAAGTGTTATACCACCATTCAGCTAGGTGCAACCAATTCCCCCACTCCTTAGGCTTCTCCCCAGTCATGCACCTCAAGTAGGTCTCCAAACATTGGTTTACCCTTTCAGTTTGCCCGTCGGTTTGGGGATGATAAGCTGTAGAAGGGTTGATCTTGACTCCCAATTTCCCAAACAACTCTTGCCAGAATGAACTCATAAAAATTTTGTCCCTATCACAAATGATGTTTCCTGGTAAACCATGGAGTTTAAAAATATTCTTCATAAAGATCCGAGCCACTTTCTTGGCAGTGAAGGGATGAGCTAAAGCAATGAAATGTCCATACTTTGTCAATCTGTCAACAACCACCAAAATCACATCTTTCCTCCTGGAAACGGGCAAGCCCTCTGTAGCGACTATTTTTTGAAAAACACTTATGTATATAGGTGTATAGTATAGGCATGGAAGGGAGGGATTTTAGAAATTTTGAAAAAGGGGTTAAAAAAGAAATTTTAGAAATTGATGGATAAAAATGGATTTTTAGAAAATTGTTTGGAAAAATATTAGGGGTTTTAAAATTGCTTTAAAAGTAGAGAGTTTTAAAAAAATATTTTAAAATAGGGGAATTTGAAAAAATAGGTTTTAAAAAATAGATGGAGTCGCCACCAGTCACTTTGAAATGGTAGACCGGACACCGAAAATTGAAACCAGAGATTCGAAAAGGGGAAACTTTCTGTACATAACAAATATAATAAAGAAAAAAAGAAAATAAATGAGAGACATTAGCTACACACGGCAGGAAAGAAAAAAAAGAGAAATAATATATACATTATGATTCATATTATAATAACAGAAACATATGCATTAAATAGATTTTTTCCTTTTTTAATAAAAACATAAAAAAAGACAGTAATAATATAGAGAAAAACACGTTTGAAATAAAGAGAAAAACATATTAGGGATTTTAACCCTTTTGTTTCATCTTTTTCTCTCAAAAAGACTATCGCCGCCGTTACCTTTAAGCCGGCACCGTCGGCCGCTCCGGTGAGTTTTTTCGACATGCAACGCCACAGAAAGCTCCGTTTTACTGTGCTCTTCCTTCTCTTCGGAGTAGATTCGCCGAAAGGTCCTCGATTGTCCAGAGAAATGGCCGAAATGCTTCGGTTTTCTCTCGCAGGATCTAGGCCGTCCACCGTTAGATCGAGCCGTGGCCGAGATATGTTGCTCACCGCTCCAGGATGCGTCCGTTCATCGTCGGGATTGTCGATCGGGGTCCCTCGTCGCCGGCAACCGTTGAACCGAAGGTAAAAAATTTTCTTTTAATATTCGAAATAAAAGCAAAATAAAAAAGATATCTCTGAAGAAAAAAATTTCTTGTATTGATTTTTTGGAATGGCTGCAACATTCTTTTTCTTTTTGGGGTTTTTTTTTCTCTGCCCTTTACAATGGTTTTGAGTTCGGTTTATATCCCTGAATTACAGCAGAGAGAAACGAAAAAAATAGTTGACTTCTCCTTGTCCTTGGTCTGTCTTTGCTTTGATTGCCTCTGTTTTTATGTTTCTTTTTTTGCTGTTTTTGGGTTTCTGATTGCTGGCTTTCTTTATTGTCTTGGTCGGCATTACTCGATCGGGAGGGACATTGCTGGTCACGGCAGACGGCACGGGCGCGTCGAGCAACGAAGGGTCGCGCGTGGGGCGTGGGGCTTCTGGAGGTTTCCGCATCGAACCGGGACCGTTGGATGGATCCCGATCTAACGGCTACGAGGAGAGCGGCGCGCGGGCCAAAGGGGTGCTTGCTAGGGTTTCATCTGGAGGCTCGATCTGGACCGTCAGATCTTGATAGATCTGACGGGTGTGGATGAGGGCGGCGGCTGCATAAGAAGCAAATATGTTAGGGTTTTTTCTTGATCATTAGGGTTTTTTGTGTAATTTGGGCCTGCTGGGCATTTGGGCTTATGTAATTTATTTAAGTATGGACTTTATTATCAATGTATTTTTGGGTTTTGTTAAATGGACTTTAATATTTAATAAATCTGGGCCTTTTGTTTATATGATGGTTTTATTCATATGATTTTAGTTAGTCTAATAATAATATAAATTATAATGATAATAATAACAATAAACGTGAGTAATAATAATAATACTAATAATAATGAACAATGACAAATATGTAATAAAAGATAAATAATAAGAATAAGATACTATTAATAAAATATTATATTAATGTTTAGTTTTTTTTGTTTTGAAACATAAAATAGTAATGCTACTAATAATAATAATCCTAAAAGGCAATCAAAAACATATACACATTTAAGCATTATTACTTAATTATACTTATATCTAATATGTCACATGCACTTATATATATAAATAACACTCCTAATAGTAAGATAATAATATGTATGATGTATATATATATATATATGTATTCTTTTTTCTTTTTTATATTTAATAACATCCCAATATAAGCCCATTAACAACACAAACTTAAAGGGGTCCGATGTCCGGACAAAATTAGTGATTACACCCTCTATGAAGTCCATGCTGATTGAAGACCAAGCCGACTCAGGAATTGGTAAGGGTTGTAGGAGGCCCCTGGGATGCATTAGATCAGTCTTGTTTCTCTAGCAAGTTGGGCATTCCCTAATCATTCCTTTCACTTCTTTCCTTATTCCTTTCCAATATACCAATGCAGACATCCTTTTGATTGTTGAATGAGCTCCAGAATGTCCCCATGTAGGGCATGAATGAAAGAACTCCATCAACTCTTTCCTTAATTCTGCATCCTTTCCTACTACCAGTTTTCCCCTCCTTCTTAATTGTCTTCCATCTCAAGTATACTTAGAATGCCTTCCAGTATTCCCTTGAAGTTCTTCAATAACTTTTCTGAGTTTCTTATCTTCTTCCCAGGACTTGGTCACTCTCCTGAGGAAATCAGTTGTAACACTGCTCAGTGCCATATTTTACAACTCAATTCCCACTAGTCTTCTTTAAAGGGCATCTGCCACAATATTATTCATCCCCTTCTTGTAACAAACCTCAAAGTCATATCCCATCATCTTAATAACCCATTTTTGTTGTGCTGGGGTCACAGCTAAATTCTCAGTGAGGAATCTCAAACTTTGATGATCTGTTCTTATTTTGAACTGCCTCCCAATGAGGTAGTTGGACCATTTCTTAACTGCCACCAATGCAGCTAGCATCTCTTTTTCATACATAGACAGTGCTTGATGTCTCACTCCAAGTCCCCTGCTGAAGAATGCTATCGGCTTTTCATTTTGAGTCAATACAGCCCCAATACCTAGATCTGAAGCATCAGTCTCCACAGTGAATTCTTTCTCCCAGTCTGGTAAAATAAGCGTGGGAGGTGAACAAATAGCTGCTTTAAGTGTCTGAAATGTTTTTTCTTCCTCTTGAGTCCACTTCCAACCTCCCTTCTTCAACAAGTTAGTGAGGGGCCTAACTAACCACCCATACTGTTTGATAAACTTCCTATAATACCCTGAGAGACCCAGAAACCCTCTTAATTCTTTAATTGAGGTAGGAGATGGTCAGTCCACAATGCACTGAATCTTGCTTGGATCCATGGAAATTACTCCATTAGATATTACATACCCCAAGTAATCCATTTCAGTAGCTCCAAAACTGCATTTGTTCTACTTGGCAAACAGTTTATTCTCTCTCAGAATCCTCAACACTTTTTTCCAAATCCTCCAAATGAGTTGCCCAATCCTCAGAATAAACAAGGATGTCATCAAAGAAAACTAACACTGGCTTCCTTAGCATTCCTTTGAAAACCTTGTTCATAAGCCCTTGGAAGGTTGCAGGGGCATTAGTGTGTCCAAAAGGCATTACAAGGAACTCATAATGCCCCTCATGAGTCCTGAATGTTGTCTTATGGATATCCGAGCCCCACATCCTGATCTGATGATATCCTGACCTTAGGTCCAGTTTAGAAAAGACCCTAGCCTTCCCTAGTTCATCCAGTAACTCTTCAATGACAGGCATGGGGAACTTATCCTTGATTGTGATCTGGTTTAACCTTCTGTAGTCAATGCACATCCTCCAGGTATCATCCTTCTTCTTGACCATTACAATTGGGGAAGAAAAAACACTTGTGCTATCTCTAATTATCTCTACTTGCAGCATTTCTGATATCATTTTCTCAATGACATCTTTCTGTGCACTAGGATATCTGTAGGGCTTAATCTTAATTACAGCATTCTCATCGACCAGGGGTATTTTGTGATCTTGGGCTCTCTCTGGGGGTAGAAGCTTTGGTTCCTCAAAGACATCTTTGAATTTTCTCAGCACTTGTTGTATCTGTTGATTCCCCTTCACATTTAATCCTTTCATCTCTAATCTGGTGTTTATAGCCATTAGAGAAACATTACAGGGACTATTATTACCTCTGAGCATCTTTGCACAAGCCTTAGCTCCCATCCGTTGGAAAGATTTCATGTCACACCCCCTCAATTCAACTTTCCCCTCATCCTGCATAAACTCCATTCTCAATGTACTAAAGTCCCATTTGATAGGACCTAGCTGAGAAAACCATTGCACACCTAGTACCACATCACAATTCTTCAAAGTAAGAACAAGGAAATCAGTTTTAAAATGATGACCCTGTGATTCCCATTCCACCCTCAAGCATTCACCCAAAGTCTCCATTGAATTCCCATCTGCCACTGCCACTCTCAATTGTGTCCTCTTATTAACTGACAATCCCAGCTTCTTAACCAAGCCCAAACTGATGAAATTGTGTGTGCTACCTGTATCCAGCAAGGCAACACGGTCCAGACCACCAATTCGAATTCTCAGTTTCATGGTCTCCCGTTGATCAGCTCCCCACATTGCCTGTAGAGAGAGGACGGGTGAATCTGAAACTGGTCCCTCCATTGTAGGCACATCTCTAAGATCTTCACAATCTAGGAATTCATCTTGGTCCCCTTCCTCTTCGATCCCTTCCACCAAGATCTGATACAACTGAGATTTCTGGCATTTATGGCCAGAAGTGTTCTTTGCTGCGCACCAGAAGCATAACCCTTTCCTGCGCCTCTCCTCTATTTCAGCTGAAGACAAGGCCTTCCCATTTCCCCTTGAAGAGCTGTTGCCAGGACCTTTAGAGTGTACTGGGCTCAAAACCTTAGGTGTTGTGTTCCTAGAAGCTATTGAAGGTGCCGACGAATTGACCCCACTGACAGATCCCTTGAATCCAACTAAAGCAGGTCAGGGAGGAATCGAGATGGCAGATGGTATTGTTCGACTAAAATTCGAGTAAGGCCTTCTCGAACCAGGAAAAAACATATTTTCCAAGTGTTTAGCCAGTTGGAAAGCCTCAGACAAGGAAGTAGGGTGCAATAATTGGACATATTGACTGATTTCAATTCTCAGATGTGCTTTAAATAGACTCAACACATAATCGTCGGGGAGATTTACCTGGTTCAGCAGATCGATGAAATCCTCGTAATACCTCTCAACTGAGTCTATTTGCCGCATGCCCACCAGTTCGGAGAACGGATCTTCAAACCCGCTTGGAGCGAATCTCTCCTTCATCCTTAACAGATACTGGTCCCATGACAGTTGATTCATCTCAGTGTTATTCTTAGTGGCAAAGTGATGCCACTGCAGAGCCTTCCCCTCTAGATGAAGCATGACTGTGCAAACCTTCACGTTTTCAGGTGTGCGTTCAGCTTCAAAGAATTGTTCCACCTTGCAAAGCCATCTCCGAAAATCGGTGCCATCGAATCTGGGGGCACATCAACTTGTATGCCAAATTCCCAGTGTGATGTTGATTGTCATCTGGTTCTTTTGGTGTTTCCACATTTATCACTGGCACTTCTGGTCTCGTGTTATTCGCCTCTGTCCCAGTCGGATTCGAAGCACTAGGGCCTGTTTTAGTAGCCCCCTGAGTGGCCTGAGTATTGTTCATTGAACCCACGACTTTCCCTATAGAATCATCCAGCAACTTCTTGAAATCCACCATCAGTTGCACCTTAAACTCCGCAAGTCGGGTCTCCATCTTTTCATCCAGTTTGGAAATCTCAGATTGCAGTCGCTCAGATTCCAGTTGCCAAGTAGTTGCCTGGCTCGATTGTTGCCGCGTCTTCACCATTTCGGACCGATGATAGCTCTGATACCCTTGTAACAAGACTACTCGATTTCTCAAAACAAACACAGATCAGATTAAGAAGAAATCAAACAAAAGAAAATAGAAAGGGGGTAATAGACTGAAATATCTCTGCCGAGATCCTCACAAAGTTCAATCCAAAAAACAACCTGAACCTAAACATGTTCCAGGCACCTCTTAAAACCCTAGAGGACCAAACGACAACGTTTTCCCCTCTGAACTCCCACTCGAAACGCACCGTTTCATTAATTCGGATTACAACAAAATAAAACTCAAACTACTTATAACGGATATTTAAAAGCCAACGGCTATTTTCTGGGCAAGCTGTTGCATTGGATAGACTATAATATAAGAATTCTTTATATGCTTAAAGCGTGTGAGATTTGTAACTACCATGTGATTGTGCAAAATAATCAAATTGTTATAACTTAAAGAATTGTTTCAGTATCATCAGCGGGACAACAAGAATCGTGACAGCAAAGATAATCATAAAAAGAAATGACTAATATCTCCCATGATGCCAACATGTTTGCTCTATAAATCAACTTGTATGTAAGTTGAGATGGGTAACATTTGGTAAAACTAACTGTAAATTATGTGGCTTTAGTTACAATTAGAATGTTAAAAGTATTTTTTTTTTACTTAAGTTGCATTGAAATCATTCTGTTAACTTAAGAGAAGAGGTCAATTTTTTTGGAAAGGAGACTGTATAAATTTTTGGTTAACAATTGTGTACATGTAAACTATATTTTTATGGACAATTAAAATGCCAAAATTTCAACAGTTGAAGATGTTGAGAACAGTGACTCTAGCTTTGACCAAACGCCTGTAGAAGCTTTCAAGACCTTCCTCTAAATCTTGGATGCACATCTCTGAGTTTTGGAGCTCATTTTGCACATTTTCAACATTCTTCATGTTTCCAGATTTAACGAAGGAACGCAATGCAGCTTCAGCATTCGCAATTTCGTTTGTTTTTTGTTCTTCTTCCTCGCACATTACTCTTTTCTGGTGCATTAACTTTGAAACTAGTGACCACCGGCTTGTTTTCGATTCAGCCTCTGGCCCAGAAATAAAGGACAACAAGGATTCTAGCACACTGATGGTTACTGCTTCTACTTGTTTTAAGGTGCTAATCACGGCTCCACTCTCACCATCTTTGCTGAAGGAAGAGCAGCTAAGTTTATTCTCTATATGCTTCAAGTTCTTTAGGGCCTTGCAGATTGCCTTTCTCGCTGCCTTCCTAGAGGTTAAGTATTTCCTAACCTCATTTGCAAGGCCTTCTACTCCTCGTTTTCGGCGCAAAATCGATTGAAGTTCTTGTGTGCATTCCTTTGTTTGCTGCAAGGCATCTTTAGCGGTTCCACATACATCCAGGAGCACGAGAGATCCATCCAAAAGTTGTTCAACCAATTTCCTTTGCTGCTCTTGAGCTAGATCTTGTTGAGTGAGGGGCAACTGAAGAAACATATCAACATAGTCATACAAATCCTGAAGACAATTCAGTTTATCTTCTATTGATGAGGATGTAGAGGCAGATTGAGATGCCCTCAATCGGTTCAAATTTTCATCAATTTGTGAAGCGGCGGGGTGTTGCCTCGAAGGCAAGCTGTTTGAGCGAGCATGGAAAGAAGGTTGGACATTTAAAGGAGAGGAAGCCATTTTCTTTGTTTTAGAGAAGGAAGAAGGCCTTGAAATTGTGTGTTTCAAATTGTCTTACCATTATCATCTGCTGAATATATATCAGATGTTGATGGGAGACATGAGGAATTTCATCATGTTTAAATCAATTACAACTAACATGGACTTGATTTGGGTCTATACGAATACCGCGAAAATGTTCATGTGTTGTCTCCTCTCCACCATCACATCTTTAATAACATAATACTAATACACACGAGGGTTTTAGACAGTACACAGGCAATGGCCGTTTTATACTTGTTTTTAATCTTTCTTCCTTTAATTCTTCCCTTATAATAATGAATCATTTCTATCAACTTGTCAGCAGTTTATCGTGTTACTTACGATATTTTTCCGCCAAAAGGGAGGCAAGATCTGCATACTTAACCTGTATAGTATAATTTTATCTGGAAAGCATGTGTTGGCTGCAATTTTTATTTTTTTTAATGATGGGAAGAAGATGCCACGTTTTTGAAGAATCAGCTGTCCCCTAACTGAAATACAGCTAAAACAATTTTCTATAATACAACTCGTGTGTGATCTGAATCAACCGTGCAAATTACAATTGATTTTTAGTAGTGTGTAATAATTTGTTCTGGATTGAGACCATAGGAATCTTGACATTGAAGATGATAATTCAGGGATCTCTGAGTCTAGTCAAGAGTTCATTCTGAAGACTTGTTTCTCTTTTTTCTTTTAGTTTTAACTGAGACAGCTATGTCCTTATCTGGTTTAAAACCACCACTCAATTCCATCTTCCAGATCTTGAATGCATAGCTCCAAGTCAGCTTTGCATCTCAACATTCGTGTTGTTCTCTGATTTGCTCATTTTCTGACTCAAAAGAGATCTTAAAGCAGAATCAACCTTTTCGAATTCATTAATGTCTAGTCTTCTGGCTTGTTCACAAGCTATTCATTTGTGGTGCAATAGCTTAGTCACTAACGACCAGCTGTCAGACTTCGATTGTCCCTTTGGTCCTGAGATATTGAGGGTCAATAAGTTGCTCAAACATGGAAGAAGTGACTTCTTCAACCTCCCTTAGCAAGCTAACCATTGACTTCTTTGTACTTGATTAAAAGCTCCTAGGCTTCAAAGCACAATATTGAATATTGGGTCACCAGTAATTTCCTTAAACAATTCTGGTTTAGATTTTAACATTTCCAGGTTTGATATTGTCCAAAAAGAAACAAGGTACCAGGCTGATTAATTCCTTTGTGGGGATCGGGCTTGTTGCCCCACTCATGTTATCAACACATTCCAATACAAGGCAGAGATTAAACAGCAGATGTATATGCTACAGAATGATATAGAATTGTTCATCAAAATTGTATTCATTTAGGATCAGATCCAAGTATACATGTATATTTTTAACTATATACAATGATGTACAGCAAAATGGTGAACTTTTTTTCCTCATAAAGTATTATATTTTTCTTCAGGCTAGAGCCTATTGGCTAAGGATGTTGAGAACAGAAACTCTAGTTTTGATCAAGAGCCTCAACAAGCACTCCACTCCATCTTCAAAATCTTGAATGCTTGATTCTAATTTCTGCAACTCAATTTGTGCACCATCACTGCTGATTTTACCAGATTTTCTGGTCTTGTTATCAATGAGAGTGCACAAAACTGCATCCACTCTCTCGAATTCGTTGGTTTCCGTTGCTTCTCCCTCACATGTTACACGTTTGGAGCTCATCAACTTGGACACCAAAGACCACTTGGTAGATTTGGATTCCATCTTTGTCCCACTGATATAAGAAAAGAGACATTCAAACACTCTGCAGGCAGCTCCTTCTACCTCTCTCAACATGCTAAATGTGGCTTCACCATCGTTTTCTAGCTGAGCAAATCCACTTTTACAAGCTTTCAAAGACTTGTTTATTAACTTCTTTGCTTTCTGCCTTGAAGCCAAGTATTCCTTAGCTTCATTTGTGAAACCAACTCCATCGCCTCTTCTTCTTCTCAAAATCGATTGAAGGTTCTTGGTATCTTCCTTGGCCTGCAATAAGGCATCCTTGGCCACACCACACACATCCAAGAGCTTGAGAGACCCATTCAACAACTCGGTAACCTGCTTATCATTGCATTGTTGGGATAATGATTTTTGTGTGACAGGCAACTGAAGAAAACTATCAACCAACTCATACAGATCTCTAAGGCTGCTCAGATTTAGGATCATTGACGAAGACGCAGATTCGTTGGACTTTAGCCTACATAGATGCTCATCTATTTGAGTAACGAGTGGATGAGGCCTAGAAGGCAAGCTGTTTGAACGAGCATGAAAGTTGGATTTTTGGTTCAAAGCTGAAGAAGCCATCCTTTTGTCTTAGAGCAGAAGGCTAAAGGCTTTGATGTATACAATTTGATCAACTCAATGCACCTTCCCCTTCAACCCTCAGGCTCTGATCATATATATTGGGAATAGGGCAGACAAAAGGAATCTCATCTGCAACCTGCATGACTCCTAACGTGATCCTTTTCCAAATCTCAATGATTTTGTTGCCGATGTTTGCTCAATGTCTCCTACCCCACCCCAAAAAAAAACAGTAAGCAATTTATTTATATAAACATTATGAGCCAAGGCATCTTCTTCTTCTTTTTACAAAAACGAGGCCTTAATTATTGTGCACGAGTGGCACCGTGGCCTTTGTCTTGAAAACCTGTTATGGGGGACAATATTGCTGTGATGCTTGTGCTGGTTTTTCAATAATTTGTTACTTATAAAAGATAACTACAGGATAGCAGACGAGAACAAAGAGGCCACATTACATGCGGTTAGACAGGACTGCAATGCTGGTCGTGCAAACTTGAAATCTGAAAATAAACAAGGATGAAACCTCACCGACTAATTGACACATTATTGAAGATCTTTTGAAAACAAAAGCTTCTTAGCATGGACATAAAAACAAGGAATGGCAGCATTTAAGCCTTGCTGTTTTGTATCTTGTTCTTGCCACTACAACGAGATATGGGAAATTGTGGGAAAAAAATGTTCATAAGGGCGACCAATCAAGTAGGGGTCGGTCCTGGACACATACTGACAAAAAATTGTTAGGAAAATATTATCCATCTTTGTCAAAAAGGAAAGCAACATAAAATTACGACATAGCTACAACATTCTGGATTGTCCGTCAAGGCTAAATAAAACGCATTTGTTGGTTTGGGATAAAATTCATTTACAGCAATATAGATGAGGCCCTTGTGGTCTATTCTATCCAAGTCTCAATCATTCCTTAAAGGGCCATTATTGGGCTTTAAAGGCCCAATGTTTTTTAAATATAAGGGAGACCTAGACCAAGATGTACGATATATTTTTTTTTTGACAAAAGATGTAAGATATAATGACCGCTCTATAATGAGGATCAATCACATCTCTATCAACAAGATCACGAACTATAAAAGATCATTTGGAAATATACAGAAGTCTTAAGCTTGGTCATACCTGCAGCTATCATATTAGCTCCCCAACGATTTCATTTGATTTTTGTTATCTAACACTTCACACGTAGATTGAAAATTGCTCGAACGAGTGACAACGGCTTTGAACAGTGCTCGGGTCAACGATCCGTTTTACAATTTGAGTACAATCTATTTGGAACTCGTAAGTCCACACAAAGTGCAAACCTTCATAAATGCACAATATTATTATACAACTTTTATTTTTCTCTTTTTCCTCCTTATGACAATAAAAAAGGGTTACATTTTGATACACAAGCTGTGTAAGAATAATTCTCCAAGGATTGTGGAGGTATCAGTTGAGGTCCAATTCATCAAAGCATACTTTTGGAGGCCACATTTGAGAAACTAACGGGTCAACAAAAGTGGAACTGAAATTTATCCTGACAAAGTAAAAGTTGTTCAAAATCTTTTCCCTTGGGGAAAAAAGACGAAAAGAAAAGAAAAAGAAAACAAGCAATGAAAAAAAATGAAAAAAATAAAGAAAAAACAAAAAAGAAATAAGCCCGGAGAGATTGAATTATCCATAGTAACAGACATACAAAATGTGACCTAATGTTTAAGTTGCTGACAATGATTGATCCAAGAGTATGAGATGAAGAATGCCAAGAAGCCCTAGAAAGGTCAAGAAGCATTTTTTAAAGTATACAATTTTGATAGCACCGGTTCCAGATGGATCGTTGATTCAATAGGGAGTACTAAGCCAACATGATGAAGCAAGAAGCAAAGAGTCATTTATTACATGAGCAAAGACCCACCAATTACAAACAGCGGTACCCACCAATTTAAAAGCTTCATTGTTCTTTGGTCTGGGTAGCTTGAAGGCTTAGACAATATATGTCGTACCATTTCGTTTATCTAATCTCAAGAATTGATCCTTTGAAATTCTTGATGGAAACATTGGTATTGACTGGAGAATGACTCGTTGGTGAATGTTATTATCAGAGTTTGATATAGCCAAAAGAAAGCAATGACGAGTTTCTTGGTGATATGTGCTTCAGATGATCAAGAGTCCTTGAACTTTAGTCTCTCAGCTGAGGATTTGATGTGCATAAGAGAAGGAAAAAGAAAGTGAACCCCTGGAAGCTTATGTTTGAGAGAGCCTACAATGCCTTTTGTTGTACAAGGCAGATTCATCCAAAATCCTCCAATAGACACCATGCTATCATTGTTGTGATTGATCGCTTTACCAAGTGGATGAAAGATGTTTCCTATGTCGGTATTACAAGAGTAACAACTTGCAAGATGTTGGACAGAGATTATTTGTCGATCTAGTTTGCCAGATAGAGTCGTTATTGACAAAGCCTCTAATCAGAATAACAAGATGATATCATAAGTTGTGAACAATTCAAGATAAAACACCATGATTCTGTAATTTATCGCTCGGAGATGAATGGGGCAGTAGAGTCGGCAAACATAAACACCAAAGGACTTTCTCAAAGACTAACATGAGAAGCTATCGTTGACCTTGTATGTATTTCGATCCACAGTGTGCACTTCAACAGGGGTAATACTATATTCTTTGGTCTATGAATGGAAGCAATATGACTAATTGAGGTTCAGATTTCGTCACCAAGTAAGGATAGATGTGAGATTGGACGACGGAGAATGAGTATAAGCTCGATAATGTAGTTGAATCTCATTGAAGAGAGGAGACTAAAAGCAATTTGCAATGGTTAGATGAACCAAGAAAGAACGATACGAGCTCAAAACAATGAAAGTTCATCCAAAAGAATTTTGAGAAGGGGATCTAGTGCTTGAAAAGATCTTGTTAGTTCATAAAGATTTCCATGGGAAATGGATGCCTAATTAGAAAGGGTTATACATCAAAGAGACCTCTTTCCGGAGGAGCGTTGATCTTAACAGAGGTGATTAGAGATGAGTGAAGTAATTCAATGAACTTAGACTCAATAAAGAAGTATTACACCCGAAGAATTTAAAAAATAGATTTAAAAAAGGAAAAAAAGAAAGTGAAAACTCAAAAAGGGCGCTTCACAAAATGAAAATATCTATGGTGGAAACCCAAAAGGGCACCTTAGATATCCAAAAAAAGAAAGAAGCAAAAAAAAAAAGATAAAATAGGAAAATCAAAAGAAAATGTGGGTTCAAAATGAAAATTCGCAAAGGGCGTCTTGAAACCAAAGGAGGATTTGAACTGAAAACCTGAAAGGGCAGTTCAAAAGCATTTGAGATTAGGCATCCGACAAGAAACCTTCTCAGAATCTGCAGTTTTGAGTAAACTCGGGGATTGGAAGGCTCTATTTCGGTTGAAAGGCTTTCGCTCCTTCATACAATGGGTACCTAGGGCATTGCATTGAATTTATCATGTTTTCCGTGACTTATCAAATTATTCTAATTTAGTAAAATAATATTTTGAGCCTTTTTACTTATCGTTTCAACAAGCATCTTGCATATAAATCGATTAGATATAAGAAAAGCAAAGGATTTCGTGGGTATTATTATGATGTACTAATCCTTTAAGTGCATTGACAAGTCGTCGTTAACCGGTCAAAATAAATATAAATAATTAACCTCTTTCAGCAATAAATAAAATAAGAAATTAAATAAGTATAGGGAAAGAGGGTCGATCCGCAGGGAGATTAGCTGGAATTGTTGACTTGAATTTGTTGAATCCGAAATCCCAGGAATATCTGCAAGGAAATAAAAAAAAAGGGGGTGATATTTGATTTCGAATGAAGTAAAAAAATAAATGCAAGAATTAAGGAAAATAATAGAAAAAACCAAATGTGCAAATTAGCCTCGAGTTAGCCTTGTCAATTCCTTCGATCATTGAAATAGATTTTTACTTCGGGGATCATGTCGGTTACAGTCTGCGAGGCCCAACCCGTCGCAACTTGCTTTTCTCTCGAGTAACCAATTCTCCCAAGACTATCTTCGAAGGTTGATTCTTAAACAAATTAGCCACGTCTATCGTCGTTAAAGTGTTTAGTTTTGAAAGCAGGAAAAGCCCGACTCAGAAATTGTCTAAAAGTAGAATCGCTTCTGATTTTATCTTTCCTTAGCGGACCGCCGCTAAGAGTGTTCACAGGAAGTCGAAATTGCCACAGGCCGATCCTTCCTCCCAACTATGTCTTTAAACGATTCCAGATCAACGAGCTCTTTTGATTTGAAAAACGATTAAAAACTTTAGTAAGGCCGATTGCCAAACTATCTAAACAGAAAGATAAAAATGTATTCCCGAAGGAATTTAGGCAATGTTCAATTCTCACGATTAGAATTGATTTGGCTAACTCTTGGCTCAAGAAATTTAGCTAAGCATGATATTGATTATCATGCTTAACTTGGTTTTGGAAAAATAATTAAATAACATAAAATAAATGAAATAAGAAAATAAAGGAAAAGAACTTGAATTAAAACTAAAAATGTTTACAAAGGTAAAAACTAAAAATGATGGATGAATCAATGAATGATCTAAGCCTTTACCAAGGGTGGTATTTATAGGCTTAGATTTACAAAGATAAAAAAAATAATTTAAAATAATAAACAAAAGATAAAACAATTCAAATGTTTTGAAATTTAAATGCATGAATCTAATCGGATAAGCTGATAACATTCTCCAGAACGTTCCAGAAGCTTCTAGAAGTCGCCACGTCACTGCCACGTCACTGCCACGTCAGACGCGTCGTGCCCGGTGTCGTGCCCATAATGCCAGTCATGACAGAATTATAATAAAAACTGCAGAAATGCCTCATTTTCACTGCTATTTCCAGAATTGGGTCCCTGCACAAAATGTAACGAAAACAACATGTATTAAGCAGCAAGAAGTCCCAATAGCTAGAAAAATAACAAATGAAATATGTCATAATTGAGCACTCATCAAATTCCCCCTCACTTGTCTCCTACTTGTCCTCAAGTATGTCCGAAAAAATCATAAACCCAAGAATGCATTTCTCAACCATTACAAGCATCAAACATAATCATAAGAGTTCTAGCACGAAAGGAGGTTCATGAAAGAAACATAATTAAAACCAAATAGATACAAGCAAGGAGCAGCCCTTGTCCTTTTCAATTACCTATCAAGCATTAATCAAATCTTAGCCTAGTCTTAATCCTCACCAAGATACACTCAAGAGCACTCAAAGTGTTTTAAAGGTAAATTTGAAGCAGAAACACTCAAAGTCAATCATGAATAAAGGTTTCCATATGCTTGTAACAAGTTCAATTCTCCACTACTTATTAGAATCAAGGTGCAAAAATCATTAGGTCTTTTATTCAAGGTGTAATGAGGGTTTAGAGAAAAAAGGTAGAAAGAAAAAGAAGATGATCAAAGCAAGATATTTCAAACATAAGCAGTGAAGACATTGAAAAGGAGCTGAAAATGGGCAAGCAAAACACACATTTTTTCTTTCTTTTTTTTTCTTTTCTTCTTTTCGAAACTGTTTTTTATTATTTTTTTTCTTTTCTTTTTTTTTCCCGAAGCAATTGCTTCCTTTATTCTATTTTTTTCTTTTTTTTTCATTTCGAAGAATTATGCCCTTTATTCGAATTGCAGCTCCTTATTTGCCTAGTAATATAGTTTCTAGCATTTGATCAATCAAAAAGTGGTTAAGCAAGGAAATGAGGTGTAAGGCTAACAAAGGCTCACTAGGCGATGAGAAAGGGTAAATTAAAATGAAAGGGAAGGAAAAGGTTCAAAGCCTAATGCCTAAATCATTTTAAAGCACCTCGTTCTTAGTGTAGTCTCGAATTGTAAGCAAGCCACAAGTTCTAGATTCCTAAAATTCAAGATGACACTCTCAAGCAAAAGAAACGAGCATAATATGAAGAATGCATGCTCAAGGCTCAAATCTTACCAAAATTGGGCTAAGTTGATTAAGCTAGGTGAGAAATTTAATTAACACTATCAAGAGTAATTAAAAGAGATGTCAAACTGCAGATTACCCATATCATTTGATTATCAAAATGCTCTAATTCAATCATTCCTAAGCATTAGAACAATTATAACATGCTGGATATGATGCAATGGCCAGAAAAAAATCATCTTAAGGTTTAATCAAAATCAAAACATATTGTCAAACAAGCAGACAAGTGGTAATTTACCCTCCCCCTCACTTAAATGAATTGCCCCAATTCAGAAAAAATTAAGGAAATAAATAGAAAGCAAGGGCAAAAGATACTCCCCGTGGATGTAGAGTGAGTCGATGGGAATGATGCACTATGAGTGGCTCGGATCAGCGGCGGCAGAGGGCTTTGAATAGACTGCCGGATGTGCGAAAGAAGGTGCGGTGAAGGGTGGTTCAGCATTTTTGTTGGCACCCGTCGAATGTTTGCTGGTCGTCGGCCATCACGGTAGGGAGGAGGAGTAGGGACTGGCCCGAGTTGCTGAAAGGATGCGAACGGCGGTTGAGCGGTGGAAGCCGTATGAGTGGGGTTCTCGACCGGGGGCTGGGGGCTTGCCGTCATCGACCACCGCGGCGTGGAGGAGGTGTGGGGCATTGCGGCTGAGTGAGTTTGCGGCTGTGTGTGTTGTGTTTTTAGGGATTTAGAGGTTTTGCGGGAAAGAAAGAAAGGGAAAGGGGGGAGAGTTTGACGATTTGCTAAAAGGGGAAGGGCTTGGCTAAAATGCACCGCAAACCATGGGTTTTGCTAACGTGCACCGTTTAATGAAACGGTGCACTCCAATGCTTATGGTCGAAATGTGCTGCTGTGAAGGGCGTGGCTTGGCTTTCTGTGTGCGAAAAGAAACCTGCAGAGGGAAAGAAAAATTTATTAAGGCAACAAAAGAAAATGAAAAATAAAGAAGCATAAATTAAATAAAAAAAAAGAAGTAAAAATTGACGAAAAATAAATCAATGGGTTGCCTCCCATTTAGCGCTTTGTTTAACGTCGTTTAGCTCGACGACCTTTGCTAAATTTTTTGTTCTTCAAAAGCAAGTTCTTCAAATAATCGATAATGTCCATCGCTCGTCGTTTTAACGTCTTCCTTCATCTTTCCTTTTGTGCGCAAAACAACAGCTAAGCTTCTACCTCCTTCCCAAGACGACAACTTACTCAAGATGATGTTTGGCAAAGTTTGGTTGTCGCCTAAAAATATATAATCAAACCATTCCAACCTTGGCTTTGGTTCCTGCAAAATTGATGGAAAATGTTTAGTTCGAATTGGAATTAATCGAAAATCAGAAAGGGAAGAAAGATTTGAAATGATTTCGCCTTTGTTTTTATCGTCAAGATCTGCGAATTCCCTACAAAATTCATAACACAAATCAGTTTCGATCAAATCATTAGCTAACGGATCTATAATATCAACGAAATTTAAACTTGCGACCGAATCAGGATACTTCATAGCTTTGTACATATCAAATTTAACTACTTCCCCATCAAATTCCATAGTTAAGATGCCGTCGCGGACATCGATCTTTGTATGCGCGGTTGATAGGAAAGGTCGGCCAAGCAAGATTTCGGATCCGTTATTGCTGCGATCATTTTCCATGTCAATAATGTAAAAATCAGCAGGAAAAATGAGATTTTTTACCTGTACCAACACGTTTTCTAGTACTCCCTCGGGGTAGATGATTGATCGATCAGCTAATTGAACCGTCACTCGCGTTTCTTTCAATGGTTCAGTCGAAATTTTGTTGTAAACGCTTAACGGCATGACGTTGATAGATGCGCCTAAATCGCACATCGCCCTTTTTATCCCAACATTCCCAATTTTACAAGGAACCACAAACATACCTTGATCCTTGTACTTTGGCGGCAATGGTCTTTGAAGAATAGCTGAAACGTTCTCACCAAGGTTAACTTTTTCATTCCCAGACAATCGCCTTCGGTTTGTGCATAACTCTTTCAGGAACCTTGCATATTTGGGCACTTTTCGAATAACATCAAGAAGTGGAATATTAATTTCCACTTTCTTGAATACATCCAAAATTTCCTTCTCTTCCTCCTTTTTATCTCGTTTCGTCAATCTACCTGGAAAAGGAGGAACAGGTTCGTAAGTAGAAACAGAAATATTAGATTTAGAGTTACCTGCAGTGGGTGGAGATTTTTCGTTCTGGTCCTTCGAAGAATTGCCTTGCTCGTCGGATTTTTGCTCATCTTGCTTGGGCGGTTTAGGCGTTAAAACTGTTCCACTACGCAAAGTTATCGCACTAACGTTTTCCCTTGGGTTGTTTTCGGTTTGGGATGGTAACTTTCCCTGGGATTCTATACGGCTAACGGCTTGAGCTAGTTGGCTTATTTGCTTGTCGATTTGTTGGAGGTGGGATTGTGTTTGGGTTTGGAATTTTTCCTGCGAAACTGCCAATCTCTCAACAATAGACTCAAGCGAAGATTTTTGGGGTGCTTGGTTTTGGTAGGGAGGTTGTTGCCTAGGTTGGTAATTTTGGTTCTGATTACCGTAGCTCAAGTTTGGGTGATCTCTCCAACCGGGATTGAAGGTATTGCTATGTGGGTTATAGGGTCTTTGGGGAGGTCCGGGAAAGTTGTGTATGGCGTTAACTTGGGCACTAGATGGATCTTGGAGTAAGGGACATAGATCAGTTACATGATCGGACATGGTACAAACTCCACAAACTTTGGTAGCTCCTAATTTCCCTGAAACAAGTGAATGCACAATATTAGTTAAATTATCAATCTTATTTTCTAATGTAATTGTGCTTACTGTTTGAACCCGTCGACTGGGTTCACTTGCAGAACCAAATTGTTGCGAATTTGCAGCCATTGTGGAGATTAATGTCCTCGCTGCGGTAGGAGTCATGTTAACGAGCGCGCCACCGCTTGCCGCATCTACCATCTTTTTGTCCATTGGTAACATTCCTTCATATAGGTATTGAAGGAGTGTTTGCTCAGATAGGCCATGTTGCGGACAGCTTGCGCACAGCTTCTTGAACCTTTCCCAATAATCATATAGGGATTCGTCGTGCATTTGTTGGATACTCAATATGTTTCGCCTAATTTCTGTCGCTTTTGCCGCAGGGAAGTATCTGTCAAGAAAAACACGAGAAAGATCAGCCCATGTATTAATAGAATTCGGAGGTAAATAAAATAACCATTCTTTAGCCATTCCGGCTAAAGAAAAAGGAAATGCCCTTAGTTTTATCTGATCCTCTGAAACTCCTTGCGGTTTCATACTGCTGCACACCATATGAAATTCGGCAAGATGCTTATGTGGGCTTTCAGTAGGTAAACCGTTAAAGGTAGGGAGTAGATGAATTAATCCCGTTTTGAGTTGGAACGGAGTATCGCCTTGAGGAAAAGCGATGCAGAGTGGTTGTTGCACGGTAGGGGCTGCGTTCAGCTCTCGAATTGTTTGATCTGCCATCGGTTCTGGTTCTTGTGTAAGTTCGTCGATTGGTGTGGTTTCGGAGGTGGATTCTTGTTCGGATCGTCGTGTGCTTTGTTGTTTCTTTCGTCGAAGGGTTTCGCCGTGAGTTCTACGAGCGCTTGCTTCGATTTCTGGGTTATATGGAGCCAAAGTACCCGGATTCTTCCTGGTCATAAAATAAAACAAAATCAGTCAATAATTGCCGAAAATAAATCTCCCCGGCAACGGCGCCAATTTTGACAAGTCGTCGTTAACCGGTCAAAATAAATATAAATAATTAACCTCTTTCAGCAATAAATAAAATAAGAAATTAAATAAGTATAGGGAAAGAGGGTCGATCCGCAGGGAGATTAGCTGGAATTGTTGACTTGAATTTGTTGAATCCGAAATCCCAGGAATATCTGCAAGGAAATAAAAAAAAGGGGGTGATATTTGATTTCGAATGAAGTAAAAAAATAAATGCAAGAATTAAGGAAAATAATAGAAAAAACCAAATGTGCAAATTAGCCTCGAGTTAGCCTTGTCAATTCCTTCGATCATTGAAATAGATTTTTACTTCGGGGATCATGTCGGTTACAGTCTGCGAGGCCCAACCCGTCGCAACTTGCTTTTCTCTCGAGTAACCAATTCTCCCAAGACTATCTTCGAAGGTTGATTCTTAAACAAATTAGCCACGTCTATCGTCGTTAAAGTGTTTAGTTTTGAAAGCAGGAAAAGCCCGACTCAGAAATTGTCTAAAAGTAGAATCGCTTCTGATTTTATCTTTCCTTAGCGGACCGCCGCTAAGAGTGTTCACAGGAAGTCGAAATTGCCACAGGCCGATCCTTCCTCCCAACTATGTCTTTAAACGATTCCAGATCAACGAGCTCTTTTGATTTGAAAAACGATTAAAAACTTTAGTAAGGCCGATTGCCAAACTATCTAAACAGAAAGATAAAAATGTATTCCCGAAGGAATTTAGGCAATGTTCAATTCTCACGATTAGAATTGATTTGGCTAACTCTTGGCTCAAGAAATTTAGCTAAGCATGATATTGATTATCATGCTTAACTTGGTTTTGGAAAAATAATTAAATAACATAAAATAAATGAAATAAGAAAATAAAGGAAAAGAACTTGAATTAAAACTAAAAATGTTTACAAAGGTAAAAACTAAAAATGATGGATGAATCAATGAATGATCTAAGCCTTTACCAAGGGTGGTATTTATAGGCTTAGATTTACAAAGATAAAAAAAATAATTTAAAATAATAAACAAAAGATAAAACAATTCAAATGTTTTGAAATTTAAATGCATGAATCTAATCGGATAAGCTGATAACATTCTCCAGAACGTTCCAGAAGCTTCTAGAAGTCGCCACGTCACTGCCACGTCATTGCCACGTCAGACGCGTCGTGCCCGGTGTCGTGCCCATAATGCCAGTCATGACAGAATTATAATAAAAACTGCAGAAATGCCTCATTTTCACTGCTATTTCCAGAATTGGGTCCCTGCACAAAATGTAACGAAAACAACATGTATTAAGCAGCAAGAAGTCCCAATAGCTAGAAAAATAACAAATGAAATATGTCATAATTGAGCACTCATCATGCATGCAGAACATGAGGTGGCATCGGTACTTGGTTAGTGTTGAAAAGTATGTCGAGGAAACGACACAACTCTGTGCCAGAAATATTTAAACAAAGCTGCAAGAAAGCGACACAGACAACTCTAGGCATAATGAGAGCATGAACTATTTTGGGGGAAAAAGCAGCAACCAGATCAATTCACTGAAGGTTCATCATAATCAAAAGAAAATATCATTATTTCTTAGGTATTGCAAGACAAGAAAGCTTTGTGAATGTTAGAGCGAACAAAGATGATATTTGGATCCAAGAGTGGGGAAATGCTGCAAAGAACACTATAGAGTAAGGTGTTTTATTTTGATGAATAGAGTCCACAAGCTGGAATAACATAATTGATTATCTCTTTTGGAACCATAAGAAAGAATGTTTTCAAAGAAGCTAAATGAAGACATAGCAGGAATGGCTTCACAAGAAAGGAGTTGTCATCAATACTCGAGTTTTTTTCGACGTGAAGTGCTTGGTAAGACATGGCACGAGAAAAGTTTAAGTGGTTAATTTGTGAAAACAAGTACGAATTCCATCAGAATTGAAACATCATTGCAAAGAAAGAAGAGAAGAAATAAATAAGGTGAAAACTCATAAGGGTACTTCAAAAAAAGAAAGAAAAAATAAAATAGAGAAAAAATAAAAAAAAAAAGAAGAAAGGTGAAAAGAAGAAAGAAAACTGAGCTAAAAACCTGAAAGGGCGCATTGAGAAAAAGAGAAAAGAAAAAGGAAAAAACCGAGGTGAAAACCCGAAAGGGCACCTTGAGAAAAAGAGAAAAAAAAGGGGAAAAAAAACCAAAGTGAAAACCCGAAAGGGCGCTTTAAGAAAAGCAATCTGAAGTGAAACCCTGAAAAGGCACATTAAAGAAGAGATGCAGAGATCATGAAGATTAAACTTGTGTTTGAGATGGGTTACCTTGTTAGCAAAAGAAGTTTTAATGAAAAATAAAGCAAGAAAATTTTGAGCTTCCGTGAAAATGAAAGCTCACCCAAGTGGTCCTCAATTGACAACATTCACGCATCATTCATAGTAAGGCATTCATAAGATAGGAGCATGCTAACTCATACATTACAAGTATTTTTTGTATGTTTTGGAAGAATTTATGACATCGGCAAAGAAAAATGAAAGATTTCAATTTACAACTCCGAGATTGACGAAGTAGATCCAGAAAAGATTTCAATTACATTTTTGTGAAGCAAAGACACCAATCCGTTTGAAGAGGCGGATCTCAGCAAAGATTTCAATCTGTTTGAAGAGGCAGATCTCAACAAAGATTTCAATCCGTTTGAAGAGGCGGATCTCAAAAAAGATTTCAATCCGTTTGAAGAGGCGGATCTTAGAAAAGATTTTAGTCCGTTTGAAGAGGCGGATCTCAAAAAAAGATTTCAATCCGTTTGAAGAGGCGAAACTTAGAAAATATTTCAATCCATTTGAAGAGGCGAATCTCTGCAAAGATATTCGATTGTTTGCACGGGAAAGGAAGTGTATTACGATTCTAAATCCTTCGGGTCATTCAGGCGTGATTCCATGTCCTTCAGACCAACACCTCCAGAAATGATGAGAACTTTTTGGATGGCGTCACAGTAAGACAATTGATGCATGGTATCAACAAAGACATTTACCTTTTGGGTTACCAGCTAAAAAGAGAGAGAATGAAAAACAAGATAGATCGACTTTGAGCTCAAATGAAGAGGATTCACGGTTTAATTGGCCATGAAATTTCTGAGTGAAGAAAGAGATAGATCGATAGAGGAAGAAAAAACAAAAGAGCTGATATGAGCTTGAGAATGAAAGATCAAGATACTTTAGTCGGAAAAGCATTGACTCTAAAGATCTCAACGCTCCAAGATGAAAATTGAGGATATTTCATACCACTTCAAGTTGAATTCTTATCAATTGATGATATTTCTTTTTGCATGTTCAATTTTCCCCAGAGGATGAGGTGAATCAGCATTCTAGAGCTCCCAATTAAAAGAGTTTGCCAGCAAAGATAGAGCTCCTAATAAGAAGAGTTTGCTAGCAAAGATAGAGCTCCTAATGTGAAGAGTTCGCCCAACAAAAGCCGGAACTCCTAATATGAAGAGTTCGCCTAGCAAAGACAGAACTCCTAATATGAAAAGTCCGCCCAGCAAAGATAGAGCTCCTAATATGAAGAGCTCGTCCAGCAAAGACATGGCTCCTAATGCGAAGAGTTCGCTCAACAAAGAATGAAGGACTCCTAATGTGAAGAGTTCATCCCCAGCAAAGAAAGAACTCCTAATAAGAAGAGTTCACCCAGCGAAGATAGAATTCCAAATGAGAAGAATTCGTTTGTTCGACACCTTTTATAGAGAGGTGGATTATTCAAAAGAATGAAGAAGAAAAGTTGATCAGCATCACCAAGAAGAATGAATAGGTTCATAAGAAGAACTAGTTCAGATTCCGCGATCAGCTTTGGCAGGAAGATTGGGAGGTTCCAAACGAGAAGAACTTGTTCAAGCTTCTATCGGGGAAGGAGGAAAGAAAGTTCGTGAGAATAAGACCTTGCAGCTCAGAGCGACAGCTGGCAAGTTCGGACAAAATTCACGTTTTCTCAGTCTTTGCTCTATTCTTGTTCCACAACAATGAACAAAGAGGGGCAGTTGTAATACCCGAATTTTATCCGGGTACCCATATATATACTATATATCAATATAAATAAAACCAAAATATAATAAATAAATATTATAACCCTTAAATAAAAACAGACCATTTTATATAAAAATTCTAATATACATGTATAAAGCCCATTAATAAATTAGGCCCAATTCCTATATCCTTAACCCAAACAAACACACATATACAGTCAAAAAAACACAAATTTTCTGCCCAAATAAGTCCACATGGCACTTAGCCATTGGCCCGATCATGATTCACGCGGATCAAGCACAGTGTGACTTCATCCTTCTGACCCACCTATAAATAGAGAGAGAAATTTTATGTTTGATCAATTAATAACCATAATAATTGCTTACCATAAAATAATAATAAGATAATAAAAGAAATTCAATTAACAAATAAGGATTTAATTAAATCCAAATTATTGCTCAAAATGCCAAAATGACACGTGGAATTAATAATGTACTAATAAGGAGCGTTTATAGGGTTGTTAAACCTTCCTTACACGTAACCGACTCCCGAACACAAATTTCAAAGAAAAGTATCTCTTGTTGTTTTTTTATGGTGTCCGGCCTACCGAAGTGACCGGTGGCGACTCCAAATTGATTTTCAAGAATAAATAAAGGAAATTCGATTTAATATGAAACAACCTTAATTTCATGATTAAATTGAAAATGGTAAACCCTGATTTCAAAACCATAATCACCAGGATATTTTTACACTCGATTTTAAAAATGGCCGCAACAAAAACTTGGAAGTTGTGATCTTGATTCAATCCAGAAATTTGCCTTCTTCCCTTCGTCTCAACAACTATCTCAGAATGGACTTGACACCGATCTGAACAACTATCTCAACATGGTTTAGCATTGTCTCCCTCCAAACAGCTCTACTACTCATAACATTTCTTTCAATATATAATCTCCTAATACAATGTTTCATCTACAAAACAAAAGGTAATAATTAATCAACTGTGTGTTTATGCAAACAGATTATTCTTTTCAAGTTGTAATGATGTTTTTTTAAACAATTTCTACCTAGGTGAGGGGGAAGGGGATTTTTGCTCCTACTGGATCTTGAACCACAACCTAGGGGAATGAGAGGGTGTCAACTAAGAGCATAAACTACATGCTCTAGAGATTGTGCAGATACAGAACAATTCGTGTAATAATGGCTGGCCATGTTCCTTGATCACAGTTTTTAATAGGCAAGTATGTTGTTAATCAATTATTAATCGATCAACCGATATATGATTTTAAACAGCGAAAACAAGATCCACTTTCGCACCCTTTACTCCCTTTTCCCATGACAGAACCGAAGAAACTCTTGTGGTTGACACTTTGACAGACTATAATATAAGCATTCTTTATTTGCTTAAAGCGTGTGACATTTGTAACTAGCATGTGATTTTGCAAAACAATCAAATTGTAAGAACTTAAAGAATTGTTTCAGTATCATCAACAGAACAACATGAATCTTGACAGCAAAGATAATCGTAAAAAGAAATGACTAATATCTCCCATGATACCAACATGTTTGCTCTATAAGTCAACTTGTATGTAACTTCATATGGGTAACATTTGGTAAAATTAACTGTAAAGTATGTGGCGTTAGTTACTGTGAGAATGCTAGAAGTATGTTTTTTTTTTACTTGAGCTGCATTGCAATCATTCTGGAAACTTAAGAGTAGAGATAAAATTTTGTGGGAAGAAGATTGTATAATTTTTTGGTTACCAATTGTATACATGTAAATTATATTTTTATGAACATTTACAATGCCAAAATTTCAACAGTTGAGGATGTTGAGAACAGTGACTCTAGCTTTGATCAAACGCTTGTAGAAGCTTTCAAGACCTTCCTCTAGATCTTGGATGCACATCTCTGAGTTTTGGAGCTCGTTTTGCACATTTTCAACATTCTTCATGTTTCCAGATTTAACGAAAGAGTGCAATGCAGCTTCAGCATTCGCAATTTCGTTTTTTTTTTGTTCTTCTTCCTCGCACATTACTCTTTTCTGGTGCATGTACTTTGAAACTAGTGATCACTGACTTGTTTTCGATTCAGCCACGGGAGCAGAAATAAAGGACAACAAGGATTCTAGCACGCTGATGGTTACTGCTTCAACTTGTTTTAAGGTGCTAATCACGGCTCCGATTTCATCGTCTTTGCTGAAGGGAGAGGAGGTAAGTTTATTCTCCATGTGCTTCAAGTTCTTTAAGGCCTTGCAGATTGACTTTTTCGCCACATTCCTAGAGGTTAAGTATTTCCTAACCTCATTTGCAAGGCCTTCTACTCCTCGTCTTCGGCGCAAAATCGATTGAAGTTCTTGTGTGCATTCCTTTGTTTGCTGCAAGGCATCTTTAGCGGTTCCGCATACATCCAGGAGTACGAGAGATCCATCCAAAAGTTGTTCAACCAATTTCCTTTGCTTCTCTTGAGTTAGATCTTGTTGAGTGAGGGGAAACTGAAGAAACATATCAACATAGTCATACAAATCCTGAAGACAATTCAGTTTATCTCCTAATGATGAGGATGTAGAGGCATATTGAGATGCCCTCAATCGGTTCAGATTTTCATCGATTTGTGAAGTGACGGGGTGTTTCCTCGAAGGCAAGCTGTTTGAGCGAGCATGGAAAGAAGGCTGGACATTCAAAGGAGAGGCAGCCATTTTCTTTGTTTTAGAGGAGGAAGAATGCCTTGAAACTGTGTGTTTAAACTCAGTCTAGCTATTTGTTGTCTTCTCATTATCATCTGCTCTATATATATCAGAGGTTGAGGGGAGACATGAGGAATCTCATCATATTTAAATCAATTACAACTAACATGGACTTGATTTGGATCTATGCGAATACCGCGAAAATGTTCATGTGTTGTCTCCTCTCCACCATCACATCTTCAATAACATAATACTAATACACACGAGAGTTCTATGAGCGCTTGCTTTGATTTCCGGGTTATATGGAGCTAAAGTACCCGGGTTCTTCCTGGTCATAAAAATTAAACAAAATCAGTCAAAAATGCCGAAAGTAAATCTCCCTGGCAACGGCGCCAATTTTGACAAGTTGCCGTTTAACCGCTCAAAAATAAATGAATAAATTAACCTCTTTCAATAAATAATAATATAAAGAAATTAAATAGATATAGGGAAAGAGGGTCGATCCGCAGGGAGATTAGCTGGAATGATTAACTGAAGACTGATTTAATTATTACTTCCAGGAATATCTGCAAAATAAGTAAATAAAATGGGGGGAAGTGATCTGATATTGGTCGAAAATGAAATAGCAAGATTTAAATGAAGAGGTGAAAAGATTAAGAAAAAAAGTATGTGAAATAGCATCGAACCAGCTCCTTCAATTCTTTCGATCACTGAAATAGATTTTTATTTCGGGGATCTTGTCGGTTACAGTCTACAAGGCCCAACCCGTCGTAACTTGTTTCTCTCTCGAGTAACCAATCCTCCCAAGTCTATCTTCGAAAGATGGTTCTTAAATTAATTAACCATGTCTATCGCCGTTAAAATATTTAGAATAAAAGCAGGAAAAACCCGACTCAGAAATTGTCTAAAAAGAATCGCTTCTGATTTTATCTTTCCTTAGCGGACCGCCACTAAGAGTGTTCATAGGAAGTCGAAATTGCCACAGGCTGATCCTTCCTCCCAACTGTGTTTTTAAGCGATTCCAGACCAACGGGCCCTTTTTGATATGAAAAACGGTTAAAACTTTTAGTAAGGCCGATTGCCAAACTATCTAAGCAGAAAGATAAAAATGATTTCCCAAAAGAATTTAAGCAAGTTCAATTCTCACGAACCGAATTGACTTGGCTGGTTCTTGGCTTAAAAGATTTAGCTAAGCATGATATTGATTATCATACTTAACTTGATTTTAGAAAAATAATTAAATAACATAAAATAAATGAAACAAGAAAATAAAGGAAAAGAACTTGGATTAAAACTGAAAATGTTTACAAAGATAAAAATACTCAAAGCTAGAAGATGATCTTAAGCCTTCACAAAAGGTTGGTATTTATAGGCTTAGATTACAAGGATAAGAGATCAAAATAGCAATTCAAATTCAAATGTTTTTAAAATTCAAAATGAAACCAAATGGATAGAACTGATAATCTGATCGGATCTTCTCTCGGAACATTCTAGGATCTTCTAGAGGTTGCCACGTCATTGCCACGTCAGACGCGTCGTGCCTGGTGTCGTGCCCACGATGCCAGACATGACAGAATTATATAAAAAACTGCAGAAATGCCCCTTTTCACTGCTATTTCCAGAATTGGACCCCTGCACAGAATATAACAAAAACAACATGTACTAAGCAACAAGAAGTCCTAATAACTAGAAAAATAGCAAATGAAGTATGTCACTTTTAAGAACTCGTCATCTATATTTGGGATGATCCCTACCTTTGGAGACATTGTTCCGATCAGGTAATACGACGATGTGTAACCGAAGACGAGGTGAATTCTATCCTTAATTTTTGTCATTCATATGCATGCGGTGGACACTATGGACCTAAAAGGACAGCTCATAAAATTCTTGAATGTGGATTCTATTGGCCGAATATTTTTCGTGACACATATTTATTTTGCAAATCATGTGATAAGTGTCAAAGAGTTGGTAACTTAAGCTGACGTAATGAAATGCCCCTAAATCCTATTCATGTATGCGAAATATTTGATGTGTGGGGAATAGATTATATGGGGCCATTTGTATCATCGTTCGGTAATTTTTATATTATATTAGCTGTTGATTATGTTTCGCGATGGGTCGAGGCTAAAGCTACAAAAAATAATGATGCTAAAACCACTGTCAAATTTTTGAATGATTATATTTTTTCCAGGTTTGGCACACCGAGAGCGCTGATATGCGACAGAGGGAAACATTTTATCAATCGAGTCATCGATGCGCTAATGAAAAAATTTGGCGTCACCCAACGCATCGCGACGTCGTACCATCCGCAAACGAATGGTCAGGCGGAGGTATCAAACCACGAAATTAAGACCATTCTTGAAAAGATCGTGAAACTCGGTCGGAAGGATTGGAGCGTTAAGCTGAATGACGCACTATGGGCATATCGGACACCGTATAAGGGTCCTATCGGGATGTCTCCTTATCACCTTGTTTTTGGTAAGCCGTGCCATTTACCGGTCGAATTGGAGCACCACGCGCGTTGGACAGTCCAAAAATGCAACATGGAAATGGATCTAGTTGGCGAAACGCGTAAACTCGATATCTAGGAGTTGGAAGAAATTCGAAAAAATGCCTACGATAGTTCGAAATTTTTTAAGGAAAAAATAAAGATTTTCACGATCGTAATATTGCATTTAAATCATTTTATATTGGTCAAATGGTTTTATTATTTAACTCTAAATTAAAACTTTTTGTAGGGAAATTACGATCAAAGTGGCTTGGATCGTATACAGTGACTAATCTTTTTCCACATGGTGCAGTGGAAATTAAAAGTAATTCCGGAGAGCCATTTAAAGTTAACGATCAACGGCTTAAACCGTACTATGACAATGCTCCAGTTGGTCTAGTCGAGGAAATTCATCTAATCGAACTTGTCACTTGAATGAGGTCGTCAAGCTAGCGATGATAAACAAGCGCTGGATGGGAGGCAACCCATTTTCTTTATTTATTTCTTTATTTTAATTTTTCAGTTTCGAATTTATTCTTATTTTCTTTATTTTAATTTTATTTTATCTGATCTTTATAATATATTATTATTATTATTATTATATATATATATATTTAGATTTACGTAAGTTAAATATATATATATATATATATATATATATATATATCTTTATCTATCTATTATCTTATTTTTTTAATTTAACCTTTGGTGGTTTATCTTTATTATCTTAAATTATTATTTATTTTAAATTTTAAATCATAATATATATATATATATATATCTTTTAAATTATTAATATATATATACATATATATCTTTTAAATTATTAATATATATATATATATCTTTAAAATTATTAATCTATATCTATATATATATCTTTATCAACTATATCTAAAATTTTAAAGTAAAAGTATCCTTTTACAAATTTTTAAATATCCTTTTATTTCAAAAATTAAAAAAAACTAACATAATTTCCCCTACCTTTTCTTTATTTTGCAGCCGTCATCTCACCCTTCTTTCTTCACGCAGGCAAAGCCCCCAACCTTCGAACCAGACATTGCTCGGCCAACCCCCATCTTTCTCGACGAGCCAGCATGGTGCGGACCCGCGATCAAGCGCGGCGACTACCGCAGGGCTAACCTTCTACCACGCCAGCAACCGCCCGAGTCCCGACCGCCGCAATTGATTAGGGGAGTCTCTCTTTTCCTCTCTTTTACTCTAGTTATCATTTTGGGACAAAATGCATTAAGTGAGTGGGGGAGATATGCTTGTCAAATTTTATTTCTTCTTTATTCGAAGCTTGTCTTATGCTTGATTTTATGATAATCTGTGCCCCGTAGATTGATATGTCCCTATGCTTACTTTGTGATAATAAAAAACTTTGACTTGCTAGAAACTTTGCTTGCATGATGATTTTATTTGATGGCATAATCTATGTTCCATACTTGTTAATAGAAAAATGGTGCACTAAAGGATTGCTTTGTTACTCTTGTTTCTTGGAATTTATTGAATTAATGCTTGTATACTTAATTTTTGTGAGAAGTTCATATTTAGCCCTATTTGCATGAGAAAGAAAAAATAATAAAGGCTAGAGGTGCCTATCACTGGCTCTAGCTAGAAAAAAAGAGAAAAAAATAAAGCTAGAAGTGCCTATCACTTGTTCTAGCAAAGAAAAAAGAAAAAAAATAGAAGAAACAATTCTTTTGCATTTATGGTTTAGATTTGAGTTTTTTGCAAATTTTATGCATGTTTGCTTAGTTTGATATTTTCTGAGAATATTGAGTAATTTTAGCAAACACTTAAGTGATCCTTGCTTTATTAATAAGTTGTGGGATTTATTCTTATTGCCATCTTACTTAATTTTTTTTTTTTGCATACTTAGTTTCTTGTTGAGTTAAAGTGATTATTTCATGTTGTAAGCTAAGGGACTTGGATGTTTAAGGATGATGATTTGAACTTAAATTTTTTGATACTTAAGGGCAAGCATCGGATAAGTGAGGGGGAATTTAATGAGTATTTATTTTGGTTGTGATTTTGGTTCTTATTTCGATTAAATATAAGTTTGAGGGACTTAACTGGGTTGTTTTATGTTGTTTTCATGCAGGGGACGTGATGCTGGAAATAAGCTGGAATGCTACAGAAAATGCTGGAGTCATGGGCATGAATCAGAGCATGAATGTTGACTGGGCGCCACATCAGCGTCTTCTAGAAGCTAACGTCAGTAGCGGTGATAGCTTATGAGATAGCCTATCTCCGGATTTTTTGAGTTTTAAATTTAAACTTGGGAATTTATCTTTTTAATTATCTTTTTAGAATCATCTTTTTTATTTTAGGTTTTTATCTCTTATTATTTGAAGTACTATAAATATCCCTCTTGGGGAAAGACTTCATCATCAATTTGAATAACATTTCATCTTTCTCTTGGAAGTTTTACTCTTTTTAGTTTTTTTCCTTAAATTCTTTTCTTATTTTTCTTGAGATTATTTTTAAAAAGTCGAGCATGATTAATTTAATAACCATGCTCGGCTAGATCTTCTTAAGCCAAAGGCTTATGCAATGACGTGTTCTTAAGGCGAGGTTCGAAATTAAGCTTCAAACATTTCAGAAACTTTTCTCGATTTCTTCGCACTTTATCCTCAAAATTGAAATGATTTTTAAACCCAAATATTGACTTTGGAGAAAACAATTGTTTTGATCTATCAAGTGGGAGGGAGGATCGGTTATTGAAACAAATCCGACTTCCAGGGAACACACTTAGTAAATAGATTACTAAGGGAAATCGAGATCAAATCATTTTTATTGAAATAACTTTTCGAGTTGGTTACGAGCTTAAAGAATTTGTTTTCTCAAACATTGAGTTGATTTAAACAAATTATCAAAACTGAAGCTAAACATAGGTTTTGGAAATTCAGTTTACAAAGAAAATTCAAGGATTGACCTTGAAGTAATTTCGCCAACAAGTTTTTCGAAATTAAAATTCTCTACCAATGAACCAAGTAGAACAAGTCAAAGCTTAGCCAATGTTGAATATCTCTATTGTTAGTTTTAAATCTTTAAACCATTCTTCTTGCTCTCTTAAATTATTTCATTGCAATTTCCCCCCCAAATCACACAAATTCAATTCCATCATCTCTTGGTTCAGAAACGCCAAAGGCGCAACAAGGAAAGTCCAAGTCCTTGTGGGCTCGACTCGTACTTCCCTATCTATATTTAATTTAATTCCTTTGTTTATTTATTTATTTGGAAGAAGGAAACTATTCTTGACACGTTACGACGCGTGTTAAAATTGGCGCCGTTGCCGGGGACTTCGACAACTTTTACTGTTTGTTTTTTATTGTTTATGACCAGGAGAAATCCGGGAGAACATATTGAATTCATTCCGGAAATTGAAGCATTTGCGAGACGACAAAACGCACAACGAAACCGAGAGAAGCAATATAAGCTGCGCCAACAACGATTCCAACAAGATATCGAATCATCCCAACCCGAAACACACTTTGAAGAACAAAGTCAAATGGGAGACAACGAACAGACGATCCAACAACTGATCAGGGCACCAGATGACAACCAGCCCTTGTGCATTGGAGAAGGTTGTAAGCAGTGCTCAAATGGACACACATTGTGCTTTGGTTGCAAGCCACGGGTCCACAATCAGTGCCCCACATGCAGGCATGAGCTTGGGAATATTAGATGTCTTGCATTGGAGAAGGTTGTTGCATCTCTTGAGCTTCCCTGTAAATATCAAAGTTACGGGTGCATAGGCATTTTTCCATATTACAGCAAGCTAAAACATGAGTAGCAGTGTTCTTATTGACCATATAGTTGCCCTTATGCTAGGTCAGAATGCATAGTTGTCCGTGATATTCCTTTTCTTGTTGCTCACCTGAAAGACGATCACAAAGTTGACATGCACAGTGGCAACACCTTCAACCATCGTTATGTCAAATCAAACCCGCTTGAGGTGGAGAATGCTACATGGATGCTGATGGTGGAGAAGAGAAGAAATAAAAACTTGTAAACATGAAGGATTAAATGTGAAATTATACAAATTGTTTTTATTTCGGTGGTCAAAATAGAAGTGAAGTAATAGTTTAGGTACACTCTAGGTAATTTATCATTTTTTGTTGTGCTAGACCAACCTCCCGTTTAAGTTTAACGGCAACAAATGTTTCAGTGACCAAAATTTTATAGATCGAAAACATAAGTGACCTTACTGGTCATTTTTTAAAATCGATGACCAACTCTGTATTGGGGGAAACATAAGTTACCATCCCAGTAGTTAACACTTTATGTAATTATTATTTAAGGGTAATCTACATCGGAGGTCCTTTTTTTGGAGTTTGTTCTATTTTGGTCACTCAATTTGAAAAAAGATTAAAATGGTCACTTATGTTTTTGAATAATTTCCAGAACTTCTTGTTTTGCAGGACGCATGCAAGATCTGCAAGCTCAACTTCAACACATCTTGCTAACTTATAAGAAAAATGGCTAGAGTTTAATGGTCAATGCTTGATTACTAAGCTGTAAGAATAACTGAGAGACAACACTCCAACTCACTATTTGACATTGTTTCATCTACATAACAAAAGGCAATAATTAATCAACTGCCCGTGTGTTTATGCAAACAGATTCTTCATTTCCACTTGTAATGATATTTGAATCTACAAAATAATTCTTGTAATAATGGCTGGCCATGTTCCTTGATCACAGTTTTTAATAGGCAAGTATGTTGTTAATCAATTATTAATCGATCAACCGACAGATGGTTTTAAACAGCGAAAACAAGATCCACTTTCGCATCCTTTGCTCCCTTTTCCCATGACAGAACCGAAGAAACTCTTGTGGTTGACACTTTGACAGACTATAATATAATCATTCTTTATTTTCTTAAAGCGTGTGACATTTGTAACTACCATGTGATTTTGCAAAACAATAAAATTGTTAGAACTTAAAGAATTGTTTCAGTGTCTTCAACGGGACAACAGGAATCTTGACAGCAAAGATAATCGTAAAAAGAAATGACTAATATCTCCCAAGATACCAGCATGTTTGCTATATAAGTCAACTTGTCTGTAACTTCAGATGGGTAACATTTGGTAAAATTAGCTGTAAAGTATGTGGCGCTAGTTACTGTGAGAATGCTAGAAGTATGTTTTTTTTTACTTAAGTTGCATTGCAATCAGTCTGGAAACTTAAGAGAAGAGATCAAATTTTGTGGAAAGAAGATTGTATAATTTTTTGGTTAACAATTGTATACATGTAAATTATACTTTTATGAACATTTACAATGCCAAAATTCAACAGTTGAGGATGTTGAGAACAGTGACTCTAGCTTTGATCAAACGCCTGTAGAAGCTTTCAAGACCTTCCTCTAGATCTTGGATGCACATCTCTGAGTTTTGGAGCTCATTTTGCACATTCTCAACATTCTTCATGTTTCCAGATTTAACAATGGAACGCAATGCAGCTTCAGCATTCGCAATTTCGTTTGTTTTTTCTTCTTCTTCCTCACACATTACTCTTTTCTGGTGCATGTACTTTGAAACTAGTGACCACCGACTTGTTTTCGTTTCAGCCTCTGGAGCAGAAATAAAGGACAACAAGGATTCTAGCACGCTGATGGTTACTGCTTCAACTTGTTTTAAGGTGCTAATCACGGCTCCGCTCTCACCATCTTTGCTGAAGAAAGAGGAGGTAAGTTTATTCTCCATATGCTTCAAGTTCTTTAAGGCCTTGCAGATTGCCTTTCTCGCCGCCTTCCTAGAGGTTAAGTATTTCCTAACCTCATTTGCAAGGCCTTCTACTCCTCGTCTTCGGCGCAAAATCGATTGAAGTTCTTGTGTGCATTCCTTTGTTTGCTGCAAGGCATCTTTAGCGGTTCCGCATACATCTAGGAGCATGAGAGATCCATCCAAAAGTTGTTCAACTATTTTCCTTTGCTGCTCTTGAGTTAGATCTTGTTGAGTGAGGGGAAACTGAAGAAACATATCAACATAGTCATACAAATCCTGAAGACAATTCAGTTTATCTCCTACTGATGAGGATGTAGAGGCAGATTGAGATGCCCTCAATCGGTTCAGATTTTCATCGATTTGTGAAGTGACGGGGTGTTGACTCGAAGGCAAGCTGTTTGAGCGAGCATGGAAAGAAGGCTGGACATTCAAAGGAGAGGCAGCCATTTTCTTTGTTTTAGAGAAGGAAGAAGGCCTTGAAATTGTGTGTTTCAACTCAGTCCAGCTATTTGTTGTCTTACCATTATCATCTGCTGAATATATATCAGAGGTTGAGGGGAGACATGAGGAATCTCATCATATTTAAATATCAATGACAAGTAAGGTGAACTTGATTTGGATCTATACGAATACCATGAAAATGTTCATGTGTTGTCTCCTCCCCACCATCACATCTTTAATAACATAATACTAATACACACGAGGGTTCTAAGACAGTACGCAGGCAATGGCCATTTTATAATTTTTTTTAATCTTTCTTCCTTTTATTCTTCCCTTATAATAATTAATCATTTCTTTCAACTTGTCAGCAGTTTATCGTGTTACTTTCGATTTTTTCTGCCAAAAGGGATGCAAGATCTGCATACTTAACCTGTATACTATAATCTTAGATGGAAATCATGTGTTGGCTGCAATTTTTTTTTTTTTTTTGATGAGGGGAAGAAGATACCACATTTTTTAAAGAATCAGCTGTCCCCTAACTGAATTACAGCTAAAACAATTTTCTATAATACAACTCGTGTGTGATCTGAATCAACCATGCGAATGACAATTGAATTTTTATTAGTGTGATAATTTGTTCTGGATTGAAACAACAGAAATCCTGACGTTGAAGAAGATAATTCAGGGATCCGAGTTTAGTCAAGAGTTCATTCTGAAGAATTATTTCCCTTTTTCTTTTAGTTTTAACTAAGTCAGCTATATCCTTATCTGGTTTAAAATCATCAGTCAATTAATCAGACGAAACTAAAAATATTTGTTTAACGGCATAAAGTGTCACAAGTTTGAAATCCAATCAGATTTTGTTGGTATCATTATGTCTAGAAATGAATGGAGCTTAATCCTGTAAACTGCTTTTGAAAGTGGGAAAAAGGTGCATTAAGTGATGGGAAATAAAATTGTAGTATCAAAGCTGTATCTCATTGATTATATGTATATTTCATTTTTGTACAAATATTGGCGTTGGCATAATTTTCTAAGGGTGGAGTAATTTATTCTTTATATAGGATCAGGAGGGAGGCATGAGGAATCTCCATCTACTACTCTCATAGAGTCATTAAACAATCCTGGTTTGGATTTTAACTTTTCCAGGTTGATGATTTCCAAGAAACTATAACTATGAGATTATTACACGATTTGTATATGCTAAAGAAACAAGGCACCAGGCTTATCAATTCCTTTGTGGGAATCCAGGCTTGTATATGCTAAAGAAAAATATAGATTTGTTCATCAAAATCGTATTCATTTAGGATCTGATCAAGTATACATGTATTTTTTTAACTATATACAATGGTGTACAGCAAAATTGTGAACTTTTTTTTCCCTCATAAAGTAATATAATTTTCTTCAGGCTAGTGCCTATTGCCTATTGGCTAAGGATGTTGAGAACAGAAACTCTAGTTTTGATCAACAGCCTCATCAAGCATTCCACTCCATCTTCAAAATCCTGAATGCTTGACTCTAATTTCTGCAACTCAATTTGTGCATCATCACTGCTGATTTTACCAGATTTTCTGGTCTTGTTATCAATGAGAGTGCACAAAACTGCATCCACTCTCTCGAATTCATTGGTTTTCATTGCTTCTCCCTCACATGTTACACGTCTAGAGCTCATCAACTTGGACACCAAAGACCACTTGGTAGATTTGGATTCCATCTTTGTCCCACAGATATAAGAAAAGAGACATTCAAACACTCTGAAGGCAGCTCCTTCTACCTCTCTCAACATGCTAAACGTGGCTTCACCGTCGTTTTGTAGCTGAGCAAATCCACTTTTACAAGCTTTCAAAGACTTGTTTAGTAACTTCTTTGCTTTCCGCCTTGAAGCCAAGTATTCCTTGGCTTCATTTGTGAAACCGGCTTCATCGCCTCTTCTTCTTCTCAAAATCGATTGAAGTTGTTTTGTATCATCCTTGGCCTGTAGTAAAGCATCCTTGGCCACACCACACACATCCAAGAGCTTGAGAGACCCATTCAACAACTCGTTAACCTGCTTATCATTGCATTGCTGGGTTAATGATTTTTGTGTGACAGGCAATTGAAGCAAATTATCAACCAACTCATACAAATCTCTAAGGCCATTTAGATTTCGGGTCATTGACGAAGAGGCGGATTCGTTGGACTTTAGCCTACACAGATGATCATCTATTTGAGTAACAAGTGGATGAGGCCTAGAAGGCAAGCTATTTGAACGGGCATGAAAGTTGGATTTTTGGTTCAAAGCTGAAGAAGCCATCTTTTTGTCTTAGAGCAGAAGGCTAAAGGCTTTGTTGTATACAATTTGATCAACTCAATGCACCTTCCCCTTCAACCCTCAGGCTCTGATCATATATATTGGGAATAGGGCAGACAAAAGGAATCTCATCTGCAACCTGCATGACTCCTAACGTGATCCTTTTCCAAATCTCAATGATTTTGTTGCCGATGTTTGCTCAGTGTCTCCCACCCACTCCAAAACAATCTGTAAGCAATTTATTTATATAAACATTATGAGCCAAGGCATCTTCTTCTTCTTTTTAAAGAAATGAGGCCTTAATTATTGTGCACGAGTGGCACCACGGCCTTTGTCTCCTCTCATGCAGTCTTCAAAACCTGTTATGGGGGACAATATTGCTGTAGAGATGTTCACAGTTTGGCATTGTTTCATCTACAGAACAAAGGGCAATAATTAATCAACTGCCCGCGTGTTTATGCAAATAGATTATTCATTTCCATTTGTAATGAATTTGAACGTGCAGATACAAAATAGTTCGTGTAATATTGGTTGACCATGTTCCTTTATCAAAGTTTTTAATAGGCATGTATGTTGTTAATCAATTATTAATAGATCAACCGACGGATGGTTTTGAACAGCAAAAACAAGATCCACTTTCGTATCCTTTGCTCTCTATTTCCATAACAGAGCAGAAGAAACTCTTGTGATTGCCACTTTGATGTAACAAGACTAATCGATTTCTCAAAACAAACACAGATCAGATTAAGAAGAAATCAAACAAAAGAAAATAGAAAGGGGGGTAATAGACTGAAATATCTCTGCCGAGATCCTCACAAAGTTCAATCCAAAAAACAACCTGAACCTAAACATGTTCCAGGCACCTCTTAAAACCCTAGAGGACCAAACGACAACGTTTTCCCCTCTGAACTCCCACTCGAAACGCACCGTTTCATTAATTCGGATTACAACAAAATAAAACTCAAACTACTTATAACGGATATTTAAAAGCCAACGGCTATTTTCTGGGCAAGCTGTTGCAAATGTCTCCTCTTCAAAACATCCTTGTGCTCAAGGATGGAAGCTGGGAAAACGTAACTGAAGTTGGTAGAGAGATTCCCACGTGGCATCCTCTGGAAAAGCGTTAGTCCACTCAACTAAAACTTCAGTGATAGCTCTGCCTCCCCTCTTCCCTATCCTCCTGTCTATGATCCACGGAGGCTCTTTGCTAATTTCTCCATCAGGATTGATAACTGGTAACTCAGATTGAAAATTTGCAGCTCCAATGTGCTTCTTCAGTTGGGACACATGGAAAATGGATGGACTTTCGAGTCTCGGGGTAGCTGCAGTTTGTAAGCAACAGTTCCAACCTTTTCAATGATAGGAAACGGTTCAAACCACTTAGGAGCTAGTTTCTGATTAACTCTATGCTTCACAGTCTGCTGCCTGTAAGGTTGCAGTTTCAGATACACTAGATCACCAATCACATATTCACACTCTGTCCTCCTTTTATCAGACTGTTGCTTCATGCTCACCTGAGCTCGTTGCAAGTAGAACCTCAACATTCGCAATGCAGCCTCCCTCTGTTGTAAGCTCCTATCCACTGAAGCCACAGGTGACTCTCCTGCAGTGTATGGTAAGTGATCCACTGGTGGTTGTCCATATAAAGCTTGATAGGGGGTGGTCTGAATGGCAGAATGAAAAGAAGTGTTATACCACCATTCAGCTAGGTGCAACCAATTCCCCCACTCCTTAGGCTTCTCCCCAGTCATGCACCTCAAGTAGGTCTCCAAACATTGGTTTACCCTTTCAGTTTGCCCGTCGGTTTGGGGATGATAAGCTGTAGAAGGGTTGATCTTGACTCCCAATTTCCCAAACAACTCTTGCCAGAATGAACTCATAAAAATTTTGTCCCTATCACAAATGATGTTTCCTGGTAAACCATGGAGTTTAAAAATATTCTTCATAAAGATCCGAGCCACTTTCTTGGCAGTGAAGGGATGAGCTAAAGCAATGAAATGTCCATACTTTGTCAATCTGTCAACAACCACCAAAATCACATCTTTCCTCCTGGAAACGGGCAAGCCCTCTGTAGCGACTATTTTTTGAAAAACACTTATGTATATAGGTGTATAGTATAGGCATGGAAGGGAGGGATTTTAGAAATTTTGAAAAAGGGGTTAAAAAAGAAATTTTAGAAATTGATGGATAAAAATGGATTTTTAGAAAATTGTTTGGAAAAATATTAGGGGTTTTAAAATTGCTTTAAAAGTAGAGAGTTTTAAAAAAATATTTTAAAATAGGGGAATTTGAAAAAATAGGTTTTAAAAAATAGATGGAGTCGCCACCAGTCACTTTGAAATGGTAGACCGGACACCGAAAATTGAAACCAGAGATTCGAAAAGGGGAAACTTTCTGTACATAACAAATATAATAAAGAAAAAAAGAAAATAAATGAGAGACATTAGCTACACACGGCAGGAAAGAAAAAAAAGAGAAATAATATATACATTATGATTCATATTATAATAACAGAAACATATGCATTAAATAGATTTTTTCCTTTTTTAATAAAAACATAAAAAAAGACAGTAATAATATAGAGAAAAACACGTTTGAAATAAAGAGAAAAACATATTAGGGATTTTAACCCTTTTGTTTCATCTTTTTCTCTCAAAAAGACTATCGCCGCCGTTACCTTTAAGCCGGCACCGTCGGCCGCTCCGGTGAGTTTTTTCGACATGCAACGCCACAGAAAGCTCCGTTTTACTGTGCTCTTCCTTCTCTTCGGAGTAGATTCGCCGAAAGGTCCTCGATTGTCCAGAGAAATGGCCGAAATGCTTCGGTTTTCTCTCGCAGGATCTAGGCCGTCCACCGTTAGATCGAGCCGTGGCCGAGATATGTTGCTCACCGCTCCAGGATGCGTCCGTTCATCGTCGGGATTGTCGATCGGGGTCCCTCGTCGCCGGCAACCGTTGAACCGAAGGTAAAAAATTTTCTTTTAATATTCGAAATAAAAGCAAAATAAAAAAGATATCTCTGAAGAAAAAAATTTCTTGTATTGATTTTTTGGAATGGCTGCAACATTCTTTTTCTTTTTGGGGTTTTTTTTTCTCTGCCCTTTACAATGGTTTTGAGTTCGGTTTATATCCCTGAATTACAGCAGAGAGAAACGAAAAAAATAGTTGACTTCTCCTTGTCCTTGGTCTGTCTTTGCTTTGATTGCCTCTGTTTTTATGTTTCTTTTTTTGCTGTTTTTGGGTTTCTGATTGCTGGCTTTCTTTATTGTCTTGGTCGGCATTACTCGATCGGGAGGGACATTGCTGGTCACGGCAGACGGCACGGGCGCGTCGAGCAACGAAGGGTCGCGCGTGGGGCGTGGGGCTTCTGGAGGTTTCCGCATCGAACCGGGACCGTTGGATGGATCCCGATCTAACGGCTACGAGGAGAGCGGCGCGCGGGCCAAAGGGGTGCTTGCTAGGGTTTCATCTGGAGGCTCGATCTGGACCGTCAGATCTTGATAGATCTGACGGGTGTGGATGAGGGCGGCGGCTGCATAAGAAGCAAATATGTTAGGGTTTTTTCTTGATCATTAGGGTTTTTTGTGTAATTTGGGCCTGCTGGGCATTTGGGCTTATGTAATTTATTTAAGTATGGACTTTATTATCAATGTATTTTTGGGTTTTGTTAAATGGACTTTAATATTTAATAAATCTGGGCCTTTTGTTTATATGATGGTTTTATTCATATGATTTTAGTTAGTCTAATAATAATATAAATTATAATGATAATAATAACAATAAACGTGAGTAATAATAATAATACTAATAATAATGAACAATGACAAATATGTAATAAAAGATAAATAATAAGAATAAGATACTATTAATAAAATATTATATTAATGTTTAGTTTTTTTTGTTTTGAAACATAAAATAGTAATGCTACTAATAATAATAATCCTAAAAGGCAATCAAAAACATATACACATTTAAGCATTATTACTTAATTATACTTATATCTAATATGTCACATGCACTTATATATATAAATAACACTCCTAATAGTAAGATAATAATATGTATGATGTATATATATATATATATGTATTCTTTTTTCTTTTTTATATTTAATAACATCCCAATATAAGCCCATTAACAACACAAACTTAAAGGGGTCCGATGTCCGGACAAAATTAGTGATTACACCCTCTATGAAGTCCATGCTGATTGAAGACCAAGCCGACTCAGGAATTGGTAAGGGTTGTAGGAGGCCCCTGGGATGCATTAGATCAGTCTTGTTTCTCTAGCAAGTTGGGCATTCCCTAATCATTCCTTTCACTTCTTTCCTTATTCCTTTCCAATATACCAATGCAGACATCCTTTTGATTGTTGAATGAGCTCCAGAATGTCCCCATGTAGGGCATGAATGAAAGAACTCCATCAACTCTTTCCTTAATTCTGCATCCTTTCCTACTACCAGTTTTCCCCTCCTTCTTAATTGTCTTCCATCTCAAGTATACTTAGAATGCCTTCCAGTATTCCCTTGAAGTTCTTCAATAACTTTTCTGAGTTTCTTATCTTCTTCCCAGGACTTGGTCACTCTCCTGAGGAAATCAGTTGTAACACTGCTCAGTGCCATATTTTACAACTCAATTCCCACTAGTCTTCTTTAAAGGGCATCTGCCACAATATTATTCATCCCCTTCTTGTAACAAACCTCAAAGTCATATCCCATCATCTTAATAACCCATTTTTGTTGTGCTGGGGTCACAGCTAAATTCTCAGTGAGGAATCTCAAACTTTGATGATCTGTTCTTATTTTGAACTGCCTCCCAATGAGGTAGTTGGACCATTTCTTAACTGCCACCAATGCAGCTAGCATCTCTTTTTCATACATAGACAGTGCTTGATGTCTCACTCCAAGTCCCCTGCTGAAGAATGCTATCGGCTTTTCATTTTGAGTCAATACAGCCCCAATACCTAGATCTGAAGCATCAGTCTCCACAGTGAATTCTTTCTCCCAGTCTGGTAAAATAAGCGTGGGAGGTGAACAAATAGCTGCTTTAAGTGTCTGAAATGTTTTTTCTTCCTCTTGAGTCCACTTCCAACCTCCCTTCTTCAACAAGTTAGTGAGGGGCCTAACTAACCACCCATACTGTTTGATAAACTTCCTATAATACCCTGAGAGACCCAGAAACCCTCTTAATTCTTTAATTGAGGTAGGAGATGGTCAGTCCACAATGCACTGAATCTTGCTTGGATCCATGGAAATTACTCCATTAGATATTACATACCCCAAGTAATCCATTTCAGTAGCTCCAAAACTGCATTTGTTCTACTTGGCAAACAGTTTATTCTCTCTCAGAATCCTCAACACTTTTTTCCAAATCCTCCAAATGAGTTGCCCAATCCTCAGAATAAACAAGGATGTCATCAAAGAAAACTAACACTGGCTTCCTTAGCATTCCTTTGAAAACCTTGTTCATAAGCCCTTGGAAGGTTGCAGGGGCATTAGTGTGTCCAAAAGGCATTACAAGGAACTCATAATGCCCCTCATGAGTCCTGAATGTTGTCTTATGGATATCCGAGCCCCACATCCTGATCTGATGATATCCTGACCTTAGGTCCAGTTTAGAAAAGACCCTAGCCTTCCCTAGTTCATCCAGTAACTCTTCAATGACAGGCATGGGGAACTTATCCTTGATTGTGATCTGGTTTAACCTTCTGTAGTCAATGCACATCCTCCAGGTATCATCCTTCTTCTTGACCATTACAATTGGGGAAGAAAAAACACTTGTGCTATCTCTAATTATCTCTACTTGCAGCATTTCTGATATCATTTTCTCAATGACATCTTTCTGTGCACTAGGATATCTGTAGGGCTTAATCTTAATTACAGCATTCTCATCGACCAGGGGTATTTTGTGATCTTGGGCTCTCTCTGGGGGTAGAAGCTTTGGTTCCTCAAAGACATCTTTGAATTTTCTCAGCACTTGTTGTATCTGTTGATTCCCCTTCACATTTAATCCTTTCATCTCTAATCTGGTGTTTATAGCCATTAGAGAAACATTACAGGGACTATTATTACCTCTGAGCATCTTTGCACAAGCCTTAGCTCCCATCCGTTGGAAAGATTTCATGTCACACCCCCTCAATTCAACTTTCCCCTCATCCTGCATAAACTCCATTCTCAATGTACTAAAGTCCCATTTGATAGGACCTAGCTGAGAAAACCATTGCACACCTAGTACCACATCACAATTCTTCAAAGTAAGAACAAGGAAATCAGTTTTAAAATGATGACCCTGTGATTCCCATTCCACCCTCAAGCATTCACCCAAAGTCTCCATTGAATTCCCATCTGCCACTGCCACTCTCAATTGTGTCCTCTTATTAACTGACAATCCCAGCTTCTTAACCAAGCCCAAACTGATGAAATTGTGTGTGCTACCTGTATCCAGCAAGGCAACACGGTCCAGACCACCAATTCGAATTCTCAGTTTCATGGTCTCCCGTTGATCAGCTCCCCACATTGCCTGTAGAGAGAGGACGGGTGAATCTGAAACTGGTCCCTCCATTGTAGGCACATCTCTAAGATCTTCACAATCTAGGAATTCATCTTGGTCCCCTTCCTCTTCGATCCCTTCCACCAAGATCTGATACAACTGAGATTTCTGGCATTTATGGCCAGAAGTGTTCTTTGCTGCGCACCAGAAGCATAACCCTTTCCTGCGCCTCTCCTCTATTTCAGCTGAAGACAAGGCCTTCCCATTGCCCCTTGAAGAGCTGTTGCCAGGACCTTTAGAGTGTACTGGGCTCAAAACCTTAGGTGTTGTGTTCCTAGAAGCTATTGAAGGTGCCGACGAATTGACCCCACTGACAGATCCCTTGAATCCAACTAAAGCAGGTCAGGGAGGAATCGAGATGGCAGATGGTATTGTTCGACTAAAATTCGAGTAAGGCCTTCTCGAACCAGGAAAAAACATATTTTCCAAGTGTTTAGCCAGTTGGAAAGCCTCAGACAAGGAAGTAGGGTGCAATAATTGGACATATTGACTGATTTCAATTCTCAGATGTGCTTTAAATAGACTCAACACATAATCGTCGGGGAGATTTACCTGGTTCAGCAGATCGATGAAATCCTCGTAATACCTCTCAACTGAGTCTATTTGCCGCATGCCCACCAGTTCGGAGAACGGATCTTCAAACCCGCTTGGAGCGAATCTCTCCTTCATCCTTAACAGATACTGGTCCCATGACAGTTGATTCATCTCAGTGTTATTCTTAGTGGCAAAGTGATGCCACTGCAGAGCCTTCCCCTCTAGATGAAGCATGACTGTGCAAACCTTCACGTTTTCAGGTGTGCGTTCAGCTTCAAAGAATTGTTCCACCTTGCAAAGCCATCTCCGAAAATCGGTGCCATCGAATCTGGGGGCACATCAACTTGTATGCCAAATTCCCAGTGTGATGTTGATTGTCATCTGGTTCTTTTGGTGTTTCCACATTTATCACTGGCACTTCTGGTCTCGTGTTATTCGCCTCTGTCCCAGTCGGATTCGAAGCACTAGGGCCTGTTTTAGTAGCCCCCTGAGTGGCCTGAGTATTGTTCATTGAACCCACGACTTTCCCTATAGAATCATCCAGCAACTTCTTGAAATCCACCATCAGTTGCACCTTAAACTCCGCAAGTCGGGTCTCCATCTTTTCATCCAGTTTGGAAATCTCAGATTGCAGTCGCTCAGATTCCAGTTGCCAAGTAGTTGCCTGGCTCGATTGTTGCCGCGTCTTCACCATTTCGGACCGATGATAGCTCTGATACCCTTGTAACAAGACTACTCGATTTCTCAAAACAAACACAGATCAGATTAAGAAGAAATCAAACAAAAGAAAATAGAAAGGGGGTAATAGACTGAAATATCTCTGCCGAGATCCTCACAAAGTTCAATCCAAAAAACAACCTGAACCTAAACATGTTCCAGGCACCTCTTAAAACCCTAGAGGACCAAACGACAACGTTTTCCCCTCTGAACTCCCACTCGAAACGCACCGTTTCATTAATTCGGATTACAACAAAATAAAACTCAAACTACTTATAACGGATATTTAAAAGCCAACGGCTATTTTCTGGGCAAGCTGTTGCATTGGATAGACTATAATATAAGAATTCTTTATATGCTTAAAGCGTGTGAGATTTGTAACTACCATGTGATTGTGCAAAATAATCAAATTGTTATAACTTAAAGAATTGTTTCAGTATCATCAGCGGGACAACAAGAATCGTGACAGCAAAGATAATCATAAAAAGAAATGACTAATATCTCCCATGATGCCAACATGTTTGCTCTATAAATCAACTTGTATGTAAGTTGAGATGGGTAACATTTGGTAAAACTAACTGTAAATTATGTGGCTTTAGTTACAATTAGAATGTTAAAAGTATTTTTTTTTTACTTAAGTTGCATTGAAATCATTCTGTTAACTTAAGAGAAGAGGTCAATTTTTTTGGAAAGGAGACTGTATAAATTTTTGGTTAACAATTGTGTACATGTAAACTATATTTTTATGGACAATTAAAATGCCAAAATTTCAACAGTTGAAGATGTTGAGAACAGTGACTCTAGCTTTGACCAAACGCCTGTAGAAGCTTTCAAGACCTTCCTCTAAATCTTGGATGCACATCTCTGAGTTTTGGAGCTCATTTTGCACATTTTCAACATTCTTCATGTTTCCAGATTTAACGAAGGAACGCAATGCAGCTTCAGCATTCGCAATTTCGTTTGTTTTTTGTTCTTCTTCCTCGCACATTACTCTTTTCTGGTGCATTAACTTTGAAACTAGTGACCACCGGCTTGTTTTCGATTCAGCCTCTGGCCCAGAAATAAAGGACAACAAGGATTCTAGCACACTGATGGTTACTGCTTCTACTTGTTTTAAGGTGCTAATCACGGCTCCACTCTCACCATCTTTGCTGAAGGAAGAGCAGCTAAGTTTATTCTCTATATGCTTCAAGTTCTTTAGGGCCTTGCAGATTGCCTTTCTCGCTGCCTTCCTAGAGGTTAAGTATTTCCTAACCTCATTTGCAAGGCCTTCTACTCCTCGTTTTCGGCGCAAAATCGATTGAAGTTCTTGTGTGCATTCCTTTGTTTGCTGCAAGGCATCTTTAGCGGTTCCACATACATCCAGGAGCACGAGAGATCCATCCAAAAGTTGTTCAACCAATTTCCTTTGCTGCTCTTGAGCTAGATCTTGTTGAGTGAGGGGCAACTGAAGAAACATATCAACATAGTCATACAAATCCTGAAGACAATTCAGTTTATCTTCTATTGATGAGGATGTAGAGGCAGATTGAGATGCCCTCAATCGGTTCAAATTTTCATCAATTTGTGAAGCGGCGGGGTGTTGCCTCGAAGGCAAGCTGTTTGAGCGAGCATGGAAAGAAGGTTGGACATTTAAAGGAGAGGAAGCCATTTTCTTTGTTTTAGAGAAGGAAGAAGGCCTTGAAATTGTGTGTTTCAAATTGTCTTACCATTATCATCTGCTGAATATATATCAGATGTTGATGGGAGACATGAGGAATTTCATCATGTTTAAATCAATTACAACTAACATGGACTTGATTTGGGTCTATACGAATACCGCGAAAATGTTCATGTGTTGTCTCCTCTCCACCATCACATCTTTAATAACATAATACTAATACACACGAGGGTTTTAGACAGTACACAGGCAATGGCCGTTTTATACTTGTTTTTAATCTTTCTTCCTTTAATTCTTCCCTTATAATAATGAATCATTTCTATCAACTTGTCAGCAGTTTATCGTGTTACTTACGATATTTTTCCGCCAAAAGGGAGGCAAGATCTGCATACTTAACCTGTATAGTATAATTTTATCTGGAAAGCATGTGTTGGCTGCAATTTTTATTTTTTTTAATGATGGGAAGAAGATGCCACGTTTTTGAAGAATCAGCTGTCCCCTAACTGAAATACAGCTAAAACAATTTTCTATAATACAACTCGTGTGTGATCTGAATCAACCGTGCAAATTACAATTGATTTTTAGTAGTGTGTAATAATTTGTTCTGGATTGAGACCATAGGAATCTTGACATTGAAGATGATAATTCAGGGATCTCTGAGTCTAGTCAAGAGTTCATTCTGAAGACTTGTTTCTCTTTTTTCTTTTAGTTTTAACTGAGACAGCTATGTCCTTATCTGGTTTAAAACCACCACTCAATTCCATCTTCCAGATCTTGAATGCATAGCTCCAAGTCAGCTTTGCATCTCAACATTCGTGTTGTTCTCTGATTTGCTCATTTTCTGACTCAAAAGAGATCTTAAAGCAGAATCAACCTTTTCGAATTCATTAATGTCTAGTCTTCTGGCTTGTTCACAAGCTATTCATTTGTGGTGCAATAGCTTAGTCACTAACGACCAGCTGTCAGACTTCGATTGTCCCTTTGGTCCTGAGATATTGAGGGTCAATAAGTTGCTCAAACATGGAAGAAGTGACTTCTTCAACCTCCCTTAGCAAGCTAACCATTGACTTCTTTGTACTTGATTAAAAGCTCCTAGGCTTCAAAGCACAATATTGAATATTGGGTCACCAGTAATTTCCTTAAACAATTCTGGTTTAGATTTTAACATTTCCAGGTTTGATATTGTCCAAAAAGAAACAAGGTACCAGGCTGATTAATTCCTTTGTGGGGATCGGGCTTGTTGCCCCACTCATGTTATCAACACATTCCAATACAAGGCAGAGATTAAACAGCAGATGTATATGCTACAGAATGATATAGAATTGTTCATCAAAATTGTATTCATTTAGGATCAGATCCAAGTATACATGTATATTTTTAACTATATACAATGATGTACAGCAAAATGGTGAACTTTTTTTCCTCATAAAGTATTATATTTTTCTTCAGGCTAGAGCCTATTGGCTAAGGATGTTGAGAACAGAAACTCTAGTTTTGATCAAGAGCCTCAACAAGCACTCCACTCCATCTTCAAAATCTTGAATGCTTGATTCTAATTTCTGCAACTCAATTTGTGCACCATCACTGCTGATTTTACCAGATTTTCTGGTCTTGTTATCAATGAGAGTGCACAAAACTGCATCCACTCTCTCGAATTCGTTGGTTTCCGTTGCTTCTCCCTCACATGTTACACGTTTGGAGCTCATCAACTTGGACACCAAAGACCACTTGGTAGATTTGGATTCCATCTTTGTCCCACTGATATAAGAAAAGAGACATTCAAACACTCTGCAGGCAGCTCCTTCTACCTCTCTCAACATGCTAAATGTGGCTTCACCATCGTTTTCTAGCTGAGCAAATCCACTTTTACAAGCTTTCAAAGACTTGTTTATTAACTTCTTTGCTTTCTGCCTTGAAGCCAAGTATTCCTTAGCTTCATTTGTGAAACCAACTCCATCGCCTCTTCTTCTTCTCAAAATCGATTGAAGGTTCTTGGTATCTTCCTTGGCCTGCAATAAGGCATCCTTGGCCACACCACACACATCCAAGAGCTTGAGAGACCCATTCAACAACTCGGTAACCTGCTTATCATTGCATTGTTGGGATAATGATTTTTGTGTGACAGGCAACTGAAGAAAACTATCAACCAACTCATACAGATCTCTAAGGCTGCTCAGATTTAGGATCATTGACGAAGACGCAGATTCGTTGGACTTTAGCCTACATAGATGCTCATCTATTTGAGTAACGAGTGGATGAGGCCTAGAAGGCAAGCTGTTTGAACGAGCATGAAAGTTGGATTTTTGGTTCAAAGCTGAAGAAGCCATCCTTTTGTCTTAGAGCAGAAGGCTAAAGGCTTTGATGTATACAATTTGATCAACTCAATGCACCTTCCCCTTCAACCCTCAGGCTCTGATCATATATATTGGGAATAGGGCAGACAAAAGGAATCTCATCTGCAACCTGCATGACTCCTAACGTGATCCTTTTCCAAATCTCAATGATTTTGTTGCCGATGTTTGCTCAATGTCTCCTACCCCACCCCAAAAAAAAACAGTAAGCAATTTATTTATATAAACATTATGAGCCAAGGCATCTTCTTCTTCTTTTTACAAAAACGAGGCCTTAATTATTGTGCACGAGTGGCACCGTGGCCTTTGTCTTGAAAACCTGTTATGGGGGACAATATTGCTGTGATGCTTGTGCTGGTTTTTCAATAATTTGTTACTTATAAAAGATAACTACAGGATAGCAGACGAGAACAAAGAGGCCACATTACATGCGGTTAGACAGGACTGCAATGCTGGTCGTGCAAACTTGAAATCTGAAAATAAACAAGGATGAAACCTCACCGACTAATTGACACATTATTGAAGATCTTTTGAAAACAAAAGCTTCTTAGCATGGACATAAAAACAAGGAATGGCAGCATTTAAGCCTTGCTGTTTTGTATCTTGTTCTTGCCACTACAACGAGATATGGGAAATTGTGGGAAAAAAATGTTCATAAGGGCGACCAATCAAGTAGGGGTCGGTCCTGGACACATACTGACAAAAAATTGTTAGGAAAATATTATCCATCTTTGTCAAAAAGGAAAGCAACATAAAATTACGACATAGCTACAACATTCTGGATTGTCCGTCAAGGCTAAATAAAACGCATTTGTTGGTTTGGGATAAAATTCATTTACAGCAATATAGATGAGGCCCTTGTGGTCTATTCTATCCAAGTCTCAATCATTCCTTAAAGGGCCATTATTGGGCTTTAAAGGCCCAATGTTTTTTAAATATAAGGGAGACCTAGACCAAGATGTACGATATATTTTTTTTTTGACAAAAGATGTAAGATATAATGACCGCTCTATAATGAGGATCAATCACATCTCTATCAACAAGATCACGAACTATAAAAGATCATTTGGAAATATACAGAAGTCTTAAGCTTGGTCATACCTGCAGCTATCATATTAGCTCCCCAACGATTTCATTTGATTTTTGTTATCTAACACTTCACACGTAGATTGAAAATTGCTCGAACGAGTGACAACGGCTTTGAACAGTGCTCGGGTCAACGATCCGTTTTACAATTTGAGTACAATCTATTTGGAACTCGTAAGTCCACACAAAGTGCAAACCTTCATAAATGCACAATATTATTATACAACTTTTATTTTTCTCTTTTTCCTCCTTATGACAATAAAAAAGGGTTACATTTTGATACACAAGCTGTGTAAGAATAATTCTCCAAGGATTGTGGAGGTATCAGTTGAGGTCCAATTCATCAAAGCATACTTTTGGAGGCCACATTTGAGAAACTAACGGGTCAACAAAAGTGGAACTGAAATTTATCCTGACAAAGTAAAAGTTGTTCAAAATCTTTTCCCTTGGGGAAAAAAGACGAAAAGAAAAGAAAAAGAAAACAAGCAATGAAAAAAAATGAAAAAAATAAAGAAAAAACAAAAAAGAAATAAGCCCGGAGAGATTGAATTATCCATAGTAACAGACATACAAAATGTGACCTAATGTTTAAGTTGCTGACAATGATTGATCCAAGAGTATGAGATGAAGAATGCCAAGAAGCCCTAGAAAGGTCAAGAAGCATTTTTTAAAGTATACAATTTTGATAGCACCGGTTCCAGATGGATCGTTGATTCAATAGGGAGTACTAAGCCAACATGATGAAGCAAGAAGCAAAGAGTCATTTATTACATGAGCAAAGACCCACCAATTACAAACAGCGGTACCCACCAATTTAAAAGCTTCATTGTTCTTTGGTCTGGGTAGCTTGAAGGCTTAGACAATATATGTCGTACCATTTCGTTTATCTAATCTCAAGAATTGATCCTTTGAAATTCTTGATGGAAACATTGGTATTGACTGGAGAATGACTCGTTGGTGAATGTTATTATCAGAGTTTGATATAGCCAAAAGAAAGCAATGACGAGTTTCTTGGTGATATGTGCTTCAGATGATCAAGAGTCCTTGAACTTTAGTCTCTCAGCTGAGGATTTGATGTGCATAAGAGAAGGAAAAAGAAAGTGAACCCCTGGAAGCTTATGTTTGAGAGAGCCTACAATGCCTTTTGTTGTACAAGGCAGATTCATCCAAAATCCTCCAATAGACACCATGCTATCATTGTTGTGATTGATCGCTTTACCAAGTGGATGAAAGATGTTTCCTATGTCGGTATTACAAGAGTAACAACTTGCAAGATGTTGGACAGAGATTATTTGTCGATCTAGTTTGCCAGATAGAGTCGTTATTGACAAAGCCTCTAATCAGAATAACAAGATGATATCATAAGTTGTGAACAATTCAAGATAAAACACCATGATTCTGTAATTTATCGCTCGGAGATGAATGGGGCAGTAGAGTCGGCAAACATAAACACCAAAGGACTTTCTCAAAGACTAACATGAGAAACTATCGTTGACCTTGTATGTATTTCGATCCACGGTGTGCACTTCAACAGGGGTAATATTGTATTCTTTGGTCTATGGATGGAAGCAATATGACTAATTGAGGTTCAGATTTCGTCACCAAGTAAGGATAGATGTGAGATTGGACGACGGAAAATGAGTATAAGCTCGATAATGTCAGTTGAATCTCATTGAAGAGAGGAGACTAAAAGCAATTTGCAATGGTTAGATGAACCAAGAAAGAACGATACGAGCTCAAAACAATGAAAGTTCGTCCAAAAGAATTCCGAGAAGGGGATCTAGTGCTTGAAAAGATCTTGTTAGTTCATAAAGATTTCCATGGGAAATGGATGCCTAATTAGAAAGGGCTATATATCAAAGAGACCTCTTTTCGGAAGAGCGTTGATCTTAACAGAGGTGATCAGAGATGAGTGAAGTAATTCAATGAACTTAGACTCAGTAAAGAAGTATTACACTCGAAGAATTAAAAAAGAGAACAAAAAAAGGAAAAAAAAGAAAAAAACGGAGTGAAAACTCAAAAAGGGCGCTTCACAAAATGAAAATATCTATGGTGGAAACCCAAAAAGGGCATCTTAGATATAAAAAAAGAAGCAAAAAATAAAAAAAAGGATAAAATAGGAAAATCAAAAGAAAATGTGGGTTCAAGATGAAAATTCGCAAAGGGCGTCTTGAAACCAAAGGAGGATTTGAGTTGAAAACTTGAAAGGGCAGTTCAAAAGCATTTGAGATTAGGCATCCGACAAGAAACCTTCTCGGAATCTACAGTTTTGAGTAAATTCAGGGATTGGAAAGCTCTATTTCGGTTAAAAGGCTTTCGCTCCTTCATACAATGGGTACCTAGAGCATTGCATTGAATTTATCATGTTTGCCATGACTTATCAAATTATTCTAATTTAGTAAAATAATATTTTGAGCCTTTTTACTTATCGTTTCAACAAGCATCTTGCATATAAATCGATTAGATATAAGAAAAGCAAAGGATTTCGTGGGTATTATTATGATGTACTAATCATTTAAGTGCAGGCAGAACATGAGGTGGCCTCAGTACTTGGTTAGTGATGAAAAGTATGTCGAGGAAACAACACAACTCTTAGCCAGAAATATTTAAACAAAGCTGCAAGAAAGCGACACAGACAACTTTGGGCATAATGAGAGCATGGACTATTTTTGGGGCAAAAGCAGCAACCAGATCAATTCGCTGAAGGTTCATCATAATCAAAAGAAAAGATCATTATTTCTGAGGTATTGCAAGAGAAGAAAGCTTTGTGAATGTTAGAGCGAACAAATATGATATTTGGATCCAAGAGTGGGGAAATGCTGTAAAGAACACTACAGAGTAAGGTGTTTTATTTTGATGAATAGAGTCCACAAGCTGGTACAACAGAATTGATGATCTCTTTTAGAACCATGAGAAAGAATGTTGTCAAAGAAGGTAAATGAAGACATAGCAAGAACGGCTTCACAAGAAAGGAGTTGTCATCAGTACTCGAGTTTTTTTCGACGTGAAGTGCTTGGTAAGACATGGCACGAGAAAAGTTTAAGTGGTTAATTTGTAAAAACAAGTACGAATTCCATCAGAATTGAAACATCATTGCAAAGAAAGAAGAGAAGAAAGAAATAAGGTGAAAACTCATCAGGGTAGTTCAAAAAAAGAAAGAAAAAATAAAATAGAGAAAAAATAAAAAAAAGAAGAAAGGAGAAAAAAGAAAAAAAACTGAGGTAAAAACCCGAAAGGGCGCATTGAGAAAAAGAGAAAAGAAAAAGGAAAAAAACGAGGTGAAAACCCGAAAGGGCACCTTGAGAAAAAGAGAAAAAAAAAGGAAAAAAAAACCAAAGTGAAAACCCGAAAGGGCGCTTTAAGAAAAGCAATCTGAAGTGAAAACCTGAAAAGGCACATTAGAGAAGAGATGTAGAGATCATGAAGATTGAACTTGTGTTTGAGATGGGTTACCTTGTTAGCAAAAGAAGTTTTAATGAAAAATAAAGCAAGAAAATTTTGAGCTTCCCTGAAAATGAAAGCTCACCCAAGTGGTCCTCAATTGACAACATTCATGCATCATTCATAGTAAGGCATCCATAAGATAGGAGCATGCTAACTCATACATTACAAGCATTTTTTGTATGTTTTGGCAGGAATTTACGACATCGGCAAAGAAAAATGAAAGATCTCAATTTACAACTCCGAGATTGACGAAGTAGATCCAGAAAAGATTTCAATTACATTTTTGTGAAGCAAAGACACCAATCTGTTTGAAAAGGCAGATCTCAGCAAAGATTTCAATTCGTTTGAAGAGGCGGATCTCAGCAAAGATTTCAATCCGTTTGAAGAGGCAGTGATGAGTGCTCAAATATGACACATTTCATTTGTTATTTTTCTAGCTATTGGGACTTCTTGCTGCTTAATCCATGTTGTTTTCGTTATATTTTGTGCAGGGACCCAATTCTGGAAATAGCAGTAAAAATGGGGCATTTTTGCAGTTTTTATTATAATCCTGTCATGACTGGCATCATGGGCACGACACCGGGCACGACGCGTCTGACGTGGCAGTGACGTGGCAATGACGTGGCGACTTCTAGAAGCTTCTGGAACGTTCTGGAGGATGTTATCAGCTTATCCGATTAGATTCATGCATTTAAATTTCAAAACATTTGAATTGTTTTATCTTTTGTTTATTATTTTAAATTATTTTATCACTTTATCTTTGTAAATCTAAGCCTATAAATACCACCCTTGGTAAAGGCTTAGATCATTCATCCATCATTTTAGTTTTTATCTTTGTAAACACTTTTTAGTTTTAATTCAAGTTCATTTTCCTTTAATTTCTTGTTTTCATTTATTTTATGTTATTCAATTGTTTTTCTAAAATTAAGTTAAGTGTGATAATCAATATCATGCTTAGCTAAATTTCTTGAGCCAAGAGTTAGCCAAATCAATTCTAATCGTGAGAATTGAACATTGCCTAAATTCCTTCGGGAATACATTTTTATCTTTCTGTTTAGATAGTTTGGCAATCGGCCTTACTAAAGTTTTTAATCGTTTTTCAAATCAAAAAGAGCTCGTTGATCTAGAATCGTTTAAAGACATAGTTGGGAGGAAGGATCGGCCTGTGGCAATTTCGACTTCCTGTGAACACTCTTAGCGGCGGTCCGCTAAGGAAAGATAAAATCAGAAGCGATTCTTTTTAAGACAATTTCTGAGTCGGGCTTTTCCTGCTTTCAAAACTAAACATTTTAACGGCGATAGACGTGGCTAATTTGTTTAAGAATCAACCTTCGAAGATAGTCTTGGGAGGATTGGTTACTCGAGAGAGAAGCAAGTTGCGATGGGTTGGGCCTCGCAGACTGTAACCGACATGATCCCCGGAGTAAAAATCTATTTCAATGATTGAAGGGATTGACAAGGCTAGCTCGAGGCTATTTCACATACTTGATTTTTCTTATTATTTTTAATTCTTGCATTTATTTTATTTCTTCATCCAATATCAAATCACTCCCCCCATTTTATTTAATTATTCTGCAGATATTCCTGGAAGTAGTAATCGAAGCAATCTTCAGTCAATAGTTCCAGCTAATCTCCTCGTGGATCGACCCTCTTTCCTTATACTACTTAATTTCTTTATTTTATTAATTGTTGAAAGAGGTTAAATATTTATTTATTTTTGACCGGTTAAACGACGACTTGTCAAAATTGGCGCCGTTGCCGGGGAGATTTATTTTCGGCAATTATTGACTGATTTTTGTTTTATTTTATGATCAGGAAGAATCCGGGTACTTTAGCTCCATATAACCCGGAAATCGAAGCAAGCGCTCGTAGAACTCACGGCGAAACCCTTCGACGAAAGAAACAACAAAGCACACGACAACCCGAACAAGAATCCACCTCCGAATCTACACCAATCGAAGAACCTACACAGGATCCAGAACCGATGGCGGAACAAACGATTCGAGAGTTGAACGCAGCCCCTACTGTGCAACAACCCCTTTGTATCGCCTTTCCTCACGGTGATACCCCATTCCAACTCAAAACGAGCCTAATTCACCTATTACCCACCTTCAATGGCCTCCCTACTGAAAGCCCACATAAACACCTTGCCGAATTTCACATGGTGTGCAGCAACATGAAACCGCAAGGAGTTTCAGAGGATCAGATAAAACTAAGGGCTTTTCCTTTTTCCTTAGCCGGAACAGCTAAAGAGTGGTTATTTTATTTACCTCCGGATTCTATTAATACATGGGCTGATCTTTCTCGTGTTTTCCTTGACAGGTATTTCCCTACAGCAAAAGCGACTGAACTTAGGCGAAGCATTTTGAGTATCCAACAAATGCACGACGAATCCCTATATGATTACTGGGAAAGGTTCAAAAAGCTATGTGCAAGCTGTCCGCAACATGGCTTATCCGAGCAGACACTCCTTCAATACCTATATGAAGGAATGTTACCAATGGACAAAAAGATGGTAGATGCAGCAAGCGGTGGCGCGCTCGTTAACATGACTCCTACTGCAGCGAGAACATTAATCTCCACAATGGCTGCAAACTCGCAGCAATTTGGTTCTACAAGTGAACCCAGCCGACGGGTTCACACAGTAAGCACAATTTCATTAGAGAATAAAATTGATAATTTGACTAATATTATGTATTCTCTTGTTTCAGGGGAGATAAAAGCTGCTAAGGTATGCGGAATATGCACTATGTCAGATCACGCAACCGACTTATGCCCATTATTGCGAGATACGTCTAGTGCCCAAGTTAACGCCATACACAACTTCCCTGGACCTCCCCAAAGACCCTATAACCCACATAGCAATACCTTCAATCCCGGTTGGAGAGATCACCCAAACTTGAGCTACGGTAATCAGAACCCGAATTACGAACCTAGGCAACAACCTCCCTACCAAAACCAAGCACCCCAAAAATCTTCGCTTGAGTCTATTGTTGAGAGATTGGCAGTTTCGCAGGAAAAATTCCAAACCCAAACACAATCCCACCTCCAACAAATCGACAAACAAATAAGCCAACTAGCTCATGTCGTTAGCCGTATAGAATCCCAGGGAAAGTTACCATCCCAAACCGAAAACAACCCAAGGGAAAACGTTAGTGCGATAACTTTGCGTAGTGGAACGGTGATAACGCCTAAACCGCCCAAGCAAGATGAGCGAAAATCCGACGAGCAAGGCAACTCTTCGAAGGACCCGAACGAAAAGTCTCCACCCACTGCAGGTAACTCTAAATCCAATATTTTTGTTTCTACTTACGAACCTGTTCCTCCTTTTCCAGGTAGATTGGCAAAACGAGATAAAAAGGAGGAAGAGAAGGAAATTTTGGATGTATTCAAAAAAGTGGAAATCAACATTCCACTTTTGGATGTTATTCGGAAGGTCCCTAAGTACGCAAAATTTTTGAAAGATCTATGCACAAATCGAAGGCGATTGTCTGGGAATGAAAGAGTTAACCTTGGTGAGAACGTTTCGGCTATTCTTCAAAGACCATTGCCGCCAAAGTACAAGGATCAAGGTATGTTTGTGGTTCCTTGTAAAATTGGGAATGTTGGGATAAAAAGGGCGATGTGCGATTTAGGCGCATCTATCAACGTCATGCCGTTAAGCTTTTACAACAAAATTCCGACTAAACCATTGAAAGAAACGCGAGTGACGGTTCAATTAGTTGATCGATCAATCATCTACCCCGAGGGAGTACTAGAAAACGTGTTGGTACAGGTAAAAAATCTCATTTTTCCTGCTGATTTTTTCATTATTGACATGGAAAATGATCGCAGCAATAACGGATCCGAAATCTTGCTTGGCCGATGACAAGTCGTCGTTAACCGGTCAAAATAAATATAAATTAATCCTCTTTCAACAATAAATAAATAAAGAAATTGAATAAGTATAGGGAAAGAGGGTCGATCCGCAGGGAGATTAGCTGGAATTGTTGACTTGATTTTGTTGAATCCGAAATCCCAGGAATATCTGCAAGGAAATAAAAAAGGGGGTGATATTTGATTTCGAATGAAGTAAAAAAATAAAATGCAAGAATTAAGGAAAATAATAGAAAAACCAAATGTGCAAATTAGCCTCGAGTTAGCCTTGTCAATTCCTTCGATCATTGAAATGGATTTTTACTTCGGGGATCATGTCGGTTACAGTCTGCGAGGCCCAACCCGTCGCAACTTGCTTTTCTCTCGAGTAACCAATTCTCCCAAGACTATCTTCGAAGGTTGATTCTTAAACAAATTAGCCACGTCTATCGTCGTTAAAGTGTTTAGTTTTGAAAGCAGGAAAAGCCCGACTCAGAAATTGTCTAAAAGTAGAATCGCTTCTGATTTTATCTTTCCTTAGCGGACCGCCGCTAAGAGTGTTCACAGGAAGTCGAAATTGCCACAGGCCGATCCTTCCTCCCAACTATGTCTTTAAACGATTCCAGATCAACGAGCTTTTTTGATTTGAAAAACGATTAAAAACTTTAGTAAGGCCGATTGCCAAACTATCTAAACAGAAAGATAAAAATGTATTCCCGAAGGAATTTAGGCAATGTTCAATTCTCACGATTAGAATTGATTTGGCTAACTTTTGGCTCAAGAAATTTAGCTAAGCATGATATTGATTATCATGCTTAACTTGGTTTTGGAAAAATAATTAAATAACATAAAATAAATGAAATAAGAAAATAAAGGAAAAGAACTTGAATTAAAACTAAAAATGTTTACAAAGATAAAAACTAAAATGATTGATTGATGGATCATCTAAGCCTTTACCAAGGATGGTATTTATAGGCTTTAGATTTACAAAGATAAAGTGATGATATAATTTAAAATAATAAACAAAGATAAAACAATTCAAATGTTTTGAAATTTAAATGCAGGAATCTAATCGGATAAGCTGATAAGCTCTCTCAGAACGTTCCAGAAGCTTCTAGAAGTCGCCACGTCACTGCCACGTCACTGCCACGTCAGACGCGTCGTGCCCGGTGTCGTGCCCATAATGCCAGTCATGACAGAATTATAATAAAAACTGCAGAAATGCCTCATTTTCACTGTTATTTCCAGAATTGGGTCCTTGCACAAAATGTAACGAAAACAACATGTATTAAGCAGCAAGAAGTCCCAATAGCTAGAAAAATAACAAATGAAATGTGTCATATTTGAGCACTCATCAAATTCCCCCTCACTTGTCTCATACTTGTCCTCAAGTATGTCCGAAAAAACATAAACCAAAGAATGCATTTCTCAAGCCATTACAAGCATCAAACATAATCATAAGAGTTCTAGCACGAAAGGATGTTCATGAAAGAAACATAATTAAAACCAAATAGATACAAGCAAAGAGCAGCCCTTGTCCTTTTCAATTACCTATCAAGCATTAATCAAATCTTAGCCTAGTCTTAATCCTCACCAAGATACACTCAAGAGCACTCAAAGTGTTTTAAAGGTAAATTTGAAGCAGAAACACTCAAAGTCATGCATGAACAAAGGTTTCCATAAGCTTGTAACAAGTTCAATTCTCCACTACTTTATTAGAATCGAAGTGCAAAAATCATTAGGTCTTTTATTCAAGGTGTAATGTGGGTTTAGAAAAAGGATAAAAAGATGGAAAGGAAATAATCAAAGAAATGATCAATGCAAGATTTTTCAAACAACTATCAATGAAAACAAATGAGGAGCTTAAAGATGGGCAAGCAACATACATTTTTCTGTTCTTCGAAACTGTTTTTCTCATGTTTTTTTTTTCTTTCTTTCGAAGCAATTGCTTCCTTATTCTGTTTTTTTTTTCTTTTTTTCTTTTTTTCTTTTTTTTTCATTTCGAAGAATTATGCCCTTAGTTTGAATTTCAGCTCCTTATTTGCCTAGTAATATAGTTTCTAGCATTTGATCAATCAAAAAGTGGTTAAGTCAAAGGAATGGGATGTAAGGCTAACAAAGGCTCACTAGGCGATGAGAAAGGGTAAATTAAAATGAAAGGGATGTAAGAGGTTAAAGCCTAATGCCTAAATCATTTTAAAGCACCTCGTTCTTAGTGTAGTCTCGAATTGCAAGCAAGCCACAAGTTCTAGATTCCTAAGTTCAAGATGACACTCTCAAGCAAGGAAACGAGCATAATATGAAGAATGCATGCTCAAGGCTCAAATCTTACCAAAATTGGGCTAATTTGATTAAGCTAGGCGAGAAATTTAATTAACACTATCAAGAGTAATTAAAAGAGATGTTGAGCTGTAGATTACCCATATCATTTGATTATCAAAATGCTCCAATTCAATCATTCCTAAGCACTAGAACAATTACAATATGCAAGATAACATGTAATGGCAAGAAAAATTCATCTTAAATTTAATCAAAGTCAAACATATTATCAAACAAGCAGGCAAGTGATAATTTATTACCCTCCCCCTCACTTAAGTGAATTGCCCCAATTCAGAAAAAATTAAGGAAATAAATAGAAAACAAGGGCAAAAGATACTCCCCGTGGATGTAGAGTGAGTCGATGGGAAAGGTGCACTGTGAGTGGCTCGGATCAGCGGCTGAAGAAAACCACGAATGGCGTCGGATGTGCGAAAGAAGGTGCAGCGAAGGGTGGTTCAGCATTTTTGTTGGCACCCGTCAAATGTTTGCTGGTCGTCGGCCATCACGGTAGGGAGGAGGTGTGGGGACTGGCCCGAGTTGCTGAAAGGATGCGAACAGCGGTTGAGCGGTGGAAGCCGTATGAGTGGAGTTCTCGACCGGGGGCTGGGAGCTTGCCGTCATCGACCACCGCAGCATGGAGGAGGTGTGGGGCATTGCGGCTGAGTGAGTTTGCGGCTGGGTGTGTTGTGTTTTTAGGGATTTAGTGGTTTTGCGGGAAAGAAAGAAAGGGAAAGGGGGGAGAGTTTGACGATATGCTTAAAGGGGAAGGGCTTGGCTAAAATGCACCGCAGACCATGGGTTTTGCTAACGTGCACCGTTTAATGAAACGGTGCACTCCAATGCTTATGGTCGAAATGTGCTGCTGTGAAGGGCGTGGCTTGGCTTGCTGTGTGCGAAAAGAAACCTGCAGAGGGAAAGAAAAATTTATTAAGGCAACAAAAGAAAATGAAAAATAAAGAAGCATAAATTAAATAAATAAAATAAATAAATAAAAAGGAAGTAAAAATTGACGAAAAATAAATCAATGGGTTGCCTCCCATTTAGCGCTTTGTTTAACGTCGTTTAGCTCGACGACCTTTGCTAAATTTTTGGCTCTTCAAAATAAAGGTCTTCAAATAATCGATAATGTCCATCGCTCGTCGTTTTAACATCTTGCTTCATCTTTCTTTTTGTGCGCAAAGTAACAACTAAGCTTTTACCTCCTTCCCAAGACGACAACTTACTCAAGATGATGTTTGGCAAAGTTTGGTTGTCGCCTAAAAATATGTAATCAAACCATTCCAACCTTGGCTTGGGTTCCTGTAAAATTGATGGAAAATGTTTAGTTCGAATTGGAATTAATCGAAAATTAGAAAGGGAAGAAAGATTTGAAATGATTTCGCCTTTGTTTTTATCGTCGAGATCTGCGAATTCCCTACAAAATTCATAACACAAATCAGTTTCGATCAAATCATTAGCTAACGGATCTATAATATCAACGAAATTTAAACTTGCGACCGAATCAGGATACTTCATAGCTTTATACATATCAAATTTAACTACTTCCCCATCAAATTCCATAGTTAAGATGCCGTCGCGGACATCGATCTTTGTATGCGCAGTTGATAGGAAAGGTCGGCCAAGCAAGATTTCGGTTCCGTTATTGTTGCGATCATTTTCCATGTCAATAATGTAAAAATCAGCAGGAAAATGAGATTTTTTACCTGTACCAACACGTTTTCTAGTACTCCCTCGGGGTAGATGATTGATCGATCAGCTAATTGAACCGTCACTCGCGTTTCTTTCAATGGTTCAGTCGAAATTTTGTTGTAAACGCTTAACGGCATGACGTTGATAGATGCGCCTAAATCGCACATCGCCCTTTTTATCCCAACATTCCCAATTTTACAAGGAACCACAAACATACCTTGATCCTTGTACTTTGGCGGCAATGGTCTTTGAAGAATAGTTGAAACGTTCTCACCAAGGTTAACTTTTTCATTCCCAGACAATCGCCTTCGGTTTGTGCACAACTCTTTCAGGAACCTTGCATATTTGGGCACTTTTCGAATAACATCAAGAAGTGGAATATTAATTTCCACTTTCTTGAATACATCCAAAATTTCCTTCTCTTCCTCCTTTTTATCACGTTTCGCCAATCTACCTGGAAAAGGAGGAACAAGTTCGTAAGTAGAAACAGAAATATTAGATTTAGAGTTACCTGCAGTGGGTGGAGACTTTTCGTTCGGGTCCTTCGAAGAGTTGCCTTGCTCGTAGGATTTTTGCTCATCTTGCTTGGGCGGTTTAGGCGTTATCACTGTACCACTACGCAAAGTTATCGCACTAACGTTTTCCCTTGGGTTGGTTTCGGTTTGGGATGGTAGCTTTCCCTGGGATTCTATACGGCTAACGGCTTGAGCTAGTTGGCTTATTTGCTTGTCGATTTGTTGGAGGTGGGATTGTGTTTGGGTTTGGAATTTTTCCTGCGAAACTGCCAATCTCTCAACAATAGACTCAAGCGAGGATTTTTGGGGTGCTTGGTTTTGGTAGGGAGGTTGTTGCCTAGGTTGGTAATTTGGGTTCTGATTACCGTAGCTCAAGTTTGGGTGATCTCTCCAACCGGGATTGAATGTATTGCTATGTGGGTTATAGGGTCTTTGGGGAGGTCCGGGAAAGTTGTGTATGGCGTTAACTTGGGCACTAGATGGATCTTGGAGTAAGGGACATAGATCAGTTACATGATCGGACATGGTACAAACTCCACAAACTTTGGCAGCTCCTAATTTCCCTGAAACAAGTGAATGCACAATATTAGTCAAATTATCAATCTTATTTTCTAATGTAATTGTGCTTACTGTTTGAACCCGTCGACTGGGTTCACTTGCAGAACCAAATTGTTGCGAATTTGCAGCCATTGTGGAGATTAATGTTCTCGCTGCGGTAGGAGTCATGTTAACGAGCGCGCCACCGCTTGCCGCATCTACCATCTTTTTGTCCATTGGTAACATTCCTTCATATAGGTATTGAAGGAGTGTTTGCTCGGATAGGCCATGTTGCGGACAGCTTGCGCACAGCTTCTTGAACCTTTCCCAATAATCATATAGGGATTCGTCGTGCATTTGTTGGATACTCAATATGTTTCGCCTAATTTCTGTCGCTTTTGCCGCAAGGAAGTATCTGTCAAGAAAAACACGAGAAAGATCAGCCCATGTATTAATAGAATTTGGAGGTAAATAAAATAACCATTCTTTAGCCATTCCGGCTAAAGAAAAAGGAAATGCCCTTAGTTTTATCTGATCCTCTGAAACTCCTTGCGGTTTCATATTGCTGCACACCATATGAAATTCGGCAAGATGCTTATGTGGGCTTTCAGTAGGAAAACCGTTAAAGGTAGGGAGTAGATGAATTAATCCCGTTTTGAGTTGGAACGGAGTATCGCCTTGAGGAAAAGCGATGCAGAGTGGTTGTTGCACGGTAGGGGCTGCGTTCAGCTCTCGAATTGTTTGATCTGCCATCGGTTCTGGTTCTTGTGTAAGTTCGTCGATTGGTGTGGTTTCGGAGGTGGATTCTTGTTCGGATCGTCGTGTGCTTTGTTGTTTCTTTCGTCGAAGGGTTTCGCCGTGAGTTCTACGAGCGCTTGCTTCGATTTCCGGGTTATATGGAGCCAAAGCACCCAGATTCTTCCTGGTCATAAAAATAAAACAAAATCAGTCAAAAATTGCCGAAAATAAATCTCCCCGGCAACGGCGCCAATTTTGACAAGTCGTCGTTAACCGGTCAAAATAAATATAAATTAATCCTCTTTCAACAATAAATAAATAAAGAAATTGAATAAGTATAGGGAAAGAGGGTCGATCCGCAGGGAGATTAGCTGGAATTGTTGACTTGAATTTGTTGAATCCGAAATCCCAGGAATATCTGCAAGGAAATAAAAAAGGGGGTGATATTTGATTTCGAATGAAGTAAAAAAATAAAATGCAAGAATTAAGGAAAATAATAGAAAAACCAAATGTGCAAATTAGCCTCGAGTTAGCCTTGTCAATTCCTTCGATCATTGAAATGGATTTTTACTTCGGGGATCATGTCGGTTACAGTCTGCGAGGCCCAACCCGTCGCAACTTGCTTTTCTCTCGAGTAACCAATTCTCCCAAGACTATCTTCGAAGGTTGATTCTTAAACAAATTAGCCACGTCTATCGTCGTTAAAGTGTTTAGTTTTGAAAGCAGGAAAAGCCCGACTCAGAAATTGTCTAAAAGTAGAATCGCTTCTGATTTTATCTTTCCTTAGCGGACCGCCGCTAAGAGTGTTCACAGGAAGTCGAAATTGCCACAGGACGATCCTTCCTCCCAACTATGTCTTTAAACGATTCCAGATCAACGAGCTCTTTTGATTTGAAAAACGATTAAAAACTTTAGTAAGGCCGATTGCCAAACTATCTAAACAGAAAGATAAAAATGTATTCCCGAAGGAATTTAGGCAATGTTCAATTCTCACGATTAGAATTGATTTGGCTAACTCTTGGCTCAAGAAATTTAGCTAAGCATGATATTGATTATCATGCTTAACTTGGTTTTGGAAAAATAATTAAATAACATAAAATAAATGAAATAAGAAAATAAAGGAAAAGAACTTGAATTAAAACTAAAAATGTTTACAAAGATAAAAACTAAAATGATTGATTGATGGATCATCTAAGCCTTTACCAAGGATGGTATTTATAGGCTTTAGATTTACAAAGATAAAGTGATGATATAATTTAAAATAATAAACAAAGATAAAACAATTCAAATGTTTTGAAATTTAAATGCAGGAATCTAATCGGATAAGCTGATAAGCTCTCTCAGAACGTTCCAGAAGCTTCTAGAAGTCGCCACGTCACTGCCACGTCACTGCCACGTCAGACGCGTCGTACCCGGTGTCGTGCCCATAATGCCAGTCATGACAGAATTATAATAAAAACTGCAGAAATGCCTCATTTTCACTGCTATTTCCAGAATTGGGTCCCTGCACAAAATGTAACGAAAACAACATGTATTAAGCAGCAAGAAGTCCCAATAGCTAGAAAAATAACAAATGAAATGTGTCATATTTGAGCACTCATCAGCCGACCTTTCCTATCAACTGCGCATACAAAGATTGATGTCCGCGACGGCATCCTAACTATGGAATTTGATGGGGAAGTAGTTAAATTTGATATGTACAAAGCTATGAAGTATCCTGATTCGGTCGCAAGTTTAAATTTCATTGATATTATAGATCCGTTAGCTGATGATTTGATCGAAACTAATTTGTGTTATGAATTTTGTAGGGAATTCGCAGATCTCGACGATAAAAACAAAGGCGAAATCATTTCAAATCTTTCTTCCCTTTCCAATTTTCGATTAATTCCAATTCGAACTAAACATTTTCCATCAATTTTGCAAGAACCAAAGCCAAGGTTGGAATGGTTTGATTATATATTTTTAGGCGACAACCAAACTTTGCCAAACATCATCTTGAGTAAGTTGTCGTCTTGGGAAGGAGGTAGGAGCTTAGTTGTTGTTTTGCGCACAAAAAGAAAGATGAAGGAAGACGTTAAAACGACGAGCGATGGACATTATCGTTTATTTGAAGAACTTGCTTTTGAAGAACAAAAAATTTAGCAAAGGTCGTCGAGCTAAACGGCGTTAAACAAAGCGCTAAATGGGAGGCAACCCATTCTTTTCATTTTCGTTTATTTTTATTTTTTCCCTTTTATTTGCTTTTGGTTTTTAGCTTTAATTTTTGTTTTAATTTCTTAGCTTTTCCAATCTCTTTCAGGGACTCCAGCAGCACTAATTTCCACTCTACATAGAGGAATTTTCGAAGAATAGTGAAGTGCACCGTTTCATTAAATGATGCACGTTAGCAAAATCTATGGTCTGCGGTGCATTTTAGCCAAACCCTTTAGCCTTTACCCTTTGACCACCCAAATATCTCCCGCAGCCAATCAGCCCATTTTATTTTTTTCCCTAAATCCCCCCATTTCGTCTCCTTCCTTTTCCCCACCCGCATCATCTTCTTCACTTCATCACCACAAAAAACCGCACCCCCTTCTTCCCCCACAAAACCGAACCCCACCACCACCAATGGTCCGCATATAACGCCAAGACCGGGGCCAGCCTCTACCCACGCATCATTCTCGGTGATTATTCGTTGCGTCGGCGGCCTTCGTGGAGGTGCCCAGTGATTCCGACCAGTCCCCATTCCTCCTCCCTACCGTGGTGGCCGACGACCAGCAACCATTCGACGGGTGCCAACAAAAATACTGAACCACCTTTCGCTGCACCCTCTTTCGCACATCCGGCAGTCTATTCAAAGCCCTATGCCGCCGCTGATCCAAGCCAATCATAGTGCATCATTCCCATCGACTCAATTTCATCACTCACGGGGAGTATCTTTTGCCTTTATTATCTTTTTATTTCCTTAATTTTTATGAATTGGGGCAATTCATTTAAGTGAGGGGGAGGGTAATAAATTACCACTTGTCGTAACTTGTTTGATAATATGTTTTGATTTTGATTAAACCTTGAATTGAACTTTTCTTGCCATTGCATTATATCCAGCATGTTATAATTGTTCTAGTGCTTAGGAATGATTGAATTTGAGCATTTTGATAATCAAATGATATGGGTAATCTACAGCTTGACATATTTTTTAATTACTCTTGATTGTGTTAATTGGATTTCTCGCCTAGCTTAATCAAATTAGCCCAATTTTGGTAAGATTTGAGCCTTGAGCATGCAATCTTCATATTATGCTCGTTTCCTTGCTTGAGAGTGTCATCTTGAATTTTAGGAATCTAGAACTTGTGGCTTGCTTACAATTCGAGACTACACTAAGAACGAGGTACTTTAAAATGATTTAGGCATTAGGCTTTAACCTTTTCCATCCCTTTCACTCTATTTTACCCTTTCTCATCGCCTAGTGAGCCTTTGTTAGCCTTACATCCCATTCCTTTGACTTAACCATTTCAATTGATCAAATGCTAGAATATTTATTAGACATGAAGGAGATACTTTTCAAATAAGGGCAGAAATTTTCCTAGAAAAAAAACAGAATAAAAGGAAGCAATTGCTTCGAAAAGAAAAGAAAAAAAAAGAAAGAAAAAAAAAGAAGAAAAACAGTTTCGAAAAGAAGAAAAAAAAGAAAAGAAAAAATGTGTGTTGGCTTGCCCATTTTTAGCTCCTTTTTAATGTCTTCACTGCTGAATGTTTGAAATATCTTGCATTGATCATCTTCTTTTGCCTTTTCTTTCCATCCTTCTATCCTTTTTTCTAAACCCACATTACACCTTGAACAAAGACCTAATGATTTTTGCACCTCGATTCTATTAAAGTAGTGGAGAATTGAACTTGTTACAAGCATATGGAAACCTTTATTCATGATTGACTTTGAGTGTTTCTGCTTCACTTTTACCTATAAACACTTTGAGTGCTCTTGAGTGTACCTTGGTGAGGATTAAGACTAGGTTAGAATTTGATTAATGCTTGATAGGTAATTGAAAGGGACAAGGGCTGCTCTTTGCTTGTATCTATTTGGTTTTAATTATGTTTCTTTCATGAACCTCCTTTCGTGCTAGAACTCTTATGATTATGTTTGATGCTTGTAATGGTTGAGAAATGCATTCTTGGGTTTATGATTTTTTCGGACATACTTGAGGACAAGTATGAGACAAGTGAGGGGGAATTTGATGAGTGCTCAAATATGACACATTTCATTTGTTATTTTTCTAGCTATTGGGACTTCTTGCTGCTTAATCCATGTTGTTTTCGTTATATTTTGTGCAGGGACCCAATTCTGGAAATAGCAGTAAAAATGGGGCATTTTTGCAGTTTTTATTATAATCCTGTCATGACTGGCATCATGGGCACGACACCGGGCACGACGCGTCTGACGTGGCAGTGACGTGGCAATGACGTGGCGACTTCTAGAAGCTTCTGAAACGTTCTGGAGGATGTTATCAGCTTATCCGATTAGATTCATGCATTTAAATTTCAAAACATTTGAATTGTTTTATCTTTTGTTTATTATTTTAAATTATTTTATCACTTTATCTTTGTAAATCTAAGCCTATAAATACCACCCTTGGTAAAGGCTTAGATCATTCATCCATCATTTTAGTTTTTATCTTTGTAAACACTTTTTAGTTTTAATTCAAGTTCATTTTCCTTTAATTTCTTGTTTTCATTTATTTTATGTTATTCAATTGTTTTTCTAAAATTAAGTTAAGTGTGATAATCAATATCATGCTTAGCTAAATTTCTTGAGCCAAGAGTTAGCCAAATCAATTCTAATCGTGAGAATTGAACATTGCCTAAATTCCTTCGGGAATACATTTTTATCTTTCTGTTTAGATAGTTTGGCAATCGGCCTTACTAAAGTTTTTAATCGTTTTTCAAATCAAAAAGAGCTCGTTGATCTAGAATCGTTTAAAGACATAGTTGGGAGGAAGGATCGGCCTGTGGCAATTTCGACTTCCTGTGAACACTCTTAGCGGCGGTCCGCTAAGGAAAGATAAAATCAGAAGCGATTCTTTTTAAGACAATTTCTGAGTCGGGCTTTTCCTGCTTTCAAAACTAAACATTTTAACGGCGATAGACGTGGCTAATTTGTTTAAGAATCAACCTTCGAAGATAGTCTTGGGAGGATTGGTTACTCGAGAGAGAAGCAAGTTGCGATGGGTTGGGCCTCGCAGACTGTAACCGACATGATCCCCGGAGTAAAAATCTATTTCAATGATCGAAGGGATTGACAAGGCTAGCTCGAGGCTATTTCACATACTTGATTTTTCTTATTATTTTTAATTCTTGCATTTATTTTATTTCTTCATCCAATATCAAATCACTCCCCCCATTTTATTTAATTATTCTGCAGATATTCCTGGAAGTAGTAATCGAAGCAATCTTCAGTCAATAGTTCCAGCTAATCTCCTCGTGGATCGACCCTCTTTCCTTATACTACTTAATTTCTTTATTTTATTAATTGTTGAAAGAGGTTAAATATTTATTTATTTTTGACCGGTTAAACGACGACTTGTCAGGCAAATCTCAACAAAGATTTCAATCTGTTTGAAGAGGCGGATCTTAGCAAAGATTTCAGTCCGTTTGAAGAGGCGGATCTCATCAAAGATTTCAATCTGTTTGAAGAGGCGGAACTTAGCAAATATTTTAATTCATTTGAAGAGGCGAATCTCTGCAAAGATATTCGATTGTTTGCACGGGAAAGGAAGTCTGTTACGATTCTAAATCCTTCGGGTCATCAGTAAGTCATTCAGGCGTGATTCCAAGTCCTTCAGACCAACACCTCCAGAAACGATGAGAACTTTTTAGATGGCGTCACAGTAAGACAGTTGAGGCATGGTATCAACAAATACATTTACCTTTTGGGTTACCAACTAAAAAGAGAGAGAATGAAAAACAAGATAGATCGACTTTGAGCTCAAATGAAGAGGATTCACAGTTTAATTGGCCATGAAATTTCTAAGTGAAGAAAGAGATAGATCGATAGAGGAAGAAAAAAACAAAAGAGCTGATATGAGCTTGAGAATGAAAGATCAAGATACTTTAGTCGAAACCATAAAAATGATAGATCTAAGCCTAAAGCTAATAAGACAGTGGCTAAAAGAGTTTAAAAGCCTAACAATTTAGATCTAAAAATAAGGAATCTGGATTTGAAAATAAAGAGGTTAGAAGGTCTTATCTCGTCCGATGAGAGTACGGATAGCTGCCAGAGTTTTTTTTTGCGTTCGTTGAGTTGTGAGAAGGTGGCCGAAGCGTTCGTCAAAGGCGGAGTTGAAGAGGGTTAGGGCCTCGAGTAGAGTAGATTAGGAGTTGAAGAGGGTTTAGGCCGAAGGTAGACAATGGCCGACAAGGTGGAATGGCGACCGACTAACGACAGAGCTTGACCGGTGAGGGGCGGCTTCGAATTAAACGTGGATAATATGAAGAACGAGTGAAGAACAAGAAAGGAAAATGAGATTTTGATCCATTTTCCTTAAGGTTTTTGGGTTGAGTTGTATTTTTGGTTCAGAGGATATAAGAGAGATGTAGAGATAGGGAGAAAGTGAGCAAATGCCTGAGTTAACTCGGTTTGGGGTACTTTATACCCATATTGGAACGACACTGTTTTGTTGTCGGGTCCTTTGAGCCGCGGGTTTGAACCGGATCGGGCATATTAGATCCACACCCTACTTCTAGATTTTCACGTTTTGGGCATTAAGTTTTGCATTTATTTCAATCTAGTCACTATATTCTTGTAATTTTGCTCTTCAAGTTTGAATTTAATTCAATTTAGTCATTGTTTCTTAATTGTTTAGTTTAATTTAATGTCTTGATTATTTATTTGTTGCATATTATAATATCAAGCATATAGTATATCTGTTAGGTAATTTTAATCACTTAGTAAAAATAATTAGAGCCTTAATCCCTAGGTTCTTTAAATAATTTAAATAATCAAAATAGGTGAGATAATTATAGAAAATAAATGAATATTAAATGAAAACTTTAATGTTCTAAGTTGATTAGTGTCTTATTGCAATGAAATATTAATCAAGAGAATATTTTAGTTGAATATTTAATATTTCATTTGAACTTAGAATAATGAAATCACATAGTTAATTCAATTAAAATGAAATTAGGATAAGATTTAAATAGTTAGTAACACTAAATGATTAGGAATATTATTAATTTAGGACTTAGTATGGATAGTGCCCAATTATTTGGGTATTATCGCATAAACCCTAAACTTGATAATATTCATAGATTTCTTAATTAATTAAATCAATGGAGCCCTAATTAGGTTTGAACTTAAAATTGACAAGAAAATAAATGAACATGCATTAAACCTTTGTGTTGAGATACATTTTGAATATAAATTGAAGTATCTATATTTCAAAAGTTATATTTAGTAAAAATGTATTTTCTTACAAAAGAATATCTCTATTCGAAATAAAATTCAATTAACAAATAAGGATTTAATTAAATCCAAATTATTGATTGAAATGCCAAAATGTCACGTGGAATTAATAAGGTACCGATAAGGAGCGTTTGTAGGGTTGTTAAACCTTCCTTACACGTAACCGACTCCCAAACACAAATTTCAAAGAAAAGTATCTCTTGTTGTTTTTTATGGTGTCCGGTCTACTAAAGTGACCAGTGGCGACTCCAAATTGATTTTCAAGAATAAATAAAGAAAATTCGATTTAATATGAAAAAACCTTAATTTCATGATTAAATTAAAAATGGTAGACCCCGATTTCAAAACCATAATCGTCAGGCTATTTTTACACTCGGTTTTAAAAATGGTCGCGACAAAAACTTGGAAGTTGTGATCTTGATTCAATCGAGAAATTTGCCTTCTTCCCTTCATCTCAACAACTATCTCAGAATGGACTTGACACCCATCTCAACAACTATCTCAGCATGGTTTAGCAATGTCTCCCTCCAAACAGCTCTACTACTCATAACATTTCTTTTAATATGTAATCTCCTAATACAATGTTTCATCTACAAAACAAAAGGCAATAATTAATCAATTGTCTGTGTGTTTATGCAAACAGATTATTCTTTTCAACTTGTAATGATGTTTTTCTGAACAATTTCTACCTAGGTGAGGGGGAAGGGGATTTTTGCTCCTACTGGATCTTGAACCACAACCTAGGGGAAGGGGAGGGTGTCAACTAAGAGCATTAACTACATGCTCTAGATATTGTGCAGATACAGAACAATTCGTGTAATAATGGCTGGCCATGTTCCTTGATCACAGTTTTTAATAGGCAAGTATGTTGTTAATCAATTATTAATCGATCAACCGACGGATGGTTTTAAACAGCGAAAACAAGATCCACTTTCGCATCCTTTGCTCCCTTTTTCCATAGCAGAACCGAAGAAACTCTTGTGATTGACATTTTGACAGACTATAATATACGCATTCTTTATTTGCTTAAGGCGTGTGAGATTTGTAACTAGCATGTGATTTTGCAAAACAATCAAATTGTTAGAACTTAAAGAATTGTTTCAGTGTCTTCAACGGGACAACAGGAATCCTGACGGAAAAGATAATCATAAAAGGAAATGACTAATATCTCCCATGATACCAACATGTTTGCTCTATAAGTCAACTTGAGATTGGTAACATTTGGTAAAACTAACTGTAAAGTATCTGGCGGTAGTTACTGTGAGAATGCTAGAAGTATGTTTTTTTTTTACTTAAGTTGCACTGCAATCATTCTGGAAACTTAAGAGAAGAGATCAAATTTTGTTGAAAGAAGATTGTATAATTTTTTGGTTAACAATTGTATACATGTAAATTATACTTTTATGAACATTTACAATGCCAAAATTCAACAGTTGAGGATGTTGAGAACAGTGACTCTAGCTTTGATCAAACGCCTGTAGAAGCTTTCAAGACCTTCCTCTAGATCTTGGATGCACATCTCTGAGTTTTGGAGCTCATTTTGCACATTCTCAACATTCTTCATGTTTCCAGATTTAACAATGGAACGCAATGCAGCTTCAGCATTCGCAATTTCGTTTGCTTTTTGTTCTTCTTCCTCGCACATTACTCTTTTCTGGTGCATTAACTTTGAAACTAGTGACCACCGGCTTGTTTTCGATTCAGCCTCTGGCGCAGAAATAAAGGACAACAAGGATTCTAGCACACTGATGGTTACTGCTTCAACTTGTTTTAAGGTGCTAATCACTGCTCCGGTTTCATCATCTTTGCTGAAGGAAAAGGAGGCAAGTTTATTCTCTATATGCTTCAAGTTCTTTAGGGCCTTGCAGATTGCCTTTCTCGCCGCCTTCCTAGAGGTTAAGTATTTCCTAACCTCATTTGCAAGGCCTTCTACTCCTCGTCTTCGGCGCAAAATCGATTGAAGTTCTTGTGTGCATTCCTTTGTTTGCTGCAAGGCATCTTTAGCGGTTCCGCATACATCCAGGAGCACGAGAGATCCATCCAAAAGTTGTTCAACCAATTTCCTTTGTTGCTCTTGAGCTAGATCTTGTTGAGTGAGGGGCAACTGAAGAAACATATCAACATAGTCATACAAATCCTGAAGACAATTCAGTTTATCTCCTAATGATGAGGATGTAGAGGCAGATTGAGATGACCTCAATCGGTTCAAATTTTCATCGATTTGTGAAGCGACGGGGTGTTGCCTCGAAGGCAAGCTGTTTGAGCGAGCATGGAAAGAAGGCTGGACATTCAAAGGAGAGGCAGCCATTTTCTTTGTTTTAGAGAAGGAAGGAGGCCTTGAAATTGTGTGTTTCAACTCAGTCTAGCTATTTGTTGTCTTCCCATTATCATCTGTTGATTATATATCACAGGTTGAGGGGAGACATGAGGAATCTCATCATATTTAAATATCAATGACAAGTAAGGTGAACTTGATTTGGATCTATACGAATACCGAGAAAATGTTCATCCGTTGTCTCCTCTCCACCATCATATCTTAAACAACATAACATGGACAAGTTTTGGATCTACTTAATCGGCTCTAGAAATTGTTTATATTCTGTATCTTCTCCACCATCAACAGCAACTCATCACTCAATTAAGTTAATACTATCAACAACTAAAAATTGCTCTGTTCTGCTTTATTTGTCCTTAAATGAAAGAGAGCCAGGCAAGTTGAATCAATGATGATTCCAATGTCCCCTTAAAGAAATACAGCTACCAGTATAACAGTTTTTTTAAAAGTGCAAATCATGCATGGTTCTATACAAAATTTTGAATCAAACATGTGAATAATGTTTATGTTTTCAAATAAATAATGCAACCCCATCTCTCTCTTCTTGTTTTCTATGAATACTTCATCGGAGTCCATGCTAGAACTCTTTGGTTTCTATGGTGGTTAGGCCTTAGAGATCAATCTAACAACTCGGTAACATATTTCTCGCCCTGGAATTAATATAAGGCACGAGCGGGGTTGAGTTAGTACCTTGAAAGCCAGCTTGGCCTGTCTCTATGCCGCTCGTGCATACATCTTGGCCAAGATTTGTTTGTGTTAGATGGAGATATGTTTCAATTTTCAGAAGAGTGGCCATGCTTTCATTTCTGTTTAGTCTTGTTAATGAAATTGATTTACAACACTGCCTCGGTTTTTGGGTTTTAGAGATGAAAAAGCCTAGCATCGATCTTTACATTTAACTTAAAGCTCCTAGGCTTCAAAGCACAATATTGAATATTGAGTCACCATTAATTTATTTCTTGGCTAAAGGGTATTTTTGTCATTGAGTTCGACCAAAAAATCAATTTTGCCCTTCACCGAAAAACACATTCAATGAGGCCCCAGTTAGCGAAATCGATCAAATTGACCCTTTGACCAACGTTGATCGTTACGGTGCTGACGTGGCAGTTAACGGTGATGACGTGGTGGTTCACGGTGTTGACGTGTTAGTACACGTGGATTATGATGTGGCAGAAAGGGGTTGAATTGATTATTTTAACTGAATTCGAGGTCATAATTGATTTTTTGCCGAGTTCAGGGGCATAATTGATTTTAGGGTAAACTATACTAATGACCACCGAACTATGGCGTTGGTGTCAATTTGACCACTATATTTCTAATTGTGTTAAATGTACCACATAACTATTGAAAAGTTGACGGGTCTATTAAAATAATTGATATAATTACATATTTGGTCCCCTTTATCTATACAATTAATTAATTTTCTCCCTCCAACCAGGTGGTGACACATGTCATCCTGATTGGAGTAGGAAAAATGAAAACCAAGGAACTGCCATTGGACCTTAGGGGAGTACATATACTTGTGATATGCAATACTAATAATAATATATGTGTTATACGATTGAAGAAAGAAAAAAACAAACAATATACTTATTACTTAGTAAGATTTGAACCTGAGAATCCTTAAAGGTTATAGCATAGGTTTACCACTAGGCTAAATAAGTATTTTTTATATGAAATACTAACTATAATATATATCTTATTTGATTGTAATTTAGTTTAGAATATTATATATAATAATAATATTAAAATAATCAAATTTTAAAATTTTAAAAGAAAAACAAACATAAAATATTAAAAAATAATTTTTAAATTTTAATTATTTTAACATAATTATATATTAAATATTCCAAATTAAGTTTTCCTTGAATTGATTTTTTTAACTTAATTTTGATTATTTTAGTATTATTATATATATAATATTCTAAACTAAATTACAATCGAATAAGATATATATTATAGTTAGTATTTCATACCAAAAGTACTTATTTGCCTAGTGGAAAACTCATGCCGCAACCCTTAAGGATTTCTAGGTTTGAATCATACCAAGGTCGAGTATATTGTTTGTTTTTTCTTTCTCTAATCGTATAACACATATATTATTATTAGTATTGCATATCACAAGTATATGCTTAGCTCAGTGGCAAACTCGCGCGCGCTACTCCCACAAGGTCCCAGGTTTGATTTCTACCAAGGGTGGTTCCTTGGTTTTCATTTTTCCTACTCCAATCAGGTTAAAATCCCCCAATTAGGTGGTGACACGTATTTAAAATAAATTAAAATTAGGATCAAATTCATAGATTGTATAGATAAAGGGACCAAATTTGTAATTATATCAATTGTTTTAACAGTCCCGTCAACTTTTCCGTTTTTTAACGGCAAGTACATTGGAACCAATTAAATAGTTATGTGGTATATTTAACACAATTGAAAATATAGTGGTCAAATCGACACCAACCCCATAGTTTGATGGTCATTGGTATAGTTTACCCTTGATTTTATTTAAAAGTTTGATAACTTATTTAATATTTAAGTTGAAAAATAAGAATTTATGAAATTATTAAATTTTAAAATATTAAAAGTAGATAAATAATTTTATTAAGTGGAGATAATTTAAAAAAAACAAAGTGAAGATTCTCAAAAAAAAATTAAAATATTCTTCAATTTTTTTATAAAAATCCATAAAGTTAATATAATTAAATAAAATATTCTAAAAATTACTAAAAATAAAAATTATATAAAAATTTAAAATATATTAGAAATTATAAAATGATAAAATTTAATGTAAAACTTAATAAATAAAAAAGTATTTATAAAATATTAAAAAATTGAACACTTTCAATCTTCGACTTCGTCAGTCTGAGTGATAGCATTCGATAAAAAATTCAGTGTAATCAACATTGTATTAGAATAACAATAAAACTCAAATTTTCTTTCATTTTTCTACATTAAATTGATGCTCATTAATATTTGATGTACATAAATGAAAGAAAATTTTGGTTTTATTAATTATTATTATTCTAATACAATGATGTTTCAATTGAAAATATGTTCAACGAACATTAGTATGCTTAGCATAATGAGAAACAATCGAAGACTTTTCTAATGGTTTATAAATATTTTTAAAATTTTGATTTTTTAATATTGATAACATTTTATATTTACAACTTTAATATTTTTATTTATTTTTTTAATTTATTATGGTGTTTTATTTTTTAATATTTTATGAATATTTAGATATTAATATTTTTTTAGCTTAACAATTAAGTACGTTATCAAACTTTCAATTAAAATCAGTCATGCCCCTGAATTCGGTAAAAAAATTAATTATGCCCTTGAATTTAGTTAAATCAATCAATTCAGCCCCTTCTGCCACGTCATCATCTCACGTGTACTGCCACGTCAGCACAGTTAACTGCCACGTCAGCATCGTAACGGTCAACGTCGGTCAAAGAGTCAATTTGATCGATTTCGCGAACTGGGGGACACATTGAGTGTGTTTTTCGACGAGGGGCGAAATTGATTTTTTTAGTTGAACCCAGGGGCAAAAATACCCCTTTAACCTTATTTCTTTATATAGGATCAAGAGGGAGACATGAAGAATCCCCATCTACTACTTTCAAAGAGTCATTAAACAATCCTGCTTTGGTTTTAACATTTCCAGGTTGATGATTTCCAAGAAACTATAACTATGAGACTATTACATAATTTGTTTGATATTGTTCAGGCTGATCAATTCCTTTGTCGGAATCCAGGCTTGTTGCCACACTCATGTTATCAATATATTCAATACATTCCTATAAAAGGCAGAGAATAAACAGCATATGTATATGCTACACAAAGATATAAATTTGTTCATCAAAATTGTATTCATTTAGGATCAGATCAAGTATATATGTATATTTTTTAACTATATACAATGATGTACAGCAAAATTGGGAACTTTGTTTTCATCATATGATAATATAATTTTCTTCAGGCTAATGCCTATTGGCTAAGGATGTTGAGAACAGAAACTCTAATTTTGATCAAGAGCCTCAACAAGCACTCCACTCCGTCTTCAAAATCTTGAATGCTTGACTCCAATTTCTGCAACTCAATCTGTGCACTATCACTGCTGATTTTACCACATTTCCTGGTCTTGTTATCAATGAGAGTGCACAAAACTGCATCCACTTTCTCGAATTCGTTGGTGTTCGTTGCTTCTCCCTCACATGTTACACGTTTGGAGCTCATCAACTTGGAAACCAAAGACCACTTGTTAGATTTGGATTCCATCTTTATCCCACTGGTATATGAAAATAGACATTCAAGCACTCTGAAGGCAGCTCCTTCTACCTCTCTCAACATGCTAAACGTGGCTTCACCACCGTTTTCTAGCTGAGAAAATCCACTTTTACAAGTTTTCACAGCCTTGTTCACTAACTTCTTTGCTTTCCGCCTCGAAGCCAAGTATTCCTTAGCTTCATTTGTGAAACCGGCTTCATCGCCTCTTCTTCTTCTCAAAATCAATTGAAGTTGTTTGGTATCTTCCTTGGCCTGAAATAAGGTATCCTTGGCCACACCACACACATCCAAGAGCTTGAGAGACCCATTCAACAACTCGTTAACCTGCTTATCATTGCATTGCTGGGCTAATGATTTTCGTGTGACAGGCAATTGAAGCAAATTATCAACCAGCTCATACAAATCTCTAAGGCCGCTTAGATCTCGGGTCATTGACGAAGAGGATGAAGAGGCGGATTCGTTGGACTTTAGCCTACACAGATGCTCATCTATTTGAGTAACAAGTGGATGAGGCCTAGAAGGCAAGCTGTTTGAACGAGCATGAAAGTTGGATTTTTGGTTCAAAGCTGAAGAAGCCATCTTTTGGTCTTAGAGCAGAAGGCTAAAGGCTTTGATGTATACAATTTGATCAACTCAATGCATCTTCCCCTTCAACCCTCAGGCTCTGATCATATATAATGTGAATAGGGGAGACAAAAGGAATCCCATCTGCAACCCCCATGACTCCTAACGTGATCCTCTTACAAATCTCAATAATTTTGTTGCCGATGTTTGCTCAGTGTCTCCCACCCACCCCAAAACAATCTGTAAGCAATTTATTAATATAAACATTATGAGCCAATGCATCTTCTTCTTCTTCCTTTTAAAGAAATGAGGCCTTAATTATTGTGCACGAGTGGCACCACGGCCTTTGTCTACTCTCATGCAGTCTTGAAAACCTGTTATGGGGACAATATTGCAGTAGAGATGTTCACAATTTGACATTGTTTCATCTACAGAACAAAGGGCTACAATTAATCAACTGCCCACGTGTTTATGCAAATAGATTATTCATTTCCATTTGTAATGAATTTGAATGTGCAGTTACAAAATAATTCGTGTAATAATGGCTGACCATGTTCCTTTATCAAAGTTTTTAATAGGCAACTATGTTGTTAATCAATTATTAATAGATCAACCAACGGATGGTTTTGAACAGCAAAAACAAGATCCACTTTCGTATCCTTTGCTCCCTTTTTCCATAACAGAACCGAAGAAACTCTTGTGGTTGACACTTTGACAGACTATAATATAATCATTCTTTATTTGCTTAAAGCGTGTGACATTTGTAACTACCATGTGATTTTGCAAAACAATAAAATTGTTAGAACTTAAAGAATTGTTTCAGTGTCTTCAACGGGACAACAGGAATCTTGACAGCAAAGATAATCGTAAAAAGAAATGACTAATATCTCCCAAGATACCAACATGTTTGCTCTATAAGTCAACTTGAGATTGGTAACATTTGGTAAAACTAAGAGCATAAACTACATGCTCTAGAGATTGTGCAGATACAGAACAATTCGTGTAATAATGGCTGGCCATGTTCCTTGATCACAGTTTTTAATAGGCAAGTATGTTGTTAATCAATTATTAATCGATCAACCGACAGATGGTTTTAAACAGCGAAAACAAGATCCACTTTCGCATCCTTTGCTCCCTTTTCCCATGACAGAACCGAAGAAACTCTTGTGGTTGACACTTTGACAGACTATAATATAATCATTCTTTATTTTCTTAAAGCGTGTGACATTTGTAACTACCATGTGATTTTGCAAAACAATAAAATTGTTAGAACTTAAAGAATTGTTTCAGTGTCTTCAACGGGACAACAGGAATCTTGACAGCAAAGATAATCGTAAAAAGAAATGACTAATATCTCCCAAGATACCAGCATGTTTGCTATATAAGTCAACTTGTCTGTAACTTCAGATGGGTAACATTTGGTAAAATTAGCTGTAAAGTATGTGGCGCTAGTTACTGTGAGAATGCTAGAAGTATGTTTTTTTTTACTTAAGTTGCATTGCAATCAGTCTGGAAACTTAAGAGAAGAGATCAAATTTTGTGGAAAGAAGATTGTATAATTTTTTGGTTAACAATTGTATACATGTAAATTATACTTTTATGAACATTTACAATGCCAAAATTCAACAGTTGAGGATGTTGAGAACAGTGACTCTAGCTTTGATCAAACGCCTGTAGAAGCTTTCAAGACCTTCCTCTAGATCTTGGATGCACATCTCTGAGTTTTGGAGCTCATTTTGCACATTCTCAACATTCTTCATGTTTCCAGATTTAACAATGGAACGCAATGCAGCTTCAGCATTCGCAATTTCGTTTGCTTTTTCTTCTTCTTCCTCACACATTACTCTTTTCTGGTGCATGTACTTTGAAACTAGTGACCACCGACTTGTTTTCGTTTCAGCCTCTGGAGCAGAAATAAAGGACAACAAGGATTCTAGCACGCTGATGGTTACTGCTTCAACTTGTTTTAAGGTGCTAATCACGGCTCCGCTCTCACCATCTTTGCTGAAGAAAGAGGAGGTAAGTTTATTCTCCATATGCTTCAAGTTCTTTAAGGCCTTGCAGATTGCCTTTCTCGCCGCCTTCCTAGAGGTTAAGTATTTCCTAACCTCATTTGCAAGGCCTTCTACTCCTCGTCTTCGGCGCAAAATCGATTGAAGTTCTTGTGTGCATTCCTTTGTTTGCTGCAAGGCATCTTTAGCGGTTCCGCATACATCCAGGAGTACGAGAGATCCATCCAAAAGTTGTTCAACCAATTTCCTTTGCTTCTCTTGAGTTAGATCTTGTTGAGTGAGGGGAAACTGAAGAAACATATCAACATAGTCATACAAATCCTGAAGACAATTCAGTTTATCTCCTACTGATGAGGATGTAGAGGCAGATTGAGATGCCCTCAATCGGTTCAGATTTTCATCGATTTGTGAAGTGACGGGGTGTTTCCTCGAAGGCAAGCTGTTTGAGCGAGCATGGAAAGAAGGCTGGACATTCAAAGGAGAGGCAGCCATTTTCTTTGTTTTAGAGAAGGAAGAATGCCTTGAAACTGTGTGTTTAAACTCAGTCTAGCTATTTGTTGTCTTCTCATTATCATCTGCTGTATATATATCAGAGGTTGAGGGGAGACATGAGGAATCTCATCATATTTAAATCAATTACAACTAACATGGACTTGATTTGGATCTATGCGAATACCGCGAAAATGTTCATGTGTTGTCTCCTCTCCACCATCACATCTTCAATAACATAATACTAATACACACGAGGGTTCTAAGGCAGTACACAGGCAATGGCCATTTTATACTTTTTTTTTTTTAATCTTTCTTCCTTTAATTCTTCCCTTATAATAATGAATCATTTCTTTCAACTTGTCAGCAGTTTATCGTGTTACTTTCGATTTTTTTCCGCCAAAAGGGAGGCAAGATCTGCATGCTTAACCAGTATACTATAAATTTATCTGGAAAGCATGTGTTGGCTGCAATTTTTATTTTTTTAATGATGGGATGAAATACCACAATTTTTGAAGAATCAGCTGTCCCCTAACTGAAATACAGCTAAACAATTTTATATATTACAACTGGTGTGTGATCTGAATCAACCATGCGAATTAGAATTAATTTTTATTAGTGTGTAATAATTTGTTCTGGATTGAGACCATAGGAATCTTGACATTGAAGATGATAATTCAGGGATCTCTGAGTCTAGTCAAGAGTTCATTCTGAAGACTTGTTTCTCTTTTTCTTTTAGTTTTTACTAAGTCAGCTATGTCTTTATCTGGTTTAGATGAAGATATGTTCAAATTTTCAGAAGAGTGGCCATGCTTTCATTTCTGTTTAGTCTTGTTGATGAAATTGATTTACAACTCTGCATCGGGTTTTTGGTTTTAGAGATGAAATAGCCTAGCATCGATCATTGCACTTAATTAATGTAGAATTAGTATAGAGGAGAACGTGTTTCACTCTTGTGTATTATTCATAAAACATATAGGGAGATATATACAATTCTAATTTGCCTAAACTAGGTAACATAATACATCACATTAAATACAATATAATTTAGCCTAAGAATATGTAACACTCTCCCTCAAGTTGGATCATAGATATTAATCATGCCCAACTTGTTACATAGATAATTGATTCGGATTTCATTGAGAGCTTTTGTGAAGAAATCTCCTAGTTGTTCTCCAGTTTTCACATAACCAATAGAGATCAAACATTGTTGTATCTTTTCGCGAATGAAGTGATAATCAATTTCAATGTGTTTCGTCCGTTCAAGAAAAACAAGATTTGAAGCGATGTGTAACGCAACTTGATCACCACACCAAAGTTTTGCAAGTACTGAAACTTTAATTCCTACCTCATCAAGGAGCTGATATACCCAAATAATTTCACATACGTACTTGGTCATTGCTATATATTCGGCTTCTATACTGGATCGTAAGACCACATCTTGTTTCTTACTCTTCCATGAAACCAAGTTTCCTCCAACGAACACACAATATCTTTAGGTGGAACTTCTATCTTCCTTGCACCTGCGTAATCTGAGTCTGAAAAATATTCGATTCTAATATGACCATGATTGCCATATAAAATTCCACGCCCACGAGCACTTTCAAATAATGTAAAACTTGTTCCATTGCTTTCCAATGATCGACAGATGGTAATGACATATATTGGCTCAGAACACTTACCGAATAAGAAATATCAGGACACGTTACTGTGAGATAATTCAATTTTCCAATAAGTCGTTTGTACCTTCTAGGATCATCAAATAATTCACCTTGGACCATTGGGGTACTACAATGTTTGGTGCCCAATTTTCCCGATTCCAATAATAGATGAAGCATATACTTCCTTTGGGATAGGAAGATTCCTCTTTTACTTCTGTTCACCTCAACTCCTAAGAAATATTTCAACATCCACAAATCCTTGGTGTGGAACTAAGTATGGAGAAAAGACTTCATTGAGGAAATTTCGCTAGTGTCACTTCCAGTGAGTATGATATTATCCACATATACGACTAATAGGATAATGCCCTCATCAGACTTTCTAAAGAAAACAAAATGGTCTGACTCAATTTTCTGCATCCCGAACTACTCAATAGCCTGACTAAGCATTCCAAATCAAGCACGGAACTTTTCTTAGGTCGTATAGAGATTTCTTCAAACGATATACTTTCCCATACTCCCACTGAGCAACAAACCCTGGTGGTTGCTCCATATATACTTCCTTTTAAGGGTGCGTTTGGTTCACGGAAAAGATGATTACCTCTGGGAATAAGATTACTGGAATGTAACATTACCTGGCATATTATTGGGAATGTTATATTCCCTTGTTTGATTTATTTGACAGGAATGTAAGATAACAATGTTTGCTTGGAGGAATATAATATTACTTAAATATATATTTTACCAAATTATCCTTGTGATATATATTGGCGAAATAACAGATTTACACCAGTGTAAATTGTAATTAAGTTTGAGAAAATATAACTTATTTACAACGGTGTAAATATGTTGAGATTATTATATTAGAGTTAAAATTTTAGGGTTTAGGGTTTACGTATCAAATGATAATAGTTTTTAAAAAGAAGTTTAAAAATACGATGAAAATTTATACTTTTTTAATTTTTAGGGTTTAGGGTTTACGTATCAAACGATATTAATTTTTAAAAAGAAGTTTACAAAATACAATGAAAAATTATACTTTTTAATTTTTAGGGTTTAAGGTTTAAGGTTTATATTTTCATATTGCATGGAAAGACTAGGCTGAAATTTTCATATTTTATGAGGGTAAATTTGTCCTAAAGGAAAGGAATTGTCAAATACCAAAGAAATTGGAGGGAATAGGATTCCTGATATAAAGCCCAAAAAGCAGAACTGTTGGTAATGTTGTATGGATTAATATCCTATACACTGGCAGTGGAAACTTAAAGTTTCCACAAGCGCCTTAGTTTTAGGGTTTAGAGAGTTAGTTTAGGGTTTAGGGTTTAGGGGTTTAGGTGTAGGGGTTTAGAATTTAGGGATAGTTGTTTCAATTTAAGGTTTAGGGTTATAATTTAGGGTTTATAGGTTAGGGTTTAGTTTTTAGGGTGATATGGTGAGGGTTTAGGTTTTAACCTATAAACCCTAAATTATAACCCTAAACCTTAAATTGAAACAACTATCCCTAAATTCTAAACACCTACACCTAAACCCCTAAACCTTATACCCTAAACTAACTCTCTAAACCCTAAAACTAAGGCGCTTGTGGAAACTTTAAGTTTCCACCGCCTATGTATAGAAAATTTATCCATGTTGTATTACCCCTAGTGGGAATCTTTGGAAACCAAACGCGGGTTTAAGATTCTGGAAATGTTTATTCCTCTGGTAATCTTTTTTTTTCGCGATCCAAACGCACCCTAAAGGTCAACATGGAGGAATGCATTCTTTATATCCAACTGATGCAAAGGCCAATTAAAAAATGGATGCAAGTGAGATAAATAATCTGATAGAAGCAAGTTTGGCAACGGGAGAAAAAGTATCATAATAATCCTCGCCATAGGTCTGAGCATATCCTTTGACAACAAGGCAGGCTTTCAAACAATTAATAGAGCCATCAGGATTAAATTTAACAGTAAACACCCACTTACATATACTAGCTTGTTTACCGGTGGGCAAATGTACCAAAGCCCACATACCATTAACATTTAGAGCAGTCATTTCCTCAAACATAGTTGTACGCCATACATGACGAGCTAATGCCTCGCGAACAGTTTTAGGGATAGAAATAACATCTAGAGATGTAACAAAAGTACGAGAAGAGAGACAAACGATTATAGGAAACAACGAAAGAAATGAGTTACGTACAAGTATGTTTACCTTTTTGAAGAGCAATAGGAAGATCAAGGTCATCTGTGCTAGGCAGATCTGATGACGGAGATATTGGCTCATTAGGACATGAATCTGGAACATCTATGACTGGGTCGGAGTGAGGTGGGTGTGGCCGACAGGAGTATATGTTTTTTATGGGAGGCTTAATAGATGAAGGTGTTTGTTCCAAAAAAGTAACATCCTCATCCTGATGCACAAACCCCAAAGAAAAAGGAAATGGTGTTTGTTCCAAAAAAGTAACATCAGCAGACACAGGATACCTACCCAGATTATGACAGTAACAACGATACCCTTTTTTCCACGAGAATAACCAAAAAAACACACTTCAAAGACTTAGGATCAAGCTTTGTAACCTGAGAACGAACATCCCGAACAAAACAAGTACAACCAAAAAAAATTTGGTGAGATGAAGAACAAATTTTTAGTTGGAAGAAGTGTATGGAAAGGAATGTTACCCAACAAAACAGAAGAAGGCATACGATTGATTAGAAAGCAGGCACTAGACACGAAACCAGCCCAAAAGCATTTTGGAACCTACATTTGAAATAGAAAGGCTCGAGCGGTTTCAAGGAGATGTTTATTTTTTTTGTTCAACAACATCGTTTTGAGAAGGGATGTCGACACATGAGGTTTGATGAAGAATACCTTGCTCAAGCATGTATTTCTGAAAAGGACCTGAAACATAGTCTTTTACATTATCACTTCTCAAGTTTTGTACAGGCGTACCAAATTGGGTTCAAAAGAAATGAGTAAACAATTCAGAACATGATTTCATCAAATAAAGTCATGTCATTCGAGAATAATCATCAACAAAAATAACAAAATAACGAAAACCAGGTTTAGAGGTAACATGACTAGGACCCCAAATATCAGAGTGGACTAACTCAAAGGGAGTAGAAGCTCGTTTATTGACTCTAGGACTTGAACTAAGGTGATGATGCTGAAACAAACAATAACCAAGAAAAAATGAGACACAACAATTAAGGGTACGTGTAAGCTTACTAACGGACATCAGATCAAAGGGTAATTGTGGTAAACTCCAAACAAATGACAAAGTAAGAGATGAAGTAGGATTCAATGTGTCAGAGCCAATAATAGTAGATGTGAAACCATCGGCTAAAGTAACAATAGTGATAGAAGGATGGGTTTTAAAGTAAGAAAGAAGATTGTGGTTATGTGGTTTGTAGCACCAGAATCAATAACATGTTTTGATGAGGTGGAAACAAGACATGTATTGGGTTCACATGACTCAACAAAGGCAGAAACGGGACAAGAAGGTTGTTTCACAATTTCTTGAAGGTAAAGGAACTTGGCATACTCATTCGTAGATATTGTAACAATCGGTGAAAAAGTGCCTATACTAGAAGTAACATGAGCAAATGAAGTTTTTTTATATTGTAGCTTCCAGCAATCACACTTGATATGTCCCGGTTTATGACAATAATGATATACAACTTTTTCGTGCTCCTGTCCATGAACTTTAAATTGTTGGAATGTTGCTTTTGGACCCTGACCCCATGTATCTACTAGGGCCACCACTTTTGGAATGTTGCTTTACAGAGTCGGAAATGAGAACACGACTAAGCAGAACATTGGTATGTTGAAGAGATATGGCAGGCAAAGAATTTTCAGTATGGCAGACTCTCCGAAAAACATCATCTAGATTGGAAATTTCTTGACTAGAAAGGATTTGAGATTTTGCAATCTCAAATTCTGACAAAAGACCAACTAGAAAGCTTATAACCGTCATTTTCTCTCACTAGCTCCGTTGGACCTCTATATCAGCACTAAAAGAAGGAACATATTAAGTTTTTCATGTCTTTTTGAAGTCCATAAAATAATTGGTTAGAGTTCGGTCCTCTTTATCAGCCTTGTAAAAGCTCTGACAAACATCATAAATACGAAATGAAATTTTCTTTACCAGAATATAAAAATTGTAAATAGTTCATCAATTGTTTCACTGTCTTGCAATGATTAACTAGACCATCCACCTCACTATCAAAGGAGTCACGAATCTTGATATACAGGCGAGTATCTTCTCTCATCCAAGGAAGGCGAGAATCATAGGTAGGAGGATCATCAGTCAAATGACTGTCCATAGAAAGACTTAGCAAATATATCTCAATTGTATGGTTTCAATCGAGAAAATTAAAATCATCCAACTTATGATCAATAATTTTAGAGGTAATCGAAACTATATCAGACATAAACTCAACCTTCTTTTTAGCCGTTAGTGCAAGGAAGAAAATAACCACAAAAGAAGTTGAAATCAAAAACCAAATAGTACCAAAAAGTAGACACTCAACCCAAAAACGATCCTAAAGCAAGGACCGGCAGTAGGGGTGTGGTCGGACTGTCGAAATCAGGAAGTGACGTCGGCATGAGAATTTGGCGGCGAAAATCGCAACCAAGCGCTCTCACGCGCCGGCGCGTGACGATTCAGCATAAACTTGTGGTGGCGCGTGTGGCTCATATGTTGGGATTCTGGTGGCCAGACTTTCCAGATCGGCCGATCGGCACACGATGGTCCTCTTGGAACTGGCGGTAGGGGTGTTCATGGTCGATTAACCGTACCATTTAGCCTAAACGGTCGGTTAACCATTATAACTGTTATTGAATTTTGCTAACCATAACCTAACCATTAAGAAAAACGGTTAACCGCTTACGGTTAACCGACGGTTCGGTTATAGGTTAACCTATTATAATTTTTTCACATGTTCACTAAAATAATAAAATTATCTCTTCGATAATTATTAAATTAAAATGTTCAAAAAATTACTTAAATAAAGAGATAATAACACTACTTCATACTTAAATAAAAAAAAAAAGTACACACGTACTATAGAGTTTCAACACAACACAAACACACACAAGCTTCACAATAGTTTAAAGTTACAAGTTTCAACAATGTTCAGCACATAGCAATACACCATCAAAGTTCTGGGCATAAAAAGACACCACCAAAGTTTTAAACACAAATATTTAACTAACATAAAACAAACATAAGGTAAATGGAATTTCCATTAATTAATACAACACATGTTACAAAAATATTTTAACTAATATATATAAATAATTTAATGACGGTTAACCTATAATAACGGTCTATTAAAATTCATAACCGTAACCGTAATCATTAACCATCATTTTCAGTGGTTCGGTTAACTGAAATTGTTTGATCTTAACGATTTGGTTTATTAACCTGTAAAATGTAACGGTTATACCGGTTAACGGTTACGGTTAATTATGCACACCCCTAACTAGCGGTGTCGATAGAAGAGCCTCCAAAGGTTGCCGATGAAGAACGACCAAAAACCCTCTTTCTTTCTATACCCAACAGCCCAAAAATGAAAAAAAAATCGAATATACCTAGAACATCTGATACCATGTAGAATTAGTAGAGAGGAGAACGTGTTTCACTCTTGTGTATTATTCATAAAACATATAGGGGTATATATACAATTCTAATTTGACTAAACTAGGTAACATAACATATCACATTAAATACAATATAATTTAGCCTGAGATTAAGCGTAAGAATCTGTAACAATTAAAGGCACAATATTGAATATTGTGTCACCAGTAATTTCCTTAACAATCCTGGTTTGGACTTTAACATTTCCATGTTGATGATTTCCAAGAAACAAGGTACCTGGCTGATCAGTTCCTTTGTGGGAATCCAGGATTGTTGCCCCACTCATGTTATCAATGCATTACCATACAAGCCAGAGAATAAACAAAAAATGTATATGCTAATGAAAGATGTAGATTTGTTCATCAAAATTGTACTCATTTAGGATCATATCAAGTATACATGTATTTTTAACTATGTACAGCAAAATTGTGAACTTTTTTCCTCATATGGTATTATAATTTTCTTCAGGCTAATGCCTATCGGCTAAGGATGTTGAGAACCGAAACTCTAGTTTTGATCAAGAGCCTCTGCAAGCACTCCACTTCATCTTCAAAATCTTGAATGCTTGACTCCAGTTTCTGCAACTCAATTTGTGCACCATCACTGCTGATTTTACCAGATTTCCTGGTCTTGTTATCAATGAGAGTGCACAAAACTGCATCCACTCTCTCGAATTCGTTGGTTTCCGTTGCTTCTCCCTCACATGTTACACGTTTGGAGCTCATCAACTTGGACACCAAAGACCACTTGGTAGATTTGGATTCCATCTTTGTCCCACTGATATATGAAAAGAGACATACAAACGCTCTGAAGGCAGCTCCTTCTACCTCTCTCAACATGCTAAACGTGGCTTCACCGTCGTTTTCTAGCTGAGCAAATCCACTTTCACAAGCTTTCAAAGACTTATTTATCAACTTCTTTGCTTTCTTCCTTGAAGCCAAATATTCCTTAGCTTCAATTGTTAAACCAACTTCATTGCCTCTTCTTCTTCTCAAAATCGATTGAAGTTGTCTGGTATCTTCCTTAGCCTGCAATAAAGCATCCTTGGCCACACCGCACATATCCAAGAGCTTGAGAGACCCATTCAACAACTCGGTAACCTGCTTATCATTGCATTGTTGGGCTAATGATTTTCGTGTGACAGGCAACTGAAGCAAACTATCAACCAACTCATACAGATCTCTAAGGCCGCTCAGATTTCGGGTCATCGACGAAGAGGCAGATTCGTTGGACTTTAGCCTACACAGATGCTCATCTATTTGAGTAACAAGTGGATGAGGCCTAGAAGGCAAGCTGTTTGAACGAGCATGAAAGTTGGATTTTTGGTTCAAAGCTGAAGAAGCCATCCTTTTGTCTTAGACCAGAAGGCTAAAGGCTTTGTTGTATACAATTTGATCAACTCAATGCACCTTCCCCTTCAACCATCAAGCTCTGATCATATATATTGGGAATAGGGCAGACAAAATGAATCTCATCTGCAACCTCCATGACTCCTAACATGATCCTCTTCCAAATCTCAATAATTTTGGTGCCGATGTTTGCTCAATGTCTCCCATCCCACCACAAAACAATCTTTAAGCAATCTATTTGTATAAACATTATGAGCCAAGGCATCTTCTTCTTCTTTTTACAAAAATGAGGCCTTAATTATTGTGCATGAGCGGCACCATGGCCTTTGTCTCCTCTCATGCAGTCTTGAAAACCTGTTATGGGGGACAATATTGCAGTGATGCTTGTGCTGGTTTTTCAATAATTTGTTAATTAAAAAATATTACTACAGGATAGCAGACGAGAAAAAAGAAGCCACATTACAAGCATGCCGGTAGGTGAGACAGGACTGCAATGCAGGTTGTGCAAACTTGAAATCTGAAAACAAACAAGGATGAAACCTCACCGACTAATTGACACATTATTTAAGATCTTTTGAAAACAAAAGCTTCTTAGCATGGACATAAAAGCAAGGAATGAAAGCATTTAAGATCTTGATCTTGCCACTACAAACACTGCAAACATCCAAGATCATAACAGATTCATCCAACAGTTCTTCCGCACATTTTCGGTGCTGCTCTTGGGCTAAAGCCTGTTGTGTGAGGGGTAACAGAAAAATGGCTGGAGTTTAATGATCATTGCAGGATTACTGAGCTGTAAGCATAGCTGAGAGACAGCAATCCAACTCACAATTCATGTATGTTAAAATATAAATCCCATGTGTTTCTTTGCACACGTTTAAGACATTACCAACCAAGTTGCAAGTAGAGATGTTCACAATTTGACATTGTTTCATCTACATAAGAAAAGGCAATAACTAATCAACTGCCCGTGTGTTATGCAAATAGATTATTCGTTTCCACTTGTAATGATATTTGAATGTGCAGATAAAAAATATTTCATGTAATAATGGCTGGCCATGTTCATTGATCAGAGTTTTTAATAGGCAAGTATGCTGTTAATCAATTATTAATCGATCAACCGATGAATTGTTTGAAACAGCGAAAACAATATCCACTTTCGTATCCTTTGCCCCCTTTTTCCGTAGCAGAACCGAAGAAACTCATGTGATTGACACTATGACAGACTATAATATAAGCATTCTTTATTTGCTTAATGCGTGTGATATTTGCAACTACCTTGTGATTGTGCAAAATAATCAAATTGTTAGAACTTAAAGAATTGTTTGTCTTCAACGGGACAACAGGAATCCTGACAGCAAAGATAATCACAAAAAGAAATGACTGATATCTCCCATTTGGTAAAACTAACTGTAAAGTATGTAACTTAAGATGGGTAACATTTGGTAAAACTAATTGTAAAGTATGTGGTGTTAGTTACAGTTAGAATGTTAGAAGTAGCTTTTTTTTTACTTAAGTTGCACTGCAATCATTCTGGAAACTTAAGAGAAGAGATCAAATTTTGTGGAAAGAAGACTGTATAATTTTTTGGTTAACAATTGTACACATGTAAATTATATTTTTATGAACATTTACAATGCCAAAATTTCAACAGTTGAGAATGTTGAGAACAGTGACTCTAGCTTTGATCAAACGCCTGTAGAAGCTTTCAAGACCTTCCTCTAGATCTTGGATGCACATCTCTGAGTTTTGGAGCTCGTTTTGCACATTTTCAACATTCTTCATGTTTCCAGATTTAACGAAGGAGTGCAATGCAGCTTCAGCATTCGCAATTTCGTTTGTTTTTTGTTCTTCTTCCTCGCACATTACTCTTTTCTGGTGCATTAACTTTGAAACTAGTGACCACCGGCTTGTTTTCGATTCAGCCTCTGGCGCAGAAATAAAGGACAACAAGGATTCTAGCACACTGATGGTTACTGCTTCAACTTGTTTTAAGGTGCTAATCACTGCTCCGGTTTCATCATCTTTGCTGAAGGAAAAGGAGGCAAGTTTATTCTCCATATGCTTCAAGTTCTTCAAGGCCTTGCAGATTGCCTTTCTCGCTGCCTTCCTAGAGGTTAAGTATTTCCTAACCTCATTTGCAAGGCCTTCTACTCCTCGTCTTCGGCGCAAAATCGATTGAAGTTCTTGTGTGCATTCCTTTGTTTGCTGCAAGGCATCTTTAGCGGTTCCGCATACATCCAGGAGCACGAGAGATCCATCCAAAAGTTGTTCAACCAATTTCCTTTGTTGCTCTTGAGCTAGATCTTGTTGAGTGAGGGGCAACTGAAGAAACATATCAACATAGTCATACAAATCCTGAAGACAATTCAGTTTATCTCCTAATGATGAGGATGTAGAGGCAGATTGAGATGACCTCAATCGGTTCAAATTTTCATCGATTTGTGAAGCGACGGGGTGTTGCCTCGAAGGCAAGCTGTTTGAGCGAGCATGGAAAGAAGGCTGGACATTCAAAGGAGAGGCAGCCATTTTCTTTGATTTAGAGAAGGAAGAAGGCCTTGAAATTGTTTGTTTCAACTCAGTCTAGCTATTTGTTGTCTTCCCATTATCATCTGCTGAATATATATCAGAGGTCGAGGGGAGACATGAGGAATCTCATCATATTTAAATCAATTACAACTAACATGGACTTGATTTGGATCTATACAAATACCACGAAAATGTTCATGTGTTGTCTCCTCTACACCATCATATCTATACTAATACACGCAATGGTTCTAAGACGGTACACAGACAATGGCCATTTTATACCCTTTTTAAAAAAATTCTTCCTTACTTATTCTTCCCTTATAATAATGAATTATTGCTTTCAACTTGTCAGCAGTTTATCGTGTTACTTTCGGTTTTTTGGCGAAAAGGGTGGCAAGATCTGCATACTTAACCTGTATACTATAATTTTAGCTTGAAAGCATGTGTTGGCTGCAATTTTTATTTTTTAATGATGGGAAGAAGACACCACATTTTTTTGAAGAATCAGTTGTCCCCTAACTGACATACAGCTAGAGCAATTGATTTTTTATAATATAACTCGTGTATGAGCTGAAACAACCATGTGAATGACAATTGATTTTTTATTAGTGTGTAATAAATTGTTCTGGATTGAAACAATAGGAATCCTGACACTAAAGAAGATAATTCAGGGATCTCTGAGTCCAGTCAAGAGTTCATTCTGAAGTCTTATTTCACTTTTTTCTTTTAGTTTAAACTAAGTCAGCCCTGTCCTTATCTGGTTTAAATCCATCAGTCAATTAATCGGACGAAACATCATCCATGAAACTAGAAGTATTTAATTAATGGCATAAAGTGTCACAAGTTTGAAATTCAATCAGATTTTCTTACTCATTAACCGACCAGCTGCCAGACTTAGATTGTCTCTTTGGTCCTTGGATATTGATGGTGAATAAGTACTCAAACATGGAAGAAGTGACTGCTTCAACCTCCCATAGCAAACTAACCATTGACTTCACCTCACGGAGAAGCTCGATTTCACCGCATCATCTTCTTCGCAAAACCGATTGAATTTCATGTGCACTTCCTTTTAGTTTGCAGCACAATATCCTATGCAGTACCGCACAGGTCCGAGAACCTAAGGAAAAGGGAAACTGGAGCAACTTATGGACACGTACAAATCCTAAATGCCATTTAGTTTAAGGTTAATTGACAATGAGGCAGATGCCACATTAGAATCCCTTAAGCTGTTTTAATGTTCTTCAATCTGTGATACAAGTGTGTTTGCTGTAGATGGAAGGGAGTAGCCGTTAGAACGAGTGTGGTGAAAAGTTTGAGCTGACATTTTTTTCTTCTTGAGAAAATAGCTTAGTGGTTGAATATTTCCAGCTATTTTCTATGCAGTAGTAGGTATATATACATCTGTTCAAAGAGACAAAAGGAATCTCAAATACATCTTTAATCAGCCTTTTGTTTTTTACTCAATTTAGATCTGGTTCCGAGTCAAAAAAAAACTGTCAGCATTGTTATCTCCCCTCAACCAGCTCTCCAGCTCAACACTGTCCAATTAAGTTAATTTCATCCAATTTGGCCATGCACAAGTTAGCTGTTCAAATTTTATATTACAAATAAGACAAGTGGAACAACATTAGATCATATGATTACTTGTGCAGGAACATATTCTATTCATTATTGCTAAACAAGAGGTCGACAGGATCCGGTGAGATGACAAATAAGATGAGTGGAACAAATAAATATTTGCACTTGTACAGAAACTCTGATGAAGACTCTGTCATTCAACTTGCAAAACTAGGACTTGATCCAATGGTTTAGAATCAAAATTTTGGCTTTAGTTGTATTAGAACTTTTGAAAAATAAGCACCAAACCATTCAATAAAGATGATTAAAATTTGACCCAAAACTAAGAAAAGAGAAGAAATCTGTGGGGAAACAGTAGATCATATAACTTTTCTATTAGTAACTGTATACATGTAGATTTCATATATGTACAATTGGTATCTCAAGATTAAAAGTTGAGGATGTTGAGCAGGGTGACTCTAGCTTTGATCAAACGCTTAAATAGGCTTTCGAGTCCTTCTTCAAGATCTTGAATGCATAGTTCTGAATTTTGGAGCTGATTTTGCACGTACTCAATGTGCTTGATATTGTCAGATTTGATGAGGGAGCGCAATGTAGCATCAGCGTTTGCGATTTCATTGGTTTTTTTATCTTCTTCGGATCCTACTCTTTTATGGTGTATTAACTTGGAAACCAGTGACCATCTGCTCAACTTTGATTCTGCTTCTAATCCTGAGATAAAGGACAAAAAGGACTCCAGCTCTCTGATTGTAACTTCTTCCACTTCTCTTAAGATACTAATCACAGCTCCATTTTCATTGCCGTTGCTGGAACATGTGGTGTTAAATTTAGTTTTCATTTGCTTCCGATTCTTTAAAGCCTTTATAATAACCTTCTTCACAGCCTTCCTAGAGGTTAAGTATTTCTTAACCCCATTCAAATGCCCCATTTCATCTCCTCGTCTTCTGCGAAAGATCGATTGAAGTTCTTGAGTACATTCCTTTGTCTGCATCGAAGCATCCTTGGCAACACTACAAACATCCAAGATCATAAGAGATTCATCCAACAGTTCTTCCGCACATCTCCAGTGCTGCTCTTGTACTAAAGCCTGTTGAGTGAGGGGTAGCTGAAGAAACATATCAATGCATTCGTGCAAATCCTGAAGGCCGTTTAGTTTATGACCTATTGATGATGATGATGATGATGTAGATGCCGCCTCCGATGCTCTCAATCGGCTCAAGTTGTCATCGATTTGGGAAGCAAGGGGGTGTTGCCTTGAAGGCAAGCTGTTGGAGCGAGAATGGTAAGGAGTGGTCATTTTTGTTGTTTTAGAGAATAGAAGAAAGGCCTTGAAACTGTATGCTCAAATCAATCAAGCTAATTGCTGTCTTTCCCTTGGCATCTGCTCCATATATATTACAAAGGGGAGACAAAGGGAATCTCAATCTCTTCAAATAACAATTAGAACTAACATGGACAAGTTTTATTTGTCCACCATCAACAACAACTCATCAATCAATTAAGTTAATACTATCAACAACTGAAAATTGCTCTGTTCTGCTTTATTTGTTCTTCAATGAAAGAGAGCAAGGCAAGTTCAATCAATGATGATTCCAATGTCCCCTTACAGAAATACAACTATTAATAGTGCAAATCATGCAAGGTGCTATAAAATTTTTTGAATCAAACATGTGAATAATGTTTATGTTTTCTGTCAGTTTCAAATAAATAATGCAACCCCATCTCTCCCTTCTTGTTCTATACGAATACTTTATTGGAGTCTATGCTAGAACTCTTTGGTTTCTATGGTGGTTAGGCCTTGTAGATCCATCTAACAACTCGATAACATATTTCTAGCCCTAGCATTAATATTAGACACAAGCGGGATTGACTTAGTACCTTGATCCTCTTCCAAATCTCAATGATTTTGTTGCCGATGTTTGCTCAATGTCTCCCACCCCACCCCCATTAAAATCTGTAAGCAATTTATTTATATAAACATTATGAGCCAAGGCATCTTCTTCTACTTTTTAGGGAAATGAGGCCTTAATTATTGTGCACGAGTGGCACCATGGCCTTTGTCACCTCTCATGCAGTCTTGAAAACCTTTTATGGGGGACAATATTGCGGTGATGCTTATGCTGGTTTTTCAATAATTTGTTAATTATAAAAGATATCTACAGGATAGCAGACGAGAAAAAAGAGGCCACATTACATGCACGCCGGTAGGTGAGACAGGACTGCAAGGCTGGTTGCAAACTTGAGTTCTGAAAACAAAAGCTTCTTAGGTACGTACAGCATTTAAGCCTTGCTGTTCCGTATCTTGTTCTTGCCACTACAACGGGACTTGGACACATTGACAAAATTGTTGGACAATATTATCCCTCGTAGTAAAAAAGAAAGCAACATAAAATTACGACCTAGCTATACAACATTCTGGATTGTCTGTCAAGGCTATAATGCATCTGCAGGGATGACAAAATTCATTTACTGCAACAGAGATGAGGCCCTTGTGGTCTCTTCTTTCCAACTCTCAATCATAAGGCCTAATACTACAGTGGATTAATGATGTTAAATGATTAATCATATTCATAGGTTCAACTTTCAAACGTGTGGCATTTCTGTTTAATCATATTCATAGGTTCATTCTTTTGTTTAATATGATATTTTATATATTACTACACCGTGCTGATGGGGGGCTTTGGGTGTAAGTAACAAATTAATGTACACACAGCAGATGACATACGGCGAGGTTGAAGATTTCCAAGAAACATGAGTAATCTCCATCTGCTACTCTCATAGAGTCTTTAAACAATCCTGATTTGGATTTTTAACATTTTAAAGCTGATATTTTCCAAGAAACTGTAACTGAGATTATTACACAAAAAGAAACAACATACAAGGCTGAGAAATTCCTTTATACATGATATAAGTATGTTACCGTACAAGCCAGAGAATAAACAACAAATGTATATGCTAAAGAAAGATGAAGATTTGTTCATCAAAATTGTTTTCATTTATGATCAGATCAAGTATACATGTATTTTTTTTAACTATATACGATTATATACAGCAAAATTGAGAACTTTTTTCCCCATATTGTAATATAATTTTCTTCAGGCTAATGCCTATTGGCTAAGGATGTTGAGAACAGAAACTCTAATTTTGATCAAGAGCCTCAGCAAGCACTCCACTCCATCTTCAAGATCTTGACTGCTTGACTCCAATTTCTGCAACTCAAGTTGTGCATCATCGCTGCCGGTTTTAGCAGATTTCCTGGTCTTGTTACCAATGAGAGCGCACAAAACTGCATCCACTTTTTCGAATCCATTGGTTTCCGTTGCTTCTCCATCGCATGTTACACGTTTGGAGCTCATCAACTTGGACACCAAGGACCACTTGGTAGATTTTGATTCCATCTTTGTCCCACTGATATAGGAAAAGAGAGATTCAAACACTGTGAAGGTTATTCCTTCTACCTCTCTCAGCATGCTAAAAGTGGCTTCACCGTCGTTTTCTAACTGAGTAAAGCCAGATTTACAAACTTTCAAAGATTTGTTTATAGATTTCTTTGCTTTCTTCCTTGAAGCCAAGTATTCCTTAGCTTCTTTTGTGAAACCGGCTACATACAGCCTACAGGATTAAAGAAATGAAGCATTAAATATTGGGAATAGGGGAGACAGAAGGAATCTCATCTGCAAGGCAACCTCCATGACTCCCAACGTGATCCTCTTCCAAATCTCAATAATTTTGATGCCCATGTTTGCTCAATGTCTCCCACCCCACACCAAAACAATCTGTAAACAATTTATTTATAACAACATTTGTTTTAAAGAAATGAAGCATTAAATATTGTGCACGAGTGGCACTGTGCTTCTTTCCTCTTCTCATATAGTATTGAACATATGTTGGACAAGATTCCAGTGATGCATGTGCTGATTCTTCAATAATTTTGCTAATTATAACTATGGCTACATACACCCTACAGGATTGCAGACGAGAAAAAGCGGCCACATTGCATGTACGTCGGTAGGTGTGACAGGTCTGCAATGCCGGTCGTGCAAACCTGAAATCTGGAAATAAACAACGATGAAACCTCACTAAAACATGACCCGGAAAATTGTGAGTGAAAAAAAAAATCATGTTAACAGGGAGACCAGGCAATTTGGAGTTGGTCACTGGACACAATTTGACAAAAATTGTTCGCCATCAGTATCCTTTGTCAGAAAGAAAGCAACATAAAATTACAACCTAGGTACAACATTCTGGATTGTCTGTAAAGGCTAAAATGCATCTGTTGGAATGCTTTAACCAGTAGTGAATCCAATGCAAGAATTCACCATGCTTTTTTCTTTACTTGGGACTTTTTCCCCCATCAAAGTTAAGATGATAATTGGGCAAAATATAATTGCTTTTGTAAGAGATTATGAGAATTGCTTCAGAACCACTTTTGACAAGAAAGATATGTGTTACATATGGCTGAAAAGGTATAGCATATAATTTGCAAACATGCAGGGCAGGTACACACCATCACAAATGGGGGAAAATACACATTCTTTGCTATTTCATACAATTTCAATTCCAAATTCATTTCAAACTCAGATTTTTACACAAACCTTTGGCAGCCTCAACATGAAAATGGTACAGAAATGTAGAATCAAACAACACTATATTTTGTTCTCACGAACCCTTCACGACTCGTTGCTTCTTTTCTTCAAGTCCGGTAGCTTCGTTCAACATGTCTGCGGCATCTTTATGCATGTCTAGTTTGGCAAGAGCAACTGATTGCATATAGAAGGCAGTCGGCCACTCTGGATTCACAATCTGTGCCTGCATTGCATCTGCAAGGGCAGCATCTGGTTGATCGCAAAATAGATAGCACAGGCTGCGTCGAGCAAAAACAGTCGGGGAGACCATGGTTCCGACATCTATGAACTGAACAGAAAGAAAAGGTATCCATAAGGCTTCCATCCCAACTCAAGAAGGTTTAATACTGGATTTGGTTTAACATTTGTCTTATTACAGTATAACCTCAAAATTATATTAAGGGTCATTCCGGTCAAGAACAGCTGCTTGATAATATCATAACTGAATTGTAGTAAAAAAAATTTTAATTTTCTACAAATATATATCCGGAGGAGAAAGTTTATAGTATGAACACTGTACAAAATAAGAAAAGGATAGATGACAGGCAAACCAACAAACAAAAAACTCCATTTGTACAATCTCAATTGTCCTAGAACTATTGAGTTGTCAAGTCAATAAATAAGCAAGATGACAATCATGGACAAACTCTCAACTGAAGAACATATAGTTCTTGACAAGTCAAAGTTTCGACGTTATACCTGGGAGTAACAGTCAATGGCGGTTTTAAAATCTTTATCACGGAATGCATAGTCCCCACGCTTCCTAGCCTCGAGCATATCTCTCATCTGCTGGGTCCACTCTTGGAAAGATAACTAAGGCAATCCATCAACAATTATATGATCTTAGCATGAGACTAAAAGAAAATGGGTTTAAAGGATTCACTCAAACAAGTCTCACCTCATTCGTCCCTTCATCATCCTTGTAGTGATTCATTACCAATATTTGATGGATGGCTGTAAGGTCAAGTCGTGAACAGGCCTCACCCATTGCTGAAATTGGACGCTGCGGTGTTGGTGGAGCTTCCTCGTTTTTTGATATTCCAAGCATAACATAAGATGGAACCTGCGAACCAAGGGATACAATAATCAGAATCCAAAATGAAAAGAATGCTCCTCTGGTCTTCAAAAGCACAGCCACAAGGTCATTAGCTCCACATCATTTTCAACTCCTAAATTAATTCCACATCGTTTTTTAGCTTGAGGATGGTTCGAGGTCAATTAATTCCACATCATTTTCAACTACGATACAACACTCATCATTTTCAACTCTTCACTATAAGTCAATAGCTGCAACCTCCAGGTTCTAATCTTTGGCTCACCAATAATGAAAGAATAAACTCTTACGGAATTGATTAGGTAAAAGCAGCAATGTTCCTTACATCAGGTTTGGTTTGCAATGGAGCGAGTGTGGCAACAAGATTCTTCACACTAGGCCGTTCCCTGGGCTCATATTGCAAACATTGAGAGGCAAGTTCAACAACCACGGTTGCCTCCTCTGTAGAAAATTTTCCCTCTAAATTTGATTCCATGAGGACCATGATGTTTTTACCCCGTATCATATCGAGGGCCTGCAAACATGCACAGCAGCAAGTAAAACCAAAGTTTTTGTAACCTTTGAGATTAATGTTGTCTCACGTTAGAACATATAAAGATATAAGCAGCTGTTTAATCAGTAAAAAAAGTGAATGCACCATAGTTGTTAACCTCATGAACTCATGATTTGAATAGCAAGTGCCCATTTACAAGTATTGCAAGGAGCCATAACATATTCCGTGATGCAGAGTTCGAAATTGAAAAGAGAAAAATACATATAATACGTATTGATCCCTTCTACCACAAAAATAAGCTGCTTAAATCCACTTACATGACTAGGAGGGATGTGCTTCCCACTGAGCAGATCAAGAAGAATGGTGCCATAGCTGTAAATAACACTTTCTGGGGTGACTCTCCCTACAAGAAGCATAATTTCGAGAAAATTCAATGACGAGAATCATGCAATTTGGAAAGAGAAAACAGTTTTCATGTAACTCAGCACAATGCAATGACAGATAAACAGTTCATCATACATCCAGAAATGGTTTTCGATTTGCATAGTAACAACCAGAATAACTCAACTCATCTATGAAAACACCGAAAGATAACCAATTAACCATAATTAACACTGGAATCCATTTTTGTAAAAGCCTACCTCGAGTTCCCCGTTTGTATGCTATAAAGAAACAAAGATCTCTAGGAGTTGCAACAGTAACTGTCGCAAGTACAAGAAGTCTGCTAAAGTTGCAATCATATCATCATTCATAAAGCTTACTCAGACTTCGCTAAAGAAAATCAGATTGAAACACAAAGAGAAGTGTTTTGCTGGGAACACAAGAAGCGAAGCATACCAATTATGTAGTGTAACACTAGTAAGGACCAAAGTAAACTTCAGATATGAGTAACAAGGTAAATCCATTTAAATTTGGACAGGCATAAGAACAAAGAACAAGTATTTCATGACTGTAAAAACTAACCACCAGAAATAAATCAAAAAGGCAAAGAAATTACCATTTCTTAGATACTCAGGAGGTGTGTATGCAAGATTAGTGCTATAACTTCTCCCATCCCTGCTATTTTTCATCAGACCGAAACATGAAAGACGCGGATCACCATCCTACAAAATCCATTAAAAAGACATCAGTTACTGCTCTAAGTGGTAGTTAATGCCAGAATAGAGGAGGAAAAAAGCATACACATAATAAGAAGACTTATATTCAAGAGACCAATACCTCATCAAAAAGAACCCTGTAAGCATTTAAATCATGGTATAATGGATGGCCCTCGCTACTACAATAATCTAAAGCTTCAGCAATGCAGGTAGCTACTCTTAAACGCATTGCCCACTCGATGGTTTGATTCTCCCCTGTATAATGTGAACAAAGACCCAAATTTAGGCTGTGATAAACAGAAAAGTACAGATATATTATCAACCTAAAAGCATTTAGCTAACAAAACTGTACACAAAACTTGCTAAGTAAATCAACCTGTATCATATAACTTATATGCTACTCTGGGTTTCGTCGACATATCTTAATTAGTGCTAAAGAACCAGGTATCACTTATTAGGTCGAAAGCACAGTTTTGGAGAAAAAGAAATTGTGGATACATTTGTTTGTTGTCTGGTAAAAGATATAAAACTTGATCGAAGAAATGTTTGTAAGGGCTATGTTTACTAGGTTGTTTGAAACACATCTGCTGGGAGCAGGGGAAAAAATCAACCTGTACTCTATTATATACCAGGAACTCAATAAATTAGCAAAAAAAAATCTTGGACAAACTGTTTATGGCATGAGCAACGAATCAAGAATAATCGGAAAGGAGAAAAAAGGCTAAGCTCAAGTTACACAAGGCATGTTCTTGGAAAACAATTAGCAAGCACTTAAAATCAAGCTTGATTAAAGCAAGAGCAAGAAATTTAAAAAATTGAACAAGAACAAATGAAAAAAAAAGATTCTTGAAGTTAAAAGGGAATGGAGAAACTGACAATGGAACAAATGCTTAGCAAGTGTGTCATTAATCATGTACTCAGCAACAAGCAGCCTTTCATCACCATCACAGCAATACCCTATCAAATTTGCCAGCCGCCTGTGTCTCAACTTCCCTACTCCACATGCTTCATCCTAAAAAGAATCCACAAAACCCACATCAAATATCCCACCAATTATCAAAAGAGAAAGTGCAATAAACCAAAAATAAATCCAATACTAATACCACAAACTGCTTTGAATCAGGCCAAGCCATCTTAGTAAACTTCTTAACAGCGATCCATTTCCTGTTCTGCAAACGACCTTTATAAACAAGGTTAGGAGCTTTTTCCCCACTTTCAGACACTATGTTGTCTGAACTGAAATTATTGGTGGCTGCTTTAAGGTCAGCCAAGGAGAACTCGGAGAAAGAAGGGACTCCATTAGCAACATCTGGGTCGGGTCCAGCACCCGGACCTGCTTGATTATGGTTCCGGGGCTCCTGTTGCTGTTGCCGGCTCTGGTCTTTCTCTGGGTGGGTTTCTGTTAGAAAAGATGATTCACAACAACCCATAATTCAGTTTTGATTGAAGCTTTCCTCTTTTTTTGGCTTTTCAGCACAGAATCATGAGATAAAAAAAGGGTTTTTGGTTTTGACAAAAATAAGAATGGGTTTAGGACTTTTAAGGGATTTGGGTTTCTGTCTTTGTTTCCATGGCTTCCTTGTTTTGGTTATTGTACAGCTTTTCTTCCTATGACAATGGTTTAACTTGATGTAATAAACTAAAGTAGTTGATCATATCCAACTTTTGAGAATGATATTTATAGTAGGAAACAATTTCTGGGAAATTACTCTTTATTTTCCAGTTAAAAACACTCATCATTTACATGTGCTAAGCTGGGAGATTTGTCTTATTACCTGATAAAATTACCAAAAAGAATCATGTCTTGTTATTTTTATGTTCTTTGAATACTTTTCTTACATGTTTATTCATTGACTGGTTGATCAAATCTTACATGTTTACTAAAAATAATAACAACAAAATCACAGAGAAAAAGAGCAAAATTAAACGCATGAAAATGGTGTTGGAAGATGATAAATCAAGAAATATTACTCTTTTGTTAGCAATTATTTCTTTTTCTATAATTCCAATAGGACAGAAGGTAAAAGGAAAAATAGAGCAAAAGGGTGGAAGAGTTCATTGAACCAAGAAAAGAAACCAACTCCAACAAGTAAACATATGTTAAGGTTTATTAGGTATCAACAAATTAGTCCTTTTTTACAGCTAAACCCATCAATATTTTATTAAATTAATAGAGAGTTTTTTATAAAAACCTTATCATAAAAATGCCTTTACAACTATGTTAGATCCCAAAATTTGAGGCCATCAAAATTAAAGAATAAGTTCATCCTTTTCCCCCCATTTTTTATGAAATTTTTTTTTACTAACAGTTGTTTCAATGATATTTTCCTTTAAATGGTTCATAAAATAACAAATAAAATTATATTCAAAACTATTTATTCACTATTTTTCTTACAAGACAAAAGACCATTTTCGGTTCTTGTTGTATGTTCTACACTTCAATTCGGGTTTTGCTGATAGGTGTTAATGGTTAATCAAAATACTACAACGATTAACTTGCAGGTACTATTCTTAGTACAGATTAACCAGGAACACCCCCGAGTTTTGCATATTCGAATCAAATACGTCTCTCGTGAAGGTTGTCATGTTGCAGGTAGATTTCTCCATTGTTCAAGTCCCTCCACAGGAACTGCAGGAAATTGTTCAATTGAATAGATCCAATTCTACTGAGGATAGGTTTATGTAGATCTTAGTCTCATTTTTATTTACTTGTAACTAAAAAATGGTTGAAATCAAATTGGCTTTGATGAGAATATTAAAGAAGAAAGATTTAAGCATATAAAAACTTCTGGTGAAAGCATATATTCTCCACCAATAGATGGCCTAATTTGTTTGCATCCCACCAAATGATGATATGCCAGTGCCACTGCCAGCCAGAGCATAGGGGTTATGGAAATTTCTTTAAGCAAGGAAAAAAGAGATTAGGCAACAAAGGACAGCTTATTTGTAAGAGAACACCCAAAATTGCCAAAGTCGTTTTACATAATAATTAATACCCTTACACGTCTTGAGATCCATTGATTGATTGAGTAGTCAAGGGTGTTCATGTTGCCTCATCTTTTATGAGTTCGAATTTCGACATTTTGAATGAAGAAATTTTAAATTTTAAAAATTGACAAATTTAGTAGAACAGAAAAGTACTATTTAAGGGGTCTTTATTTAAGTATATCTATCTCAAGACAGGGACCAAACCTTAAGGTGTTCAAACATGCTGGGCCCAATTTTAGTAATTTACCATAACATAAAAGGTTTTAGTCTGAGAATAAAATAATAAAAAAGTATAATCAATGGATTTACTATTGACATTTGGGAAGTATAATAATAAAAGAGGGTGGTAATGGTAGTTGGTTTGCTGCTTCATTTTCTTGAAGGTTGGGAGTGACATAATTTTTAAAGATTTATGAAAATGATGGTTAGTTCCTTTATAAACATAGTGATTCTATCTGGCATTCATATCTACCATTAAACAGTTGTATTTAAATTGTGATTTGAACTTAGAAAGGGTTGGATTCATAGGTTATTTCATTTTCTTTCTGGGTTTGGAATCTTGTTTGCAGTAACCATGGAAGTAACAGTTGTTGAGACATACTTCATCTGTCAAAATGTCAAAACATAGAATCTGTACTCACAGATGCTGTCCTCTGTCAAGTTGGGGACAATTATTGTAAAAACAAAACATGGCATCCAAGTATAGTGTCCCACCAGATGAACCTGACCATATAATTCAATCCCTATACATTCTAGAATGCATGATAATACATTTTAAATGTTCACTGCAAAATTTTATTTGGTTCTTCCCAACACCATTTCTTGGCCTTCAATTTGCAGTTTGTAACACTCAAAACTGTCATCTATACATAAATTAATGTGATTTAATTCAAGATGGAAATGAGAAAATTGCATTATAGTACAACATATGATTTGTGGGTATTCCTGTGACTTGCATCACTCTGAAATGCTCACAAAAACCTAAGTTTAAAGCTAGTGATCATGCAAAACTGATGGAGAATTAAATTACTCCGATGCTTGGCTACATCGGTTGCTTTTGTTTGCAGAAGCATACCCCATTTTCTTCAATGAAGGAGTTGGTGCGTGATGTCGAATACTATGAGTTGCAACAGTTCTCGTAGGCTTCGGAGGATCTTGGCCAGCTCCAACAGTTCTCGGTCAGAAGGCTTTGCAATCTGCAACACTACGCCACTGGCCCATATGTTCTGACAGAAGAGCAACCGGCCAAGTTTTGCGTTACAGGATCAGTCTAACCGCCACTTAAGCTTCATTTCTCACACAGAAAGACTGCAATTGTAGTCGCAAAGTCATCTTGTAACGGCCCTATGAAACTCTCTCGTTCTCTTGAGCATTCCTTTATTTAATCCGTTGCAAAAGCTCCTCGTAGGCTTCGGAGGACTCGGAACTGAACCTTTCCATTGCCTCGAAAATGCGTTGCAAGCTACCCTGCAAACTAATGTTGCTAGTGTCACTCTGATACACAACATTTCCAGCTACTGAGAGACCATTACCATCTCCAGAGACCATAACAATTTTTTTATCCAATGCTTGGATCTCTTTCTGCAACTTTTGATCCTCTCTATCCAAGCTCCTAGCCTTTCTCTCTAAATCCTTATTGGCCATCATTCTCCGATGCATTTCTGACTTATCTTGTTCCCAAAGCTGGAACATACTCGTGGCAAAAATACGCATGGAGTTGACCACCTCCCTTTCAGATATTCTATCCATTGATTGTGACCACTGATTACATATCACGAATATGGGGGGTGCACCTACCCTGCTAGGTGAGAAGGGAGCAACTCCATCATCGGTCACCTCAGGTTCGTAGTAAAGGCATTTGAGAAGCCAATTATTCAGAGCCCTGACATATCCCTTCTGCGCACCTATCCAACTAGCGAATCTTACAGTCCAACTAATAAGTTCATGCTCAAGCTGCAAAGTGGCCTTAAGATGATCATCGCTGAGCTTTTTGCCAGATCCAATAGAACCTAAACTCTTAGCTTCTCTAATCACCTGACACTGACTACGGTGGCACTCAAGCATGCTTTTCCACATTCTGTTTAAGCTGGAAAATGAAATTACAAGAAAACAATGTAAGGCACAAAAAGGATAATTATAAATGGCAAGTAAATATTGGTTTGTGGAGTGATGAAAAATCGCAAATTCAGTACAATCAAGGTAATGATAACAATGAAAAAGGACTAAAAAGAGTCAAGTCAGCAAGACCAAATTCGACATCAATAACTACAGAAACTTGCTTCACTTCTCGGGCCTCATAGCCGAAACTTAAAAAAATGTCCCTCCACAGCAATTAATTGGAAGAAGATGAATATGATCATTAAGTTTTCCCAGTTTACATCTTGAACACGACTACACGATCTCATAGAAGTGTATCTGAACATGTACATTGTGGTAAAGTTTTGCATACCTATATATATGATATATAGTGATGGAAGGAGCATTTTGAAATAGTGAGATGAAAAGTCGCTTCAAACTCAGTCAGTGCTATATTGTATCTATATTGCATCTTTAATAGAGCATAAAACGGCACAGGCTCTTCACAAATTCTATCTAGAGTTCAATGGATATGATCTCAAGCACTATACTGGAAACTCAAATAGTAATCTTCCAACAATGGTAACTACACATTTTAGGACAAACCATCAATTAGTAGCTACCAATGTTTCAAGAATCCACTAAAAGAAGGAGGGGGGGGGGGGGGAGGAAAATAAAATAAAAACATGATCCAACGGAACGTGTCCTAATAAGTAATAACTGTAGTAGAACTTTTACTGGGGGCAGATTCACTAACTCCTTTTCATTCTTTCTTTAACTCCTCATACCCTTTAAAGAACTCTCAGGCCAGTACCCCCATGAATGACATCCACCTCTCATCACTCTTCACTGTACACTTTTACAAGTTTCAATAGCTAGGAAAAGACATTCCTAAAAGAATACTAATGCAAACAAATGAAATGCCAAAGCAATACCATTATGCAACCAATAAAAAAAGCAAGACTATTCCGATTAAAATGTCAATTAAAGATATCAAATGGAAAAGGCCAAAAGTAAGATGCAATTATGTCAGTTAAGAACAAAACACTCGTTTAAGAAGTTAAGAGTAAAGAGCAAGTATGTAGGGAATACAGAATGAGATGGAAAAAAAATAAAAGAGTTGAACAAGAAGAAATAATACCCTTCAATAAGCTCATTGAGCAGTGGCCATAGCTCCTCATCCCTGATCTTATTAATTGTCACAGATATCTTGTCAACAACTTGAATTGCAATTCTTATCTTTGTGGATAGGCTCTTGATCATATGCCGGGTTGAATCAACTTTTTTAGCTTCAGCACCCCTTTCATCTAGCCGCTTCAACTTACGGCATTTCCTGTCATAAGCCACCCGCATCTTCTCCTCAGCCTGAATTGCATCAAAAAATTCTCATTCAGGAGAATCAGAAAGGTTATGACTTATGAAACCACTAAAAGAAGAGGCATAAAACTGATCTTCATCCAGGGAATAACCAAGTCACAGTGACCATAAAGTATTCCTTAAACAGGTGCAGAAACGACATAAGTTGAAACATAAACCACAAGATGTTATCCATCATTAAGCACAGAAGTTAACATCACAAAGCCTTACAAAGTGAATATCTTGGAGCAGTAACTTTCAGAATATAAATCAAATTAAACTAAAACATTTGCAGGTATATATGATTTATAGATGATCAAACTGAAATTAAAAGTAATCAAATGTAAAACCAACAATAATAGCCAAGAATCAAGTAGTTCACACAGCATTTTGAGATAATCATGAATCTGACATTCAAAAGTAGATGGGTAAGGGGCTGGGAATCGGGAAGAAACAGATACCAAGTTCAACAACAAGTAATACAACATCAAGGCACATTATACCTTTACTTCATTGTATAGTTTCTTTTCCCAAAGATGCAACTTTTGCAAGGTAGAGGAAAGGTTTTTCTGTTTCCTGGCCAGTTCTTCATTTAGTTCTAGAAAAACTGGATCAGTATTGTCAGCCGAAGATGAAGTCTCATCAGTCTTAGAAGTAGATGGCTGAGATGATACTAATGATACTGAAGGAGTAACTACATGCAACATCTTGGAAACTGTTGCATGAAAATCCCAAAAACCCACAGTTAATATTACTATTAGAGAAAACACAATCCAATCATGCTGCAAATCAAAAACGCATATTTATATAGCAAAAATCAAAACTTTCCAATCCACAAATGAACATGGTGTATATTCAGAAAGATTATTACAGATCAAACACAACACTGCTGTAAATGTAATGAAAATCATTACCATGTTTACGCTGATAAGGAAGTGTTCCCACCTCAAGCAACTTGGCAATTTCACTCCCTGAATCAGAAGCTCTAACAAGCTGGACCTGTATTTCTCTAACAACCTCAAAAACATTCCTGGGAGGTCCGTTTGATCCCTTACCACGGTCCTCAGCGCTCTCATCACTTACAACTTTCTTATCCACCACATGAACCTCATATTCCACCCTATCATTTTCGACACCAACACTCGGCCTGGTCTGATAAAGTGAAGCCTCTGCTTCACTGCTAACAACTTTACTAGCTTCATCTTCAACGGGAGACTTGGAATACACTTCTGTATCAACAAATTTATGCTCTCCGTGCACTTGTTTAACTACTTCATGGTGATAATTCTCATCTTCCAAATCAGGTATCCCTTCCGCTTCCCTTACCTCCCTCAAATCCCCACTCGGCGTGTACGGACGGTAGTAGTTTTCATAACTCCCAAAAGGGTTCAAGAAATCCCAAGCTGAAGTTCTCGGAGGTGAAGGTGGAGGCGGCGGCGGTTTTGGTTGCAGTGAAGAATAGTTACTAAAACCACTGGAATTTTGGTAACCCGGATAAGGATATGAACTAGAACTAGGATTGTTATTATTATTAGTTACGTAAGAGTAAGGAAAAGGATAAGAAGAAGATGATGAAGATGAAGATTCACCCATATAAACTATCTCTGGAATCCCAGGCCTTTGTTCATAAACGACAGACGGCGTTGGCTGCTTCTTCATGAAATTCATATGCATAAACCCATCGGGGAAAGACCCGGTTTCAAAAGCACCATAATTGGGATAATTTTGTGGCAAATACTCAATATGATGACCCCCACCATCGTCGTGCAAAGGAGAAGAATGATCCGAATGGTGCAAAGACCCGCCGGAGTCATCTTCATCTGAATCAGAATGGAAGTGAAGATGAGACCCGGAATTCGAATGGGTGTGGTGGTGAGAAACACCAGCTTTCTTGGGTGGACTCGACCCGACGTGAACCGGATCCACCGCTTTACTTTTAAGCTTACTAGGAGATGGAGGAGGAGACAACGCCGCCGAAGAAGTTCCGAAATCATGGTCGACGAAATTGTTCAACGATTGCCCGAATAACTTCAAAGAAGCCGTATAAGCAACGTGAGCTTCAGCTAAAGCAAAACGTTGCTTAATCGCTTCTTCTAAAAAACTACACCTTTCCCGACAAAGAGCAACTGCCGGAAGATCATCTAACTTAGAACTAGAACATCCCATATCTACCCAAAAACCAAAAAAAAAAAACCCAGCAAAGTATAGTAAATGTTTTACATGAAGGGAACGAAATAACGGGACAACAGTGATTGTTTCTGGGAAAAGTTTAGGGTAGGAGAAAGAAAGGAAGACAAAGATGGAATCTTTGCCAGCAGAGAGTATGTCGTCGGGTTATTGCAGAATGATAAAAAGGAGAAAACAGTGGTTCCTTTGTGTGCGTCGGTGTATATTGCTGCTGGAGCGTATTAGCGTTGAATCCAGTCAATCGAATGGAATCAAACAAAATTCTCGTACAATTATCTCTTTTTTTTTACAATTATCACTTTTTTAAAATACAACACATTTGATTTCTTTTATTATTTAATTCTGGGCTCAGTTTCGTAGCGCACAATTTCGTTATTAAAATGGAATTGTTGGTATAATTCTATTTTGGGAATGGAGTTCAAAGGTAAGAAAATCGAACTGTTTGGTTCGATAGAAACTTTGTATATCGCTGTTATATTTTTAGTAATTATATATTCCTGCTTGATGGTAAATTTTAAGAATCGTTGGGGCTCTTATCCAGCGACAGATTTAGAATTTTTTTTGTTAGATTAGATATAAATCAAAATACTTTTTAGAGTCGGCATAAATTATAAAAAAAATTAAAATTTTACGGTAGTCACAAGTTATAAAATTTAAGAATTAATTTATAAAAATTTTAAAAAAAATAGTCAAATGTGTGAACTTTGAAAAGTTCAAGGTGATCACATGCTCACCCAACCATACATGTGGACCTGCCATTGCTTTTATCCGAATGTAAGGTTAACATACACAGTGGGGGGTTTTGGACATATACGAGGTAAGCGGCCGCACAGAGCCCTCAAAAAAAAGAGGGTCCCAAATAAGTTAAATTAAATGTTTATATGGAGAAAACAAAAAATTTTAGTTTAATAAATTACAAGAAAATAATAAAAATGACTTTAAAGAGGGCCATAATATACTTTTTAAAGAGATAAGAATATCTTTAAAAAAACATTATATATTTTTGGATTGTAAATTAAAAGGTCTTATTTTAATAAACTGTACATGGTCTCATAAACCTTTGAACTGCCCCTAAACATACATTATATAATATAGATTTAAATTTTAAAGACGACAAGACAGTTCAAAGATTTTAGGGGTATTGTGTAATTTTATTGAAATAAGGTCTTTAATTTTAAAATAAAATTTGTTGACTTGTTGTATACATAGTAGACTGACTTTTGAATAAAACGGAGTCTTACAGAACTCAAAATCCATGACATACAATTTCATTTTATTTTTTCTACATGCTTTATCACCGGTACAAAACTAATATTTTGTTTGTTCCTTGCAAACATTTAATCTAATTCATTTTGAACATTATTTTTCTTGAGGACATATGCAGACATTTTTATTGTGTATGTACAAAATCACTCATGGATAACGATATTATTTAAAAGGATAATCAAAAGTCCGAATATAGATCATAATATGTACATATACATAAATAAATTAAAAATATAATGATAGTTCTTTGAATCAAAAGTCCATTGTATTTACTTTGAAATTTAACAAAGGTTTGTTGTAGGTGAGTAGTTTGTAAACCCTAGCTATTTTTGGTATATTTAATAAAATGTAATTAAAACAAATACTCCACTAGAACCATACTATACGACTTTTATAAAACCTTTTTGTAAAGGCAAACCTTTTGATTAACAATGGGAAAAGAGAATTGAACAAATTGAGGATAGAAATGGATTAGGTTGTACCTAATTTCTAAACATGATTACATTAGGTTTATGCATCATGAATTGGGGACTTGGGTCCATACATTTGGGAGAAAACTCAACAATTTTTCCAACTTGATTATGTATCTAATTTTTCTAAAGGAATTTTAATTATGTTGAAATAATACTAAAATATTCTATTTGTTTTTTTTAGATTTTATTTGATAATGTGAAATTTTTGTAGTAATAAAAATTGGAGACAATCGAGAAGTATTTTATCTATTGTTTGGTAGAGTTAAGACATTTGACGGAAGAAATAAATAATTTTTTTTAAAATGTGTTATTAAACCTCTAATTTACTCAGTGCTACAAGTCAACTTAACATCAATTTAATTAGAAAATAAAATATCATTATTCTAACTTACAAATAAATATTATTAGTAGTTTAAGAGTTTTTTAATGAGGCACATGATAATAATTTTTTTCATAAAAAAACAGACACTCAAGAATTTTACCCCACTTCCTTCTACTTCCATTTTTTATGAGGAAGTTATTTCAAAAATAAAATTCTTGAGTTATTCTTTTTCATTGAAGTCATTTTTGACGACGATCTTCATGCCGGTTTTTAATTTTTATGTCGATTTTATATAAATAAGATTCTTCTCCCATGATGAAGAATAATTTGTTTTTACTAGTTTTGTTGTTTTTTCTTTGTTTTGTTTTGCCAGAGTTATTTTACATCTGGGTTTTTTCGTCTGTTTGTATGCCAATTTATTTATCCGCATTTTTGCAGGTTTGTCTGTCTTTGTGATAGTATTGTTTGCTATTATGGCAATTTAGCATTCATATAACAAGGATTATCAAGCGTTTCTAGTCACAAGACGATCGCCGGTTTGATATTTTTCTGATTCCTTTATGGTAGTTTGCCGATGTGCCAAGAACTCGCCGCGAAAGAATGCTTGATGCATAGAACTTTCTAGTCAAAGTATATCGTTGCTAGATTTCGTTTAGAAGATTGTGTAAATTTTTCGGCAAAGTGATGACTTTTGCTTTTCATGTCTTTCACACCCTTTGAAGTTTACAGTATTTATTTTTTACATTAAATTTTCAATGGTGGTTCAGTTCTCTTGTAATCATTTTCACTTTGAATATAATCCAGTATATTTTTTTAGAAAAACACTTATTTAAGAATAGAACACGAAACTAATAAATTTGTATATAAACACTTTATCATTCTAACCATTATTGATAGTTGATTTATATTTTTTCTAAATATATGTCTTTACATAAATATTTTTCATTCCTTCGTATAGTTGGTGTGACAAAATCTAGTAATCTTATAAGTAAGCACATTTTACTGTTTTTTCTCTTATTCTTTAATCTTATCGTTTTAAATTAAAATGATTTACTTTATACATTGATATCCTTTTATTTGTTTCCTCTATTTTTTTCTTTTATCTAAAAACACCTAATTTTTCTATAAGAAAAAAAGAGAGAGGGATTCTCCGGAATTAAACTCGAAATCTAACATTTATTTTATTTTTGCTTGGATATAAAAGGAAAATAACTTAGTAAGGATTTGGTAACTCCACACCGATTTTAGATAATCATTATTTTTGCATGTAGGGATCTACAACATTTATTGTTTTCCCTTCATCCATGCACGGTGATAATAAACATTTATTGGTTAAAAAAAATACAGTTGTACCCCTTTATAATTGATATTTTAATAAATTGTTCATTCATATTTTATATTTTATTCACGTAGACTATAAATTATATAAAGTTTAAATCAAATTATTTTATATAAACCACTTTAAAGGAAATACCACATGTCACTTGTTCAATTCATAAAATTAAAAAAAACGATAATGTATTAAATAATTTTCACATACATTATATTTATTTATTTATTTATTTGAACATAATATACATTATATTTATAAGGTGAATGTTCCTCATTATTAATAAAATAAATGTAGCCAACGGCATTGCTCTTAACATGTCGAATTAAGCAGTCACCAGCTTCAATATTATAGGTGGCATTGCCTTTGATGCAACAAACAATGGACCACACAATGCCTCCAAAATTAACCAATATTCTTGCTCATTGGATCAACTTAAAGAAAGGTAAATGTTAACCAACAAATTCGTTATATAATTCTTGGGGGAAAATTATGATAAACTTTAGTTTATACAAGTTTATTAGATTTAAGGTTTAATGTTTAGTAATTTAGGATTAAGATTTTAAAGAAAGAATGTATAATATTTTTTTATACAACTTGTATATCAAAATTTAACTCATAATTCTTTAAGTATTCGATGGATAAAAATTATTTGTCCATTTTCAGTGCCCCTACTCATGCCCCAACACTAAAAACACTATAAAGTTAAATTCTAAGCCCTAACCCTAAATTTTAAATCCTAAATCCTACATCATATACCCTAATAAATACACTCTACCCTAAATTCCCTAAACCCTAACCATAAACCCTAAACCTAATTTTGAGCATGTGGGCATAAGTAAGGGCACCGAAAAGGGGCAGAAGATCTCCATCCGTGTTCAATAAGCACACCCTAATATTTTTATTTTAAATTTTGTAAAAGAATGACTGAGATCATTAGATGAATGTAAAATGATGACTAAAATAAAATAAAAATAATTGCATTCACATTATCTTTTTTTACTCGTAAATTTTTTTTATTTTTTATTTTTAAACTCAATCATCCAATATAAAATCTTGGAATAAGTATGCATATCTTTAAATCAAAATCTTTGATGGCCTATTATTTTTCATGGAAATGAAGCAAAATTCTATATACGTGGGATAGAAAGTGGGATCCAATGTGTGAGAAGAGGGGTAGCATTATTATTGGTCCATAAACATTGACACATGGCCAACCTTTTAGCTAAAAAAGTTAGGTGCATATAATAATTAAGTAGATTCTCCCTATTTCTACTCATTCATTATTAATTACTTTCTGATAAGGCTATTAAATTGCTTAGTCCATACATTAACAATTCATCCCAAAATAATAATAATAAACTTTTAATTATATATTTTTTTTATAATTAAATCTAAGATATCTTTGCGGTGTACAAGTTAAACTTAGATTAGATTAGGGAAAGTAAAAAGGAAGACAATGGGTTGAAAGTGAGGGAATAAAAATAGAATATGCAACCAATAAATTAGTTGGTCTAGTGGAATAGGACATTAGATCCTTAAAGCAATGTCAGAGGTTCGAATTCTGACGTTATTAATGGAATAAATTAGGCTGGGAGGATTGTCCCCGTAATGGCCTCTGTAATACAGTATTCGATCCAAATTAATCGACCAATGAGTTGAATACCGATAATTAAATAAATAAAAAAAAATAGAATATGCATATGCACACTGCCCCACCCACCCATTTGGTTCAAAAGCTAAAAGAACTGTTACACCTTTTATTTATTTATTTATTTATTTCATCTGTAGAATCCTTGATAAAAAGAGAGCGTAGGGATACCCTTTTCTTCCCATATAAAAAGGTGAGAGAATTTAATCATAATGTTGTTATAGGAATATGGGAAAGTTTATAAGAATACCACAACCCTCAATTTTCTCCAACATAAAAGAAATGGTTCATGCAAATGCCATCACACAAAAAAGTTTATATATAAGTAATTATTTCATACAAAGGCGGTAAAAATAAAATATTTTTACAAGCGCCTTAATTTTAAAGTTTAGAAAATTTAGAGTTTAGATGTTGGGGGTTTAAGTTTTTAAATTTTAAAATTGATGAGTTGTGGTTAGAATTTAGGGTTTATAGGTTAAAACCTAAATCTTTAATCATATTATACTAAACCTTAAATTCTAACCTTAACCTCTATATTCTAAACTCCTAAACTATAAATCCTAAATTTTACCCATAAACTCTAAAACTAGAACACTTGTAAAAAAAATTATTTCTACTGATTATGTATTAAATATAAATCCTATATATACATAAATGTGATAAAGAATTCAAAGATTTATGTTGATATGGTCAAATATTGGTTGGACAAAATGTAGGGTAGATACCCAAGTGGAGATCACATGAAAAGAGAGAATATTTTAAACGTATTTCAAGGAGATTTGATTGGATTTAACAATTCATGCCAAGTTTGGGTAAATTTTGTTTTCTTTTTGCATGTGAATGGCACAATACTTCCACAAAAAGTAACCAAATTTTGCAGTTACTCAGTCACTCAGACAAGGGCTTTGAAATCTTTATCCTTTGTTTTGTAGTTCTAAATTTCACCTACTCAAAGTCAAACAACAAGATCTACCCTAACTGCATCTCATCATCAACTTTAATATTGTTTTTTTTGTTTATGTATGAGAGCGAACTTAATAATTAATATTTCGAGTTTTGTTGATTTATATTAGAATAAATGTTGACTAAAATTTTTAAAGTTGTTTCATACCCGATGTAAGGATCTAATGATCGACCACCGAAAAGGTAAAAATATCTCTATCATCTAACATAAACATCCGGGTTTATATTGTCCTAAATTTTAATGGTTGAATAAGTATTGTAACCGGTAAGTTCCATTGAGTTGAATGTAACTAGAATATTTTGATTATACACTTTTTATTCTTAGGAAAAATAATTCAGGAGAACGAATGCAAATCGAATTAATTGCATGCATAATTAATCATATTATATTTTAAAGTTTTTATTCATTATTTAATTAATGGGTATCACTAAACTGTTATATTGTACTTTCTTGCCAACAAAAAAGAGTGTAATTATTAGTTTAATAATTACATTATTTTACAATTATTTCAAGGTATCCAAATACATAGTATCTACTATCTACAACTAATTACTAAAAGTAAAAAAAAATGTTAACGAAATTCCTTTTCATAATTAACATTTCAATCACTTGGTTTTTAAGATTTAAAATAACAATTAAAAAATGATAAAATGTGTTTTAAAGTTAAAAATATACCAATTGGATAAGCGAAATGAGACACTAAATTTCTTTTTAAACAAAAAAAATAAAATAAATTAAAAGAGTTACCTCAAAAGAACGTGTATAGTATTTAATTCAAGTTAATTTACTAATAAAGTAATTATGGATGATTAGAAAAAAAAAATCAAAGATAAAAGTAGTGTACATGAAATAAAGCAACAAACTCAATCTCATTATTTTTGTTGGTTACCCTCTCGATTTTCTAAGACTTTATCCTATTAATTTAAATCGATACACGTCGCACATTTAGCTCTCATGGGCCAGTCTTATTAATTTGACCAGCTTTTAAATATTAAAAACTATTATTTTAATATTTCCTTCAAGATTTTTCCCTTACATTGCCTTTTAACCATTTTCTTGAGCCCCTCATGTTAACAGTAGCCAATGCAAATTATTTCCTTACATTGCACATTCCAATATGATTTTTTCTTAAATTTGATGAGGGCATAATTTTAAATTATTATAATATCAATCATTTTAAATTCAATAATAAAATTATTTAGGTTAAAGGGTCAAAATTGTCCCTCTTGTAAACCCAAATCAGTAATGTTGCCTCTATTTTTACATTAATTCTGCCCTTGAAGTCATTCAATTGCATACATTTTGCTCTTTGACTAATGTTGACCGTCGAAGTGATGATGTGGCAATTAACGATGATGACGTGATGGTCCACTATGCTGACGTGACAGCCCATGATGTTGACGTGGTAATACATGTGTAATGATAATGTGGCAGAAGGGGCTGAATTAGTTTTTTAACCGACTTCGAGAGTATAATTAATTTTTTTGTCGAGTTCAAGGGCATAATTGATTTTAATCGAAAGTTCGATAACTTATTTAATCTTTAAGCTAAAAAATTATTAAAATATTTAAATATTAATAAAATATTGAAAATAAAAATACTATAACGAGTTTAAAAAATTAAGTGAAAAACATAAGATTAAAAATATGAAAAGTTATAAATATAAAAAAAAATCAAAATTTCAAAATATTTATAAAAACTATTGAAAAAGTATTTGACTGTTTCTGATTATGTTAAGCCAACTAATATTCCTTGAACATATTTTTAATGGAATCATTCTTCCATTAGAGTAGTAATAAAATTAAATTTATCTTTCATTTTTCTACATCAAATATTAATGAACATCGGTTTGATGTAGAAAAACGAAAGAAAATTTAATGAAGTTGCTTAATTTCTTAATACTTTATAAATATTTTTTTAACTTTTTATATTTATATCTTATCGTTTTATAATTTCTAATGCATTTTAGTTTTTATATTAGTTTTTTTTCAATAATTTTTTGAATATCTTATTTATTTTTATTAATTTTATGGATTTTTTTAAAAAAATTGAAGAATATATATTTTTTGTGTGAGTTTTCACTTTGCTTATTTTTAAAATTACCATGGACCCAAAGGATATTTACACCAACTTGTTAATCGATTTTTTATATATTATATTTGTGTTCAACTCAAAAAGCTAAATTATATATTCAATTTCATTCAAGAACCATGGTCGTTTGATTTTAGAAAATATTTTTTATTTTTGTTTTATGTTTTCATTTTCAGAAAATATTTTTTATTTTTAGTTTTTTAAAAATTAGAAAACGCGTTTGGTTAATAGAGATAGAAAGTTATTTTAAAAATGAAAATAGTGAAAATGTGTTTGATATATAATTTTTCAAAATAATTATGAAAAAACAATTATTAAAGAATTGAAATAAAATATAGTTAGAAAATATTTTTATAATAATAATAAATAAAATATGAGTAAATAAATCAAAGTTTTAAAAAAATGATATTAGAAGGGTTCGGTTAAAATTAAAAAAACCTTGTTTTCATATTTTCTATTTATCTAAAACATTTTTGTTGAAAACATATTTTTTATGTTTTCAAAATTTCACTTATTTTTGTTTTTATTTTCTAAAAATTATTTTCTATTTTTACAACCAAACATATTTTCTTCACCGTTTTCTATTTTTCAAGAAAATGAAAATGAAAACAGACTTCATTATCTAGAACCAAACGCACGCTAAATAAACTGATTAAATTAATTTGAATTTTAAACAAATTGTTTATCTATTTTTAATATTTTAAAATTTTAATATATTTTTTTAAATTCTCATTTTTAACTTAAATATTAAATAAGTTATTGAACTTTCAATTAAAATTAATTATGCCCCTAAACTCAATAAAAAAATCACTTATAACCTCGAAATCAGCTAAAAAAATCAATTCAGCACCTCTACCACATCATCATCACAAGTGTACTACTACTACCACATCATCATCTTAGGCTGTCATGTTAGTACCGTTAACTGTTACGTTAGCATTTTAATAATCAACCTTAGTGAAAAAGCAAAATTAATACAATTGAATGACTTTGAGGGCAAAATTATTGGCAGGAAAAGTAAAAACAACTTTGATGATTTAAGTTTGCTATAGAAACAAATTTGACCATTTAGCCAATTATTTAATACACATGTTGCCAGTTCAACATATCTTGAAACTATTCAAACCTTTCTCAAGTGTATAGATTTAATTTAGAATTTTAAGATTTAATTAATAGAATTTAAGTTTAGATTTTAAGGTTAAATATTTAAATTTTAACTTTTTTTAAAAAATAAATATATATTTTTATAATTTTTGTGTTATAATAATAATAATAATTAACTCCGTCCTCTCAACAATCCAAAAAAAAAGTCGGGATAAGATAAGACGAGAAAAAAAGGAAAAGGAAAAAGACCCAATCCTACATTTCGTCTCGTGTTTGTACATACGCATTCATTTGATATATAAGTTTGTGTACATATTAATTTATATAAAACTTTTAATTATAAAGTTTAGGTATTTATATTAAGTTTTAGGCAGAGCCAGCCTTGAAGCAGGTCGAACCGGTCGACCACCCAGGACCTCATTTTTCCCTAATTTTTACTACCTTAAAATTATAATAGAAATGAGTCTCAAAATTTAATTATAATATTAGAGAGGCTTTCATTTTGAGCCATAAATAACAAGTAAACAAAATAATAATTTAGTTATAATATTAAACAGAGACCCTTTTTTCAATACTTGTTAGTGTTATGAGTCCATTTTTTTCAATACTTGTTATTTGAGGCTCAATTTTCTCTCAATATTTGTTATTATGGGCTTACTCTTAATTTTTTTTTTCAATATTTGTTATTTGAGACCCAATTTTTATTGATATTTATTATTATGGACATAGTCTTCAAATTCATTTTTTTCAATACTTGTTATTTAGAATCCAATTTTTCAATACTTGTTACTAAATGCTCAATTTTCTCAATATTTTGTTATTATGAGTTACTCTTAAAATTCATTTTCTTCGATATTTATTATTAAAGGACCAATTTTTTTCAATACATGTTATTTGATGTCTAATTTTTCTTGATATTTTTTTCTTAGGGGCATACTCTTAAATTTTTTTATTTTCAATACTTGTTGTTTAGACTCTAATTTTGTCAATACTTGTTATTTGGGGTCTGATTTTTCTATGTTTGTTATTATAGTTTCATTTTCCCCAACATTTGTTATTAGAGCCATAACTCTTAAAATTAAAAATTTTCAATATTTTTTAGTGCATACTTTTAAAATTCATTTTAAAATATTTTTTATTAGGGGCTACTATTAAAATTTAATTTTTTTTCAAAACTTATTGTCAGTGGCTTAATTTTCCAGTTCGCCGAGGGCCTTCTAAATCTCAGGACCGACTCTAGGTTTACGGCTTAGGTTGTGTGGTATTGAATTTAGGGTTTAAGTTTTACTCCCTCCGTCCCATTAATTTTGTCCCTTATTGACTTTTTAAAAGTCAACATTTTTAAACTTTGACCATGATTATTTTAAATATTTTAAACAATTACATTTTATAAAATATATATTTTAAAACTACTTGATTGAAAGTTTGTAAAATATATTTTTTTATATTTTTTTCAATAATAAATTTTATATAATAATAGGTCAAAGTTCAAAAAATTTGACCTAAAAAAAGTCAATAATGGACAAAATAAATAGGACGAAGGGAGTAAATTTTATAATTTAAATATAAAGGGTTGTATAATTTTTTTTACACAACTTGTTTATCAAAAATATAACTCTTAACACAAACCTTTTTTTCTTTTAATGGTCGTAACGTTGAGGGATTTTCGTATCCTCCGTCTGTATTTAATGTTGTGTTTTGAAGTGTTTTTGTTTGGTTAATTTCAAAATTTTATTTGCTATACGTATAAAGAGAAGGAAAATTCTACAACGAGCGACGAACATTGATGAATACCACTAACGATGAACACTATTAATTTTTTTTTGAATTTTAAAAATCTAAAGGACTAAAATTATAATTAAAATTATCTCTTAAAAACAAAAATCAAATTTAATAATTACTTTATAATATTTTTAATAGGTTAAAATCAAATATACCAAATTCTCCTAAACCCTAACAAATCAATCTCTTAAAAATATAGAAATCAATTTATAATTTTTTAATAGATTAGAATCAAATAATGAGAATTGAGTATATTTTTTTGATCGAAAATGTATGATTTTATTGCCGGAAAATCATACAAAATGCATGTACACGCGCCTCATTAAAAACCTCCCTACATCCTAAATGGAGGAAAAGAGTACGACGTGTATATGCGAGCGTAAACGAAAACAACACTAACATGTAAAAGTACCCGAAACAAAACAAAGACCTTCCCCCAATCACTTTCGCACTGCCACACCCCACACCCTGAACGTCACAAGGCATACTGCTACACACCCCCAAGACTGCCCCCAGCTCCTAAGCACGCCACCCCACTCCTATATCGCCCAGCCCTTCCACGCACCCTCTCCTAAGCCGCGACCTCCCCCCGACTTTCCTACAAACTTCTACCCCCAACTCGCAACCAACTCCCTTGATCCACACCCCCTTTAGCCAACATATCGGCCACACCATTTCCCTCGCGTAAGACATGTGCAAAACATATATTCGACATTATCCTACAAGCATCATCAATCGCGCGAAACCAAGACCACATTTTCCATGGCCTCTCTTCCCGCTGCTCTACCCATGCCAATGCTACTTTCGAATCTGATTCTATAATTATCAACAGAGCGTTAGGCTTTAATTCAAACAAAAAATCAATCGCTGCCATTATTGCGCAAACCTCAGCCATATTGGAATCCATCACGCCTAAAGGCCCTGCAAACATTGCCAAAATCACCCCATGTTCATCCTGCAACACCCCTCCGCAACCCGCAGCACCAGGCTTACCCCTCGCAGCCCCATCTACGTTGAATTTCAACGTTCCCCTTGCCGGTGGTATCCATGACACAACAGGCCGCTGCACTCTCCTAACCGTCGAAGGAACACACTCCCACGGCTCCTGCCACCATACCGCCTCATCCAAGACAATTCCTGAGAATTGAGTATATTTGATTCTAATCTATTAAAAAATTATAAATTGATTTCTATTTTTTAAGAGATTGATTTTGTTAGGGTTTAGGAGAATTGGGTATATTTGATTCTAACCTATTAAAAATATTATAAAGTAATTATTAAATTTGATTTTTGTTTTTAAAGAGATAATTTTAATTATAATTTTAGTCCTTTAGATTTTTAAAATTCAAAAAAAAATTAATAGTGTTCATCGGTGTTCATCGTTAGTGGTGTTCATCAATATTCGTCGCACGTGGTAGACTCATCCTAGAGAGAATCAAAGATAAAGAAAAGATTAGATTAGATTAGATTAGATTAGAGTATTGTATTGTTTTTAGGGAAAACTACACTAGTGACCACCGAAGATATTGAGGATACCTATTTGAACCACCGAACTAAAAAAACGTCAATCACACCACCGAACTTATAAAATCAACCTATTTTGACCACCACCGTTAAAAACCTAACGGTGGAGTGACGGAACTGCCATGTGGCAGTTGATGGGTATATTTAAAAATTACACATTTGGTCCATGTTATTTACACATTCTTTCAATTTAGTCCTAATTTTCAATTAATAAAATAATAAATTATTTAATTAAGTGGTGACACGTGTCAAGACCTTATTGGAGGATTTTAATTATTTATATTTAATTTTATTAATTTGTTTTCCCCCTCCAATCAGGTGGTGACACGTGTCACCACCAATTTAGAGGAAAAAAATAATATTTCACTCACATGCGTGCTGGGGGACTCAAACCTAGGTCTCCCAGGTGTAAATGCAACAGCTCTGCCGCTACACCAAGCACATCTTTGTGCTATTATTTTCCACATATAATATATATCTCTTATTAGTTTCTACATTTATAAGCCAAAAGCTCAAACCCTAAACACTAATTTCACATATATAAATCCTAAACCCTAAACTCTAACCCTAAATATTTCAAATTAAACCTCAAACCCTAAAATTTTTAAATTAATTCCACGCTAAATATTTTAAATTAAACCCTAAACTCAAACCCTAAAAATCACGTGTCACCACCTGATTGGAGGGGGAAAACAAATTAATAAAATTAAATATAAATAATTAAAATCCTCCAATAAGGTCTTGACACGTGTCACCACTTAATTAAATAATTTATTATTTTATTAATTGAAAATTAGGACTAAATTAAAAGAATGTGTAAATAACAGAGACCAAATGTGTAATTTTTAAATATACCCATCAACTGCCACGTGGTAGTTCCGTCACTCCACCGTTAATTTTTTAACGGTGGTGGTCAAAATAGGTTGATTTAATAAGTTTGGTGGTGTGATTGACGTTTTTTTAGTTCGTCGCAGGTGGTTCATTTGATCTTACAAAGAGTCGTGAAGGATTCACTCGAATAAACATAGAGTTATCGGCATGAGATGTGAACATTTGTACACAACAGAGTTAGAATGAAAGAAATAGTACCACTATCTTTTTAGAAATCCAAAAAATAAATTCGGAAGCTAACTGAAAATACAATATCAATCGTATTAGAAAATTTAAACGTATCATAATTTTTTTGCTTTTTTTAGTGCGCCTATTTATATCTTCACATTAAAAATTTAGATTTAAGGTTTAAGATTAGAATTTAGAAATTTTAGGTAGAGTATATTTTTTAGTGTTTAATGTTTATAATTTAGAATTTAAAATTAAAATTTAGAATTTAATTTTCTATTATTGAGACATAAAAATAGACACAAAAAATGATAGATAATTTTTATCCCATTCATTTGCCAGTTATGAATTAATTAAAATCCCTTTTTTTCTTTTAATAAAACATAGTAACGTTGATGGATTTTCCTATCCTTCGACCAGGTTGATGTTGTGTTTTGGGAATGTTTTTGTTTGGTTTATTTTGAAATTTTATGAATTATATTTTTAATAGGGTCTTTATTTATGGGTGGTTCACTCGATCTTATGAAGAGTTGTAAAGGGTTCACTCGAATAAACATAAAATTAGAAGCATGAAATGTGGACATTTGTACGTAGGGGAGTTCGACCCCATGACCTTAAACTTATAGACTATTAAATGAAGAAAATTGTATCACTATCTTTTTAGGAACCCGGAAAATAAATTCAGAAACCAACCGAAAATACGATATCAAGCATATTAAGAAATATTAATTTTTATAAATAATAGGGCTTAACTATAAAATAAGTGTTCAAACTATGTTTTTTTTTGTAATATGTGTCTAAAGTATTTTGTGGTTGAAATAGGTGCATAAAGTTTTATTTTTGGCTGAAATATGTACCTAAATTTTCATTTTTAGTTGAAATATGTGCCAAAATAGGTGTCTCAGATTACTTTAAAACAAGCAAAAAATGAAACTTTAAGTACCTATTTTAGCAACAACAAAAAACACTTTAAACACCTATTACAAAAAAAAGACAGTTTGGACACTTATTTTGTAGTTAATTCAAATAATAACATGATGAATTTATTTAAATATGCTTAACAACTCTATTTTAAATTCAAAGGAAAAATAAGTTTAAGTTTGAATACAAAATTGGAGCAGCCCAAAAAAAAGAAATATGGTTTCAATCAAACTTTCATAATGTTGATTGTGATAGATATTGGCTTCTTCACTTTGCATTAGTGGTCCTTCAATTGAACTTGGACAATAAGTTGCTGGCTCCTATGTATGACAAATTATTGGACAATAAGTTGCTGGCTCTTATGTATGACAAATAAATGGCAATTATGCCACCATATGCTGCCTCAAACTTATTCTTCACTCAAAATAATCGTTCTAAGAATTTTCAAATTAAATGACAAGTTTCGAATCACTTATTTTTACTCGTTGGATGTTCGATTTCATAAAGATTGTATAAACTAAGATAAAATTTAAATCATCTTAAATTTTTTTTAATGTTGTATCTTAAAAGTGAATTTTGTAGGGCCAAAGGAAATTTGCAAATGTACAATTGGGGGAAGCCAATACTTCAAATGAGAGGGCCAATTGAAGATAAATAGACCATTGAGGATGTTTGGGATGACCCACTTCTTCCCACCATTTTAATCATTACTCTTACTTTATTAATTTTATGACTCGGAGTAAATTAAATTAGAAAGATTATCCCATAATAATTTATCGCAATATTTAATTCAGATCAATCAATCAATAAATTAAATACGGATGATTATAAAAAAATCACGAGTAAAGAATAAGAGTTTTCTTAATTAACTATCATTACATGGAAAGCAAAATCTAGGCATGAAATAAACATGGGGTCTACAATATTCAACCAAATAGAAAGCCTAACAAGGTTTGATGGGTTTGGGCCACTTATTCTCAGACCATCCACAGTCTCATCCAATTTGTATTCTGAATACCTTCAATTCTTATGCAGAGGACATTCGGGCATAAATTGCTATGATTTCCCTTTTGTAGGCTATTTCTTTCGAGTTTAAACCCTTAGAAGAAGATAGTGACAAGTATGACTATTTAATAGCGGTATAGTGCTTCATGGATCATGAGCATAATAACTTAGGGTATTATGTGTTAAAGGGTTAACATAAATTTTGTTAATTGTGATGTTGGGGTTGTGATGATTTATGATGGTTTATTTTTTTTTGGTTGGGACGGAGATTCGCAGAAAATGATATTATGGGTAAGGTTACATTTGGATCACTAAATTATTAAAAGTTATATTTGAGTCACTTAATTATGGATAATGTTATATTTGAGTCACCCAATTATTAAATGTTACATTTGAGTCACTCAATTATGGGTAAAGTTACATTTGTGTCACTTTTCTTATTTAAAAAATATATATCAAATTGTGTATTGGATTAATTAATGATTTCAAATGAAACATTCTAGTATTAACAAGGGTATACAAGTGATTTGGAAGAACAAATGACTAAATTAATATATTTTTTTAATATGAAAGGTGACCAAAATATAACATTATCCATAATTGAGTGACCCAAATATAACATTTAATAATTGGATAACTCCAAATGTAATCTTACCCATAATTATTTTGATTGAACAATGTCATATAATAATTTAATTGAATGTTAGAGATGCAAAGTCTAACGCATATACTAATTTAAGGAAAAAATATCAAATTCAAATAACATTTTGAAATAAAAAAATATAATTATTCAAGGTTAATTGTTGAATCTAAACCCTACCAAATTTTGGACAAAACTTCAAACCTTTTAACGGATAATCCACCCTTAAACAAGCAATATCAAATCTTTTGCTGTATTCCAAGTTTTCAAACATTTGAAACAAGACATTGGCAAAGTTTATTTCCTTTCTGTTCTTTTAAATTATTCTTCAACAAATTAAATATTAATATCCTAACTAAATACGAACAATCATTTCCTTACGGAAAAAATCGTCCAGCAGAAAATTAAATATAAACAAAGGAAATTATGTACCTTAACATTTACAGAAACTGGATGTCCCAAGTCCCAACCTCAATATTTGTCATTCCCAAGCCATTTCATTTTATGTACAGAGTGCTTTGCCATCCCTTCATGTTAGATTAGAATGGTAGAAAAGAATTTGAAGAAAAGCAAACCTGTATGCCTCCATTTTAGTCTGAAAAGAAGGCTTCCACTTCAGGTTGTCCTTGTTTGGTTGACACACTACTATCCGCATTAGGCAACTCCTTGAATAAACCACTGTTATCGGAATAATCGATGTCGGTCCAATCGGGATCCTCTTCAAGAGACTGTTGTTCTTGTTCATCACTCACTTCAACGCCATCCTTCCTCTCTTTACTATGTTCGTAGTCTTTACGAGTTTGATCTTGACTAGTTTCAAGACCCTTAGCCTCACATATGCAGCTATCTGGATTTTCATGAAACTCGCCCCTACCGGGTTTCATCTCTTTTGGTTCCCCCATGAAGCCGATCTGATAAGTTCGAACCTTAGAGGCAAACTCATCCCATGTCATATTGTTTCGGTCCAAGAACAGTTTATACAGTTTCTTGGCGTTTGGTCGAATTGTCGGTCTGTGCCCAAAGTATCTCCTGCAATGGACAAACGTTGGTCGAATGTGTTGACTGTCATCAATGTGATTTACATACAAAAACAGGCTAGACCCCATGTAAAGGAGTTCCATACCTTCGACCGGATAAAATTCGAGCCATGTTTCCGTTATTGTTTGTGACGAAAACATCACTTTCATCGCAGACAATATAATCCAGTGCAGCCATACGACCAGAAAAAGCTGAAAATGGTGCCAACTCCTCCTTGCTGGCTATAGTTTCTTTTGAATGGAAATTAGGGAAGAGTGCTTTCAAAGGGGCCAATGTCTCTTCACCTCCATATACTTCACCTGATGCCACATAAATGTGAACATCACTGCCAAAACCCAATGCTCTTAGCATTAGACCAATTTCCTCTGGAGTCAGCGGGCATCTTCCATGCCTTCTCACCTTTTCAGGGTTACTCTTCTGCAGTTCATACCAAAATAAACATGTTTGAATGCTTCGAAAGCTTGTGTATTCAACAATTTGCTTGGTCTTACATGTAAAGCTTTCCATCTCGTCCGGATTGCACCGAGCTCCCCCCTTTCTTTTTCTCCTCCGCCGTAATAACATCCGGAAAACGCGAGCATATCAGGTTCGAACCTATGGCAAATGATATGTACCGCCATTGTAATAGCCAAATTTCTTTCAGATACTGTAATACCTAAAGACTATGATTAACAACAGAGTGAGCTTTACCTCAAGTGCAAGGCAATAAAATGTTTGGCTTTCATCCTCATCCTTTCAATCAAGATTTTACCCATTTCAAGAATGGGATCTGTGAATCTTAGAGCATGGTAGTTCACCCTGCATCTGAGCTTTTGTAAATCAGTTTCCAACCTATTTGAAAGCCTATAATCAAACTTTGTAAGCTCAACCACCTGCAACAGGAAGAAAAAAAAACATGGTTAAAAATTAGTTTTTGAAAACATGCTTGTGTCAACCCCAAGAAAACCATCAATAGATAGATCATTACAATTAGTTTACAATATGGAAAGATGATGTCTCAAATCAACATGCAACATTAATACTTCATAACATAAAATTAAAACAAATACAATGATACACAAAAGCTTTTTGTTTTGTTTTGTTTTTAGCCAAAATATATTGCTTACATGTCTCTTATTTAGAACAGGTAGAACGCGAGTCTGGTAGCATTCTGAATTGCACTTCCTCGGAACACGCATGCTACGAGGAACCCAAGCTTTAGCTACATTCCGTGGTAATTCTTCGATGATTTCAACATCTCGAGAGAGAGATGAAATGAACAAGCCGACGTTGAATATTTCAGCAAAATCACTGCATCAAATACCCTCATCACATATAAATGTATGTAAACACTAAACAACATAAAGTATAAACTGTCCCCTGCATTTTGGATTAAAAATGAATATAAAAGTAGACCTGGTATCTTTCCAGTAAGAATGCTGATCCAGCTTGGGTATGACCAGAGTTGCATTCAAAATATATGCTACAACAACAGCGTCTACTATCTGTTGCCATAAAAAAGCCACAATAACATTATCAGAACCGAAAACATACTTTTAGACATTTATGTTTTGCCGCCAACCCCAACTCTGACTCCGTCTATGGAGATAAGGTCCCGAAACATAGATAACCATTAACACCAGAAAAATCTAACATTAGCTCTGAATTCAAATAAAAAAAATATGCAGCGCAGAAGCTGCTCTGTAAAATGTTTGTTTCAGAAAACTTACTCCTGTTCTCTGTTGATTTAACCCGCCACTAGTAGCGATCATCAAGTATCTGTTGGGATGTGTTTTCATATTAGCAGCTGAAACATAGACAACGTAGCTAACCATCAGATTGGTAGCGTAAGTCAGAAAAAAAGCTATATACAAAAAAAGTATGATTGAACTGTAAAATATGGATTCAAATTTGGAATACTTTACATTGAAAGCTCTTAGAGGAGTTACTGCATCCGTAGTAGAACTTTGATTGATTCGAACTCCATAAATGACGACCTAAATTTCCTCCAGATGCCTTAACAACAGAAAATCAATTAATCAGAACTGGCTTTTAAGATCCAAACAAGATTTGCCATTAAGAAGAAGAAGAAGAAGAACTCGTACCGGAACTTGAAACACCTTATCAAAATTAGACTCCACAGCCTGTGTTTTCCTCACCGCCTAAATAAAAGACAAAAACGAATCAAAATATGAGAATATACTCATTTACTCCATATCTTTTTCCAAACTTCGAGAAAACAAACACATGGAAAACAACAGTAACAGAAACAGAAAACTAGAAATGTATGTAACGCACGGAGAAGTGGTGAGGAAGGAAGTGATCGGTGGCCGTGGGAGGAGGCGTGAGAACGGAGAAGGCGAAGAGTAAGAGGAGTAGACAACCGGAGACGGCGGAGACGAAGGAGAAGACACGGTGGCGGCGCTTGCGGCATAGAATGACGTTAAGTCCGATGAACAAGTCATTTGAACCTTGAAGAAGGACGTTGTTACGTTCCCTCTTCTTTTTCTTCATTTCCACGGAAAATATAAGCTGCTTCAGATTCTTCAGCATCAGCACTTTTTCAACTATAACTTTCCTTTATATAAATCATTTCCTGGGAATTTCAGAGTTCAGATTCCCCAAAAGAAATCAAAGGAAAAAAGTTTTATTTTCAGTTTGTTCATTTAAAATGTTAACAGAGTTATCTAAATATTTGAATCATTGATATTATCTCTATGTTTAAACAATTGAATTTAAAATCATTCGTATATAAACATTTGAATTAATGATAAATGCAGATATTTTTATATTCAAACATTTGGATTCAGGAAATTATTTGATTTTAGATATTTATAAATAAATTTGACGTTGGAACCTACCATTTCTTAAATATTACTCCCTCCGTCCCATTAATTTTGTCTCTTATTGACTTTTTAAAAGTCAAAATTTTTAAACTTTGACCATGATTATTTTAAATATTTTAAACAATTAAATTTTATAAAATATATATTTTAAAACTATTTGATTGAAAGTTTATAAAATATATTTTTTTATATTTTTTTCAATAATAAATTTTATATAAAAATAGGTCAAAGTTTAAAAAAATTGACCCCCAAAAAGTTAACAAGGGACAAAATTAATGGGACGGAGGGAGTATGATAATAACAATATATTTTAATTTGAAATCTGATAATTTTATTACACGAGGATATTCGAAATTATAATGAAAATTCACAACTTAGTAAACAAAACACCTAAAGGCTAAATTCAGACATATCCTAGTAAACAAAACTAGCGTCTCGAGATCACAAGAGTACCAAGAAAAAGGTAAGAACCTAACCCAAAGACTCGAAACAAAATAAGAATACAAACATCACCAAAATCGACGATTATAGGTAAAACCATCAACAAACAAACATAAAAATGCATATTAGAATGAAGGTACGTTGACAATAAGGTCATTACAACAACTCAATCGCGAATAAGGAACGGTAGATGTAATCGCGTATCCAAATCCAGCTCGAGGGTCCGAGATAGGGAGCTCATGAGCATAATGAAAGGAGCGCCATCTTGATTAGTCGTGGCTCGTCAAATTCAACCCTAATAGAAAATCAAAACAAAAAAAGCGTTGTCAAAAGGACGAAAAAGAAACGTACCAAAAGCAACAGTAAAATCGTGCCACAAAAGCAGAATAATTTATTAAAAATTACAAATAAAACAAATGAAACGATAGATCTCAACGGTCAGCGACCAGTATTAAAATCGGTACCGCCGCCAACGTTTAAAGAAAAGAAAAGGCAAAAGTCGCAGAAGAAAAAGATATATGTTTTGCGAAGCAGCCTCTAAAATTAATAATAACAATATTAATTGAATTAATGTTTGATCGATAAATTATTTTTTAAAATTTAATAAAAGGTTAAATAAGTTTTTATAATATTGTTTTACAGATCTTGTGTGGACCCTGAAAAATGTAGCGTAGGAGTGTCTGCGCATAAAGGGATGCTTGCAAATCTTTGTTGCTCTCGGTTTCCAATTCCACGTGTCTCTGACAGTTTCTGTTTCTTTAATCTGACGCCAATGCCATCGTGTGGCGCGTGCATATATTTCATTACTGAAAGCGAAGCCACGTCAGCTTCCCCGCAGATTGATTGACGACTATTGCAGACATGTGCTTTTACGCGCGTGGTCTGTAAACATAAACGTCTTATTTCGTTATTTTTAAATATCAATTAATTTTATTTTATTTTACAAAGATTACTCTACTTCTAGCTAGAGGGTGGAGGGGAGACTTTAGGGAAAGAAAATATTTTTCATGGCTCTTGAACCCAGAACCTAAGGGGAAGGGAAAGAGAGAAGGTGAAAAGTTCTGACTAACCGACCATCAACGCTGGTTCATTGTCAATTAATTTTTTTAAATCTTTTATATTCAATTAAATATGTATAAAATTTTATCAATTCATCAATTTGATTAATGTTTACGATTAAATCTTAATTAATTCTATGTGTCTTGTCGTGAAACTATCACTTGAATGTTTTTTTAAAATATTTTAAAATCTAGAAAGCTTCTAGAAATTATTAATTTTCAAATATATATTTGAATGTCGCGTAATGAAAATGCATTGTTTCATGTTACAATAATATATGAAGGAAAAAATTTGTTAAAACTTAATGGTCAAACTGATCAAATGGCTCAATTGATTCAACCTGTCGGTACGAAGACTTAATTGATTTAATTTATCGAGTATGAAAATTTAATTGAATGTAAAAAAATCACTTAATTAATTTAGTTATTCAAATAATTATATTAAAAAGTGTTTTATGTACTTCATATAAGAGAATATTTGATAAAATGTTAAAATATATTTGTAAAATCTATTGAATCAGATAATAGCAATGCCAACAACGGTTTGTTTTAACTTCATTTTCATGTTAATATTGTAATAGTTATGATGGTCAAGCACCTAAGGAGTTGGTTAGAATATTGGGTAGTTGAACTTTGATTTAAAGATGATTTAGATGAGAAATTGTCAAAAGGTTTATACATCTTTTTATAATTAACTTTTGTAATAGTCTTTGAAAATGAAAGATAGGCAGGTGATTAATTAAGAAAATGCGTATACAGAATAGGAAATTTATAGTTATAATTAGATTTAATTGCACCACACGTCCTAAAATTATGATCCTCGTTTTAAATTAGTCTCTAAATTTTTGAACATTTTAATTTCTTCCTGAAACTATTAACCTAATTCTAAACTCCCCCAACTTTTGAAGGTTCAATTTCATTCACAAACTATGACTATCATTTTAAATTAGTCCATAAACTTTTAAACATTCTAATTTCATTCCAAGATTATTAGCACATGCTAATCATATCTTTTTTTAATAATAGTCACTGAATTTTTATTAAAACTATAGAAGATAACGCAATTACAACGCATCTAGGAAGAAGAAGAATATGTCTAATTTACCAAAAACTCTTACAACCCCAAACAAAAAAAGTGAACATTTTTATAGAGATAAACATGCCATCAAAATTCAGAAGCTTTCTTAAATCTCCTTGTCTCTATCCAATCGAGACGCATAACAGGTAAAAAAGGAGTGGTGAACGACCCAAACTATCAGACAGAAAGTTTCGCTACCGGAATTGATTACATCGGCAACCAACCATCAATCGAGTGGAGATCCATCTTTGCATGACCACTGACAGAACCATAATTAGATATTAGCGTCGTGAAGATCTCTGTGCGAGTACCAACCAGTCACCAAGGTATGCTGAAGTCATACAACAAGGACATATCAAACAAACCACAAAACAAAGAAAAAACTGTCACACAGATAAAGAAAAACACGTACCACAAAGGAAGAGATTCTTATTAATAAACTTAAGGATAATTTGATGAACGTTCAAAAGATTAATGATCAATTTAAAATGGAGGTCATAGTTTGAGAATAAAATTGTAACATTCAAAAGTTTGAGGACTAATTTAGAATAAAAATCATATTTTGGGGATGTGATTAAAACATTAGAAAACTTAAGAATCAATTTAAAACGAAGTTCATATTTTGAAAACATGGGGCACAATTAACACCTATATTAACTTCAATTTTCTTACCGTGTAGGTAATTCAAGTAATTATCTTTTGACTAAAGGCATGTTAGGCATCATCGTGCAATTTTATGAAATTTTATTTTCATGGACATGTTTAACTGGCGGGATGTAATTATATTTTAATTTATCATGCCATATTTGACAATATAAATTAAAGCTACGAATTATACAAGTTTAGATCGCAAAATAATGTTAATTATTAAATTGAAAAGTGTAATTATATGTGTAATTATTGTTTTTAATAAGAAAACTATATATTAACCAACTAATAAAAAACTTTGAAATATGTTAACATAAATGTAATTATTAATATTTATAGCTTGAGTGCCTGCAGCTTTTGTAAAGGATTAATTTCGTACTAAAATTAATGGCATTTTCAACCTAGTGGGGGTTATTATATATTTAAATTCCACGAGGAACTACTTTGATAACGAGATGCTAAATATGTTTCTATCTTTTTGATAATGACCAATTGATGATTTGGATTGCAATTTAGCCAAAACTTGATTGACCCATAATTGTGTGGTGGTTACTTGATTGTGACATAGCTTTTGAGCAGATATTTATATTAAAGAAGGATTAAAAAAGCGTGACTTCTAATTGATAACTCAATTGGTAATGAATAAAAAAATATTTTAGTTTAAATTCAGACATGCTATAATTTTCAATTTAATTTTGCATAATATGATTAATTTTTATTATAATTATTTCTATGTCAGCTGAGATATAAAAAGATACACTAAAAAAATTAAAATAATTTTTCTATCGTTCATATTCATGTATTCTTATGTTTGTTTTTGAAAATCATTATTTCTCTACAATTTTTTTGTAAATATTGTCAAGATCTATTCATAAATATATTTAACCCTTTAACAATACAGAATGAAACTATTTGTTGGGTTCAGTCCCTTCTTTGTAAGTCAAATATATTGTAATATTTAATTTCGGCTATAATTATAGGAAGCGTAATGTATTAGTTATGATTCTGTTTATAACTAATATTCCCTCAAGGCTTTGTCATATGAAGGCTATCTTTCTTGGGCCAAGAATAATATTGGGCTTCGTTTTTTATATAATTCATTAATAACATAAGATGATGTTCTAAAGGCTTTAGGGTGTTTGAAACCCTTGATTTTTTTTTAAATAATTAAGTCTCTATTTTTTTTACTTATTAATCCTTCAAACTAATAAATTGAATTAATTAAATTAATTGATCAATTTTAACCATTAATTTTTAAAAAAAAATTTCTTGAGATATGACTGTCACGTGACGCACAACAATTCTGTCATGGGGAATTTACAGATTTCTTAGATAACTATTTTTTTATAAGTTTTATAAGTTTTTTATAAAATTTTTAGAACTTTTAAAGATTTTTTCAAAAAATATTTTTTTTGAAATGCTAAGTGACAAAACTGTAACACGACATGTTGTATCAATTGATCTAAAAGAACATTTAAATTTAACAGTCGTCGTTGGTCAAATAGGTGAATTGATGAAATTTTGGAGTAAAAACTTAATTGGGTGAAAAATATAGGAAACCCGAACAAATCTATATGAGTGAAATCATTACCCCTCTTGCTATTAGGGGTAGACAAAATCGACTCAACTCGAAAAAACTTTAAATAAAGTTTGAGTTATAAAATAGAAATTCGAATAACTTGAAATTTTTAATAATTAGTTGAGCAATTTTCAAGTTCGAGTCGAGTATGTCAATTTTGCATGATATATTATATATATTACATGTGAAAATATGAAGAAATATATGTATATCGTATATAGATATAGAAAGCCGTTTAAATTAGAATCAATATGTAGTATACCTTATAAATAATTACAATTAAATTTGTATAGAAACTCGAAAACTCAACTCGATTTGGCTCGACTCAAATTTTATAAAATCGACTAAATTTAAAAAAAATAAAATAAAATTTGAATTGTAAAATAAGACTTAAAAAATCAAATAACTCACAATTTTTTTTACTCAACGTCCAATTCTACTGGCTCTGATATTGCATCTATAAACCTGTGAGGTCGACATCGGCTACAAATTCCCAACCACCAATTAAATTTTGTGGCCCAACTGTTAACATTTTGAAGGAGTCCAAGTGCTTTGGATTTACCTTATCATTTAAGAAATTCATTTAAAATCCATTGACCCAAAGCTGCCAAGTAAATACATAATACGAATAAAAATTTTTTATCTCTTTTCGGTGCCTCTATTTATAGCCTCACACTAAAAAATAGATTTAAAATTTAAAATTAGGATCTATGATTAGAGTTTAAAAAAATTGAGATATATTACATTTTTTAAGGTATAGGATATAGAGTTTAAAATTTAAAATTTAAAATTAAACCTTAAAATTTAATTTTTTTAATATATTTTTCTGTTAGAACATAAAAAAGGCACACCGAAAAGTAACATAAATTTTTTATCCTACATAATACTGTTATGTTTTTACAAATATCAGAAAAACTAAACGAACAACAATCTAACACTTGACTATAGGCACCAAAGTGCTTTGTTAGCATAAATAATTGGGGTAAACTATCCCAAATTCACTAAACTATTGGTTTGGTTTTATCTTGACCACTTAAATTAAAATTTTGTCAATTAAGTCATTAAATTATTAAATTGGTTTCAATCAAATCACTTATTTGTTAACGAAATTGCTGACTTGATAGTTAAATAAATGTATGTAATAATATATTTAATCCTCAATACTTACACAATTATCAATTTTATCTAATGTTAATTAGAAATAATTATATACAATTAAAAATATTTTTATATCCATGTGTAGAAGTATATTTAAATACAAATATAAGATTTTAAAATTATTATTTAGGTTAAAAAATAATTTTATTAGTGTATATATATGAAATATAAAAAATAAAACGTGGAAAAGAAAAATATTGAATTTAGTTTAAAATTATAAAAATATTGTATCAAATACAAATTAACCTAAAAATATATTATTTTCAACCATGATATAAATATTTTTATAAATAAATAATGTTGTGCTTATACTCTATTTTATTTTTAAGGTTCAATTACCTTTTTTGTTTCAATAGAATTTAATATCGTTTTAAAATTAATAAAATATATTTTAATTTGTATAAAATAGTTCTAACATAGTAACATTTTCAACAATTAGTTGGTCTATACCCATGTTTGAGATTGAGATTTTACTTATGCATTGATATTGGTCCTTTGAAACTTCAAATTATTGTTTATGGATGAAGAAAAAGTAAGCCCCAAGTTGCTAATATAAAATTGTAATGAACGCGTTGACTGGAAATGCCATGAATATTAAGTACAACAATGGCGGCTAGTTACATCCTCTTCCGGAATCCATAAAATATCACTTATAATCTGCACGATAACGAAATTTCTTTTTCAAAATAACACTATAATTCAACAAGATAGAATTCAACTCATTCACATTTCGTTTGTTTCCAAGAATCAAGAAAAATCTCCTCACTCAACCCAATTTCCCCTCTTCTTCTTCTCTGAACATCCGGTTCTTGAATCTGTATGCGAAAAACGAACCATGGGTTTCTCTAAGCTGTTCATTACAATTTCTGGGTTGCTCTTAGCTCTCACCATGGACCACTCCATAGCTCAAACCTTCACATGCAGCTCCCCAAGTTCATGCCGTGCCCTTGTCGGCTACACCACCGTCAACAACACCAACCTCGGCGCCATTCAAACGCTTTTCAACGCCAGCTTCTCCAGCCTCCTCGGAGCCAACGGCTTGCCTCCCTCCACTCCGCGCAGCTCCGCCGTACCCGCACAACGAGTCATCAGGGTCCCCATCGATTGTGTTTGTTACAACGGGACCGGAACTTCCAACGGCGGCCCGACCTACACGGTTCAACCGGGCGACGGGCTTTTCCACATTGCGGCCGAGGTTTTCTCGAGGTTGGTTGTGTTCCAGGAAATCGCAACCTTCAACAATATTTCGGATCCGAATTTGATAGAGGTCGGGCAGGTTCTGCAAATCCCGTTGCCCTGTAGTTGCGACGCCGTCGACGGGCAGGGAGTGGTGCATTACGCTCACGTGGTGAGACCCAACAGTACTTTGCCGGAGATCGCTCAGGAGTTCGGGACCGATGAGCAGACTTTGGCTCGGATAAATGGGATCACCGCCCAGAACCAGTTACTAGCTGAGCAACCCATTGATGTTCCTCTCAGAGGTATGTTAATTTGGTTTTTACCCGCAGTTTTCCAGGAAATTTTTATGGATTAACATTCAATAACCGACAGCGTGAACAGCACACACTCTTGTCAAAATCAATATGACCCACCATTGTTTTCTCTTCCGTCGGTGGTGTCCAGTTGTAAATGTTTGATTTCGTGGTGTGGTCTGGTCTCTATATGGATGGAAATCTTTTACCTCTTTTCTAGGTTTATATTTATGCCCTACACTCAAAATTAAGTTTAAAGTTTTAGATTAGGGATTATGGTAAGGGTTTAGAGATTTTAGGTCAGGATGTAAGGTTTAAGATTTATAATTTAGAGTTAGAACTTGAATTTAATTTTATTATATTTTTTAATGTTGGAGCATAAGTAAGGACACCGAAAACTCACTAAGAATTTTTATCCTCTATATATATATATATATGAAAGTTAGCTAGAAAGCTAGTTGAAAATATTGCATTTTTATATTCTGGTTCCTTTCCTCGGTTGCAGCCATGGAGTTGTCTGTTTGTATTATTAGAGAGCTAGGAAAGTGATTGCTCCACATTATGCTAACAAATTATTTGTTTTATCCATTCCCACCCAAAGAATCCTATGTTTTAATTTCCGCTATTATTCCCCTCTGATGAAATTCCTCTACCCTTTTCGGTGCCCTTACATATGCCCCCACGCTTAAAATTAATTTTAGGGTTTAGGATTTAGGGTTTTAGGTTAAGGATTGTGGTTAGGGTTTAGGAAATTTAGGGTAGGGTATATTTTTTAGGGTATAGAGTGTAGGGTTTAGGATTTAGAATTTAGGGTTAGAGCTTAGATTTTAATTTTATAGTGTTTTTTAGTGTTGAGACATATGTAAGGGCACCGAAAAGGGCAGACGAATTTTTTCATTCCCCTTACTCTATTCTTGAAAAGAATTATATTATAGGGTCCGTCTTGTCATCACGATTATGGTTTATTGATTTTATTATTATTTTTTTTGTGTCATCTCTTTAGTAAATCTCCACACGGTAAAAAAATATTTTTTAAAATTTAATTTAAAGTAAATATAAGTAAAAATTTATTTAATAAAAAAATGACAAGGAAAAATTAATAAAACAATTATTTTTATTAATTGAGACCATGTATGACGTGGCGAGACACATGATATAATTTCTATTGTTCTTGGTTTCTTCTCTTGTCCCAGTCCTTTAAAGGATTAGATTATTTCAGGTTTGAGTTATTCGAATTTGGATTATTCGAGTTTGAGGTTCAAGTTCTTTTTCTAGTGGAATCATTTCAAGTTTTACTCGTAAAATTATTAGGTTTAAATAAGAGTAAATATGCAACCAATTGGTCTAGCAGAATGAGATACTAGGTTCCTTAATAAGTTAAAGGTTCGAATTCTGACGTTGTGAAGGGAGAAAACTGGGTTAGAAGAATCACCCTATATTAGGCCTTTGCAAAATCCGATCCGGATTAATCAAATACCATTGATTAAATAAAAAAAATAGAGCAAATATACAATTTGCGCATGGGTTTGGCTTCATTGCTCAATTTGGTACTAAGCTTTATCTTTTGTGGTCCAATTAAATAAATGGCTTTGATCTCAAGGTTCCACTTGATATCTAAACTTTTTTGTGTCTACTTAGTGTATGAACTTATTTTTTTGGTTTAAATCGTTACTTGAACTTAATTTCTTAGTTCAAATTTGTTTAAGTAAATTATTTATTGTAAGAACAATTTTGGACTCAAAAAAATTTATGTACCAAATTAAATTTTAATGACAAGTTCAGGTACTTAATTGGACAAAAAAAATTCAAGTACCAAATTGAATTTTTGAAGTTAAGTTCAGGTACATAATGTAGATTTATCTAAGGATTGACATGTGTAGTTGTAGTTGTAGTTGTAGTTGTGTTGTGGATGTTTGGGCTTAATGTGCATTTTTCTACAGCTTGTAACTCGTCAGTAAGATCCGACTCACTGGACTCACCCCTACTTGCTGCTAATGGCACAAACGTCTTAACTGCAAATGGTTGCGTGAGATGCTCCTGTGATGCTGCTAACAACTGGACGTAAGTAAATTCTCTAAACATCTCTTTTAAATTTGGGATTTTCCATTCCATGTGCTAATTTCTTGAACATCTAATGCTGGTTTGGTCAGTTTACGCTGTGAACCTACCCAGACCAATAGACCATCCAGGTGGAGAAGTTGCCCATCCATGCAATGTGAAGGTTCCCAAGGTTTGTCCCTCGGCAATGTCACCACTTCCGGTTGCGATATATCGACATGTTCCTACGCCGGCTATAACAACACAACCATCTTCACTACCCTGGTTCAGGGCCGGAACTCGACTTGTTCGAGCAATGGTGTGGCGAGACTCGGTTTGAATTGGGACTTTCTGTTCATCTTGGTCTTGCTTTGTTTCCATCAGATACTGTAAATGCTAGGGATGATAAGTATGCCTGAAAGTGAAGCAATTCTTAGTTCAGTTTGCCGAATTTCGGAAAAGCTATAATGGAGGAATAAGAAAGAGAAACTGAAATGCTTTTCACTGTGTGTTATTTGTGTATGATTTATTGAATAAACTTGAGGCCTTTTATGGAGCCTAAAATTCAGGTGTAACAAATTTATAAATGAATTCTGAAATTAGACCCCATGTTGAACAAGACATACGAGTACTCTTTCTACCGTCGAGAACAAAGTCAAAATCGAACATTGAAAGGGTCAGCATATTAAATTTCAAACATACAATCTCTTTGTTAAGTATTTAACTTAAAATTTAGAGGACAATGATTTAATTTGTTTAACATTTAAATTTATAAGAACTTAAATTATTATTAAACACAAATTTGAAGGTATGACCCATCCGTCTTTAATTCAACCCCTATTTAATTTTAATATATTATTGTATTTTTAATTTAAATACTTAATTCTTACAAGGACTAAGTTATTATTAAACCAAAATTTATCTGTTATTTGAAAATTTAACCTTCTAGGCCCAAGAGAGCTCCATCCCGTGCTACTGTCCATGCAGTATGCTTAACCAATATTAGTGAAATCCATCAATCTGAAATTCGATATTCCTACATGATATCTTAAAATAACTAAAATGGTGTGAAAAGGAATGTTTTAAAATTTTAATGTTGTAATAAAGTAATATTTCTATAATATTTTTTTACTCTTAATTTTCTGAAAACGTAAGCAAAAAAAAAAATTCAAATCCTTCTGAAAATAATATTTTGAAATAAAAAATGTTGTTTATCGTCACTTTACTAACAGTTTTCATTTATAGAGGGGCTATTTTGACCCAAAATGAAACGTTGAAGGTTAAATTGGTTTAAAAAAAATAAGGGTCAAAATAACTATTCGGTCAAACGATATGAACATTTTTTGGTGACTTTATGCCTTTTTAAAAGGATACTTGTGTTTCTTTGGACCAACATGAGCTAAATTTGACAATTTTTTTAATGAGGTGCATATGTTTTTTATTGGTCTAATGTGATTTAAATTTGTCAATCATTATAAACTTGGATATTTGAATGTGACATTGGCCGAATACATTCAACAAATTACATTACATATGATAAAATAATACCATATTCAGGTACAAAATGTGTAACATTGAGGAAAATTGTCGAATTCGGATTCTATATTGGACCCAAAAATAAGTTCAGCGATTTTTTTAACCTTCAAACGTAAAAAAAAAAGTCTATTTTATCCCTTAAAATTTGTGTCGTTTTAGCCCTCAAGTTTTTTTTGTTAAATTGAACCAATTAACGAAAAATACTTATGTCGACGTCATCTATTTTGTCCCTTTTTCATTTTTATATTTTTTTAATATTTTAATAAATTTAAAATTTTAAAAATATTTATTAATCTTTTTACATTTTATCATTTTCAAATAATTGTATTGTTTTTAAATATTTTTGGATTTTCAAAATAGTTTATAAAAATACCAAATAGTTGATGTCAACATTGACAAAAAGACAAGATAACTGACTTTAGCTTAACAAGTTTTTATTCCCCCCCCCCCCATCATTTGATTTATTTTGAAAAGAGAGATTAAAATTCGAGGGCCAAAAAGAGACAAAGTTTTTAAGGACTAAAATAATTGTTTTGAGAAGTTTGAGGGCTAAAATGTAATTAGGCCAAAAACATAAATACTCTGAAGGGGGGCATTAACGTAATCTAACCGATAACGGTTAGAACAGCAGGAGCACGTGCGGCGTCCGTGCAACAGCTTCATCTCTCATTCTGATTCTCGACCAACTTTTGGCGTTTTCGGCCCCCATTTCCAATCGATCAAAGCTGTTTCTCGGGCTTTCAAATTTCCGTTTCATTTCAATTAAAAACCCTCTTTGTTTGAATTAAAATGAAAAGCGATGATCTTCCTTTGATTTGCAACATTCTTTTTAAATGAATTATGCTGCTGATCGGCTTCAAATTGAGAGAAAGGTAGCAGCCGATGAACATTACAGATTATCTGTTGGGCTATTCGCCTCCTGTTTGGGCGACTTTGATTGCCGGAGTTTTTGTAGTCATATCACTTTCGCTTTCAATGTATCTTATTTTTGAGCATCTTTCTTCATACAAGAATCCTGAGGTATTTTTAATAGAGATTTTCAGTTTTTCCCCTTATTTTGGTTTTGCATTTTTTAAAATTTCTTTGTATTCGTTAATTGGCAGGAGCAAAAGTTCTTGATCGGAGTTGTTCTTATGGTTCCTTGCTATGCTGTAGAATCGGTGAGGTTTTTTTTATCGGACTTATTTGTCCTAGTTGAATTGGAAGCATTTGAATCTTACACATTGGCGTTTTATGTAATTCAGATCGTGAAAGTCCTAGTGTTATGCATTAAATTCTACATTGTTTGCTCAAAATCAGTGAAAGTTGTGTATTATTGCTTGAAACTAAATTCCGATCGTGAAAGTTGCTCAAAATCAGCATGCAGAAATTAAAATTTTAAAAATGCTTGAAATTGTATCGTATTATTGCTCCAATTTCTGGACTGTTAAGTGAAAGTTGGTCTTGTGAATGTGATAATAAAGGAATGCACGTCTAAGTGAATTCACTGGTTAAATATTTCATGATCGGTGCTGGAAATCTAAATATGCTCGCAGTTGAACGTTTCTGTAGTTTGACTCCTGACATCAATATGTCCTGCTTGACATTTTGGATTTTTTAAGTATAATTTGGGTGCTTCAGATTGCTGAATATACCTTAGGACATGTATGTAAAACCATTGGCATAAATCTCCAAAAGTATGATCTGATATTGCTAACATGCTTAATGGAAGCTAATGTGCAGTGAATGTGGTTGTTGGCTGGATACTTGTTAATTTTGTTTTCATAAGAAATTGAACTATGTCCAGCTTAGGTACTATTTTAAGTTTGTTGTGCCTGTTAGTCTATGAAACTTTTGAGTTTAAAGTATAGTTTCAGCACATTATTTCAACATGTTAATTTTGCACCATGTGTATGGTGTAATTATATGTTATATTCAGTCTTGCTAACCTGGATTATTTTAACAGTTTGTATCATTGGTGCATCCATCAATTAGTGTTGATTGTTCGATACTACGCGATTGCTATGAATCATTTGCGATGTATTGCTTTGGAAGATACCTTATTGGTTGCTTGGGTATGTCATTTCGAAAGCCTGGAACTTCAAACAAAGATTTTATTTCTTATTTCTTGATCAGCCATGCATGATATTTCATTTATATTACAGTTTCTGTTGTGGCATTGTCTTTGTTATTAACTTTTCTCATACACTTGAATCTAAATTTTGGGAACCCAGATATATATTTTCAATGTCTTTGAACAGACATTTCAACATTTTGCTCTTTCATTTCAACCTTTGTTAGTTTTGCTCAAGCAAGGTCCAGGATGTGATTCGCAGCCCTTACCTTTAGCATTGATGACCAACTCAAGGCTCATCACTACATGCTAAGAATGTCCATTGTGCTAAGATTGTACATTGAGTTATTGGTGGTAAAAATGGTATTTTAAATATTTCATTGAATAGGTTCGCAAGAAGAACGAATAGTTTGTACTTCTGTTGAGCCGGTTTATACATGCTAGTCTTTTTTTTTCTTTTTCCCCTTCACGCATTTTACATTATGGTTCTGATGATTCTAACAAATTTCTGTCAAAATATTCATAAATTAAATCATGTACAAGATATATGCATTTCTGGTTTATGGATTCTCCCAAGCTCCATCTTACAGAATATATGTCAAAGTGCAGTACTGATTTTGTTCTTTGACAACACATGCTATTTGTTAAATATTTCATTTTGCCTTTTTCTGCTTTGACAACACATTCTCCCTCATACTGTTTATATTTATGGCTGATGTTGAGAAAATTTGTTTTAATTATTGAACTCTTCCTTCAATTTCTTCTTTAAGGTGGGGAAGAGAGGGCAATTGATTTCATGAGAAGACTAGGACGTGCAAGTTCAAAAGCTCCATTATTGGGACACAGTTGTGAGAAAGGAACTATTAAGCACCCTTTTCCTATGAAATATTTCCTTAGCCCATGGAAACTTGGTCGATGGTTTTACCAAGTTGTCAAGTTTGGCATTGTTCAATATGTAAGTTCTCTTAGCTTGAAGAGAATGAAATACTATTATTTTTTCTTTTTGTCATTGTCCGTTTCCTTTTTAATAGAATTGTTTTTTTTTTGACAGATGATAATTAAGATATTGACTGCACTTTTAGCAGTAATTTTTGAAGCTTTCGGTGTATACTGTGAAGGAGAATTCAGTTGGGGATGTGGGTAAGATAATCTTAATGTAGAATGTTGCTGCTGATATTGAGGATTTTGTGTGAGTTCTCAGTAGAAATACCATTTTTCTGCGTAGAAGAAAGTAATTTTGATAGATTGTGTTTCATATTGATGCCTCTTTTAGTTCTTCATCTGCTAAGCAACAAGCCACCAAAAGCATGAATTTATAACCCAAGTTTTTACTTAAAACATTTTGGTAATTGGTTCTTGCATTTAAAGTGGCGAACATTCATCAGTAGAACAGAAATTTTGTCAGTGGCCCCTCTTAAGAAACTTCTCATTATCTTGGCAATTTTTTTCCCGCTTGTGCAGATATCCTTATATGGCAGTGGTTCTCAATTTCAGTCAAACATGGGCCTTTTACTGTTTAGTTCAATTCTATACTGTCACAAAGGATGAACTGGCACCCATAAAACCATTGGCCAAGTTTATGACTTTTAAATCAATTGTGTTTTTGACTTGGTGGCAAGGTGTGGCAATTGCCCTTTTTTATGCCCTTGGTCTGTTCAAACATCCGGTTGCCGAAGGCTTACATCTGAAGTCAAGTGTCCAAGACTTCATCATTTGTATAGAGGTGGATGTCTTCAATCACCAATGTATCTCTTCTAGTTAAAACTACTATTTACTATACATGATGCAGCTAAATAATAAATAAGCAAATGATTTACCATTGTACCTTGTTAGTCAAGCTTCTAAATTCTACGAGTCTTTTGTAATACGAAAATTTGACATGTCATGGTATTCCTCCAGCGCAGATGGGCATTGCTTCTGTTGTTCACCTATATGTTTTCCCTTCCAGACCGTATGAGCTAATGGGAGATCGCATTCCTGGAAGTGTTTCAGTCCTTGGAGACTATGCATCAGTTGATTGCCCTATTGATCCTGATGAGGTCAGGGAAAGTGAGAGACCTACAAAGCTGCGCCTACCGCAGCCTGACATAGAGGCTCGAAGTGGAATGACCATCAAAGAATGTGTGAAGGACGTATTTATTGGTGGTGGTGAATATGTAAATCTTCTGTTTTATACCAGCAAGGCCAATTTTAGATTCCACATTGTAGATTGAGATAAGTGAATATTACTATTGCTGAAACTGCTCTTTGGTTGTGCAGATTGTAAATGATGTAAAATTTACAGTGAACCAAGCGGTTGAGCCGGTCGAGAAGGGGATTACCAAGTTCAATGAGAAACTGCATAAGATCTCTCAAAACATAAAGAGGGACGACAAAGACCGGAAAAAAACAAAGGATGATAGTTGCATTGCCGCAACCGAACCGAGGGTAATTCGTGGTATAGATGATCCCCTCTTAAATGGGAGCGTTAGTGATAGTGCGGTTGCAAGGGGGAAGAAACATTGTAGAAAATCGGGAAGCACTGCCTCAGCGGAAAGTGGAGAAAGCAGCGGCTATCAAAGCTACGGTGGATATCTCATTAGGGGCCGTAGATGGGTCACAAAGGAGTAAAAGCTTAGATGAATTATCGCGGTTATATGAACTATGACATGCCGACATGATTGCTTATGATACTCATCTCCTATTCTTAGTTTCTGGGCTGCTAGCTTGGTTGACATGCCTAACAGCATTCATTATATCTGCCAAAGCCGGTTGAAGATTCCTTTTTCTTTCTTTCTTTCAAGTTTCCTGAATTTAAGAACCATGTTTCATGATTCATACATCTTTGCTCTATTTTTTTGAGAGATATTCCGTCTAGGCAAGTGTTTTCAGGTCGAATCAAGTTTGATTAATGTCCGGAAATCATTGCCCAGAAACAAGTTATGAACAGATTAACAGCTGCTTTGTATTCTTGCTTTGAAATTATTTCCCCTTTCGTTTTTCATGTAACTTGAAATATATGGATCATTTTCAGCCATAACCCATTTGTTTGAACTGTTTACAATGTACTATATATTTAAAGTTAGGAGATGCTTATGAAATTAGTATGATTGCATGATTAAATTGTTGAAACATTTTGACAAACATATTAGTGTGTCAAGTGTCAACAACTGAACTAAAATATTTTGGATAAACTACCTCCAAGGCCACTACTATTAGTCTGATTCTTTTTTTAACCAATGAGCTACGAATTTTATCAATTAAAACACTAAACTATTAACATAGTTTCAATCAAGCCGCAAAGTTGCATGTATCAAAATTAACGGTCAGTGGCTTAATTGAAACCATTTTAACAATTGAATGGTCTAATTGACAAAACACATAGTTCAGTGGTCAAAATAGAATCAAAGCAATAGTTTATTGGCCTTGGAGATAGTTTACCCAATTTTAAAATTGAGAAAGTAAAAATAAAATAAAATTCTTCAGTCATAGAATAAAAATCTCAAGCTTTCTTAAGGACTAAACGCTAAATTTCACCGTTTATAGATGGAATTTACTTCCACTCCCTCAAATTTCCAAGCAACCAAGAGAAACAGAGAAGAGAGCGCTCCCCAAAGGGAACATACAAATTACAAAGAGCTCAGTTTTCCAGTCTCCTATGGCTCTCAATCTTCGCCAGAAACAAACAGGCAAGTTTCTCTTTAGATCTATCTTCTTCCGTTTCCCCTAAATTACCGAAACCCCATTTCGTTTCTCTTTGTAGATTTCGATATAAATGCAATTGCAATCAACATTCGTATATCTTAGTTTTGAGCTTACGCTGCTAAAATTTGTTAAATTTGATATTTTCTTTGAATCCATATGCCTAGTTTTGAGCTTACGCTGTTAAAAATCTTGCGTTAACTTTTTGGATCTAGTTTTATCTGGATTTTCCTTTACTGGGCTGTTGAATTTGATCTAGTTTGGAGCTTTGATCGTTTTGGGTGTTTTTTCTCTCTCTTTTGTCTTTCTTTTGGTTGGTTTTACAGAATGTATAATCCGAATGCTGAATCTGAACCAACCTGTGAATCCCACTGGAACTGCTAATGAAGAGGTTTACAAGATCTTGATTTATGATAAATTTTGTCAAAATATACTGTCCCCCTTGATCCATGTCAAGGATCTGCGGAAACACGGCGTTACCCTGTACTTCCTTATTGACAAGGATCGAAAACCTGTCAATGATGTGCCTGCTGTGTACTTTGTTCAGCCTATTCAATCTAATATCCAGAGAATTGTAGCCGATGCTTCACGTTCTCTCTATGATAGTTTTTATCTGAATTTCTCTTCATCTGTACCAAGGCCGCTTTTGGAGGATCTTGCTTCTGGGACTTTGAATTCGGATTCGATCCATAGGATTTCGAAGGTTCATGATCAGTATTTGGAGTTTGTGACTTTGGAGGATAATTTGTTCTCATTGTCCCAGAAGTCTACTTATCTGCAACTGAATGATCCATCAGCTGGGGATAAAGAGATCGAAGATATTATTGCTATGGTTGTTAGTGGATTATTTTGTGTTTTGGCCACACTCGCAGTTGTGCCCATAATAAGATGCCCACGTGGTGGACCGGCAGAGATGGTTGCTTCAGCATTGGATCAGAAGTTGAGGGATCATTTGTTGTCAAAGAACAATTTGTTTTCTGAAGGTGGGAGCTTTGCAAGCTCCTTTCAGCGTCCGATTTTGTGCATCTTTGATAGAAATTTTGAGTTGTCGGCTGCGATACAACATGATTTTAGGTACCGCCCACTTGTACATGATATTCTTGGATTGAAGCTTAATAGGTTGAGTGTGCCAGGAGAGAAAGGTGGAATGAAATCGTACGAGTTGGATAGCTCAGACCCATTTTGGACTGCAAATGGATCGTTAGAATTCCCTGAAGTCGCTGTTGAGATTGAAAATCAATTGAACACATATAAGAAAGATGTTGATGAGGTGAATAGAAGGACCGGTGGGAATGCAGGAGCTGAGTTTGATGGGACAGACTTGATCGGGAACACAAAGCATTTAATGAATGCAGTGAACTCCCTGCCTGAACTGACAGAACGGAAGCAGGTTATTGATAAACACACAAACATTGCAACAGTGCTATTGGGTCAAATAAAGGAGAGATCTCTTGATGCTTATGTAAAGAAGGAGAATGATATGATGGACAGAGGTGGCATTGACCGAAATGAGTTGCTGGCTGTACTTAAGGGAAAAGGTTCCAAGATGGATAAGCTGCGTTTTGCTATAACGTATATTATCTCTTCTGAAACCATTAATCCAGCAGAAGCAGAAGCAGTGGAAGCAGCGCTAATAGAATCTGAGATTGATACTAGTGCATTTCAGTATGTGAAGAAGATCAAGTCATTGAATGTTTCGTTAACATCAGCCAATTCTGCTAGTAGAAATAACATTGTTGATTGGGCTGAGAAGCTCTATGGCCAGTCAATTAGTGCTGTCACAGCGGGTGTGAAGAACCTATTATCTAGTGATAGGCAGCTGGCTTTGACCAGGACTGTGGAAGCATTGATGGAGGGGAAGCCGAACCCTGAAATTGATTCTTACCTTGTGTTTGATCCTCGTGCCCCTAAATCGAGCTCTGGTTCTAGTAGCAGCCATCTGAAAGGACCCTTTAAAGAAGCTGTCGTTTTCATGATTGGTGGTGGAAATTACGTGGAGTATGGCAGCTTGCAAGACCTTGCCAAGCATCAGCAACCTGTCAAGAATGTTATATATGGAACAACAGAAATTTTAACAGGAATGGAGTTTGTTGAGCAACTCTCACAGTTGGGGCATAAGATGGGATTGGGCAATCCCGTTGCCATCTCTTCAGCAACCCATTAATGCAGCCTTTGGATATTATTTGCAGAGCCTGCTATTCACTGGTCAAGCGCATAAAGGAGGCAGCAAGATCCAAAATGATACCATATCAGTTGGGCCATGCACTTTTTTCTTGATAACTTGCTGGTTTTGATTGAGACTTGAGAAACTTTGACTATTTAGAAGAACTTATATAAATATTTCTTTTCCAGTAAGTTTCTGATGTTGGGGTGGTTGTTTATTCTTTCCCCTTCTTAGTTATACACATCATATTCATTGTAGTTTTAATTTGTATTCTTGGAAACATGTCATCAACAGGCCTATCCTTATGCCATTAAAATGATTCTTGTGTAATTTCTTTCCTGTTTGTGCTGGTGTGTGCATACGCATGTTTATGGTGATAAATTTAATTATCGGAATGAATCACTGTCAAGTGGCACGAAGAATGCTTACTGCTTCCAATTTCCACTATATTGTCGTTCTCCATCAGAATGTTCATCCATTTCCTGCTAAGATCCAGCAAATGCAATGTGAAATGCTCATGCAGTTCAATCTATCTGATGTATGCCATAGGACAACACGGTTTCCTTTGGCATCTGTGGCTAATGCTGCACCAACATGGATTATGGGATTATTCAATCTTCAGTGTTACCATGCTGAATACTGCCTGTATGAAATTTGGAAGGCCTCTGATATTATTAAAAACTTCAGCATTTCTACACTTCCAAATATCCCAGACAACACAGGTAAATATTGTAATAAGTATTCTCCTCCTTCTGGCCTGGTCACATAATTTGAATTCACACTTGAAAATATGGTTGATAATTACTATCTACTCGAATATTCAATGCAGGGCCAAACGATAGCGCTCTTGCAAAAGATCATCCTCGGGAAAGACGGTTGTTTAGAGGACATAGTGCAGAAGTTGCAATCTGCCTTGAATAATCAACAAAATCATTTGATTGTGCTAAATGATTCCGACCAAAATCCATTTTTGGATTATATTCTCAGATTATATCAGCACCGAAATTGTGATCTCCATTAATTTCTTTTTACGTTTGAAAGAGTAACAAGCATGATTTCAATAGATCAGTCTCTAACATAAAAGAACTCCACCACTAGCAGTGTGTCAGAGATTTACGAGAAACGGCGGTTACAACTGAAACTTAGTTGTGTCAGAGATCTAGGAGAAACAGTGCTGGTTCAGTTTTTGCTGCATACCCAAACTTGTAAGAACTATACTTTCTATGCACTCCCTTGAGTTTTCCTGATCCAGCCTTCTGATGGTAAGTAACCATCAACTTCGAACATTCCCTGTCGACAAAACATCATAACAAGAATAAGCATCCTTCATAATAGAACTAGGCGGTCCGAGCAATCCAAATATCATTAGAACTTACAGCAGCTGTTCTTCTGTGTATTTAGTATGCCACTCACTGGTCTTAGTCCAGGTCCTGATCCGCCAAAGACTACACAGGGCTGTGTAAATTGCTGCTGCAGCTAGTAGAGATGGCTGAAACTTGAGCGTTTCATATTCAACCATGCACAACTCGATGAGGAAGAACGAGAGAAATTCGAGCTGTTATGACACAGGATAAGGTAAGTTTTGTTTTTCTTTTTTACTTTTTGACGACTGAAAAAGCTTATAGTGTTTCATTAATGAAATCTTTTTATTAACCTTTTTCTCGGATTGTACTGCCTTGAGAAATCTCCTCATAAAAACATATGGAGTCGGCACGGACATGTTGAATTGTAAAGTGTTCACCATTAATTTCTCCTAGAATCACAGAAAGAGCTATTAATCTAGACAGGATGCATGCACTGAGAACTGTTGTAGGAATTTACCATATCGAGAACATCCTTCCTCGTATAAGCTTTGTCTGAAATCAGAACAAAGTCCTCCACTATTGGGACAGAAACCTCCTCATATTTGCATGCTAACAACATAGCTGTCATGCCAACCAATTGAAGCTTCTTTCGGATCACGGTGCAACGCTCTAAGAATCTGTCTGTGAGATTGATTGTAAGGAACAATGTTTCTTCCATAAGTTCAAATTTATAGTGAACCTGTCGAAAATGATATTGTCAGTAATCTCTAGGCTTCAACTTTTAAAAGCTTTTAACCTTTTAATTCTGCAAGTATAGTCTTGATAGCTCCACCCGGATTAAGGTTAGGCCATACCTCAATAAGCCAATCAATGAGGATGGCCCTCATCTTCTCATTGATGTCGAATTGCCTGTCCATGTAAATTGGAGAGACACATGAAGAAACCTGCAAAAATGACCAATAATTCCATGGAATCAATCACCTACTCTGCCATAAATTCTCTTAGGCAAAACCTATGGTTACCTCGGTTTCCTTGTAGTAAGCATAGATGTCGTCTACATACTCAACAACTGCAAGTGGATCGTTCGAATCACTGCAGTCGATATCAATGATATCGGCCTCCATATCTTCCATTTCAATGTCCTATATATGTTCAATAGAAAGGTGATGTTGTGATTATGCTGCTTTGCCTATAAAATGTAGGTATTGGCTTGCAATAATTACATATACCATTCCATCTGTTCCATCTAATACCGCCTCTGTTTGCTTCACGAATATAGGGACCGGAACATCATTATGACCCTCGCACTCTTCCACATCGGCGATCTCGATATCGTCTAGGCCGCCGGGCTTCACTGTAAACTGAATTTGGTTCTTAGTGTCCTACAAAACATTCGGTCCAACAATTTCTCAATTTAGCTTTCTGTAGTTTAATGGAAAATCATAAAGCTTCCACAATCTGTGGTCGGTATAGATAGTACTTCTAGGAAGTGATCCTGGTTGCCAACCCTTTGAACAGCCAATCTCCTAAACATATAAAAAGAAACATAACAATTTCAGTTTTGATGCAAAAAAGTATGAAAAAAGTGCATAGAAGTGAAAACAAAGATCAAATGAGACAGAACCTTGTGTTGTCTGGCCTTTCTTCCAGAGCTGACTTCTTATTGCAAACTTCATCTTTCCTGTCTAGGACACTACTAATGAATATGAAACCTTAATTAACATCAAAAAGTGCAATAATGGAGTTTGAGATTAGGACAGTCTCAAAAGTACCCTCGATATTCTCTTTTATTAACCGAACCGGAGCGGTGAAGCGAAGCTCCTGTAATGTTCTGATCAATGCTACTCAAAGCCCTTCTTTGAATTTGATCCATTCCCTTTACCATCTTGACTCCATCCATCCTTAGACCATCTTTCAGTTTTCGAAAGATCCGGAAAAGGATTATAAAAATCAAATATGTGAACTTTTTACAGCTGATACCCAGAACTAATCATAGAATAAAAAGAAGTTACCTTGACCATTTGGTGCTGCAATGGAACCTGGATTGTTCTCCTTTGATCTTCTCATTCTTTTGTTGTTCTTCAAGACTAAAACCCCACTCCAAGAAATATCGAACGAACTTTAGATCAATTCGGAAACACCCATTTTGTACAAGAATCAATGGAAGAAACAGAAATCTTAGCTAAGCTTGATCAAAACATAGACCCCTGAAGAGAAAAGAACTCAAAGGAATCCAGTTAACAATCCATTAAACTAAAATGTAAACGACGATTTCAAACCGAACGAACCCTTAAATTAGATAATCGAAAAGAAAAAGGACGAGACAAACCCCAGTGAATCAAGGCTTGTATCCCTCTATCTCTGTTGATGAAAAGGAAAGGAAAATAATTAGGAAATAGGCGTGTAATCTTTTTTCTTTTTATTTGAAAACTTAACGGCTAGTAAAGGGTGACCGTTGGATGTTGGCTCGTTGGACAATTGAAATTATGCCACGTTGTCGGGCCTTTCCGGCTGAGCTTAATATCGCGCCGTGGTTACGCTCTTCTCCACTTTTAAGGAGCCGACGACCTGTTCTTTGAAACTTTTATGACACGTGGCAGACAAAGCTCTTGTTTATAGTACATAAATAGTCGCTCAACTATCCTTGAAAATACAAAATGGTTCCTTAACTTTCAAAAGTTATATAATGGTCAATCAAACTTTTAACTTTTGTTACAAAATGGTCACTGAGTCGTTAAGTGTCATTAAGTGGTTGACATGGCAGTTACAAAATTTTTGAATAGTAGCACATTTAACCCTCCATATTTATACTTTCAATCAATTCAGTATTAATTTAACTCTCATTATTGATGCCTAAATTGATTGGATGTGTAAATATAGAGAAATAAATATGATATTTTATAAATTTTTATAAATGTCATGTCACCCACTTTACAATAGTTAACGGCTTTAATTTTATAACTTTTAATGGCCATTATGTAACTTTTAAAAATTTGAAGATCATTTTATATCTTTTGGATAGTTTAGTGATTATTTGTATATCTTACCTTAGTTTTAATTATTTTTTTTAGATTTTATTCATTACAAGATCTCAAATCCGTTTGTTCTTTTTTGAAATTCATGCTTAATGTTGGGTGAGGTGGGGTAAAACTTCCGAGGCAGAGCGAAAGTAATTTAGGGGGTTTTTTCGGACTATAGTCAAATGAAAGGGATATTGAGCTGTTGGGTGGGAAAAAAATTTGTAAATGAATTTAAACAAATATTCACGGACATGAACAGAACCCTTTATTCATGTTCGTTTATTTAATAAAATGAACAAAAAATTTATTTAAATTCGTTCGCTTAATAAATAATTTTTTTGTTAAACGATTCACTAAACGTTTTTTTTCGTTTACAACCCTATTTAAACCAAACTCTACTATTTATTTTTCCTCAATTGTAAAATTAGAACTAAAATCTGAAAAGTAATTGATCCAAAAGATTGAGGAGGGTGAAGTTGGAGTGGTACATTGAATATCCATTGTACAATATAGGTGTTGTGAAATGTGAACACTGAACAGTAGTAAGCATGAAGCAAGGAGGCAAATTGAGCTGGCACCATTATTTGAGCAGAGCCTCCAAGTTTAGTTTTAATGGCAGGCGGCCCCATCCCGACGGAAACGGACTTCGATTCCCACGCCCACCACCATCCCTTTGCGAGTCTTACAAGTTGCCACATAAATGACGCCACCACCGAGACGATTCCGATCACACTCAATCATCATCTACTACTACATACCAAAATCCCACCCAACCTCTGTATGTAACCACCTTCCTTGTCTTCTTTTTTTATTATTATTATATGCATGTCCGTCTTACGGTCCATGTTCGAGGTGCGTGGCTGTCCTTCCCAACAATGTCATCTCTAAGGTTTGAACTCACGTCCTCTTTTTGGGAGTGCAATGTGCCTTACCGCTAACAGTTGGTTCAAGTGATATAGAGTTTGGTATTGCTTAAGTATGTTTCGAGTCTGATGTCTTGTGTTTGCAGAAAATTTTTATTGCGATGTTCACTTACTAGAATCAGGTGTGCAACCCCGACCTGTTTGAATTAGTCAGGGCAAAGTCTTAGGAAATCGAAATGACAATCATCGGCCTTTTATTTTTTTATTCACAACCCCGTTAATTTTTAATTCTTGACTTCGATCTAAAAAAAAAGATAAAAAGTTTTTGTCCCTTTTCAGTACTTTTTTTATATCCTAACATTAAAAAAGTTAAATTTCAACCCTAATTAAATTCTAAATTCTAAATCCTAAACCCTACATCATACACCATACCTTAAATTTCTTAAACCCTAACAACATATTCTAACCCTAAACTTAATTTTTTATATGTGAACATAAATAGGAATATCGGAAGAAAAAAAAACACACCCGTTACCATAAGATTTTGCATGCCGACATTCAATGTTTCTACCCAAATCTAGATTTGGTCTTTGATTAATGTTCCCTAAGAAGTTCCATCTCTTTTACGTTTTCACTCTAATCTATAAGATGTCAACAACATATTAAAATAATCTTCATCGTAAAATGTTAAATTATTAATTGTTTCTGTACAGAAATTTGAATTCTTAAAATTACTGTGTATGTTAACATTTTAAAAACTTAAATTTAATGCCAATCGAGAGTTATGTTGATTGATGAGTTACGAACGAAAACAATATAGATTTTAATAATACAATTAGAAGTCTACAAGATAATCTTTGAATTAAAAAAAGTCAAAAGATAATCAAAAAATTAAATTTTTTAGCGGGACGAGATGTTAGGTCTACTATAATAAGTATTAATTTTTTTAAAAAAAAACTAAGGTAATTACAAGTAGTACATGTTCTAAATATACTCTAGTGCTTGAATCCGTGACCTATAAAAACAACAACCGTTCTCTTAACTAATGAGGCAAGTTGGTTCATGCAATAAGTATTAAAATTTTGAATTAAAAGATAATGTTTGAATTAAAATTTTGATGTTATAAACTTTTATAGTACATGATTCACAGTGGCAGAGCCAAAATTTTCATATAGTGAGGTCAAAGTAAAGGACAAGGTATGTAGGATTCTCATATCACAATAATAAGTATTGTTGCCATCGTACCTCAAGGAATCAAGTGGAGTCAAAACTAATATTTTTATGAAAATTTTATATTAGTTCCTTAAAAATCTCATATAGCAACAAATCAAGTGGGGTCAATTAAAGTCTCAGTTTGTTCATTACCTCCGCCCATGATGATTCATATTAATCTATCAATGAATCAAATCAAATACTTACTATTATATATATATATATAAAAAGCCCTACGGTACCATGCACAAATGCAGTGAAATTGAGATTAAAGAATATGGATCTTATTATTACTTTTTAGTTTTTTTGGTAAACTAACTATTTGGTACCTTATTTATGTATTACTGTTTTGATCATTTAATTATTTTTTGATAAAATAATTCTTAATGTTATGTTTAATTTTTATTTTGGTACCACATCGAAAAGTAATAGCAAAGTTGATGTAATATTTTTTATGAGATAATAATAATAATAATAATAATAATAATAATAATAATAATAATAATAATAATAATAATAATAATAATAATAATAATAATAATTGTTGAGTGGATCGAAAGATGGATATAAACCAAGAGGGGGTGAATTGGATTTTTAAAGACTTTGTGGTGGAAATTGCAAATTAAAAATAGTAGACAAGGGATTTTAGAGTGGTTCAAGTTCCAAATGAACTCTACATCCACTACCTTAGCTTCACTAAGGATTTGCAACAATTCCACTAATTGCTCTTCCCCTTTTCTAGGCTAAGGAGGCAACCCTTACAATTTCGGTTGAATTTTCTACCCAAAATTCAACCCAATCCTTACAACAAGAGAACAAAGAAATTTATTGGCTAATGAAGTATCTCTCAATACAAATGATAGCCCAATTACAAGCACTCAACCCAGTTGAACAAGATAAGAATGAAAATTATAATTGGGGTTTCTAGACAATATAAAATTTTGCACAATTGCTTGGATTTGATGAATAGATGTTTTCTTGAAGATCAATAGTTGTTGCTGTAGCTTTTGGATGTGTCTTTTATACCTCTTCATTGATTTCTAGCCGTTTGGGTGGTTGGGAACATAAATGGAGCCGTTGGAACCCTCTCTTACCACCATAAATGCACTTCTGCAGCTACCCGTATCGGTACTCGGGAAGGTGTATCGATACCTGTCTCAGAAAAGAAAGAGCCGTTGTGTGCAATAAATAATGGGTATCGAAACGCACGTAGGTGTATCGGTACGGGGTATCGAAACGGTAAGGGTCGTATCGATACCTTTTTCTGAACTTAACTCACTGTCGATATCCGTATCGGTACGGGGGTTAAGCGTATCGATACGGGTCAACGACCTTTTAAAGTTTGGTTACCAACCAAATGACACCAACAGTCATATTTTTTAAACCGACTTATATTTGAAAATTATAAAGCCCGTATCGATACGAGGGTTAGCCGTATCGGTACACTATTCAAACTCTTTGAATTTTAACACAGGGGCGTATCGATACGAGGGTTTACCGTATCGATACGTGTTCTGACAGTAACCAAGTTTGGCAAAAAGGTATCGATACGCTTGGGAGTGTATCGATACACCTGAACGATTTTCAATGGTTTTGCCTTGGAACACTTAGAAAATATTTTGAGTTTGAGTTTTACAAATCAGTTTTAAAGTGTTGGTGTTTTGAAACTTATTAAGGGACTTATAAAAACAATTTTAAGTTTTACAAATTGATCCTTAAAGATCTAATTATATCAAAATCAAACATAGGTTTTACAATCTCCCCCTTTTTGATATAACAAAACTAAAACTTAAAATTTTTGACATTTTGAAAAATCTTTACAAAGATAAACTCCCCCTTAATATAAGCTTGGTAACATTTGAGTTAAAATCAAAATATTTGAAGTGTGAGCTAGTTTCTCTCCCCCTTTTTGTTAGATCAAAAAATCTTGAGACAATTAAGTGCATAAAGAAGGCAAAGGTATAATAATAATAAGCAACATAATTTTATTCATCATAGCATCAAACTTGAAATCCAAACAAAAGCAAAAAGAAATCAAAGCATAGGTTTAATCCTAAAACAAACTTAATCCTAAGAACATAAAGCATAGGTGCATAAAATAGAAAATCCTAAATGATATGAATGATATGCAAGAAGAAACGTCTAGGCATTATCTTCGTCATCTTCATCCTCTTCATCATCAACTCTCAATGGCTCATTATCCCGCATGCTATTGCGCCACTCATCATGGAAAGCGGCGATGGAAATATTCAACGAATTGTGCCCGCTTTCAAGGGATGTGAGGCGATTCTCCATACCCGTCATCCTTGTATCGAAGGTAGTTTCCATGGAAGTAAGACGAGTATTCATGTCCGTGCGCAACCCGGTAAATTGCTCATTGAGATAAGTCATGAGAGCATCCATGGAGGGTTGTGGGACTTGAGGAGCTTGAGGCTCTAACACGGCGGCGGCCTCGGGTGGTAACTCGGCAAGACGTACCCATTCACCATTAAAATATGAAAATTTTGCCCGAGCAAGAGATCGCTCATCAATGGGATCGGTGAGAGGAGTTGGGTAGTCATAAGAGCAATCAATATCCTTTTTAACAAAGAAATAACTCAAAGTCGTACCATATGTAAAGGAGGTGATGAGAGTTGTGTGACGATTTTGCACGAGGTAGACGATCTCCTAGAACATAAGACGAGCAAGATTTGGGCGCTTTTTCTCACGGAAACAACAGATCCAAAAATCATCCACTTGATGGATGGTGGAGTATTTTCCTCCGGAGGGACGAAACCACCACGACACCATCAAATGTAAGATCCGGTCTTGAGCATTTAGAGCGGTGACGGATCCACTAAGAACATGCCCCAAAGCATGCTCATTATCAATGTCTTCATCCTCCAACTTAAAAACCTCACAAATAGACTTGACATCAAGGATGATTTTCTTCCCCATAAGATAAGAGCTAATAGCAACAACTTTCCCTTCACGAGAAATACATTTGGCATTAGGGTAGAAGATCAAAACCAAAAGGCGATAGTAAATGTCGGGAATAGAGATGAACTCCATGAAGTTCCAACGATAAAACAAAGGAAGATATTCAAACTTAAAACGTTCCGAATTGAGAAAAGGAACGGATATTTCCCTTTCGGCACGGATCTTATAATTCTCATATTGACGAAAGTGAGTTAGACCCGAATTGCCATCAAAGCATTGCTCATAGATGATTGAGTAGTTCGGACGAGCAATCGCTCCAAGGGTGGAAGATTCACCGGCTTGAGAAACCCTTGAACGCTTCCTCGAAGGTTCTTTTGGTGCCATGATCTAAAAGAGAAATAAGCAAGAGGATTTCTTCAATTTTGAGTAAAAATCAAGGTAAAAAAATTTTTGAGAAAAATTTGAAGAAAAATTTTGAAGAAGACAAAGGTTTTGATAAAAAGATGAAACAAAATAACAAAACAAAACAAAAAAATTGAAAAAGAAAAAAGAAAGATTACCTTGATAGAAACTTGGAAGATTGAAGAAAAACTAGCACAATTGATGAGAGAGAAAGCACAAAGCTTTGCTTGATTCAAAAACTCTTTTAGATTTGAGTTGCGGTGTGAAAAATATGAAGGAGGAAGGGCCTTTTTATAGGCAAAAACGGGTAGGGTTAATTAGGTTTTGAAGAGTTTGAATTTAGGTAAAAGTTGAACTCATTAAAAGCCAAATTTAATGCCATCAGCGCAATCGAGTATCGATACGCCTAAAGGAGTATCGATACGGGGATAGAATCGTCTTTTCCGCAAAAATGCCCGTTGGAAAGTCGTATCGAAACGGAGAAGTCCGTATCGAAACGACCTGTATCGATACGAGATTAATCGTATCGATACCCGTGAAGCGAAGAAAATTCTAGGAAATAGAATGAAGAACAGGTATCGATACGCGTAGATCCGTATCGATACTATATGCTCAGAAATGCATATTTGGTTCAAAGAACAGCCAAAGGCTCGAACTTAACATCTCCTAAAGGTATGCAAATGATGAATGAGCAGTTCTAAGCATATTTTAACAGAAGCATACTCCCCCTAGCTATAGGCATGGATGAAATTAGGAGTCTAAACACATAAACATGGCATTTCACAAGATTAAGCATATTTAAGCACAAAAGAGGTCCTAAAAGGTCAAGATAGGCTCTCTCCTAAGGGACCAAAAACGCTCTTTGTCTAAGGGTTTTGTAAATATGTCCGCTAATTGATTCAAGGTGTCTACATACTCTATAACCACATCTTTCTTAAGGACATGATCTCTAATGAAATGATGCCTTATTTCTATGTGTTTGGTTCTAGAGTGTTGGATGAGATTTTTTGTTAAACATATTGCACTAGTGTTGTCACATTTTAGGGGTATGGTTTCAACTTTAATTCCATAATCTAAGAGTTGTTGCTTCATCCAAAGGACTTGAGCACAACAACTCCCTAAGGATATGTACTCGGCTTCGGTGGTAGATAAGGTTACACTATTTTGTTTCTTAGAGAACCAAGATATGAGCATACTACCTAGAAATTGACAAGTTCCCGAAGTACTTTTCCTATCGATTTTGCAACCCCCATAATCCGCATCCGAGTAAGCATGAAGGTTGAAGGTAGAGTCTCTAGGATACCAAAGACCTAAACAAGGAGTATCTCTAAGGTATCTAAAGATTCTCTTAAGGGCTATAAGGTGAGACTCTCTAGGACTAGCTTGAAACCTAGCACACAAGCAAACACTAAACAAGATATCTGGTCTACTTGCGGTAAGGTAAAGCAATGATCCAATCATAGAATGATAAAGCTTAGAGTCAACACACTTACCTCCTTCATCTTTGTCAAGCTTTGTAGATGAGCTCATAGGAGTGGCTTGAGGCTTTGCATTCTCCAAGCCAAACTTCTTGAGCATATCCTTTATGTATTTTGCTTGGTTGATGAAGGTGACATCCTTCTTTTGCTTGATTTGGAGTCCCAAAAAGAATGAGAGCTCCCCCATCATGCTCATCTCAAATTCACCTTGCATTAACTTAGCAAACTCTTGACAATGACATTCATTAGTAGAACCAAAAATAATATCATCAACATAAATTTGAACTACTAAGATGTCATTTTTATACATTTTTATAAAAAGTGTAGTGTCCACCTTACCTTTTTCAAATCCTTTTTCAATCAAAAAATTTGAAAGTCTTTCATACCAAGCTCTAGGAGCTTGTTTTAAACCATAAAGAGCTTTGGTAAGTTTGAAAACATGATTTGGAAATTTTGAATCTTCAAAACCCGGTGGTTGTTCCACATGCACTTCTTCATATATAAAACCATTTAAAAATGCGCTTTTAACATCCATTTGAAAAGGCTTGAAATTATGATAGCATGCATATGCAAGCAACATCCTAATGGCTTCCATTCTAGCTACGGGTGCATAGGTTTCATCAAAATCTATTCCCTCTTCTTGAGTGTAACCTTGTGCTACAAGTCTAGCTTTATTTCTTACAATGTTACCACTCTCATCTAGCTTGTTCCTAAAGACCCATTTAGTTCCTATTGTAGATTGATTACTAGGCCTATCAACTAATGTTCAAACATTACTTCTCTCAAATTGATTTAACTCTTCTTGCATAGCCATAATCCAAAAGTCATCTTTCAATGCTTCTTTAATATTCTTAGGCTCTATGCATGAGATAAATGCAACATGGTTCATTAATCTAAGAGAAGATCGAGTGGTTACCCCCTTGGATGGATCACCCAAGATTTCACCATCTTTGACATAGTTTAACTCTCTTGGGTAGCTCACTTCCTTTTCCTCAATAGCCAAGTCCTTCAAGGCTTCAAGAGGTGGATCTTGTGAGTTCTCTTCTTTTGTTGGAATCTCATCCTCCTTTGAAGTTTGTCCTACATCAAAGGCATTTATGATTCCTACACCATCATCATCACAAGAATCCTTCCTAGGAATGAGGTTATCATCGAATACAACATGAATAGATTCTTCTACTACTAAAGTTCTTTTGTTAAATACTCGATAGGCTTTAGAGGTTAAAGAGTAACCTATAAAAATAACTTCATCACTTTTTGCATCAAATTTACCTAAGTTATCTTTTCCATTATTTAAAACAAAACACTTGCACCCAAAAGGGTGAAAATAGCTAATGTTAGGCTTTTTAGATTTTAAAATCTCATAAGGCGTTTTCTTTAAAATTGGCCTAATCATTACTCGATTTACAATATAACAAGCGGTGTGTGTGGCTTCCGCCCAAAAATATTTAGGTAAATTGTTTTCACAAAGCATAGTTCTAGCCATTTCTTGCAAAGTTCTATTTTTCCTCTCAACTACCCCATTTTGTTGAGGAGTTCGAGGAGCCGAAAAATTATGGCTAATACCATTTTCATTTAGAAAATCTTCAAACCCCAAATTTTGAAACTCAGTTCCATGATCACTTCTAATATGTGAAATTTTAAGTTCAATATCATTTTGAGTTATTTTTGATAATGTGATGAATTTTTCCAAAGCATCATCTTTAATACTTAAAAATAGAACCCAAGTAAATCTAGAAAAATCATCAACAAGTACAAAAGCATAAGACTTACCACCCAAGCTCATAGTCCTAATTGGCCCAAATAAATCCATATGGATAAGTTGTAAGCATCTACTAGTAGAAACATCATTAATGGATTTAAAGGAAGATCTATGTTGTTTACCCTTTGAGCATGCATCACAAATTTTATCATTTGAAAATTTTATCTTGGGTAAACCTCTAACTAGATTAAGGGATACTAGTTTTTTTAAAACACTTATGCTAGCATGTCCTAGCTTCCTATGCCACAACCATGCATCATTTTCATTTTGTGCAACTAAGCATGCATGAGATGTATGAATGTCATCTAGATGCACCATGTATATGTTCCCTATGCGATGACCTATGAGCATAATATTATTAGATTTAATGTCCACTATTTTGCATCCATTTTTATCAAATAAAACATTAAATTCTTTATCACACAATTGACTTATGCTCAATAAATTGTGTTTAAGACCATCGACATATAAAACATTTTCAATGAGAATAGTAGAGTGATTACCTATGGAGCCAATACCTTTAATGTGGCCTTTGGAGTTGTCACCAAATGTTACTACTCCTCCACTTTTTGGCTTTAGATCCATGAATCTACTCTTGTCTCCGGTCATGTGCCTCGAGCATCCACTATCAAGGTACCATGAATTTTGACTTTGTGCTTTGGCCTTGTAGCAATGCTCCCCCTACAAACAAAGATATTAAGCTTTTGATTTTGGTACCCAAATCATTTTGGGTCCATGAGTGTTAGCTCCCAAACCTTGGTTCCCTTAGGAATCCAAGATGACATAGCAATAATATTATTAGATTTTACAAGTTCCTTAGGAACCCATACACTTCTAATTCTTTTAGCTCTACTATGTCTAGGGTAGCTACCTTGTTTGTAGTAGTTAGTCTTTTTCTTAGGTTGGTGTGTTCTAGAGGATTCACCTATTTCATACTTGACACTACCAACATTTTTCAAAGACTTTTTGAGCTCATTTAGCTCACCCAACACCTTTTGGTGTTCACTATTACATTGAGATAAAAGATTATTAAGATCAACATTTTCATCTTCAAAGAATTTTAGTTCATCTTTTAATCCTAATATCTTTTTCTCAAATTTTGAATTAGCTTGAGTGAGTGAGTCATTTTTCTCATTTAGTTCTAAAATAATCTTTTTATTCCTAATGACCGACTCTTTATATTTCTCAACTAATTCATCATATACCTCTTGTAACTCATCATGTGCATCATTTAATTCTTCATATGAAAAATCTAAAGTAGATGAGTTAGAGGTTACCATGGAGGAATCTTCCTCAAGTGCCATGAGGCAAAGGTTAGCCACTTCTTGTTCGTCATCCTCCGATGACTCCTCATCACTCCAAGTAGCAAGCTTGGCTTTGAGCTTCTTCTTCTTCTCAAAGCCCTTCTTCTTGAGTTGAGGGCACTCCGAATGTATGTGGCCGGGTTGTTTGCACTCAAAGTAAATGATAGGATCCATTCCTTCTTCTTTGTTCTTACTTTTGAAGTCCATCTTCCTTTGGATTTTTCTTCCCCGGTTGGACCTCATAAAACGTGAGAATCATTTGGCTATCATAGCCAATTATTCAAGTTCATCCTCCTCACTAGATGAGCTCTCTTCAAGTTGTGAAGCTTTAGCCTTGAGAGCTATTCCGATCTTCTTCTTCTTCTCAACCTCAAGCTTCTCTACCCTTTTCTCTTCTTTTTTCTTCTCATCTTCCCTTCCTTGCTTCATGATCTCATGAGTAAGGAGAGAACCCACAAGCTCATCAAGCTTCAATGTTTTCAAATTCTTAGCTTCAATGATAGCGGTTCTCTTCCCATCCCAAGACTCGGGAAGTGAATAGAGTAGCTTTCGGACAAGCTTGTCTTCCGGAATGATTTCTCCAAATCCCTTTAGCCCATTGACAATCGTGGAGAAACGGTCAAACATTTTTGACACCGTCTCATCGGGCTCCATCTTGAAATTTTCATAACTAAGATTGAGAATTCCAATCTTAGTTTCTTTAACATCATTGGTGCCTTCATAAGTAGTCTCAAGAGTGTCCCACACTTCTTTGGCACTCTCGATTGATGAGACCTTTGAATAGATGTCCGGACCGAAAGAACAAAATAGCATGTGGAGAGCTTTATCATTGACTTGAATCTTTTTCCTCTCCTCTTCACTCATCTCCACTTTCTTCTTCAAAACCATCTTGCCTTCACCATCTTGCTTCAATGGAATATAAGGGCCATCTTCAATCATCTCCCACACTAGGTAGTCATTTGACTTGATGAAGAGACACATTCTATTCTTCCAAAAAGAATAGTTATCACCATTAAAGAAGGGAGGCTTTGTAGTGGATTGTGACTCGTACATGCCGGAATCGGAGGTTGAAGTCATCTCTTGATATTTTGATGATCACACTCTTCCAAGGAACTCCTCTTGTGGTTGTTAATCCTCAAAGAGGTAGGCTCTGATACCAATTGTTGAGTGGATCGAAAGATCGATATAAACCAAGAGGGGGTGAATTGGATTTTTAAAGACTTTGTGGTGGAAATTGCAAATTAAAAGTAGTAGACAAGGGATTTTAGAGTGGTTCAAGTTCCAAATGAACTCTACATCCACTACCTTAGCTTCACTAAGGATTTGCAACAATTCCACTAATTGTTCTTCCCCTTTTCTAGGCTAAGGAGGCAACCCTTACAATTTCGGTTGAATTTTCTACTCAAAATTCAACCCAATCCTCACAACAAGAGAACAAAGAAATTTGTTGGCTAATGAAGTATCTCTCAATACAAATGATAGCCCAATTACAAGCACTCAACCCAATTGAACAAGATAAGAATGAAAATTACAATTGGGGTTTCTAGACAATATGAAATTTTGCACAATTGCTTGGATTTGATGAATAGATGTTTTCTTGAAGATCAATAGTTGTTGCTGTAGCTTTTGGATGTGTCTTTTATACCTCCTCATTGATTTCTAGCCGTTTGGGTGGTTGGGAACATAAATGGAGCCGTTGGAACCCTCTCTTACCACCATAAATGCACTTCTGCAGCTACCGTTATCGGTACTCGGGAAGGTGTATCGATACCTGTCTCAAAAAAGAAAGAGCCGTTGTGTGCAATAAATAAGGGGTATCGAAACACACGTAAGCGTATCGGTACGGTGTATCGAAACGGTAAGGGTCGTATCGATACCGTTTTCTGAACTTAACTCACTGTCGATATCCGTATCGGTACGGGGGTTAAGCGTATCGATACGGGTCAACGACCTTTTAAAGTTTGGTTACCAACCAACTGACACCAACGGTCATATTTTTTAAACCGACTTATATTTGAAAATTATAAAGCCCGTATCGATACGAGGGTTAGCCGTATCGGTACACTATTCAAACTCTTTGAATTTTAACACAGGGGCGTACCGATACGAGGGTTTACCGTATCGATACGTGTTCCGACAGTAACCAAGTTTGGCAAAAAGGTATCGATACGCTTGGGAGTGTATCGATACACCTGAACGATTTTCAATGGTTTTGCCTTGGAACACTTAGAAAATATTTTGAGTTTGAGTTTTACAAATCAGTTTTAAAGTGTTGGTGTTTTGAAACTTATTAAGGGACTTTTAAAAACAATTTTAAGTTTTACAAATTGATCCTTAAATATCTAATTATATCAAAATCAAACATAGGTTGTACAATAATAATAATAATAATAATAATAATAATAATAATAATAATAATAATAATAAATTGCATGTTAACTTTGTAGTTAATTTTTAACGACGGGAGTACTAAAATAAAAATAAAGCGTAACGTTAGGTACCATTTTGCTAAAAAATTAGTTGTGTGACCAAAACAAAAACACGTGAATATGTTGAGTATTAGGTAGTTTACCCTAGTTATTTCTATAAAAGAAATTTAACTTGAAATTGATATCGAAATCAAATCAAGTACGGATTAGTCAGGATAAGATTCTGAAGAACAAGGTGGACAACAAAAAATTAAATCTAAGTAAATTTCATATCTAAATTGATTTTAAATGTTGTTGATTACGGCTGTAAATGAGACGAGACAGATCACGAGTTATTTGAGTTGGACTCGACTCGAGCTCGAATTTGGCTCGAGTTCTTAACGAGCCGAGCCGAGTTACTTGATACCCAACTCGAAAAGCTTGCGAGCTACTCGAAAATATAATAAACTATTTTTTTTAATTTTTAAAATTAAAGTGAACTAAAATGTTGGTTGGGTGTTTTAGTTGTTATGTTATGTTACTTTAATTTTTAGTTTAACTTTCTTTACATTTTCATGTGTACTTTTCCCCTCCTACTAGGATTATGGGTTTTTAATGAGTCACATGAAAAATATTTCTTTTGTATGATTCTATCTACAATAAAATCATGTAATTTGATGATAACATCAATATTATTATCATTATTACAATTATTATGAAGAGGGTTGTAAACGAAATGAGACAGATCGCGAGCTACTCGAGCTCGACTCGGTCAAAGCTCGATCAATACTCGACTCGAGCTCGGCTCGAATTTTGAACGAGCCGAGTCGAGCTCAACATACTCAAGTTTGAGTCAAGCTTGAACTCGACTCGAATTCTTAACGAGTCGAATCGAGCTCAGCACTACTCAAACTCGACTCGTGTCGTTTACACCCCTACTGCTTATTGCTTGAATAATCTTTTGCTGAGGTTAAGTTTAGGGATTTTCTTGTGATTCAATTCAGCGTAATTAGTTTAATTGGAATCGATTTAGATTGATCCAATCGAAGAATTTTGTAGCATTGATGATGATTTTCCATTGTTTCCTATTTTAGTTTTTGCACAGAAAATCCATCACCATTCCTGATAGCACCGACTCCTCAATTTCAGTTTCAGAATTTAGATTCCTCAATTTGACAGGATTTCTTCACTGAACAGCTGCGGATTAATGATTAGAGGTGAGATGCAGATCGGTTCGAATTAGTTAAGGTAAATTCATAAAAGATCGAGCAAAATTTTAGAAATCGAAAGAGCGACAAAAAAAAACAAGATCTACTCCTAAATTATACCTAGAATCTCTTTTTTCAAAAAATTAATAGTTTTAGATTATCTTTTATATACAAATTTTATAATATAATCTGTAAACTCTAAATTATAAATTCTAGATTTTAAAATTCTAAACATTAAAACATAAATTATTATATTTTAAAACCTATATAAAACATCTAAACACTAGAAATGACTTTAATTTATACATGCGTATCAAAATATTTTTCTTTGTTTTAAATATATTTTAAGGTTATTATTTTTTATAATGGAATATTAAATAATATTTATTGGTACAGGTGATACTGATAATTTCTTTTATCATTTTCAATACATCCAACCAAGACATTAATATAAAATATTCTGCTTATAAGTACTCTAAGAATATTCTTCAAATTTATTATACATATTTTTATTATTTTCATTAATTAAATTGTAAATCAACAATAATGTTACTGATTATTATTTTTAAGAATCTAATTTCTGTCCATTAAAAAAATATAGTTTTTGTTTTAAGTACACTACTTTTATAAACGTTATATCAACTAAGCTTGAAACACTAATTAAAAAATTATAATATATATGAAAAACATTATATGCACTGATGGTGAAAACATCTTTTTTACAAGTGAGCCTAATTTAGGGTTTGGATGTTTAGTTTAGAACTTAGGTTTTAGGATCTAATTTATGGTTATAATTTAAGCTTTAGAGATTAGAATTTATAATTCAAAATTATAAGTTTAGGGTTCAGAATTTTTATTTTCAAAGTGGAATTAACTATACTTGTGAGAGAGAAATTTCACTAACGGTACATAAAATGGTCACAATATAAAATTATAAATGTTTCGTTTGGAAACCTGAATTTAAAATTTTGGATTTAAATTTCGTTCGATATGTGAATAGTAAGGACAATATGCATGTGTTAAGGATAAGGAATTAATATTTAATATAATATATAGTTAGAAAGTATAAAAATGTATATTTATCAAATCTAAATATATATTAGGAATTTTAAATTAATTATTAAATAGACATTTGTTATATATATATATATATATATATTTAAGAAAACATAATTATTGAACTTAATAAGTGGTCTCTGTGGTTAATGGTAGTGTTGTTCCTCTTAGATAATTCAAACTTAAACAAGAATAATACATTCTCCAATACTTAACTCTTAAATAGAAGGTTGTTAAAAACAATTTAGACTTTAATATTGTTATTCTGGTAAATAAAAGGAGTATGTTTTGGGACAGAAGAATTCACTAAATTGCTATGACGATAAGGAGCTAAAAGATCAATTATTTTAATTCTTATTTTAAAAATAGATAATTTTATATTTAATTGTATGAAAGCGGACGTAGATTTATGAATAAGGGGTGTTGCGCAAGTATCCACAAGACTTGAATTATGCTCTCCAAGCACGACAAAAATTCGTCCTAGAATCGTTTCGCCGATTGAAACACTTAGAGAAGCTCTCGTGTCAATAACTTTCATTCCTCTCATTAGGCCATCTGTATCACTCATAGCTACAAATCTAAGCAACGTAGATAACTCGAACTTAAGCAACACCGTTTGTAAGTGTATATAATTTTATACACATTTAAAATCGAATGATTAATATCTCCAATTCCTCTAAAACATGATAACCAAAATATCCAATTTTAGTAAAAGAATATACATCATCCAATCCACAAGTGGAATGATATGTCTTCAATAACACTATTTATTAGGGATGAATACATAATTTTATGTTAGGGAATAAACTTATAAAGTATAATTTTTTAGGGAGTAAACTTATAAAAAATTTAAGAGAACAAAAATAAATTTTTAACAGAAAATACATAATTTTTTTCAATTTTTTTAATTATATACAAATTTTAAATTTCTAAAAAAGTGACTGCTGCCTCCAATCACTCATTCATCCTTGCTCCTCTCCCATAATATCTTAACACCCCTACCATTTATAAAGAAAAACATAAGAAAATGTAAATAAAATACGCACAAATGGAGGTGTCCGTGGGTCTAATTAAGTCGGATTCAGATTAGAATTTGTATTGTATTACTATAATTATGTTTATCCAAGTTTGGCTAATTTTGTCTAAGTCCAGCTATATTTATAAACATTTAAACTACGTTTGTTACGGGTGTACATGATTCGGTTCAATTTGATTTTTAATATATTTTAATAGTCCACCCATTTTTTGGATTTAATCACAATTTTTATTTTTTCATATTAACTTTAAATTTTGAGATTTTTTATTTTATTTGACAAAATAATTTTATTTTATGAATTTAAAACATTATTTTGACAAAGTTCATAGATTTTTTTAATATTTTGATGTGATTATGTGATAGTATTTGTTCTTTACTCTTAATCTTTTAAAAAAGCACACACTTCGTGTACACTACGATACTTAAATTCGAATCACTTAAGAAAATAATGCCATCATTTATCATTTAGAACCCCTCAATGCATTCATCTACCCACAAATATCTAAATTTGTATTATCAGTCAATAAATAATAAAAATACTAGTTCATAAGGTTTGCATCGTTCATGCGACAAGAAAAATTATTAGATGGATTCGATTTACTATGTTATTTGTGGTCTTAGCTAATAAAATTTATCCATTTTAAAGTAACTTTCAAATAATTACTACTCTTTATTTACATATAAAATAAATGTAAAAATTCACTTTAAAAAAAATGAAAGATGAATCTTATTAAATGAAATCACATATAATATAAGGAGTCGTGTCCATCTAATAATTTTTCGTCCCACATACATATATAGGCGAAGGAGTGGGTCACGACTCACATTGTCAAAAAAGAGTGCACGTGAATACGCGTCACATTGTCAAAAAACCGCGTGAACCACATTACTGTTTCAAATTTCACTTTTTGTCCTCCGATTTTCCAATTTTAGTAAACCGGAAATCCCGCGAACTAACCGTTATTAATCAATCACGCTCGTCAATAAAACCGCCAAATTAAAAATAATAATCATCATGTTCATTGAAACTCGACACTTCTTTATTAATACTCACCACCAGCTGACTCACACACCTCCGTTTTCCGCTTTACTTAAGAATCACAAGTTTTTTCACACTACCCTTTTCAGATTTAAGCTTGTTGGTCAGCAACGGAGAGGCAGATTCCGATGGATTCGAGCTCATCGAATGGTGGTCATACGAGTGACGTGGCTAGTGAATTGATGGAGGTGGTAGAGACCGTTGGATCGTATTCTGGATTCAGGGTGACTCAAAGGAAGGAGTGCTTGAATTTGGTGAGGAGATTGAAGCTTTTGGTGCCGCTTCTGGAGGAGTTGAGGGAGCTTAACGGGTCGGCTTTGGATTCTCTGGTTGATTTGAGCAAAGCGCTGCTCGGAGCAAAGAAGTTGTTGAAGAATTGTAACTATGGAAGCAAGATATATTTGGTAATCATCATTTGTTTCCCTTTTTTGTTGGTTTTTTGTGTTTTGCTGTATTAACAAGATCTTGCATTTCTTCTGTTTGACGAAAGTAGGCAATGGAAAGTGAGGCGGTGATGTGTAGATTTCATGCTGTTTATGACAAACTGAGTCAGGCGCTTGATGGCATCCCTTATGATCAACTCGGAGTTTCAATTGAAGTGAGAGAACAAGTAATGTTTCATTTATCTTTTCTTGATTTAACTCATTATCTGTTTTAATTAATGTTACTCGGATTCGAGTGTCTGTGTCGAATACAATATGATTATTTCAAGGATTTTTGGAAGTCATATCCCATACTCCCGTCAGAAAAGAATTTGAACATGTACTATTGTTTCTCTGCGCCGCACAAATCCGGTGGCCACAGGGGAACGATACCGAATTGTTGACACGACACGGAACAGCATGGAGAAATAGGAGTATCCGACCTGCCAGCCGGTTGTGCTTGTGACAGTTCTTATTACATCTTGCGTTCTTAAACATCTCATGGCTTCTTAGTTCATTGGTTGAGTTTTGTGAAACAGGCCCTGGAAAATAATTCCCAGATTTCCCATTTTGTTTAGCTTCAATAACGTTATGTTTTCGGTTGAATTCAGGTTGAGCTAATGCGGATGCAACTTAAAAGAGCAAAGAGGAGGACAGATACACAAGATATGGAGTTAGCAATGGATCTGATGGTGGTTTTCTCTAAAGAAGATGAACGGAACGCGGATATTGCGATACTCGAAAGGCTAGCACACAAGCTAGAATTGCATACCATTGTAGAGTTAAAAGCTGAGAAAAGAGCAATAGGGAAACTGGTGAAACAGAGAGGTGGACATAATGAAACCATGCAGCAAATTGTGGATCTTCTGGGAAAGTTCAAGCAAATTGCAGGGATCAATGAAACTGTTTCACTTGATGGTCCTGTTTCAACGAGAACTCTCCAAACATGTCAATCCCCTTTAGTACCTCATGAGTTTCTCTGCCCTATTACATTGGAAATCATGACAGATCCTGTTATTGTAGCAACCGGACAGGTAATCTCGCATTGCCGTATTAATCGAAATGCAACGGCACACCATTCACTTTAGTCCATTCCATAAAACTAATAGTAGTTTCAACTGTTAATGCACTCTGCACTATAGTACACATGTTTCAAGCAAACTGAGGTAGTTTCTGTTTTGCTTTTTGTTGAAGACTTATGAAAGAGACAGCATTCGGAAGTGGTTAAATTCCAACCATCGAACATGTCCGAAGACTGGACAAACTTTAGAACACTTGTCTCTAGCACCAAATTTCGCACTCCGCAACCTTATTCTACAATGGTGTGAGAAGAACAACTTTGAACTGCCTAAGAAAGATAGCTATGCATCTTCAGCTAATTATTCTGCGGAAATCATGGAAGAAATATCTTCATTGGTTCAGAATCTATCATCAAGTCAGCCAAATGTACGCAAAGATGCCATCGTGAAGATCCGTATGCTCTCGAAAGAGAACCCGGAAAACAGAATTTTCATTGCCAACAATGGAGGAATCCCACGTTTAGTTCAGCTATTATCCTACCCTGATTCCAACATTCAAGAACACACTGTCACTGCCCTCTTGAACTTGTCAATTGATGAGACAAACAAACGGCTTATAGCCAGAGAAGGAGCCATCCCCAACATTATCGAGATCCTTCGAAATGGAACCGACGAAGGTAGAGAGAACTCCGCAGCTGCCTTGTTTAGCTTATCGATGCTCGATGAGAACAAAGTTCTTGTAGGGAACTTCAACGGGATCCCACCATTGGTGGATCTCTTGCAAAACGGGACAATGAGAGGTAAAAAAGATGCTGCCACTGCACTTTTTAACTTGTCTTTGAACCAGGCCAACAAGTCCAGAGCCATTAAAGCAGGCATTATACCACCATTGCTCCGTTTACTCGACGACAAAAACCTCGGTATGATGGACGAAGCACTCTCGATCTTGTTACTTCTCGTATCACATCCCGAGGGCCGGAACGAAATCGGTCGATTGTCGTTCATCGAAACTCTGGTGGAAATCATTAGAAATGGGACTCCCAAGAACAAGGAATGCGCAGTCTCGGTTCTTCTAGAGTTGGGGTTGAACAATTCATCCATTACTTTAGCTGCTCTCCAGTATGGTGTTTATGAACCACTGAGAGAAACCTCCATTTCTGGAACAAACAGAGCTCAAAGAAAAGCTAATTCCTTGTTACAACATATGAGTAAGTGTGAACATATTCCATGAACTTCCTCAAATGGTTCCAATTTCTCTAATGTATTTTCGTTCTGTTTCAGTCTGTCATTAAAAAAATTGCATATTCACAACGTATTAGAGATTGTGAATTTTATGTCAGTTAAGTTATTCAAACATTTTTTTTAAGTATATATGATTATTTTGTTGCCCTCTCAGTTCCTAAGATTTTGACCCAACTAATCCGGACAAACAGAGACGGAGCTATATAAGGATAGGAGGGACAATTACCCCCTACCCAAGGTTTTTTTCCCACTTTTGTCCTCCCAAATATTTTTTAACAAAAACTGGTTTATTTATGAATTGGTTCCTAACCCCAAGTTCTAGCTCTGTCCATATAGACCGACCAACATTGTACACCAAATTTTGGTAAATGAGTCTCCCAACGAAGATTTTCTACATACACAAGACCTCCAACTCATGATCTACTTAAACGATACCAAGTTGCTTACAACTTGGACCAACCCGTTATATATATATACACACACTAGCGGTAGAAACTGAAAATTTCCACAAGTGCTTTAGTTTTAGGGTTTAGGGTCTTAATTTAGGGTGTAGGATTTATGGGTTTGTGTGTAAGTGTTTAGAATTTAGGGATAGTGGTTAGAATTTAATGTTTAGGGTTATACTTTAGGGTTTCTAGGATGGGTTTTTGTTTTTATGATAATATGGTTAGGATTTAGGTTCTATCTAATAAACCTTGAACCCTAAACTCTAAATTCTAACCACCCTAAACCACTACACCCTAAATTGAGACCCTAAACTCTAAAACTAAATCATTTATGAAAATTTTTAGTTTCTACCGCCAGTGTATATGATAATAATCTTATATATATATATATGATTAATACATGATATGTTACATTTCACACTTTCCAAAACCCTAATTTTTTTTCAAAATAGCTGCCGCCTGTTATTCTTTTTCATTTTTGAGTTAGCTGGCGATCAACAATCATCTTGATGTTGAGTGTCGATTGCAGATGTTCGTTATTTCTTTTGCTTTTATTTGTTATGTTTTTATTTTAATAAGAATTTATGGTCTTGTGGCACGCTTTTCCTTTGCCTTTGTGGCACGTTTTCTTTGTTCTTGTAGTTTTGTTCCATTTATCATTTTGGCATGATTTCAGCATATCTTAGGGGCAGTTCTAGTGTGAGGCGGTTAATATACGGCGTGACCGGTTAAATAGGTGACCGGTTAAACATAACAAAATAGGTAAAATTACCTATTTTGTTGATAAGAGTATCAACATATCCAGTAAAATTACCTATTTTGTTGATACTTTTGAGTAAATTACTTATTTTGTTGATACTTTCGAAAGTATCTATACTTTTCTAAAAGTATCGATACTTTTTTAAAAAGCAATGTAACCGGTTGCAATGTGGCTCGAAAGTATAGATATTTTTTTTAAAACAATATAATTGGTTGCAATGTGGCTCGAAAGTATTGATACTTTTTTAAAAAAGTATCGATACTTTTTAAAAAGTATAGATAATTTCGAAAGTATCAACAAAATAAGTAATTTACTCAAAAGTATCAACAAAATAAGTAATTTACTCAAAAAATATAGATACTTTCCAAGGCCCCATCAGCTTAAAATAAGTAATTTACTAGATATGTTGATACTCTTATCAACAAAATAGGTAATTTTACCTATTTTGTTATCGTAGGATTTCCAAAGCCCCATCAGCTTAAACTTTAATAACAAAATAGGTAAAGCGCTACCGAATATGTTGATACTCTTATCAACAAAATAAGTAATTTTACCAATTTTGTTATCATGAGATTTCCAAGGCCCCATCATCTAAATTTTAATAACAAAATAGGTAAAGCGCTACCGAATATGTTATACTCTTATCAACAAAATAAGTAATTTTACATATTTTGTTATGTTTGTGTCGATACCTACCGATAACTTAAGTTTGCCGGTTACCAATTTTTTTAAATATTTTTTCATGTTTTCTATCGGATACATTATTTTAAATCAACATATCCGGTAGCGCTTTACCTATTTTGTTATTTATCTTACAATGTTTCCGGTAATGTCGTTTCTTAGCCGTATATTAGTCTGCCTTTCATTAAAATTTCTCATATCTTAGTGATCATTTGGTGCTCGCACAGTGATCTTCACGACGCTGGCTTTTTATTATGATTTTATCGGTGGTCATAAAAAATAGATCCCCACTCGGTTGATGGTTGTTTGTCGATGTGATCAATCCTGAGTAGCGGAATAATCTCCTGATAGTTTGGCTTGTTCACCACTCATTTTTCATCCCGTAATGCGTCTCGTTTGAACAGAGACAAAGATATTCATGAAGGCTTTTGGACTTTGATGGTATGCTAATCTCTATGAAAATATTTACTTTTCTTTGCACTTTTAGATTTTTGTATGAGATTTTGGTGGACTAGTCTCATTATTTTCCCTTCTAGATGCATTGAATTTGTAATATATTCAATAATATTTTTAATAAAATTTAGTTGTCATTGTAAAAAAAATACATGATATGTTTGACTTGTTTAAGTATGTGCAAAATATTGTGGTAAAAATCGGAAATTATGTGGAAACTTTTATTTTCTACCGTCAATGTATTGAATATAAATTCATATAAAGTAATTATTTTATATACTGACGGTGGAAACTCAAAGTTTTTATAAATGTTTTAGTTTAGAGTTTAAGAATTCAATTTAGGGTATAAAATTTAAGAGTTTAAAATTTAAGAATGTGGATATAATTTAATAATTGAATTTGTAATTAAAATTAAACTTTAAATAGAAAATAATCATATATATTTAATCTTACTTTGAACGGGAGAAATGGGAAATTTGTAATACAAGAAAAATATTTTCCCAAAAAAAGAAAATTAGTGTTTGGCCACTACATAATTGATGCTTCAATTATGTATATATATAAATTTCTTTTGTTGCACTCTCGATTCTTAAAATTTTAATTTGACTAATTCAGACTAACAAAAACAGAGCTATATAGGGTTGGGAGGGGCAATTGCCCCCACCCCAATAATTTTTTTCCACTTTTGACCTTCTATATAAAAAATTTTAAAAATTAATTTATTTATGAATTTGACATTGTCTCTATAGACCGACCAACATTATACACCAAATTTTGGTGAGTACGTCTCTCAGCGAAGATTTTCTGCATACACAAGACCTCAAACTTATGATATGCTTAAACGATATCAAGTTGCTTACTACTTAGACGAACCCGTTAATTGTTGATCAACATGAGATATATATGATTGATTGAAACATGATATGTTACGTTTCACACTTCCCAAACCCCTAGTTTTTTTTTTCAAAATAGCTGCCGCATGTTATTCTTTTTCATTTTTGAGTTAGCCGGCGATCAACAATTATCTTGGTGTTGATTGTCGACCGCCGATGTTCGTTATTTCTCTTGCTTTTATTTGCTATGTTTTTAATTTTTTTAGTTTTTTATTTTAATAAGAATATTTGCTCTTGTGGCACGCTTTTTCTCTACGCCTTTGTGACACGTTTTCTTTGTTTTTATGGTTTCGTTTCATCTATCGTTTTGGCATGATTTCAACATACCTTAATGATCGTTTGGTGCTCAAACAGAGATCTTCACGACGCTAGCTTTTTATTATGATTATGTCGGTGGTCATAGAAAGATAGATCCCACTCGGTTGATGGTTGTTTGTCTATGCAATCAGTCATGGGTAGCGTAGCAATCTGCCTGATAGTTTGGCTCGCTCACCACTCATTTTACATCCCGTAATGCGTCTCGTTTGGACAGAGACAAGGAGATTCAAGAAGGATTTTGGATTTTGGCAGTATGCTAATTTCTATGAAAATATTTACTTTTCTTTGTACTTTTAGGTTTTTGTATGAGATTTTGGTGGATTAGTCCTCATTATTCTCCCTTCTAGATGCATTGGATTTGTAATATTTTCTATTGTTTTTTTAATAAAATTTGATTGTCATTGTCAAAAAAAAATACATGATATGTTTGACTTATTTGAATATGTGCAGTAGATTGTGGAAAAAATTGAAGATTATGTGGAAATTTTTATTTTTTACCGTCAGTGTATTGGATATAAATTCATATAAAGTAATTATTTTACACACTAACGGCGGAAACTAAAAGTTTCCAAAAGCACTTTAGTTTTAGAGTTTAAGAATTCAGTTTAGGGTGTAAGATTTAATAGTTTAGAATTTAAGAATAAGAATGAAATTTAATGATTGAATTTATAATTAAAATTAAACTGTAAATGGAGAATAATTATATATATTTATTCTTACTTTGACGGGAGAAATGCGAAATTTGTAATACAAGAAAAGTATTTTCCCAAAAAAGGAAGAAAATTAGTGTTTGGCCACTAACACAATGGATGCTTCAATTATGTATATATATAATTTTTTGGTTGCACTCTCTCGATTCTTAAGGTTTTGACTCGACTAATTCAGACCAACAAGGACAAAGCTATGTAGGGGTGGGAGGGGCAATTGCCCTCACCCCCAATAATTTTTTCACTTTTGTCCTCCCATATAATTTTTTTAAAATTTAGTTTATTTATGAATTTGACGCCATGTCCCTACAGACCGACCAAGGTTATACACCGAACTTCGGTGAATGAGTCTCCCAGCGAAGATTTTCTGCATACACAAGACTTCAAACTCATGATATGCTTAAACGATATCAAGTTGCTTAACACTTGGACCAACCCGTTAATATATATATATATGATTGAAACATGATATGTTACGTTTCACACTTCCAAAAAACTAGTTTTTTTTTAAATAACCGACGACCAACAATCATCTTGGTGTTGATTGTCGATCGCCTGTGTTCGTTATTTTTCTTAATTTTATTTGTTATGTTTTTTAATTTTTATTTTTTTTATTTTAATAAGAATATATGCTCTTGTGGCACGCTTTTCTTCTACCTTTGTGGCATGTTTTCTTTGTTTTTATAGTTTCGTTTCATCTGTCGTTTTAGCATGATTTTAACATACCTTAGTGATTGTTTGGTGCTCAGACATAGATCTTCACGACGCTAGCTTTTTATTATGATTCTGTTGGTGATCATAGAAAGATAGATCTCACTCTATTGATGGTTGTTTGTCGATACAATCAGTCATGGGTAGCGGAGCAATCTGCCTTAGTGGCGGATCCATATAGCACCTTGGGTGGGCCTGTGCCCACCCTGAATTTATCAAAACTCACACATTTGACTTCAATTTTCATAAATTTTATGAATTAGTCCTTAAATTTTATGACTTGTGACCACCCTGAAATTTTGAGATTTTTATGGCTTGTACCCGTCACCCTGGAATTTTGATTTGTGCCCACCCTAAAAAAAAATTCTGGAACCGCCACTGATCTGCCTGATAGTTTGGCTCGCTCACCACTCCTTTTACATCTCGTAATACGTCTCGTTTGGACAGAGACAATGAGATTGATGAATGCTTTTGGATTTTGGCAGTATGTTAATCTCTATAAAAATATTTATTTTTCTTTGTACTTTTAGGTTTTTTATGAGATTTTGGTGGACTGGTCTTATTATTCTCCCTTCTAGATGAATTGTATTTGTAATATCTTGCATGATTTTTTAATAAAATTCAGTTGTCATTGTCAAAAAAATACATGATATGATGTGCAAAAGATTATGGTAACAATCGAAGATTATGTGGAAACTTTTATTTTTCACCGTCAGTGTATTAGATATAAATTCATATAAGATAATTATTTATACATTGAGGTGGAAACTAAAAGTTTCTATAAGCGCTTTAGTTTTAGAGTTTAGGGCGTAAGGTGTATGAGTTTAGAATTTAAAAATGTGATTAGAATTTAATGATTGAATTTATAATTAAAATTAAACTTTTAAATAGAGAATAATCATATATATTTATTCTTACTTTGAACGGGAGAAATGGAAAGTTTGCAATACAAGAAAAATATTTTTTCCCAAAAAAAAGAAAATTAATGTTTGGCCACTACATAATGGGTGCTTCAATTATGGATTACTTTCAGCCACAAATGGTTAATTTTTTTTTATTAAGATTTGTATTTATATAAATCGTAGATTTAGTTCATGTACTTTCTATTATTTTAGAGTTTAAAATTTCAATTCCAAGTCAGATATTATTTAAATAAATACTCGTAAATCTATACAATAAATTGAATAAGAAAATACCAAAAGAAAATAGTCTATTTCGATTCAATTGTGTACGTGATTTAAAAATAAGTTATATAAAATTAAATTTCAAATTTAAAAATAATAATGCATCAAAACAATAATTTAACATAATTGCAACAAGCTTAGTTCACACATAAACCCAAACAGAACTTTGTTATCATTGGAATCCCCATTAAAAAAACTATTTTTAGATCCATTTATTCATCGAACGATTAATAATGTTTATATTAATCACAAATATTTATTTTAAAAATATAATTTACGCTATTTAATAAAAATTTACTTTTTTGTTGTCTTTTCCATTTTGGAACATTGCTCTTACTAATTTGAATATATTCGCCTCATACATATAATTTTGGTGAGTAAATATCCCTACACAAGCCTCAAATTTAAAATTTTTGTCAATACTAAACTGTTTAGCACTTGAATCAATCAGTTGGTATAAAAAATATTTTTCTTTCAATGTTTTTTTTATATATATAAAATCTCCCGAATTCTTTAATAATTTATATTCTTTATTTGAGCTATAAGGTATCCACCTCTTATAATAATTACTAATAATCTCAGGGTTAATAATTTCTATTCTCTTTAAACTTACTTTAATCCTAAATACAAAGGAAATACATACAGAATTATATAAAGGAAAAGAATTTCTTTTCTCGCATTTATCCAATTTTCTAGGTGTTTTTTCTTTTTCGATCTGAGAGAGGGAGGATATGGGTGCGGAAGGCGATTCGAGTGAGTCACGAGTCGGTACCTATGAAGGAGAAGGTGAGGGGGTGATGGTTAACATCCGCTGCTCGAATGGTACAAAATTTACGGTGAGGACCAGCCTCGAATCAACCGTTGGAGTTTTCAAATCTGTTTTGGCTCAGAATTGCGATGTCCCAGCTGATCAGCAACGTTTGATTTATAAAGGGCGAATCTTGAAGGACGATCAAACCCTTCAAAGTTATGGTAAGTTTTAATCGCCTTCAGTTTTTTTTAATTAATTTAGGTTGGTTTTCAATTTTGGTAGAAATATAAGATAAATAACAGAAAATGGTGAAACTTTGTAAAACGAAGTACTAAATTATAAGCTTTGAAAGTATCAGCAGAATGATTAATTTACCAAATTAGGTTGTTACTCTGCTAATATGGTGATTTTGGTTGTTTGACTTTTATTTTGTTGTATTTTAGCGGGTTTAGATGTCCATATATTTATTCTCTAATTTGTTGTTACTGAAGATTGTGTGTCATGATCACATATGCTCTCTGTTAGATGGCTATATCCATGTAATCTGAAGAAAGATGAATCGTAAGACTAAGCTATCAGCACCACCGTTGATTTTCGAGTCATTGGAAACTGATGTTGTTTTATTTGGTTAATGAGTTATGCTGATTTTACTTCATAGCTGATGAAGGTTGGAAAACTATTTAGTAATTTAACATTGAGGTAAGATACTCTTTAATGGCGGGTGGAGGTTGTGCTTGTGCTTGCTAAGCCCTTTGTTCTTTTAGCTAAGCAATTACATCAAATGTATTTTGTACTTGTTCTCCACCTCTTCCTGTTCACCATTTTGTCTTAATAGTTAATAATCTAAAATGGTGGTTCAGTAAACATATGTCCTTGTATGATGTATATATGTGTGTATGTTTGCCAGTATGTATATATGGGGGATGCTATCTTGAATATTGTATTTGATAACTTTATAATGCTTCGTAATATGTTCATAGCTCATTAATCACTATCGTGATACCTTAATGCCGAAAATTTATAAATTAATGTGCATGTAATGATTACTTTTAGAAGATAAATCTATTTCATCTGAGGGTTAAACGTGGCTTTGTATTTTGTAATTTATACACCCAGATTTAGATTTTGCACAAATACTTAATGACTGCTCAACCATTTCACTGTCTTCGCCCTTATTGAAGGTTTGCAAGCTGATCATACTGTCCACATGGTTCGTGGTTTTGCCCCATCTTCATCTGTACCGCCTCCTGCGGCTACCACAAATGTTGGAACTCCTAATACTACACCAGGGGTCACACGAGGTGTTGGTTCTAATGAGGGTGCTGGTGTGGGAGTACCCTCATTTCCTGGACTTAATGCACTTGGTGGAAATGGAGGTTTTGGTTTGTTTGGATCTGGGCTTCCTGAATTTGAGCAAGTGCAACAACAACTAACCCAAAATCCGAACATGATGAGTGAACTAATGAATACACCTGCTGTTCAAAGTTTGATGAATAATCCAGAGTTAATGCGTAGTTTGATTTCAAGCAATCCCCAAATGCGTGAGATCATCGATCAGAATCCGGAGCTTGGGCATATACTTAACGATCCTAGCATTCTTCGACAGACATTAGAAGCTGCAAGGAACCCTGAACTCATGCGTGAAATGATGAGAAACACTGACAGGGCTATGAGTAATATTGAATCCTCTCCCGAGGGGTTTAATATGCTCAGGCGTATGTATGAAAATGTTCAGGAACCATTTATGAATGCTACGACTGGAAATGATGGAAACAGTCTAAACAGTCTAAATTCAAACCCATTTGCAGCTCTATTGGGCAATCAAGGTGATTCTCAAGCTAGGGCCTCTCCTAACAACACTTCTGCACATGGTTCTGAAACGACCCAGGGACAAACTAACCCAAACACAAATCCTCTTCCTAACCCTTGGGGCAACACTGTTGGTGGTGGTAAGTTTCAGCCTTATGTACCGCATTAAAGCATATGTTCTGTCTAGCTATACTCTGTGGTTCAATCTGCACATTTTTTTATTATATGCACATGCAATTCCTGATGTAGAGAAGAAAGGCAGAGTAGAATCCAAAATGCTATTGCTTGACCAAAAAGAAAAATTCAAAGAATCATGATTCTGAAAGCTGATGTTCTAAGTATTGTGGTTATGTGGATTTGACCAATGTTTGAAATGAAACATCATACCAAGTTTAGTCGGTTGTGGGGTGAATGGCTTATTGAGAGTCATCTAAGTATGGTTTGCTTCCCATGTTTGATTTCCTGGTTATGAATTTGTCTTCTCTCTTGAATTTTGCAATATCAATGGCAAAGTATTTCTTATTTGGAAAATGCTGTACAGTAAGCTAAAGTGACATGTCCTATAATCTTTTACCACTGTTGATTCATGTAATCAATATGTTCGACTGAATTAGAATATGTGAATTAGTTAAAATGGGATGTTGTTTGGTTGTGGGATGAATGATTTGTTCGAGACTCATCTAATCATAGCTTGTTGTCCACCTTTGCATAATTTTAAATGCAGCATGAAAGATAGTATATGGTGAAGTAGAATATCTAATCCTTTTGTTGTTTTTAAATGCGATTTACTACTGTTGCATATGTGTGTTAAGTTCTGTGATTTCTTGGAAATATTGTGTTACAAATTGTCAGGGGGGACCCAGACCAATGCTACTGCAAGGTCAAATCCTGCTGGGGATTCTAGGGTGCCAGGTCTTGCTGGTCTTGGAGGCCTTGGACTTCCGGATATGCCACCCATGTTGAATGGAATGCCAGATGCTTCTCAGTTGACCCAATTGTTGCAAAACCCAGCTGTATCACAAATGATGCAGAGCATAGCATCTAATCCGCAATATATGAACCAGGTACCGTTGAGTTAAGAAATTTTCATTTTGCTTGTATCCTTTTTGTTAATAATCTTTTTTTTCTTTTTCTTTTTTTTTTTACTTTTTAGATTATGAATATGAACCCACAACTACGTGGAATGTTTGATTTGAATCCTCAATTAAGAGAAATGATGCAAAACCCGGAAGTTCTTCGTCAGATGTTTTCCCCTGAGACAATGCAGGTATAATATATGCCGTTTGCATCTCTGAGTTCTCGCCTAATAAATGCTAAATGCTTTCATGACTTTATGGTTTTGAATCTTTCTTTTTCTATAAGGTCACCTACCTGATATGGTCTTCTAGGCATGTTAAGGCTGCCCTGCCGGATAGTATCAGATTATTTGATTTTTTTTTCAAGTACTGTTTTGACATTAAATGTACCTACCTTTTCCTTGTTTTTTTTTTTTTATTTCTTGCAGCAAATGCTAACTCTACAGCAGTCACTTCTGTCCCCGCACAATCAACAGCGATCAACACAGTAAGTCATAGTACCTCTGTCTATTACATCGGTAACAAAAACCTCAATTGCCTTTTCAACTCTTGCATTTTGAGATTGTCCTAAGTGCAATACATGCTGCTGTTAAAACATCAGAATTCTAAATAGAATCAAATTCTCTGTGCTTTTTAAATGATTATGTGGCCCTAAGATGATTATATTTAATGTGCCGTTACGATTCGTGCTTTGATGATTACAACTTCTTGACTTTCTTGCAGGGATTCGGCACAGACTGGTGCTACTACAGGTACAGAATAAAAACAAGTCCAAACTGTATTTATAATTTTCTCTGCAAAGGGGACGAAGAGTACTCAAACTGTCCTGGGCTCTCGATAGTTTGCTTTGCCTCTTTTCTTTACCATCTCTTCTTTTATGTATCTTTATGTTTTACACTTAACTCGGTTTATCTCATTTTCAGGAGCTCCAGGTACTGCTGGTCTGGAGTCTTTGATGAATATGTTTGGTGGTCTAGGTGCTGGTAGCCTGAGTGTTCCCAACCAACCTGATGGTTAGCATTCTTATTTCTGCGTCTTTATGAATCAGATTCGATACACTTTTGGGTCACTTCTAATTTTATCTTCTTTGGTTTCCAGTTCCACCAGAAGAACTGTATGCTACACAATTATCACAACTCCAAGAAATGGGTTTCTATGATACAGTAGAGAATATCAGAGCACTACGTGCTACTGCCGGAAATGTCCATGCTGCGGTTGAGAGGCTTCTGGGGAATCCTGGGCCGTAATTCCGCAATATAATGCTCTTGAATTTAAACAAGAACTCTCATGTAAGACATGTAAGATTAGTTGATTTAGCCTGCTGCCTTAGCAAACCTCAGATTATGTTGAATCCTTTTAGGGCGTGTTTACCTTATTTAACGAGCTAGTAAACATGATGATATACCCTGAGAACTTGATATTGGCCTCTATGCATTCTTGGATTGTTCCATCTTTCTTCCGTGCGCTTGCCTATGTACATACACCTTGGATTATTCTTTTTTATCCCCTAATTTTAAGGACTTTATAAGGATGCTTCTAGCATTGTTGATTTATGTTCTCTGTTGCTTTTTGATTCTGGGGAATCTTACAGTAATTTTTACTCGAACATCGAGTATGATGTCGCTATTCAAGCATTCGATCTTTGTTTAGCAGCCTGAAAACAAGGTTTTGTTATGAATCAATTGATTTATTACAACGGATTTATTCTAGCATTCATGTATGTGCCACTTTTTAAGGTGATTTGGTGGACATTAATTTTATTTCAGAAAGGAAAGCAGAGGTCTTGGGTTGTAAAAGCGGTGTTGTTGCACATCCTTTGATTGTATGATTTCAAGTTGAGCCTCTCCGGATTGAGATTAGCAACAATGGTAAATTTATGATTTTCATCTGTGTACTAAGCTTAATTTGAAGATTTAGTTTTAGTCCAAATTATGCGATTAACAATTTTCACTAAAACCCAAAACTTTTGAAAATCTGTCATTTATAAGATGGAACTATGTTTGTCAAAATAATTATTTTTCTCTGATATGTCGTTTTAGAAAAATTACATCTGTGTCACATAACGTTATTAATAATGGAATGATGCAGTTATAATAAATTAAAGTATAGAGACTAAATATTGAATAAAAATCAATGCCAAAACGATAATTTGATTGACCTATTAACAATTGTGGAAATGCCTGGGGAATTTCAATAAATGCTCGAAAGATTAGGGGTGTCCCGTCGAAAAATTCCCAAGACCCGCTAAAGAAACTAAAAAAAACAAAAAGAAGTGTAAACTATTTAAATGACCACCTAACTATGGAGTTAGTTCTGATATGACTATCATACTTCTAATCGTGTCATTTTGATCATGTAACTATTTAAGTAGTATCAATCAAGCCCCCACCGTTAAAGCTTAATGGATGGTTAACGTGGCAGTTAACAAAAATTTGTATGATTACGCATTTGGTCCATAATATTTACAATTGATATCAATTAAATAGTTATGTGGTCATATAAGAATCAACCACATAATTAGGTGGTCATTTAAGTAATTTACCCTAATAGAAAGTACTAGTCTACTAGAGGACCAAACAACAAATTGAACTACTTGGTGAGAGAGGCAAAGCAAAGTCCCCTGCTTTTGAAACCTATCTTTCGCTCTCTTTCATTTCACTTCTTCCTCTGCGTTTTCAATGAGCTAAGGTAAATGTCTTGTCCGAATTTGTTTTAATTCTAGATTTATTCACATCTCTCATCTTTAGCAGCTCAATCTCCTTAATACTTGCCTTCTCGCTTTTCTTTGTTTAGTAATTTTGAGTAGTTGTTGGAATATGATCAACTTAAACAAATATTTCGAATTTCTGCATCTTGATTCAATGGGTAATATCCTCTCATTTACAGAACCCATGCCCGATTAATGTGTTAACTGGAACACCCAGGTCACTGGGTCTTTTAAATTTTTGCAATCTGTAATGTGTTTTTTTTTGTTGATATAATTCAAAGAAATTGAAAGAACGCTGTTGTTAGTGTGCATATGTTTGTCTTCACCTTTGATTCTTTGCTTTGGTCTGTTAATTTCTGCTTTTGGTTGATGCAATCTACAATTCTGTCATTTATTAGTGAAAATATTCTTTGTTCAATTGTCATTGTAATGTGAAGTTTGTTTCCTATTGCTGTGAAAAGAAAGTTAAACCCCAAATTTGATGAATTTCATTTAAATTTTATGGAGCGGAACTTACAGTAGTTTGGAATTGAAATAATTATTGATTTAAAACATGATGATTTATTTGGAAATGTATTCGAGTAAAAACTTTGTTCTTAAATTGTGCAAGTTCCATTTTTAATTTGGTTTCTAGTTGTAGCCCCAGTACCGATACTCTGGTCGATCGATCTGTATAGTTTCATACCTCAACTTTATTGATTTTCTTGTGCCATGGGTCTGCTTGGTTTTCCTTTTATGTATGCAATCAATTTTCCCAAGTGAAATGTTACTGGGAACTGTTTATTGCTTAGGAATGTGCTTAATTTGATTCTATTGTTATTTTCACTTTAAGCCAAACCCGAGCGCTACCGGTTATTTATGGATTGCGATAGGTATTGGATTCCTTAAAAGTTATATTTAGTCATTCAGATTGCAGAAGTTACATTTAGTTATTAGTTTGAATTTGGATTATTTTATTATGACTATGGTTTTCTTACCAGAATCAAACATCATCAGATGGTTCAACAAATGCTAGACTCTAAATTCGGTGAATTTGGACTTCTGAATTCGGAGAATAACTCACCCACTTGTGATAAGCAACGTCCAGTTGGTGCAAAGAAGACACCATTGAGAGATGTCCAGAACGAAAATAGAATCGTACCCAACTCCACAGGGAGCTCCCCATTTTCTAAAGATAGGGGACTTTGTATTGATCCTATCAAGGTCTCTGGAAGTAAGAGAGCATCTCCTGAATGTCCTCTGAGCCCCTCACAATGCCAATCTCCGAGCAATACTGCTTCAAATGGGCACCTTGTCTACGTCCGGAGAAAATGTGAAGCCGAATTAGCCAAAAGCAGTGCTTTTGAGTGTACTGACGCAAGTAATTGCCAACAGATGAGGCAAGTTACACAACTGGAGGAAATTAACCAACTGAAATCCCAAATAAAGGAGTCGAAAGTTTCTTGTTTTCCAGCATTTGCACCACTTCCGATGGCATCCTTAACAAGTTCATCTTCCAAACCTTCAGTACCTGTACCTCTTGGAAAGTCTGCTACAAAATTAACACCCTTAGACTCCAATCAACATCCACTTGTTGCACCTACCCCTTTGTTCGATAGTCCGAAAGGAATTAGTAAACTACATTGGGAAGAGCGGTATTATCACTTGCAGATGCTACTGAAAAAGTTGGACCAATCCGATCAAGAGGATTATACCCAGAGTATGTCCATGTGATGAATCAATCTTTACCATATTCTACTTTTCCAGTTATAAAATTCTTACTGTACTGTATGTCAAAAAAAATCTTATAGTACTGATTTACAATCTATTCATGTTATCTTGTCAGTGCTTCGATGTTTTTCTGCAGTTGAACTCAGCAGACATGCTGTTGAGCTGGAAAAAAGATCAATTCAGCTCTCACTGGAGGAAGGTAATTTATCTCTGTGTGCGCTTCTTTTTTCCGCGTGTATAGATATAACATTATGCCTAAACTTATTTAGTTCTTATGAGTTCAACGTATACCGTACTTATAACATCCCACCCCTTGCAACTGGGAAGTGGTGTGGTGTCTGTAATCTTTGTTGGCTGCCATTATTTAGTATTTATGAGCTTGAATTAGTGGCATTCATATGGTGCCATCTATTTCCCTTATTTGATCTTTTAGCATCTATGACTATATTCATACATCATGGATCCGATATAATCTAATGTTTTCTTGCCCCCAGCGAAAGAGATGCAGCGTGTCGGCGTTTTAAATGTCCTCGGAAAAACTACGAAGCTGTCTAAAGCACCCTTCACTCAAACAGATCAGTCATGCAAGTGAAAGTGGATCAATTACTAGTAGTAAGTGCAGTAAAAGTTGTAACCTGTCTATACAGAGTGAATGCACGAGCTCGCACGCGCGTTCGGTTCTTCGTTCATCCTAGGTATGTTTCTACTGTTGTCACTGTGGGGGTGGCTATCTGGTATTTTACTGTAGTTTTCAACTCGGTTTATCTTCTGTGTATTTTTTTAGCAAAATCTATGGGAAAGTATCAAATTCTAGTTGTACTGTTATAGTGTGAAATGATCCTCTTTTTCTACTATTAAGCCTAATCATTCCTGTTAAATTACCATCTTTTCTATTTAACTTTTGAGATAAACTAGATAGGATTTGGTTAAATACAAAATGTAAGATGTTTTTTTAAAAAAAATATTTTTCATAAAATAAATGAATTTAAGATGACTAGTTTTTAAGACACGCATACGTACTTATTTTTGGAATTATACATTTGTTTTTTTCAATATTTTATAATTTTAAATAAATTAATATTTAATTTTTAAAAATTAGAATTTTAATTAAATTTGTTAAAAATGGATATATTGAAAAATATATTTTTTTTGAAAATATTCACAATTTAGTAAATTAATAATTTTCAATGATATTTTATTAGTGCAAATTAATGAAGTTTTACTTGGTCGCGTTTGGTAAATAGCTTTTGAGCTAAAATTAGAGGTTTTAACTATTATTAGAGGTTTGATCAGTCAAACTTGTTAATTTAAATGTTTGATAAATAAAAGATTGTAATAATATAAATTTAAATAACTAATAAAATTAATAAGATAATTTCATAAATAAAAAATTATTTTTTGAAAGACATAAATAAGAAATTAATATATACATTTAGGGGTGGGTAAAACTCAATTCGACTCGAAAAAACTGAATTATTTAATTCGACTTGAGGCGGAAAAAAATCGACTCGTTTCGAATCGACTTGTAATTTTATAAACTGGAGTCGAAAAATTTTCAAATAAAGTTTGAGTTATGAAATAGAAATTCGAGTAACTCGAACATTTTAGTAATTAGTTGATATTTTTCATATTCGAGTCGAGTTTGTCAATTTTGCATGATATATTATGTATATCATATGTAAAGATATGAAGAAATATATATGTATATCGTATATGCACATAGAAAGCCGTTAAAATTAGAATCAATATCTACACCGCCCAACCCTATGTATATGCATATAGAAAGCCGTTAAAATTAGAATCAATATCTGCACGGCCCAACTCTATGTATATGCATATAGAAAGCCGTTAAAATTAGAATCAATATCTGCACCGCCCAACCCTATATATATGCATATAGAAAGCTGTTAAAATTAGAATCAATATCTACACCGCCCAACCCTATGTATATGCATATAGAAATATATATATATATATATATATATATATATATATATAATTAAATTTGTAAATAAACTCAAACACTCAACTTGATTCAACTCGACTCGAAAAAATTTCAAATAAAGTTTGAATCGTAAAATAGGACTTGCAAACTCGAATAACTCGAATTTTTTTACTCGACTCGATCGAACACTCAGCCTTATATACATCTAAACTTAATAGATTAATAAAATTATATTCAAAATATAATTTCATAAATAAGAAATTAATATATATATATATATAAATTTAATTAGTATTAAAATTATATTTAAAACATTATTTCACAAATAATAAATTAATATATATGCCATTCGTATATGCTTAGCAATGATATTAAAAAATTAGTTTGTATAATCTAATTAATATTAACAAATACAAAATATTAATAACTAATAAATTATTCAAATAAGTATCGAATATAATCATGTCCTTATATGTCTTTTTTTGTTTAAGTAATCAAACAATCATCAACTATCAGTTAATTTTACCAAACACTTTTATACAATCAGCTAATGTAATCCGCTAATCAAATCAACTAATGTAGTTCGCTATAAGCTATCCGCTAATTTCTAAAAGGAGCTTTGAGTTAATTGAAACCATATTGAAGTTAGGGGTGAACGTTCGAGCGAGTAGAGTCGAGTCGAAAATTTTCGAGTTGACACGTCATATTTTACGACTTGAACTTAATTTGAAATTTTTTCGATTCGAGTCGAGTTTTCGAGCTCCTATACAAATTTAATTGTAATTATTTACCATGTTATGGTACGATTTGATTCCAATTTAAATGACTTTCTCTAATCATATATATATATCTTCATATTATTTTTCACATGCATAAGTAAGATTTGTAATGTTATTTAATAAAAAATATCATCTAAATTTTTAAAATATATTTTTAAATAAGGAACTTTTGGGGATAAAGTATTGATGGGGTTATAAATGAATCAATGAATTGATGTAAAGAAAAAACTTATAAAAAATCCGGTTGAATGATCAAATTGAATAAAATATAAAATTAAACGGCTAAATTGAAAAAAATTGTTAAAAATATGAATTGAAGTTATATAGATATTATATAGTGTTAGTGAATCATGTGGTTTAATTTTGGTCAAAAATAGACTTAAAACGAATGAGGAATTGAAGAAATGAAAAACATTCAAAGTTGATGGGCTAAATTACAAAAGTAAGAAATTTAATTTAAAAATATGAATTGAAGCTAAATAGGTATTCTAGTTTCTACAGTGGTTTAGGAGTATGTGGTTCAAATTTGGTCAAAATTAACTTAAAACGAAGGAGATATTGAAGAAATGAGGAAATCATACAAAGTTAAGGGGCTGAATTGAAAAAATATGAAATTTATTTTCAAAAATATAAATTAAAGATAAATACGTATTCTGCGCTGGTTTAGGAATACGTGGCTCAAACTTGGTCAAAAATGGACTTAAAATGAAGGAGGAATTAAAGAAAAATGAAATCAGTGACTAAATTGTAAAACTGTAAATTTCGGTTTTTCGAGTTGGGCAAATTTCAAACCGACTTGAAATCGAAATTTTTTTGAGTTAATCGAGTTGAATCGAACAACTCGAATAACTCGAAATTGAAAAAAAAATTAATTTTTTCGAGTTGAGTCAAGTTTTGCTTACCCCTAATTGAAGTAGACTTATTTTTGCCATGGCAACTGAATTTTATTAAAAAAAGTCATAAAAGATATTACAAATACAACACATCCAAAAATGAGAGTAATAGTGACTAGTCCATCAAAATCTCACACAAAACACAAAAGTGCAAAGAAAAGTAAATATTTTCCTAAATATTAGTATATCGTCAAAATTAAGAAGTCTTCCTGAATCTCTTTGTCTTTATTCAGATGAGACGCATTACGGAGTGAAAAAGAAGTGGTGAGAAAGCCAAACTGTCAAACAAATTATTCTGCTACTCATGACTTATTACATCGACAAACAACTATTAACTAAGGATCTATTTTTTTATAATCATCAACAGAATCGTAATTGAAATACTTTTTAAAAAACATGCAGTAAAATATATTTTATATAAACAATTGCATATGAGAGAATTAAATTATCAAACAATTAAATAATGGGGTTGGTCCAAGTGGTAAGCAGCTTGGTATCGCTTAAGCAAGTTACGAGTTCGAGGTGTTGTGTATGCAGAAAATTTCTGTTGAGAGACTCACCTACCAAAGTCAGGTGTGCGACGCGAGTCGCTCCGGATTAGTCAGAGATAAGCCCTAGAGATTGGAGGGCAATAAAAAAAATTAAATACTAGTCAAATAAAAACTTTATCTCTTTTACTTTTAAAAATTAAAAACTTAATAAAATCTTGCCCCTCCTAATATTTAATACCGACTCCGTCGTCCCTATCACTAGAATTTCATATTTCTGTAGAGTTATTATTGTAATTTTCTTCAATATTAGCAATGAAGCACAACACAAACGTGGTGAAAAGGCAGTGAAGCATAATCCAAACGTGGTGAAAAAGCAGTGAAGCATAATCCAAAGGTAAACATCCAACTGAAAAAAACCGCCCACTTCATAACTTCCCTGTCCCATAACGCTAGTAACTGCCAACACTCCTACATAAGCAGCGCATCAACCATTTTTACAGTTTTCCCCCTCTTTCAACGCTCCATTGTCTCTTTGTTTTCCCTGAAAATGAACAAAAACACCCAATCTGATCCCGGATTTCGATTCCTTTCTTCTGTTACTCCACATAACATCCTGGCATTGCCTTCTTCGTCAAGCAATGTTGTGAATTACAATCCGAAACCCTGGAAGAAACGCTCGAAATCCATAAAGATCGATGCCGGTCGGTTCCCGGCTAGTTCTAGCACCGTTTCCAGGCCTAAATGTACCAAAAAACCTGACCCTTCTGCACCAAAGATTACACCGCCTTGTAGTGAATGTGGGAAGAAGTTTTGGTCATGGAAAGCACTTTTCGGACACATGAGATGTCACCCTGAGCGACAGTGGCGTGGAATTAACCCCCCTCCAAATCATTCCCGGCCTGTTAAACCGACAAATAATACGGAGGCCTCGATGACGGAGGAAGATCACGAAATTGCAGCATCCTTATTGATGCTGGCCAATGGTGCGCCCACCAGTGAGAGCAAGTGCGGTACAAGTTATCTACCCGGGGCTCAACAAACTGAAACTTTTTCCAAACATTTGACTACAAACTTCCGGTTCGAATGTTCGAGGTGCAAGAAGGTTTACATGCCACATCAAGCATTGGGAGGGCACAGGACTCACATCGACTACGACGATGGCATGGCGAAAGAAAACGTGGACGACGATAGTAAGTCGATGGTGGTTTGGGGTCACAAATGCAGCATTTGCTTGAGGGTGTTCTCTAGTGGTCAAGCCTTAGGTGGGCATAAGAGGTGCCATTGGGAGAAAGGGGACGAGCCATCACAGAACCAAGGGCTCAACCTTTTGGCAGCAAAGGAAGATTGTGGATTGGACCTGAATTCGCCTGCTCCGATTGAGAATAATTCGTATTCCTCGAGCTTAGCTTTGGATTTAAGGCTAAGTCTCTGAAGAAAATCCTTAGAATTCTTTCATCTCAAGCATATTTGGTAAAGTTGTATGTGACTTATAACCTAGGATTACAATTATTATGTATACTGATACATATTCATTAGTTTCTGGTATAATAACCTTGTATTTTGCCTGTGTTCAGAAATTTATACGAGTTTAAAGCCACAGAATTGATGAACTGCAACTTGAAGGAAGAACAGATTTCTTTCTTCAAATACAAGTAATCAGCAACAGCATTTTTGTCAATGAAATCTCTACCAAATACCCATATAATTTATGGGGGTTTTTTCCTCCCAGTTTTCCAGGATTTCTAGACCGATTCGCGTTGTACATATAGTTTCGGCAGCGGTTTTTTTTATTGCATAAACAAGGTCTAGAATTTGAAAGCTACTTAAACCATACCGAACTAGTTATCACTTATACCACCATTCTTCATCTATCTTTTTATTATTATTGGTGGAGATTTCGTCACTGATCCACACGATAATCAAAAGATGAAAACCGTAGGTTTAGATAGGCCAAAAGGCCCAACGTATCAACATCATTGATGGCAGCTAATAGTGAATTAGGCTAAGTGTTGTAACCTTCCACAATATAAATGGCCGAAAGACAAAAGAACTAACACAATTGGGGAAATCAAATACTTTACTGCTAAAGATTTAAATTCAATTTATTTTCTTTCAAATAAGAAAAAATACAATAAAGTTATAAAAAGAGTATACAAAATAAAAGTGAATTAATTTTATTATTAAGTGATTTCTCTTAAAATTATTAAGGTGCACAACTTAATTACTAAAGCATAAAATAGGACCATACGAAAAAATAATTAAAAACCTAATTAAACAACTCGAAAAAATGATAAATAAACACAATTGTTATCGGTGTAGGATAAACACTATTAATATTAACATAAAAATGTATATAACAATGATGATAACACGTTGGCCTATACATGCGTTTATTAATACGAGAGAACTAGTCCGAGGATCCAAGCTAGTGGTAGATTAACATTTAGCATGATAATTAAATAACCGCTAACAGAAAAACAATGTTAAATCTAACCTTAAAATATAGAAAAATGCTACCATAATAAAAAAAATGTGCCATAAGAGCTAAGAAAACATGCTACAAGACTAGAAAATCGTTTACTATTTTTATTAAAAAAATAAAAGACTTATTAAACCAATATAAAAAAAACTCAAATATATAAAAATAAAACTAATAAAATGAAAGAGAAAAAAAGGATAAAAAAATGACAGTGGAAGAGAACACAACAGCAACGATTATGTAAAATCCAAGTAACAATCGCTTTATCAAAAGGCGATCACAACACTCTTTTAACCCAAAAAAATTAAAAGAAATAGAGATAAAAAGTTTGGGAAAAACTTAAAGATTTAAATTCAATTTTAGCTATTAATTAGTGATTAAATTAACATTAATCACTTGAGAGTTGAGACCCCTTCCCTTAACTAGTTCTATTATATTAATTAAATGTAAATCCATAGAAGAAATCAAATAAAAATTAGATGAAGTTTCCCGATGCAACTTCTTTAGAAACATATATAAAATTACCCACTTGTGTTTGAAGTGCAAAATTATTGAAAATGGGACAAGATGAGTGATGTCAGACATGAAAACACCATTCACTGAGCTTTAAGACCATGGATATAATACGGAGGAAACAAGCTGATGGGTTAATCCAAACAAGATTAATATAACTTTCGATTGATTAATTGCGATGATTAGAGTAATTTTGTAAGTCGTTGAAATATGTTACGGTGGCCAATTATTAGTTATCAATTTTTATAATTGAACTCTGATCGATTGACAATTTCTATCTAACGGGGGGCATATTTGGACTAAATTAAAATGCTGGGAGTATATTTGGACCAAAGAAAGAATAGGGGGCCAAATGACAAAAACAAGCAAACGTTAGGGGGCATATTTGGACCCAAAAAAGAATAGGGGGCCAAATGACAAAATATGCAAACGTTGGGGACATCTTTTGTCATTTTGCCTATATATATATATATATATATATATATATATATATATCCTATACACTGGCGGTGAAAATTGAAAGTTTCCACAAGCGCCTTAGTTTTAGGGTATATGGAGTTATTTTAGGGTTTAGGGTTTAGGGGTTTAGATGTAGGGGGTTAGAATTTAGGAATTGTTGTTTTAATGTAAGGTTTAGGGTTTATAGGTTAGGGTTTAGTTTTTAGGGTAATATGATGAGAATTTAGGTTTTAACCTATAAACTCTAAATTATAACCAAAAACTTAAATTGAAACAATTATCCCTAAATTCTAACCCCTGCACCTAAACCCCTAAACCATATACCCTAAACTAACTCCCTATACCCTAAAACTAAAGCGCTTGTAGAAACTTTCAATTTTCACCCCCTGTGTATGGAATATTTATCCATATATATATAGGCAAAATGACAAAAGATGCCCCCCAACGTTTGCATGTTTTGTCATTTGGTCCCCTATTCTTTTTTGGGTCCAAATATGCCCCCCAACGTTTGCTTGTTTTTGTCATTTGGCCCCCTATTCTTTCTTTGGTCCAAATATGCCCCCAACATTTCAATTTGGTCCAAATATGCCCCCGTTAGATGGAAATTGTCAATCAACTGACGTTCAATAGCTGATGCTAATTAGACTTGCCACGTATTAAGATCTGCTGATGCCACGTCAATATTTTTTTATAAGTCGTTGATCGTCAGTTAATTGACAATTTACATCCAACATGAGCATATTTGGACCAAATGAAAGAATAAGAAACCAAATGATAAAATATGCAAATGTTAATGACATCTTTTGTCATTTTGCCATATATATATATAACAGATCAATGTCAAGTTACTCTATTATAATATGAACTAATCGATTAAATTCTTTTTTATTCGTTAATCGTACCAACTGAATTCCCACTTATGAGTACGTAAGCAGAATCCCATTAATTAATATATCAATCGGTTATTTTTAATATAATTGTGTATTATAATCATGATTATTTTTAAGATGAATCTGGAACGGGTGACACACATCGCTGAACATCGTTAACACAATACACCGCTGTACACCACTAATTTTTAAAATTTTATATAATTATATATTTTATCCTTGTTATGTATACATGTTTCCAATCCAGTCACAATCATTTATTCATTCAATCAATTCAATCCTAATTCAAAATAATTCAACTAATTTAACCTTCAATGTTTAAAAATTTATTAATTTAATCATAATTTTAATGTAATTCAATTTAATCCTCAATATTTAGAAATTCTATCAATTTAATTCAAAATATTAAAAATAAAATGCAGAAGGATAACATATCTCGAAACTAAAAACTAATAAGTAAACATCTTTACCTCCCCGGTTTCCTATCGACCTTTGAAAACCCTTCCGAATCCTCCTTCCCCAAGCAAATTGGATTCTCTGAAATTCTTTGTTGATGTAGCCAAGTCCAACTCTCGGAATGTGATTATCTTTTAATTTATAAACATACGTGGGACGATCCTTACAATTAAACTTATTTTATTCACAAATTACACCGTTAAAATTCAAACTTTTAAACGCATCATTTGTTAGACTAATAAATAATTAACTTATTTTAATCAATTTGAAATCTTTTACACCGCATCAAGTGTCGTAAAATTATGGGTCAACAAAAAAGCAAATTTTCGTAACTCCATGCTGTACGAATTCTAATTTGTAAATTCATCGATGCATATTTACATTGATTTTCTTTTTAAAAAATAATATATAATAAACTAAAATAAAACATTGGATTAGTTGGGGAGGGGCAACCGATTAAGTTATTAAAAATGGTTAAAGAATAGGGAAGCATGCTGATTTCATCAATGGATGAGTTGTAACTTTGTTTTAATAAAATAATTAGGGTTTGTAGATTTGGAATCTTCATTTTTTAGGTGAAAATTATAAGGGTTTCTGAATTCATTGAGTGGTTAAGGTGCAAAGGATGACGTTGTTCTTTCTAAATAATCTGAATTTGAATAACGTAGTCTGCACAATGTATATGCGTTTTCAAAAGACTAAAGATAAAAAAACAAATATTAACATGTAATCACACTATAATATTAAAAAATACAAGAGTTTATGTGAAGCGAAGAAAGGCATGTGTTTGCTTGAGCAATCATATAGGTTGAGGAACCCTTATTTTCTGCTAAGTTGGGAATTTGAATCATGTTCTTCTTAATTAAAGTTTTTAATTATACAATAGCATGAATTATTGTGACAATTATCACAGGAAAAAATGAAAAAATAATTTTAATTATTTATTTATTCTCATCAAACAATTTAAAAAATGTGTAAAATAAATTAAATGTACATATTGTATGTAAGTGGATCATAACCTTATAATATATTTTTTAGTTTCCTAAAATCTAATTATTAGTGTTTTTTTTTTCTCACAAACTAGATAAATAGTAATTAATGTCTCATTTATCTATTAAACCAAAATTTTTAATTCAGCGCATCTCATAATAGTCCTTATTATACTATATAGTTTTTTAACAGAAATCAATCTGATTTGATTTAATTTAATTAATTTAACCGATTGATATTAAAATATAAATTAGTTGATTAAATGATTTTTTTATTTTTTAATCGTACCGATGGAATTCTCTTATGAGTACGTAAGCAGAATCACATTAATTAATATGTCAATCGGCGATTCTTAATTTAATTTAATGTATTTTAATGGAGTGATGAATTTGAAAACTTTTACATCACATGTCATCAACTGAAATTATGGGTGAACCCAAAAGCAAATCAACGTGACTCGATGCTGTGGGAATTATAAATTTATAATTTATATAATTTTCAATGAATATTTACATGATTTTCCTTTTAAAAGAATGATTATTATCTCAAAAATAATTTTATAAGTGAGATTTAAATGTTATTATTTTATTTAAAATTTAAGATTTAAAATTGAAAATTTAAAAATTAAATTATCACCATTCAAATATATCAAATGAAATTCAAATAAACATGTTTATAGAATAAGTTTTTCTATCAACCTATGAAATATAACTGGATGAATATCTAGTAAATTAAAATAGGTTTAATGGTATCATAAGCCTTTAATTTTTTTAAATGAGTCCAAAATTTTTTTACACTCAATTAAACTCTTGAACTTTTGGAAAAGAAATCATTAAGTCCTTGAATTTTTTTACATCCAATTAAGCATTTATACTCCAAAATTTCATCAATTCATTCATCCACTTGACCTACATTGACTCTTAAATCTAACAATTTTTCTGGATCACTTGACATTTTCAGAAAAAAAAAATTTATTTTATTTAAAGTTCTAAAAATTTTAAAAAACTTATAAAATTCTAAAAAAAAATTCAAAAAAAAAACTGTAAATATCGCATGACAGAACTGTAGTGTGTCACATTGCAGTAATATCTCTAGAGAGAACCGTTAAAATTGAAGGTCAAAACTAGTCAAAATGCTTAATTGATCTAATTTTTTCCAAAAATTTAAGGGCTATAAGTAGCTTAAAGCATTAAAATATCGGATTAGTGGGGGAGAGTAGGGGAACCAAATCATTAAAAATATGGTTAAAGGAGAAGGAAGCATGATGAAGTCATCAAAGGAGGGGTTGTTTGAATGAATATAAATTGAGGGTGGAGATTTGAGATCATGCAAAACTTGGGACTTGGGAGTGTTTCCTGTAAAGCAAACAGGGGCGTGCCTGCCTCAGTTTGCTGGAGCAATCAGGTTTTGAGGACCCCTTATTTTCTGCTCTTAATTAATTAATTAAACTTCAGATATTAATTAGTCATTAATATAATAATGCATTGATTGTATGCGGCGACTCGAGCAACAAAAGAAAACAGGCGCATTAGAGGCAGAGGTCGTGGGCTAACTGGTTAGGCCTTGGCCTTGGCTTCCCCGGATCTTGAGAGCCACTTTTGCTGCGTTTTAAATTAACCATTCTCCGCATAAAAAAAAAAAACCTGACCCCTTCTAATATTTTTCGGTCTAAGTGTTTTTTTTTAATAATCGATTCAAATTTAAATTTCTTAGAACAATTATTATTATTTTTTTCTATTAAAATATTTTTGAATAGTCCCAAGGTGATATTCTTAATCCTTTGATAATACACACACTTTTGTAAACAAAGTGATTGAATTCGTATCTCCTAAGATAAAAATAGTCTGCTTTTTCTAATGGGACAACTTGTTGAATTCTTATTAAAATATTGTTTTGTCTAAGTATTTGTATTTGTATCTAATAATAGGATTATATTTGTACCCTTGAAATATCTCTAAAAGTAAACTATATATGTTTTATGAAAATTATTTAACAGCTGATTATCGGCGGGTTGTAAAGAACTATATATAGATTTTATTAATTTCTTGTACAAATAGTAATGATTTTTTGTTGTTTTGTTTGGAGATTATATAAAAGTATAAAAAATATTCTTATAATGATATTGATTGTCATTTTAAAAAATGACATTCCGAATTCAGCGAGAAGCCCTAATGAAAAATGATATTTATTTTAAGAGATTCGAGTTCAAGTAACTTTTTCTGCAATGTGTATATGCCTTATCAAAGGTTTAAAAAAAATATGAACAAACTATTCAATAAATGACATTTTAATTAATTTTAACTAAGTTGACGTTCGATTAACTCGTGATAGAACTAATTCAATTACGAATTTATAACAAGTATAGTTTTTTAGTAAAAATTTCAATAATGTCAAAAAAAGTTTCAAAGGTGACATTTATGTCTCAGTTGCTTACATAAGTATTAATACAAGATAAACTTAATTATTACATTATTTTGAATTAATTTGTCATGGCATAAAGGTTTAAGGGTCATGAAATCCTCAAACTTTTAAAAATAAGAACTAAATTACTGAATCTTTTTTGCACTCAGTTGAGCTCATACGTACACTTCAAAATTTTATCATCTCACCCCTCTATTAACAATAACAAGTATTTTACATTAATTGGTTGTACTTGTTATGGTGTTGTAAAGTGACATTTTCAAAATTTTATTAAATTTATCAATAAATTTATAGAATTATTTTAGAATATAATAACTTTCTTTAGAATCTTTCTTTAAAAAACCTATAATTTTGACGAGATAGAATTTCAATGTGCTACATGACAATAATATCTCAAAAACTGTTAAAATTTAACAATCAAAATTGACGAAAAGAATTAATTGATTTAATTTCTAAATATAAAAGTTCAATTGTGTGCAAAAAATTAAAATACTTAACTATTTTTTTCAAAACTACAAAGGCTTCATACCCTTAAGCCTAACATAAATAAAAAATTAGTACAAACTATTGATTAAACAAAGGTATTTACCCCAATAAAATTAAACAAAGATTAAAATGTGCTTCAATCCTTTGTACTCTTCTTACACTTGTAATTTAGTCCTACTTTTTATATTTAAAAATTCAAGTCCAACTACCAACATTGTTAAAAATATAATACTAAATTCAATGATGTGACTGTTTGAAACAAAATAGATATTAATTTGTCAATCATTTAACCCAAAAAAATATGTTGTAATAAGCCTGAATTTAACAAAAAATGTTAAATATGTAAACAATTAGACTTGAATTTTTAAATCTAAAAAATAAAGGAACTAAAGTCTAAGAAAAAAAAGCAGGGGATTAAATTCCAAACATGTGAAAAGTATAAGGACTTTGAGCATATTTTAACTAATGGAGTACAAAATGAGATTTTTTGTTCCAAAAAAAATTCCCCTTCAAGTAAATATCTTATGTTTCAAGAAAACACCTATCCTTTGGATAATAATAATAATAATAATAATAATAATAATAATAATAATAATAATAATAATAATAATAATAATAATAATAATAATAATAATAATAATCATAATAATAATAATCATAATAATAATAATCATAATAATCATAATAATCATAATAATCATAATAATCATAATAATCATAATAATAATAATAATAATAATAATAATAATAATAATAATAATAATAATAATAATAATAATAATAATAATAATAATAATAATAATAATAATAATAATAATAATAATAACAATAATAATAATAACAATAACAATAATAATAATAATAATAATAATAATCATAATAATCATAATAATAATAATAATAATAATAATAATAATAATAATAATAATAATAATAATAATAATAATAATAATAATAATAATAATAATAATAATAATAATAATAATAATAATAATAATAATAATAATAATAATAATAATAATAATAATAATAATAATAATAATAATAATAATAATAATAATAATAATAATAATAATAATAATAATAATAATAATAATAATAATAATAATAATAATAATAATAATAATAATAATAATAATAATAATAATAATAATAATAATAATAATAATAATAATAATAATAATAATAATAATAATAATAATAATAATAATAATAATAATAATAATAATAATAATAATAATAATAATAATAATAATAATAATAATAATAATAATAATAATAATAATAATAATAATAATAATAATAATAATAATAATAATAATAATAATAATAATAATAATAATAATAATAATAATAATAATAATAATAATAATAATAATAATAATAATAATAATAATAATAATAATAATAATAATAATAATAATAATAATAATAATAATAATAATAATAATAATAATAATAATAATAATAATAATAATAATAATAATAATAATAATAATAATAATAATAATAATAATAATAATAATAATAATAATAATAATAATAATACCATGATCAAACCTCAATACAAACTTAGTTGTTTATTGAAATTGTTTTATTTTTTATTTTTTTATTTAACAATTATACGAATCTTTATTATATTTAGAGTTAAACTTAAACCAAACTCTAATTAAAAAATCTAATAAATTATTATAGCTGCAATAATAAGAAATACAAATTAAATTTAATTATGAAATAATCAACAACCAATTAATTTAATAAAATGAGGCGTATGTTCTTTCTGTGGCGGAATCACATGTCTCAAGAGAGGAGCATTTGCACCCATTTTTTAGTGTTAATTTTCTTCTAAAAAAATTAATTTAATGCGTAGAAGGGAAAATTGAAAAATTTGCCTTCTCATTTGAAAAAAATATTTTGAACCCTATTCATAAATTTCTAGATTCACCATTGAATTTTTTAAGTATGTCAGAAGTTCGAATCCTGACGCAAAGAATAAAAAAATTTAGATTAGAAGAGTTGTACTATAATGCGTTTATGCAAAACTCGATCTAAATTAATCGCTCAATGAGCCAGATACCAATAATTAAACGAAAAAAAAAATCAATTATGACATATATAAACACAATAGGAATATTCAAATACCAGATTTAATTACACATGCAGCTGTCCGAGAATGCTGAGTCAAATGAAAGAGCTTACTTCAGCAAAACAGGTATGGGCGAAGAATCTATTTCACACGTAACCTAGGGTTTTACAAACCACAAAGAAACAAGTTTGGATTAAACCGCAAAACAGTACAAAACTCTTACGAAACACAGGGAATCTCAGCAGGCTAAAGAACAACCCACATAACCCCAAAATTTTAAAGGAAAAATATGAATAAACAATTGGCTTCAGCCAACCACATCAAACTCATGTCTGAAGAAACTAACTCCAGAGAAAAATAACAAAGAACCCAGATTTTTTTATGTTTTTTTCTTCTTTTTTTTTGTCTTTTGTTTTGTTACCTTTACAGTTACACTTGCTCTTCGTGGTGTTGGATAAATGAGAAAATTTGATTGGTCGTAAGTTTTCTATATAGAGAAGATCCTACACGCGCATGGCTTGAGAGTGTTATTTATAAGAACACCATCAAAAAGACCAACAAAATTAGTTTATTGGAATGATGCACTAGATTGGTTAAACAATGTTAAAGATTTGAGTATTGTCGTTGTGTATAGAGAAAATTAAATTAAAAGATCGTCCAATAATGAGTTTTTATAGTATTTGATTCGAATTAGTTAGGTGGTTAAACAAAAAAAAAACCGATTACTGTGATGCAACTTGCGTTTGTACTAAAATTTCGCCTTTTGTTCTTTTCCATTTTTTGCCCCCCTTTTTCTTAAAGTGTTTGGGTGTTGTTGTAAGAAGGAAAAGAGAAGGAAGTTTCATTGAACAGAGACATATCTTTGTTCTAGATTTAGGTTTTGCTTCACTCAAAGTCTTGTTACAGTACACAGACAAAGAAACCCAAAGTACCAATCTGGGTTTTTTCTCATAGATTCTTTCTAAAGTGAGTCACTTTCTTTTCCCTTTCTTTATGAACAGTTTGGTTTGGAATTTGTATGCAAAAATGGGGTTTTGTTAAGAGGGGAAATTTAGACTTATTGAAAGTACAAATTCAAAGCATGATGATTGTGATTATTTGTATATGAAAGCTGATGTTTGACATGTGGGGATCCATTGTTTATAGTCAACTAAAATTTGGAGTTGTTTAAAAGTTGGAAATACAATTGAGGACTATATATATGTGTGTGTGTATATGTATACAGTATTTTCAGCTTTTGTGGATGAAAAACTATGGATATGGAAAACTATGGAAGGTTTCTTCCTTCTGAAATGCATTTCTGATTGCAGTTCATGTATCCAAACAAACTTTTTGCTGACGATGTTTCTGCGCCTCGGACAGATTGGGATTTTCGATACCGGCGAAAGGAACCTTTCCTGGAAATTCCTCCTTTTGTTTTTCATCTTTACTCTGCTTTTGTGTTCCGGGTCATGATTGTTTTTACTATTCGAATCAATATATATAGGCTCTGAATTTGTCGACATGGAAGGCGATGGCGATGGCGATGCTGGTCCCGGCGGGTTTATATCGAATTCTGCCTACTCGGATGCTGCCATGGATTTGGATTTTATGGATGAACTCTTGTTTGAAGGATGCTGGTTGGAGACTAATGACGGCTTCAACTTTTTGCAGCCCGGTCCTTCAACATCTAATGGTCTTAACGAGTGTAATACGGTTCCTTTTGGTGTAAACTCGCATCAAATGCATCACGGAGAGACGGAAAAACCGGTTTCTCCCCGTTGTTATATGACAGTTGAGGACCTTTCTGGAAATCAATCACCGAACGGGGCGGCTGATGGAAATGCTTCATCATTGTCACAACCTGGAAGTTTTATAGTTCAAGGCACGGAGTTAGGCAGTAGATGGTGGATAGGGCCGAGCACGGAATCTGGTTCTTCTTCGTCTGTGAAAGAGAGACTAATGCAGGCTATTGGATATTTGAAGGAATCTACAAAAGATAGGGATGTCCTTATCCAAATCTGGGTGCCTATAAAAAGAGGAGGCAAACATGTTCTTACAACCGAAGGCCAGCCATATTCTCTTAATACAAATTGCAGGAGTCTCAAAATCTTTAGAGATGTCTCCAAATCCTATAACTTCCCAGCCGAGGAGGATTCGAAGGAATCAGTCGGGTTGCCTGGCCGTGTATATTTGGGGAAGTTGCCTGAGTGGACACCCGATGTACGTTTCTTCAAAAGTGATGAATACCCCCGCATTAGTGTTGCTCAGGAGTACAATGTTGGGGGATCACTCGCTCTTCCTGTTTTCGAACGAGCCACGGGAACTTGCTTGGGTGTTGTCGAGCTTGTCATGACTACTCAAAAGACCAATTACCGTCCCGAGCTTGAGCATGTCTGCAAAGCACTTGAGGTCTCTACTGTTCTTTTTTCATGTTCTTCTCTGCTTATCTCTCCTAGCTTAATCATTTAATTGTGATAACTAACTGAATATTTAGTTTTCGGACATGCTTTGTTTTTTCTCGATAAAAGTTGTCGCTACAGTCTAAGCTCATGTTATACCTGTTGTTTGATGCACCAATTGTCCCTAGTTTGTGTCATTTTTCTTCACTTCAATAATTATAACTTTCTTTTATGCTTTTTTAGAATTTGACTTTTCATTTTAGAAAAGAAAATTAAAAAAACTAAGCAAAAAACCCTTCAGAGGTGCCAATGGTCAGGAATCTGTTTATATTACTATTCATTTCTCTATGGTTGCTTATTCTTTAGACATATTCGGCTCTACATAAATCGTAGCTTTTTGCAGGCCGTCGATCTAAGGAGCTCTCCCAACTTCACTCCTCCTAATGTTGAGGTAAATGAATGGTATCTTAAACTTATCGTTTCCAATGGTTCGGAATTTCATTATTCGTTTCTGAGACCGAAGGAAGTTGTCTATATTCACAGGCTTGCAACGGGTTGTACCAAGCTGCATTGCCTGAGATAGCCGAGGTTCTACGATCTGCCTGCACGATATATAAACTGCCTTTGGCTCTGACATGGGCACCATGCCTCAGTCAAGGTAAAAACGGATGCCGACACTCTGACGAGAACTTTTATCAGTGTGTCTCCACTGTGGATGCTGCTTGCTTCGTTGCTGATAAAGATTTTTCGGATTTCCTTGAGGCGTGCTCGGAGCACCACCTGTTCAGAGGCCAAGGTGTAGTTGGCAGAGCATTCACCAGCAGCAAACAATGCTTTGAAACTGATGTAACAGTCTTCAGTAAGACAAAATATCCTCTCTCTCACCATGCTAGGATGTTCGGATTACGTGGGGCTGTAGCTATCCCTCTACAAAGCATTTTTACTCGATCAGTTGAATTTGTTTTGGAGTTATTCTTGCCAAAAGATTGCCATGACAGTGAAGCACAAAAGCAGATGCTGAACTCGTTGTCCGGTTTTATGCAGCAGGCTTGCCAGAGCTTGCATGTAGTAGTGAACGAGGAGCTCGAGGAAGAAGTGATACTGCCAGTTAAAGAAATGGTAGTTGCATCAGACGGGAGATCAGACAAAGAAGAAATTAAATTTATGGTTTCTTCTCCGAAAGAGTCATCATGGATTGCCCACATGATGGAGGCCCAACAGAAGGGTAAAGGCGTCTCCGTCTCGTGGGAATATGAAAAGGAAGAACCAAAAGAAGAATTCAAGGTGACAACTCATTGGGAAGACACTCAACTAGAGTTGCACAATGAGGAGATTCTTTCGGATTTCCAGCAGCTTCATCAAAGTGCTGAAAGCAAAGCTGGCGTTGAGAGAGGTGGTGGTGACTCCGCTTCTTCTGGTGGTCGTTGCATTTCAGCCGGTAAAAGAGCGGGTGAGAAGAGACGAACCAAGATGGAGAAGACAATCAGCTTGGAGGTTCTTCGGCAGTACTTTGCTGGGAGTCTTAAAGATGCTGCTAAGAATATTGGTGGTAGGAAAATATTTCATTCGAATAATCATGTAGCTTAAGTAATTTTACCTCGTAAATATCACAATTTAAGCATAAGCACAGCAGCAACAATGTATATCTAAGATAGAGATTGATTTAGCCTAGTATATATCGATAAGAGGTGTTATATAAGTTCAAACACCCAAGTTCTTTATCGATATATGATGTTATCGGTCTGGTTTCTCTCTTTGCATTCTTACTATGACATTTCTGTCACCATACCTCATTTTGGAATGATGCATACAAATGCCGTTCATCCATGCATTAGCAGATTGTTCCATTCGTCTCGATGAGAGTCGCTTAACAGAGTTCATTCTATTGCAGTGTGTCCTACTACTTTGAAACGGATATGCAGGCAACATGGGATCACTCGATGGCCTTCTCGGAAAATTAAGAAGGTAGGCCACTCGTTGAAAAAACTACAACTCGTGATTGATTCCGTCCAGGGTGCTGAGGGTTCCATTCAAATTGGGTCGTTCTATTCGAGCTTCCCTGAACTTAGCTCACCAAACCTTTCTGGTAACGGCCCTTCTTCGTCATTGAAGATCGTTGACCATTCAAAGCCATCTGAACCTATACTTGAGAAATGCATGTTCAGCCAAGGATCTGCTGGTCCGAAGTCTCCACCTTCTTCGTGTAGCCACAGCTCTGGTTCAACTACCTGTCGCTCCACGGGAGCAAAACAGCATAATATGAGTACCAATGCCGTATGTAATGCAGACGGGTTGATGGTGGAAGACCCTGGTGGAGTAATAAAGAGAGCTTACAGTCACGTTGAATTGCACTCGTTGAATCAAGAGGAGCCTAAGCTGCTTGCAAGATCCCAAAGCCATAAAACATTCAACGAACTTCCGACTTTCGAGACTCTACCACCCTTGCCAAAAAGTGATGGTCAGAACTTACGAGCCGGGGGTGCCTTCAGAGTAAAAGCAATGTTCGGAGAAGTTAAGATACGGTTCAGCCTGCAACCGAGTTGGGGTTTTAGAGAGCTGCAACAAGAAGTTGCGAAGCGATTTAATATCGAAGATGTGAGCAGGATCGACCTCAAGTACTTGGACGATGACAGCGAGTGGGTACTTTTGACATGCGATGCGGACCTCGAGGAGTGTATAGACATACACAAATCATCCCAAAGCCACAACATTAAAATCTCCCTTCATCAAGCTTCTCATCCGAATCTAGGAAGTTCATTCGGTAGCAGCGCGCCGTTGTAACAGCAGGCTCGTCATCAGGGTTCAGGTGCAAGTAATTGGATGGTGGTAGTAATTTGTTTAGGATTTATCTCCCCTATCATTTGTAACAAACAGTTATGCAATCCAGTTACTCAGTAGAGGGAATCGGGGGTGAATTTTATAGTGTTTCATATTGTTCTCCGGATAACATTGTCTTTAAAAATAAAAGAATTGGTGATATAAGTTAGGGTAAATGAGTAATGATATTTAAAAATGTTTTTGATGAAGTTAAAGTTGGAAATTTCAACTCTTAAAAAACACTTTTCGACTTTTGACCTGAAAAATTAACTGTTCTACATTGTCTTTGAAAAATACTTTTAAAAACACGTTAGCTCTATTCAATAAGAGCATGTCAATTGGCTGAAAGTCGATAGCGTTGAACAAGGATTGTGAATGCCCATTTCATGCTACTGTTCTGCCTCGCTCAAGTAGTTTAATGAACATTTTATCTTTCTCAATTCTCATTACAAGAAGTTTGTGTATGACTAACGCACGGTAATTATTCTATACACAAACGTTTGTAGAAACTTTATTTATACAAACGATTTAATTTTAGAATTATTGAATATTTTTTAAAAAATATTCATGGAAATATTAAAATGTTAACAGACACGTGTTTTAAAGTAATCTAAATCTAAAATTAATACAGAAAAATTGACAACCGAATCAAATTATCAGCATAGGGAGATGACAATGGATTTTTCTCCACAGGCAAAGTTTTAATTAATCCATCTCGTCCTCATGTATTCAGATATCATAAAAAAATCAATTATCAAATACACGGCTTTTGCATAGTACAGGGACCGATTACAGAATTTAACCAAGTAAAACCATAGAGGGCAAATTACGTGTGTGAAGGGCTGAAAAAATAAAGGTCCAAAGCTCTGCTAACACTAGTAGTCAATTCCAAGGTTATCAACTATATCTTTAAGCAATATTTCTTGCGGGAGGAGGAGGACCCATCAAACTCAGCACCACCTGCAAATCAAATGACCAATTTGTATATACAACTACTTACTAAGAAATCAGTTGTGTTGCTGAAGCACAAGCAGATTGTGAGTGAGTTATGAAGGTTCAGTTAAACTTACCGGTAAAAACACAAGCCCGTGCAGGAAGCCAACAAGAACCAATGCTAAGTACATCTGAAAGTAATATACCTGCAGGAAAAACAAAAAAGAAAGAAACCTGTTGTGCATATATTCTATCAATCAGGAAAAAAAAGGTAATTGAATGATACAAGGGAATGGTTAAGAGACCACAAAAAGTTCTGATCTTGAGAAGAAAAGCACAATTACTCCTACAAGCTTGGTGAGGGTGATTCCACTGCCAAAAGAAGTGGAAAAAAATGAAGACGATCAATAACTCTTTTTCAATAAAACAATTCCTACAAGAACAGTGAAATTGATATATATATATATATATATATATATATATATATATATATATATATTTAGATTGTATATGATGTTTATCTAGTCTTCTGACTGCTATCATTGATACCACAGCAAAATGGGGACAGTGGAATAACAGTGAACCTGAATACAGATGCTCCAATGGTACTAAGAGCCTCCTTCATTCTTTGATCCCTATTCCCATTACTGACCTGTTTAAGCGAAATAGAACTGTGAAATTAATAATTTTAAAAGATAACAAGTCAATGTGCCATTACTTGGTTAATATGATATTTGCCTTATTGCAGCAGCATGTTCCAGGAGAACTAGAGTTCAATTGGAGGTTAAATGTCACAATTAGGCAATAGACAAGTTTCTTTCCTCTTTGTACCGCGAATAAATCTACAAAAACCTTACATTTTGTTTGGATAAACAATTATAAAGGAAAGGAAAGTAAAAGAAAAGAGAGGAAGATTAAGTAAAGGGCATAATACATGTGTATTTAGTTTGGATAATTAAAACTAGGGTAATTATTTAGGGTTTAGGGACTTAGTTTAGGGTGTATGTTTTAAGGGTTTAGGTGCAAGTGTTTATAATTTAGGGATAATGGTTAAAATTTCAGGGTTTAGGGTTATAATTTAGGGTTTATAGGTAAAAAATCAAATCTTCACCATATTACCCTAAAAACTAAACCATAACCCATAAACCCTAAATTCTACCCACTATCCCTAAATTATACCCTTTCTATAAAATAACTTACGAAAAAAAAATTAAGGGGATAAAAAAGGCATTCCACATCTTAAAAAAATCAATTTTCTTTCCCAGCTTTCCCTCAAATTGGGGTAAATAAAAATTGAGCGTCCTGAGGGAAAGCAAGGACACTCAACTCCCTTTACTTTTCCCTTCTTAACTAAAATAATTTATCCAAACAACAGAAAGGCTCTTGTTCTCTTTACTCTACTTCCCTTCCTTTATTCCAATCCAAACATGGGGTTAAAGGAGAAAGAATAAAAAATTTCCCACAGCCATGTACGATACAAGTAACCCAGTGCCATTACCTACTCATCCCAGACTAAACTAAACTGAGTAAAGGTTTAGTACTGACCAAGAAAGCATTTGCTATATGGACACAGAATTCAACGGCAATCCCTATTGACATGATAAGGTTCACGACTGAGACTGCGTTGAGCTGAATACCCAGAATAGCCATTACACCCTGAAAAATTAGAGAGAGAATAACTTTCTTTTAGGAGGAAATATAATTAAGAGAAGGGCACGCCAAAAGTTACAGAAGCTTTATTAATATTTTCAACCAAAAAAGGTGGAGAAATAAGAAGACCGAAAAGCAGACACACTATTGTAAATGTCTAGGCAGAAAATATACCATGAGATCTACAACAATCATCACCAATACCAGTACAATGATGGCAGAGATCCACAAACTGCATTTAGCACACCAAAGAGAAACATACTAAAGTTGACAGAATTCCAAAACATATGTGCAAAAAGAGATTAAGCACGCAGATAAAAATGCTACAAAAAGGACCAGAGAAAGAATTTGAACCTGGATGTGATAACCAGACAGACAATAAAAATAGCACCTGTAAGAAAATGAACAAGGAACAAAGAAAAGGTAAACATAGCATCCAAAGCTAAAGAACAAAGCATCTCATAAAATGAGGGGGGCGGGGGGGGGGGGGGGGGGAATCAGATCTCTTTACAGAATAATGATGTGAAAGATGATAGAAACTCCACAGGTTAAAACATTTGCTAAAACACCAAAACTTCTAAAAACCATCTCTCAATAGCTGAAAATGATTTATACAAAAGAGAGCACAAAATATAGATGCCACAAGAGAGCAGAAAACCAGTTATTTGAAATACAGCTTGCTTGTAGGATGCAAAATAATCAATATGGCATGCTTGAAAACCCACCTAGTGCAATAGCAATATTCATCAAAGCAATCCTCCAAATATCAAGATATTGCTCAAAGAAAATATAGAAGACCGAATAGGGAAAGATTCGCATCTGCACCAGAGTAATGTCAGCAAAGTAACTGGAATTAGGAAAAATATTGTTGCGGTCAGAAAACAAGTAATTGTGAAAATGTCAAACACAAAACCAGCAGCATGCGGAAGATACTTGTCGAAAAAGAACTGTGATCATATCATAAAATTAGTGCCCCTTCTTTTCTAGGTCTTGTTTCTTTAAACACATTCCCATTAAAGCCCATCAATCAGGTTATTGTTTTTCAATACCATATCAAATCCGAACACAAAATTTACACTCAAGTTTGGTATTAACATGAAGAATATTGTCATAGCATTCAACATTAAAGACCAAACAATATTCATGGCTTCATAACAAAGAACATAAAATGGGCTGAAACCATCTCTCTAGCAATTCAGCAGAAGCAATGGAGAGATGAGTCAAATAGTAAAAGGAAAAGTGTTTTTGCCATCAGCATTTCCATGCTTGTCCCCTGAAATGAAAAACAAACTTGCATCCAACCTCTTGACACAATAGAACTTTAAAGCTTATCTAGGACCAAGGAAGCCAAAGTTAAAGATTTATAGAGAGCATAGTTAATTGAAACCTTCAGTGAATCAGAAATTCTTGAGCTGAACTCCCTTGCAGCTTGCAATGCATTGACATAGTCACCCTGAGGAAAATGATGAGATCAAGTGAAGTGGTGCGATCAACTAAAGTAGTACTGGGAAATAATCAAAAATCATATTGCGATCAATCAGTCAACTAAGACATTGGCTTACTTGTCTGTTAAGTGGTGTGTGATAAGTACGAAACTCTGATGCTTTTATAACACCACTTTCATAACCTGTAAAGATGTATGGAGGAAAAAAAGAAATGCCTTTTATTAGATGTCATGCTTTCTATTATCCTATAAGACTAAGAGCACCACAAAACGATGTTTGATATACACAGGAAAATTTCCAATCTACAAACCATTCAAATCCACACTGCTAGTGTAAGCCCCATGACCACCTTTGGCACAATCAGCAGATGGCAGAGCATTAAGGAACCAAGGAAGCTTCTCTCTAAATTGCTCTGTAGATGGACGATCATTAACCAAATCCGAGTGGCGGAAGCACTGGAACCAGCTAAGAAAATGTTAGTGCTCGCAATCTTTTTAGTTTGGTACTTGGGAATAAACCTCGAACTTTAATAATCACTCAAATGAATACGTAATGGGCACAATATTTTCTTTTATTTCTGAAAAAAAAACATTTCTAATTTATATGCTACACCTAACCCCACAGACACAAACGAGGAAGAAAGAGAACAGGGACAAAACCGTTGTACAGTCTTTGCAGACTCCACCTAAGCCACAAGAACCTCCATCGGGTGAACAGCAAGGTGGCTGGAAAGAGTAATTTCTAGTTTAGAAATCTAGTGATAATCATCTAAAAAGCTCAAGAAGCTGGAATATATATATATATATATATATATATATATATATATATAGAGAGAGAGAGAGGATCCGTTTACACAGTGTAAAACTCTTTAAGTTTTACACGTTTTTTGGACCGTTGGATGAGTGAAACAAATGTATGAGATTAACAGTAAATATGTGAAGATTATCACTTGGAACAAAAAAGTAAGGAGTTAATCTGAGTCATCCATTCCTCCCATCTAACGATCCAGAAAACGTGTAAAACTTAAAGAGTTTTACATTGTGTAAATTGATCCTAACTCATATATATATATATATATATAGCAACGACGCGCAATGCAAGCATGATATTCTTGTTGAACAATTAAACAGAATATTGCATTCTATATACATTTAGATCTCAGATTAAGTGGGAATCAAATGAAATGTTTAAGCTTGGGATAAAAACTTGATATCAATACAAAATCCATTTGGCTAACATAAAAGAAACTAGCATGTAACATATGAAGTACTAACTTGATCATCTGGAGGACAGTAAGAGCCATTTGTAAACTTCCGACAACAACCAAATGCCTCTGGTGATAGCCATACAAGAAAATCATCAAGCCATGAAGCAGCAGGCTTCGCAATGAAGCTTGATTCTGGAACTAATGATGCCCTTGATATCTAACCAAAAATGACAAATTGTAATGTTTTAGATAGGAAGTCAGAGACAGACAGATAAAAATATCTAGCCAAAAACGACAAATTTATTACCTCATTCAAGAGAGAGCTAGAATCACACTGGTTGATGGAGCATAACTTATTTGTATCTCTTGATTCCAAGCTGAGCGGAAAAGCTCATTAGATCAAACAGCCATAAGGATTGAGAATAAAACCAATAATACAGAGGGATTCACAAAAATGAGATGAAAAGATTTCCACGTGTTTTATTTTTACTGTAATTCTTTTAAAAACAATCCAAAATATATAATTAATAAAATTTATATTACAACTATAAACTGTAATCAACTAAAATTTGCAATCCCATGAAAGAAACCATTCTGTTATCCATCCAAAAGGCAAGGATTACAAAAATTTGAAGTTTCATCATTTTTTGCAGCAAACTACAACCCCCTAAGGGATAAAGAATTGATCCTGTACCACACAATTACTCTTTCTTCAGCATAGCTTTTCTCATCCTTTCCAAACTGTTCTATGGCTTAGGGTATGTAGTCCAGTCCACGGTTGACCTTCATATATTTAAAGCCATGGCAAGGCTCCAGAGTAGGGACTGTAGCAACAAGGGTCTAGAAAACCCACATGTTTCCCTGGGAGCTTATAGATAGAGGCTGAATTTTTTGAGGGAGAGAAACATTCAACCTCATGCATCAGATTCTGAGTCCAACATCACCCATTTTCAGAATTTTCCAACTAAAGAGTGATGCAAGCACCAAAGAACAAATTCAAGATCATGGCCTTAAGGTGATTGGCAACTTGAATGCATTTGATCTTGTTCTGATGCTGGATTGTATCGAAGAGGAATTCGAATGCTTTTCCTGATGGGAATATCCCCCCCCCCCCCCCTCTCTCTCATCAAAGTTGAGTTTAATGAGACAGTAGCACAAAGCCAGAAAGAAAATTCAGATCCAATAATCAGACACTTGAGGTCCTAGAAATATAAAAACCTAATCCTCGCGGAAAAAGTATCCATTTCAATGCCCCGTACGCGAATACGGTGTTGAAAAAAAACTGCCAAAACCCCTACTAAGCAGTAGCAAAAACGAAATTGACACACATTTATCTACTGTTCTTTCTTCTTTAATGAAATTGCTAGTTAAGATCATCTTCCGTACCTAAAAGCAGTCTCTTATGTAGGTATGTTAGGACCAAAACTCAAATGATTCACCTCAAGCACTCCATGAGAAAGAGGAGAGAGAATAAGCGTTATCGCACAATCTCATGAAAGTCTATTTCATGCATAGAAATGTTCATCTGCATTACGTAAATAATAACAGAGCTCATGCCTGAGATATCTGAGCAAGGTTAAATCATGTATCCCGATACAATGCACACCATTTTAGGCAATGGCATTCTTCACTTCTCATTCACACCAATATCACATGGCGACACTTACTAGTTTGAAAAAAACATACCCTACTTACTGAAGAATTTGGTAGAGGGGAAAGTAAGTATCAAACTGAGAAAAGAAGAATGCCATAACATTCAAATTGATACCTGTAGTTGTAATCCTTAACAACAAAATACAATGGTGGTCCGATTCTGAGGTATTCTGAGATATTGGTGAAGTATCCCTAACACGTATATAAATTGGGCAGTGAGATTGACAAGAAAAAAAATATGAAACTCCAGAATGAAAAGGGATATCAAACTAGATGGCTTAAACCTGAAGATATGAGTCCCGAGGAAGAACAATTTGTTGCTCCAAACCAGACTCAACCCTTGTGGAAAGGGCCTAAAACACAAGTAGAAAACTATTCATATAATGAAAAATCAATTAGGTGAAAATACTTGACACAACATGCAGGCAACTTACTATGCTTGCCAAAGAAAAAGCAACAAAGACGGCAATTACTACCACTTTGACAGCCCAAAGTCCAAGAAAGGGTGCATGTATTTCCTACATTACCAAAAGTTTTTGAAAGTTAACATGAAAGCAGATAATAGGTCATATAGCATTTGATATGACCATTAATTAAGAAATTCACTTGCCATAAATTCATCAAGAGAACACATTAACCCGACTTTCAACCAATGGCAGAACATAACCATTCACCAAAAGAAAATATATATAATAGTGCCTTATAATTCAGTAGTAGTAACTTTGAATATCTTACTTGCATATATCTTGCCAAAAGTCCGGGTCCTCTTGAGTTCATGCCTGAATTTATCAAAATGGTTGATCAGTATGAAAGCTGAGTTACAGAGTAGAATGTTCACATCAAAATTTTGAGTGTGCTTGGTTGGGTGGAAAAGTGAAAGGAAAGGTAAGAGGGGAGTGGAGAAGTGGAAATAAAATAAATTTTGAATCTGCATGATAGGAACAAAAACTGAGAAGAAAGAAATAGGAAAGATGACCTTTTTCCATCCTAATGCACAAAAATATATCATTACAAATTGGAATGATAAGAGGTGAAAATGAGAAAAATAGAAAGAAAAAAAAATTCTTTCCTTCCAAGCACAACAATTGAAAGAAAAAATCTATTTTATTTATCCTTCAATGTTTCATCTTTTCAATTTTCTTTCCAACCAAGTAAAGCCTTAGAGCTATACTAGACATTCAAAGCAAACAATACATGATAATTTCATACAAAAAAAAAACAACCTTCATCAGGCTCTTCAGTAGCTGAAGGAATTTTTATGCATGGAAAACAGTCAATTCTGTTATCCTCAGCTCTCAGACAGTCGAAAACTATCAGTGAAACAAAAGCAGTAACTTGTAGAAGGAAGTCCAGCAAAACAGCCACAGCTAACAAAAGAAAAACAATGGAGGCATAGATATTACGTTCAAATGAGGAGTTGATAATTTAAAGTTAAAAGATACTGGATGTAGGAACACATCATTACACCTGCAAACAGGGAAAAGACACGGCAAGCTGGCATAGGAGTGAAACCCCCAACAGCAAATGCAAGAATCTCAGACAAACTAGCTAGCGTTATGGATGGACCAACTTCAACCAGTGCATTACTGATTCGTTCCTCTAAAGGTAACTCCAATGGTTTCCGTTTTACAGCATGAACCAGTATACACATGTTATCCACTCCAACCTGATTAAAATAAATAGCATGGGAAATTAAAGAGAACTACAACAAAGAAACCAAAAGAGGAAGAAAAAAGAGGAAACTAAAGCAAACTAAAAACACATAGTAGTCATTGTCAAACCCTGAAAGAGGAAGAGAAAAGAGAAGTTTCAGAATTTTAAAAAAAAATCATATAGAATGTCGGACAAAAGTAGAGACCAAAATATAAAAATGTGGGACAGATATATATGAAAAAGAATTTATTTATAGTAATACCCTCTTAAAAGTTTTTGTTTTCTAAAGTGCATTAGACTCAGCACATGTCTGCCCCCTCAATCATGACCACAAATTGAGAATAGAGCCATCATAACTCATAAGAACACAAGTTTCAGTTTCAGGATAAACAAACACTTAAGTATTGATTGATGGAATAAACTGTTCCATACAAGTATAAGAATGCTTTAAATTAGAAAGCCCAAATGTGAGAAACTCAGCATAATGTCTATAAAGATTTTTCAACAAGGGAGAGGGGGATTAGGGGTCAACTCAGGACTACTTATTATAATCTAGGACGCAGATTCTGTCACAGAAATAACTAAAGAAAATCTGATGAAAACTCACAGCCAAAACCAGAAAAGGTATCACTTCCATTATGATCAACGTCGACTTCACTCCAAAAGCACTGAACAACCCAACCGATCCAAGAACAGAGAGCATGACAAGAACAACTCCTGAAAGACCAAGCAAGACCTGCAAAACAGTAGGTGAATGGTGAGTTACAGAAATTTATTATTCCAAATACAAGGAAATTTATTCAATTTCATCAGAAAATAGCATGTGACAAGAATCTATGTTACATGGACATGACATAGACAAGAAATATACAAATGTTCACAGGACCAAATTTCCGTCTTTGCTGATGCATGTACCCATGATAACATGAGCAAATGCATCTAGGAATACCACAGCATAGGCACTAGAAAGTCAAACAAACATATGTGCTTTTTTTCTGTATATATTATAGCCCATTGGGCTTGAACTACACAATATTCTGTCTTTCTACAATAGGCAGGGAACAGTGGCACCCTGCCTTCCATTTGTATCTAAAAACCTAACATGCATAAGTGAAGACACAGATCAAGAAATTGAACATATTGAAAAGAGCACATTTGTAAAAGCTGCAAAGTAACTGCATCTAAATCAATTCAAACATTGAGATCATCATGAAAAGAATGGATATTTAAGTAGCAGTAGACATGGAAGGTGCTAATAAACCGAACGTATATTAGGGTACATCACATTAAATATAAAAAAATAGTTAAGAACTTAAAAATATACCTTGGATGAGATATAGAAAGTAGATAGACGAGGTGCATCACCCAATGTGATAGATATGTAAGCAAACATTACAAGATAGCTTACCTGAAATGAAATTAGATTAGGAGAAAAGGGAAGAAGAAACAAACAAATATTTATCAAGTATAAAAAGAGAAAGTTAGAAATAACTGGAATCATTTTGCAAAAGTCGATTGCTGAGAAAGGAATAAAACTAGTAACTTGCCACAATTGTTATAATATCTGCAGTACTTTCTCTTTTCAGTTCTTCCTCAATTGAGCTTTCAGATGAAAATGAAAGGGAGAGATTTCTAGACTGAGCTAAAGGTAGCAGCTCTTCCTGTCATATCCATACAGCCATCCAAGAGTAAGCAGACATTATCTTTTTCACTGTACCATTATAGCAGTTCCTCCTAATAATCAAGACAATAGAATATCCACAGACGAGAATATAAGAAACTAGGGCTGAGCAAAGAAACCGAAAAAACAGAAAACTGAATCAAACCATAGTATTTGGAAGGTTTATGGTTCATGAGTTTAAAAACCATGATTACCGAACAAAACCGAACTCCATTTTTTATTTAATTTATAATTAGTTTTTATTTTTTATAATGTTAAAGATAAGTATTTTATATTTCAAATAGTGAAAATAACTTAAAATTACTATATAAGAATTATTAATTGTTTTTATTTACTTGCAAAATTAAATTTTTAGAAATGTTTATGAAAAAAGACTGAAACTTTGAAACTTTATCAAATAATGTAAAAGAACATAAAATAAAGCCAGTATCTAAAGGGTTATATTTTGATACACAAGCTGTGTAAAAAAAATTTACACAACCTTTCATATTTAAGCTATAAAATTTAAAATCTAAATCCCTAGCCCTAACACCCTAAAACCTAAACCCTAATCTCTAAATTCTAACCATAAACCTTAAATTCTACACCCTACAACCTAAACCCTAAACCACAACCTAAAACTCTAAACCCTAAAATTAAAAGGCTTGTGTAAACTAAGTTTACACAAGCTTGTGTATCAAAGTATTTTCCTTATCTAAAAAAAATCAAAACCTAGAACCAAAACAAGCCAAATCAAATTAAAATGGATGGTTCAAAAAATTCAAAAAACTCAACCGAACCGATCTCACCCCTATAAGAAACAAATGTGCACTTGTACCTTCACTAACTGAATAAAAGCTTTTTCCCAAGCCACTGCCTTGCCATTTCCGTTGCCTGCTTCATCAATTGCATTATTAACTGGGTAGGTCACAACAAATGCAGAAGCCTGAAATTGAAATGAAATAGTATTAAAAAATAAGCATATATTCAGTAGGGCTATAAATGAACATAGCATTCGACAAACTACATGTGAACTGTTGTCTTTTGTTGGTTCATTTCATTTGTTAAGCTAAATAAACTAGTATGAATAAAAAAATTTGTTCGGTTATTAAACGAACGAGTTTGTATAAAAATGTGTTTGGTTTGTTTATGTTCACAAACAATCTCGTTTATTAGTTCGTTTATAAGCTCGTTTATTTAAATTTAATAATTTTCGTATAAAAGATACTTAAAAATATTTATATTTTTTTATCTATTTATAATATAATTATTAATATTTGTATTTTATTATTTTATATAAAAAAAATAGTAAGAATTATGTTCACTTATGGTTTGTTTATTATTCACAAATAGATTTTTAATTGTTTGCGAACATGTTAAGTTTAACATATTCGCGAACATTAAACAAACAAGCATGAACACACATAATTTTTAAATAAACAAACACAACCACATTTCTAAAAATATTAACAAGCACGAACTGAACACGGACAAGCTTAAAAATAAACAAACATGAACAAATGTTTGTTTGTTCAAGATTGGTTCATTTTACCGTCCTAATACTCAGAAAGCAAAGACAGGATAAAAAAATTACCTCAGAATAATTGATCCCAGAAAACCCCCCTAATGCAGTGCTAGGATCAAGTGGGGCCTCAAATGCACTCATACATGTATCTGAAGAAGTGTAATGCTGAAAAAGGAGATACAATCGAAGATATTTTAGACATCCCAGTGAGAATCATCATAATATAATCCCAACTGTAACAAGCATCACCGTTCCTAACTTCAAAGATATTAACTCTAATAAGTAACGTGTAACAGATATTTCACAGGTAAGTGGCTTGTTATGGTGGGCTTGAATGTTTCTGTTTTTCCATTAGCAAGTCCTATCTATGAGCATAATGAAAAGCCTTCATGATCATGACATGAGCTTTGTCTTTTTAAACCAAGCAATCAATGCATATACCTGCCTTAACCTTAAGGCAAGAGCCTTAGACCAATTGACGTCATAATAACAAAAGCAACATGAGATAAACTTAAACAGAAGGATGGATTCAATTGGAATAGAATGCCAACAGGGAATCGTCTTATTTCTCCCATGACTATCCAGATAAAGAAAACAAGTATAAATATGCACATGCCCACCTACAGATAAAAATGCATAGAGCCCAAACATAATTACCTGAAAACAGTACTCAGCATGTGTAACTCCTCCATAGTTTTCAAAGTTTTCCCAATCCATCTTGAAGTACTAGTGAAAGAGGCCAAGTAACAAAAACAAAGATGATTACATTTTCTTAAAAGGAAGAGGTATCTCAAATGCTATTTGCTTAATTTCAAAAAGCATTATAGATATCCTGAACATGGAGCCTCAAAAATACAAATGCAAGAAAACCTGTAAAACACTCTGAGTAGCACAATCTTGGCCAAGTGGCTTCAAGCAAATATCAGTAAGAGACACATTCAAACCAGAATAATTTGCACGAATTCCATCAACCTGTCCAAGTTCAGCAAAAACTGACAAATAAGATGGAGCAAACAGAAAATACGTGTGATGACATTCTTTTTTTTTTTTTTTTGAAAGGAATGTGATGACATTCTTCAACTCAGATATACTTAAAGCTATGTCTCACTTCTATCAATGACTCAGAAAAGTAGCAATGAGTGTGTTCTGTACCTTCTCTTGAATCTCAAAAAGCAATAGGATGTTGTCTTCTGAAACTATACTGGGGGATTTCCCTTGTGTTTTATCGGGCAAAGTTGCTAATATAAGCTGGAAAAAATCAAGTTTCAAAAAAAAATTCATTGCTTTCATACAAGTTTAGATGATGTCCCAATTCCATTAAACTGAGATACATAAACAGACGAACAAATAGAGAGAGACACAAAGATAGAATAATAGAAACTTAGTGTCAAGAAAATATATATTTATTCTCCTACTCAAACTTCAACTTTTTGGTACAGAGAATTCGATCAAGTAAAAAGTTCGCAGAAAAAACGTATATTTAGATAAACATAAAGTTGTTGAGATATGAAATTAAATCTTGATTCTCAGACACACCAAACCCTTTGTGTAATGATGTCAATCAGCAAGTAACTAGATACATAGCATCAACCTCACAGCTTATATAATTGTCAGATGATAAAAAAATATGATTGATTTTTTATATGTTTGGCTTTCTAGGTTCCTCCACTCAGATATCCTTCGTCAATTTGACATTTAATTAGGCATATTATGGCACCTAATAGCAAAACACACTGAAATGGTGTTTTAAGCTTAATCCTCGCAGCTGTTTTCACCGATAGTACTCGACTTTCTAGGTTCCACCACTCAGATATTCTTTTTCAATTTGACATTTACTGAGGCATAATAAGGCATCTTAAAGCCAAACACACTAAGATGACGTTTAAGCTGAACTATATTTAAGATTGTCAGCCTGTAATCCTCAAAACTTTTTCCACCTATAATTTCCAATCCTAACTTTCTAAAATAATATTAAGATAAAGTCAACAAAGGAACAGATAGCTTAGGGAAGGCAAGAAACAGTTTCTCTTATCTTTTACACAGAATGTAAAGGCAAATTAATTGTTTAAAGCATTTATGCTTTTCATTATTTCACGAAAGATGGAGATAGAAGGGTGGGGATTGAATACACAAAAACAAATTGCATCATAAATGAAGAAAAACAAATGAAATGAACCTGTTCAATTCTGTAGAAGGGTGCAAGGTGACTGTCAAAAAACTGTTTCTCTTCCGCTGCCTTACTTCCATGGCCTACCCACAACTATATTATAATACATGTCAAACAAATACATGTCCTCGCAGCTTATCCAAGAAGCAGTCAGTACCAAAAAGATACTTCAAACACCTTTTTTGTCCAAATATTTAGGAATAGGAAAAATATATGGCAAAACAATTTTCTTTTCCCTTGTTTTCAAATCTATATAAGAAATTGAGCAGACAGATGAAAAGGGTCTAATATGGGTTAAAATAGGACGAAAACATAAGTGCAAAGAACTAAGGAAATAGCTAATTACTGATGATGAACTTTTTCTAGTAAATTGAAACTCACACCTGCCCCAAGAAGAAGAGAAAAAAAGGTGCAAGAATAAGGGTAGATCTAATACATTGATGGTAACTCAGAACAGTTTCTAGCATAAAGATGAAATATGATACCTTCTCTGGCCTTGTCTCCACTTCAATACGAATGAGACCAAAACATAGCACAATAACAACTGCCAATGACGAACACAATACAAGAGTAGGATTTCTAGCAACCCATATTCCATAACTCCTGGGCATAGCATTACCAAACATTTAGAACATGCTAAACATTTACTCATCTAGATACATGTGTGTTCATGTGAGTATTTGTCTCTGCGCATGTATAAAGAAAAAATCTAAGTATGTACATGTTCACCTGTAAAAGCTCGACATATATCCTTGAATAATGGAAAGTTGCGCCCCATTTTTCAATTGTGCAGCCACCCCACGTCCCTGATTTCAGGACAAAGAGGAACATAAACATCTAAACCTCAAAGCCCACCTAGTTCTTTCCTAAGAGGAAATATAGCAAGCTGAATAAGTATCATATGAAGATGTTCAAGGGGAAAGAAGGAATAAGAGAAATATTTTGAACATAGCTAACATATTGCTATTTTTCATCAATTAAAAGATTGGAAAAAACATAAGAATACCAATTGCAACTGTCAGCGGCAGATACTGTTGGAACTCTTTAAGTTTTTTTTTAAATATAAATAAATCTACTTCTTAGGTCCAGAAAATGCTCTTTAATGCAATTATCGAACTCACCATACTATGAGAATGTCCAAGTCAACAATGTACGAATAAGGGACGTAATAATCACCATTTACCTCCAAAGCAAGGTTCTCATCATATTGCATGTTAGACGAATTTGCTTCGTCTTCATCTATTGACTTCAGTAATGGTACCCTGTCGGATGCAAGTATTCTTTCTCTTTGCCGATGAAACAATGCCCATCCAAAAAGTCCCAAAACCAATAAGATATATGCTATAGCTAATGCAAAGTCGATACATCTTACCTGCAAGTGACAGTAAATATATCAAACATATATCAACAAAAACTTCCACAAATGAAAATTAACTGATTCAGCCACGAAAATTAAGGATTATGCAGTACGCACTAACGTTATCATTTAAACTAAAACTAAAGCATAAGTTAATAACTTTAACCAAAGAAAAGTCATCAATTAGACCTTAACAGGTCCAATAGTTATTGAGCAGTGATCTTTTTTCGGTGGTGGAGGTTCGGAATTGGAGCATTGAGGTGATGAAGGGCAATCACCACAAGAGCAGCCAAGAGAGGTGTCACCACATGAATAAGTAGAAACGTTCATCAGCCTCTTTCCAGATAAATCAGAAACTGTGGACTTGAAACCAATAGCATAAGGTGAACCAGGAAATCCAGGAGGAGCCTTCTGACCAATAAACTCAAACCACTCTGAAAAGAATCGATGTATTAATAATATGCTATTGGAAAACAGAAGAAAGACACAGGTAAGCAAGTGAAAATATTCTGCGAGGAATTTGGCTGGACCTCACATAATACTGAAGGAAGTATCTTCAATTATGAATTTAACTACTTTCATAAGCAAGATAAGAACACATTGCTTCCCAGCAGCCAAATTCTTTTGATGTGACAACTGACAAGAACCATAAGTTTTAAGGGTACAAGTAGGTGGCTAAAAGAAGAGAAGTCAACCTCCATTGACCCAGAGATGCAAACTGTTCAGTGTTTTCACAATACAAAATTCAGGAACTTTAGACTGTGGGTAAACACTAGATATTCCAACTCTATCTGCATGCATAAGTTCTGTACGGCCTGAAAACTGACATAGCCACAGAAAATGAATGAAACCTACCTATCATTTATTTTCCTTCACCGCAAATTTAGCAAAAAAAATAAACAAAAAGGTCCAAGAGGAAATCCAAGCTTTTTGACAAAGCATTTCCTCCAAGCAATGAAGAGATAATACCATTTTATTATAAACTTCCTCTGCACTGCTTAATTCACTCGACATCCAAACCACTTTCATTTTCTATGCCAATTTTGTTGGTTCAAAAAATACAAAGATGCTTAAATCAAATTTTAACCAAATATATATGTTATACTCTGCTGAAAGATACCGGATAATACCAGGCAAACTGTTTTCACACACACAAAAAAAAAATCAGCCTTGCACAAAACTTAAATTCACCTTTAAAGTTTGTTGCCCCAGCTCCTATGAATTCAATGGCTCTTGTATTCATGGTCCCAAACTTTACCTCCTTACAGGAGTCATAAAGCCCTTCTCCAAAAGCATCAGATACAAAAAAGTCAATGCCATCCACTGTTAAGTTTCCATTAACCTGACAAATTAATAACACAATGGGAATCGGTTAAACAAGATTGGACATAGAAAGTAGAAGCCATCCTAACTGTGTTATTAAATCCAACAACTTGATGGAAATCACAAGCTTTCAAGCATGAGAGAATCATAGAAAAAAGGGAGCATGTTAAACCAAAAGCAAGGTATGGGTATCGCCCATTATAAGCCTGTCCTAACCTCTGAAACAGAAGTCACATTGATGAATAAACTTTGATTTGGAGAGCATGAAAGCTCACAGAAAAGATTTAAGAAGTTCCTCAAGCACGCTGGACAACCAACAAGGAAAGGAATGGCCTGAAAAATAGCATACATTTAGAGTTAGTGCGAGAAAAGTTGCATTAATTGATACAAATACAATAGATAAGTTACTAGCACAAAAAAACGCATGCCTTTCCCAGAGACATCTTCATACTGTTAGAAATGATAGCTTATCAGCTCACTGTTCGTGGGGAAAGAGTACTTGTACGTTCAAAATATGTACAGTAGTAATGGTTGTACAAATTTGATTTTGAGCTTGAAAACTTGAATAAGCATAAACACATTGTAAAAATAATAAAGCCAGAGGTTTTACCTGCTGAACCTGAGCCCGCAATGTGTCAAATTGATCCTCTGTGCAACAAACATTACCACTTATTGATGGACACAAGCTTTGAATTTTGGCAGAAAATAGTTCATCAGGCTGATAAAGCATAAAACAAACATATAAGACACATAGAAGTAAAAAAATAGAGTCAGAAGAATAGCTTTGGATTTTGGCAGAAAACAGCTCATTGGGGTGATAAACCATGAAATAAAGATATAATAAATAAACATTAAGTAGCAGAAGTACTTGAAGGGCAAAACAATCAGAGAAAATAGAGTGATAAAAATGTAAAATAGACAAGCATGAAGTTGCTCACCTTCACAGATGGCGAACCATAAGGGCAATTTAGAAGTTTCCCATCACTACGCTGTCCACATATATCATACATTGCACAATATTCTTTAGAATGCCTCTCCCTGACCAACAGATCAGGGGTGTTTCAGTTCGAACAAAAGAAAATGAGGCAGATAATACTGCAACTTTGTTGACAAGTATAGGTGTTAAAACAAAAGGAGGCCATCAGATAAGCTCTTAGTAATAGCAGGACCTTGATAATATTCTTGAGGATAGGCTCAATAAACTAAACATGCAGTCCACAAAAACAAAAAGAAAAAATGTGATCTAGAAAAGCTGGGAATTGTGCACAACACACATTAGTACATATATTAACAAGACTGGAAATATTTAACACACGTTATGCTTTGGGGCTGAAAAAGCCTTACCCCAATGTGGGATAGGAAACTGAACGGCCACAAGAATCAGTCTTCGTCGCGCACAGTCCAGGAATCAATAAAATTACCTAGAAAAAAGGGACAATTTAATTAACACTAAGTGAGTAGAACATAAACGGCTTCTAATTCAGTACGAACAAGCTTTTATATCCGTTTCAGCCAATTATATATGAACTTTCACAGCTTGAACAAAGAAATACTAAGGTACTAATTTCTGTGCAAAATCCGATATTCAAAGTCAAACGCAAGTCGATAAAGTTTCAGCTCCATTTTGTAAGAGCCATCCTTTTTTCCGTATCAAATCAATCAATAAGCAGAATAGCAGATTACCAATAACTAATAACCGAACAAACACCATAAATAGCGCAATGCCCAAATGAAAAACCTCAAGGAGAAGTTGCAAAGCTCCAATTCAACAACGTTATTGTAAAGAAAACGATGCAATTAGAAAAACCAAGTGATCCATGATCATGATAACCCCCTCCCAAAAACAACTTAAATTCAATAAAAAAATGTTAAAGAAACAGATTGCGCTCACGGAATAGGATCAAAGAGCGGATTCTTGCCTGTAGAAGAGAAAAAGCAGCGAGAAAACTGGGAAACTTCATCCTTCAGTCGACAAGAGCGAACGGTCGAGTGGGTGTGGAGTTGGGATTTAGTTAGTTGAAATTTCTTGACAAAATATAGCAAATGTTTCTCGTAATGACGTCAAAAGGACGAAAGTGAGGTTGGAAATTGCAATTAAAAGCGGAGAAGACAAATAAAATAATGTGGAAAATGGACAGTTTTTTTTTTCATTTCTCCATGAAAATGCTATTTCCACTCTGCGTTGCCGGCAAAAAAATAGGAAAAGCGGAAATTTTAATCCTGGGAACTTCATCTCTTCTGCCACGTCAGTAAATGAACCGCACAATTACAAACTTTTATATAGCGGGGAGTGGATATAGCGGGGGGTTTTTCGCAGCAGTCCTTTTAGTTTTAAGGATAATTTTGTTTTTGTTCTTACGTACGTCGTGCACCACGTGTCTTCTTAAAAAACATAAAAATGTAGCGCCGTTTTGAGCCGATGGGCCAAGACTTGGGTTCAGCTAGTCCAAAATGTTGAACAAAGTATATTCCTTTTTTATCATTTCTGAATTTTTTTGGCTTAAAAATATAAGAAGTCTTTGGATTTTTAAAAATAATAATAATAAAATTTTTTGAAATTTTTTATATTTAATTAAATTTTTAAACCAACAAATTTTATTAATTAAGCTTTTGATTAAATTTGACCATTAAATCTTTACAATTTTTTTAAAATTTTTTAAAAAATGTTTAAATAAAATATTACCTTACCAATTTTGTGAGTGATGATTTATGAGAGTGTGCAGATTCCTTGTTGAGTCATCCTTCTATTTGTCAATAGCTCTATAGTTTAGTTTGGGGTACCGTAGTTAGGGATGATAAATGACCGGGGCGAGTGTGGATACCCCTTCCCTTATTCTCATACCCACTTAAAATGTTTATATTTATCACTTACTCACTATTCTCAGCATGTACAATTTTTAAATTCACACTCGCTTACGTAGGTACATTCTCAAATTCATCCTCACATGACTCACTACCCAATTAGACATCCACTGCTCAATTTGTAATCTCCTATAAGCTACTACAAATATCGAATTATGTAAAAATAAACCATATACTTTCATAAAAAAGAGTACAACTTCATAAACTTTATTGATTGATCAAATGCAATATATATAATACATTTGCACCGGTATAAATTTAACTACATCTAATTAACTAACGATGGTTAACTTAATTAAAGCACATTTTCACCGATATAAATTCTACTTAACTACAACTAATTAACTATAGCTAACTTAACTACAACTAACTAATTAACTGTAGCTAACTTAACTAAAACATATTTACACTTGTATAAATTCTACTTACCCACAGTATTATAAAATTACAACTTGATTAATCCAAACTGGATCATAAACAATAAATTCAAGCTCGATTATAGACCATCATTTTTTCAAACTTAAAGATTAACGTATATTTTAAAACAAACCAATATCTTAATACATAAAACCCCATAAAAATGACATAATCTACCAACATAAAAAGTTCAAAGTTCATATGATGGATAGTTAGTGGTCGGGTGAATGCGGGCAGATATGATATGAGTAAGGTTTAAAACCCATTAGCTACCCACTACTCATGAGAGGTATGACTTTTTACATCAACACTTGCCCACTATCCACCAAACTCATACCCATCTGCCATCCCCAACTGTGGTGCGTGTGTTATAATTTTCTAATGTATACAACAGACTCAGGTTAATAAAACCAGAGTATAACCATTACAAGAATCAATATGGGTAGCACCAAAGTCTGAGTAATATAAAGTTAAACAAGTTCTTTTCCATATTCTGTTAATGTATTCTCTCGGAAAAGAAAAAGAAGCAGCCAAAGGGCCAAATTAAAACAAATGTACTCCATGTTTCATCACACATCTTTATTATTAGGTTACAAAAGGAAATACCTGCATTTTATAAATTAAGAATCAAAACTGTCTTTGAATGGCCTTCATCCCAGCAAATCAAGATGTGCAATCTTTATGTAGTTTTGGGCTCGGGAGGGATCTGGCCTCCCGATGGCACTACCTCTGGTTCTGGTTGAACGGGAACACAAGGTCTCCAAATTGTTTCAGTTCCTACATCCATGAGTGCAATGCCCTTTTCTTGCAACTCAGCTCTCATCTGATCACTTTTCAAGAAGTCTTTGTTTCTCCTCACTTCGGCCCTTTCATTAATGACACGAATCACATCATCTTCCACCAACCCGGCTCTCGTTAATGCTTTCTCCTTTAACTGCAGCAAAACCTGTTTGGCAGAAAACCCGTCTTTAGTGTTTTACAGAAGGTGTGAATCAGTAACAATCATGACAAAGCCAAACCAGTCACCTCGTTATAAGAGCAAGGTGGCTGCAATCCAAGGACATCCAAAACTTTGGTAACTTCTTTCTTGACCTCTACAAGGGATTGAATTACCAATAATTTTTGTTGTTTTTGCTGCTTCTTCTGTCAAATTACAAGAGAACATAAGGTATCTGCCTAGGAATAAAACTTATACATGTACAAACATTTTATATATATGTAGAGAGTAATTAGAACAAATACCTTTAGCATGGTCAACAAATTGTTTACCAACTTCAATGCTTCTAGAAAGGCTCCAGTTAGTATAAGTGAAGTGCCCAAGTCGTCTGACATCTTCGTCTGGAACTCATTGCGGAGCTTGCTAATACACTCCTTGGCATCTGGAGTAGTCCGAGCTGGTTTGCCATCGTTGGGGATTTCTTCTTGTAGTGATAGAGAATCTTGACAATCTTGCAAAGTCTGCACAACAAAGCGGGTAAGGATACTTATCCAAAGGACTTTAATCTTAAAATAATTCCAGGTACATTGGCATATGTCCGTGAATTAAAAAACTTGATGTTTCGGGTCAACTCAGAAATTATTTATGTATCATCACACCAAAAGTCAGTCAGTCTTTTGAGAAATTTTGAACCTGAAGGAGAGGCAATTCTACAGGTAGTGCAAATTCAATCAACTATTGAATAAATCTTAAGTGGTAAAAAGAGAAAGGACGGGGGTTATCAAAGAAAGCTGAAACTCCAAGAGACACACTCGTGCATCCATGACAACCCATACGTATACAATCCCCAGACAAGTCAGAGGAACAAATCTTAAGACTAAAAGGCCAAACCACCCTCTGCTGAGTCATCTGAACTCTGACCAGCATATGCCTATAGCTAAGAGCAATACCTGATATATGTAAAAAATAGCTTCTGATGCACCTTCCAACTGAACAACGGAGTAATTGAGAGGAGAACGATAGTGTGCATTTATCAAGAAGTACCGCAAAGCCAGTGGATGATATCTCTCAGTAATCTAAAAGAATACACAAATTAACACACAAAAAGAAGCTTGTATGAGAATACTTCTTATGTAACTGTCACTAGGGGGTAATCAAACACAAAATAAGCCCAAACTTTACCTGGCGAATTGTGAAAAAGTTTCCCAACGATTTTGACATCTTTTCATTGTTGTTAGTAACATGCCCATTGTGCATCCAATAACTTACATCACTCTCTTCGCATGCAGCGCAACTCTGAGCAATTTCATTTTCATGGTGAGGGAAAATCAAATCAAGCCCACCACCGTGAATGTCAAATTTGAAGCTTAAATAATGTGCACTCATTGCACTGCATTCTATGTGCCACCCAGGTCGTCCAGGTCCCCATGGGCTGTCCCAAGATGGTTCACCAGGCTTCGCGGCCTGAAACAATTATTGAACATCAAAATTTGGTAATGTAGCAACATGGAAAGGATGAAGAAGTTTTGACGGTAAATGTTCTGCAACTTTAGATTCAACAAATTACTATTGGTTTTTTGGTAATTAGGGTTTGTCATCATTGTACTCTTTGTCACCTGTGCCGAACGGGTGTACTTTAGAGAGAGTGAAAAGTTCAGGAAACATAGCTTGTACTTTATATACAGTTGCCTATTTAAAATCACATTTATAGAGTTTAAAGTAATACTTTTTTTCAGTCAACAAATAGACATTGGGTAATTTCATGGGCAATTATTTTATAGCTTGACCGGATTCAGCACAGTGCTGGCAACTTTGGGAGGGCAATTTTTAGAATTGTTCAATCATTTGATAACCAGAGTCATTCTTTGACAAAATGATCACTATGAGTCAAACTCAATACTCAATAGAATTTGATCAATCCTTTTTTCTGTCGTTAAGGTGGAGAACTGAACCAAGAATCCTCTTTCTTTATCATCAATTGAATCGTTGTTCGCGACCCAGGTCGAAAAGATTGAGAAAAATCAATCATTCACAACCATTGATGAAGGATTAAGATGAGTAGTGAGCATGAATGCGGAACAAATTCCTACACCTTACATAAATTTAATAACTAAACCAAATTGAAGGGAGCTCAAGTAGCTTGATTTTTTTCCAACACAAGCTCAGGCACATACATTAAAGCTCCGCCATAATCAAGCAAATCTCAAGCCATGAGATTTTAAAAGGAAAGAATCTTGAGCCTATAGGATAGGCTCAGATTGATTACATCCCTAAACTTACTATTAAGTAAAGTAGATTACAAACCTTCCATAATGCAAAGTCAGAAGGATTACGCTTCCTTGAGTCAACAGCAACACGTTCACCTGCTCTATTGTTTTCCAGTTTCTGTCCAGATAACTTGCCATAATTTGGGAACTTATCAACAGCATAAAACACATCCCCATCAACCACATACCCAAAGTCTTTGTTTATAATCTGCAAGAGTAAAATACCCCAGAAAGTTATTGGAGAAATTAAAAAACAGCATGGGAAGCATTGCCTTCACAGATAGCAACAGGCAAAAAGAAAAAGGATCTTAGAAATATTTAGCTAATACACAACAGAAAAATGTTTAAAGAAAGGAAACATTGAGAACAAAGTCAAATGTGAGTATTATTGCAATATAAATTCAAAGATAAGTTGGGAGTTGGTTCTAACTCTCATAATAATAATAATAACAATAAAGCACTTCTCCATGGAATATATATAATGAAATTCATGTCTGGCAGTTCAACAACTCTTAACAATTAAGCTGGCAACTTCAGCTCAATATGAATCGGCACAAAAAGTTGAAAACTGCTCTTCTATTTCATCATGGTCAATATTAAAAGAAAATATATAAAATCCATTCAAAGAACAGAGCAAGGGGTCCTTGCAACCTTTGCGACATCATTGATAATCATTGGGCAGATGCAGAGAAACTACAATTTACAAGCACACAATAAATGATAATGATGTGCCTAACGATAGCTTTCTATCACGATGATATGGTAAACAATCTGCACATATAACCATTTAAATGAATTATACTTTTGGTAATGCCAATACATACATATACATGTCATGCATGCATGCATACATAAAATGATAAAAGCATAAAGTTCTATCATGGGTTTCGGCGAACATAAACCTATTTATACCAGGAAAATACCCCAGAAGTAGCAATAGAGATGCAACAGTGCACTTAACCATGAATATATGCACTACATTTTCCACCTGGAGAAAGACATGCAAGGTGGATAAAGGAAGAGAGGAATCATGGTATCTATATGTCTAGAAAATAAAACTAGCATATCCAGAGGAAGAAAACCTGAGTTATCATATCTTTGATTTGCTCAATGTGATCAGAAACACGCGGCTCATGTGTTGGAGAAAGGCACTGTAAATCACTCATATCTACATTATATTCTTTACAGAATCGGTCACTCAAACTTATTGGATCTTCCCCGGTCTCATTTGCTCGACGAATTATCTGCAAAGTCCAATCAGTGGCACTCGTAACATGAGGAAGAGAGAATAGTTGTTGAGATATGAGAGATGGACTATAAGTCAGAAAGCAAAGGTGGTAAAACATATCAAATAAAAGTTCACAAGCTCTTGTAAGACCAACTGTTGAAATATTTTATGGCCAAATTGTTCAATAAATTTGAAAGGAAAAAACAACCGAGTTGAGATTCAAACCTCCCATATTAGCAAATGAATGACATAAAGTTAAATGCAATGTATTAATGATAAGTACCATATTCATATCAACATCAAAAGACAAATATGGCATTGCTCTCAACTAAAACACCAAAATGAAACCAAGAGAAGATCATATTGAAATTCAAACCTTATCATCGACATCAGTAAAATTCCTGACATAAGTAACCTCATAACCCAAGTGCTGAAGATACCTGTATAATTCCAATCCAGAATTTAGTCAGCAAACCAATTTATTTTTCTAAGGAAAAAGGGGGAATCATAGGGGAACAAATTATACACCTGTAAAGGATATCAAAGGAAACGGCGGCACGAGCATGTCCGAGGTGACTGAAATCATAGGCAGTGACACCGCAGACATACATGCGAACTTTTCCAGGGATTTTGGGGTTGAAAACCTCTTTTTGCTGAGTCATGGTATTGTAAACAACGAATTGGACCTCTTGGGCGTCCTTCTTTGCCGATGTTTTAGAGGATTTATTCTGGTTTGTTTCTTGCTTTGAGGGATCCATGCTTTGATTAAAGGGCAAACAAAATACAAACCTTAAACAGAATTATTGCAAGCGTTAGAGAAGATAACCCAAAATCTATCTCCTGAAGCAATTAGAAATCAACCTAAGTTAAGTTTAGGGTTTCAAGAATTCACCTGGATTTGCAGAGATCCCCTTTTTTGGCTACTGGCTTTCACTAGGTTTTCTGTTTGTTCTGCGCCGCTTTTCTTTTGTCGTGATGACCATGTTCTCTATTTGATTTTGGGCCTGGGCTTATTTTGGTTTGTTTTGAGTTGCTGGGCCAGCCCTTTGTTGTATGATTCTTTAAGGGTGTGCAAAAATTCGGTTAACCAATTTAATCGAAAACTGTTAGTTTAGTCCGTTTTTATTAATTCGGTTTAAATTAAGGGTAATTATTTCATGCCCAAGCGCAGTAAAAACTAGTGTTTAGGAATTTTGTTTACGGTTTATTGTTTAGAGGTTTAAGTGTAATTTTGAAATAGGGGTGTGGCTAGAAGTTAAATTTTAAGGCTAAAATTTAGAGTTTATAGGTTAAAACCTAAATCTCTAACCATATTTCCTAAACTTAAACCTTAACCTATAAACTATAGATTTTAACTCCTAAATCTTAAATTCTAACCATAAACCCTTAAATCCCAACCATATACTCTCTTTTTTTTAATAGTCATTGACTTTTCATTAAACCATAAAAAAACTCAATTACAACGCAATCAAGAAGAAGAAAAAATTGAGTTAAAATAACTCAAAAAATTCTTACAACTTAAAAACAATGAAAACGAAAATTTCTATGGAAATACGCATACCAACGAAAATTCAAAAGCTTCTTGAATCTCCTTGTCTCTGTCCAAACGAGACGCATAAAGAATGAAGGAGTAGTGCGCAATCCATTCTGTCAGGCAAAAGGTACCGCTACATAGGACTGATTTTATCGGCAAACAATCATCAACGAGTGGGGATAAAACATTCCAAGTGACCACCGACAACACCATGAATCAGAAACTAGCGCCGAATGAATCTCTGTGCGAACAACAATCGAACGCTATGGTATGCTGAAACCTGCCAGGCTGCCACGAAGACAGATGAACCAAACAAAAAAACAAAACAAAACAAAAACAAGTCACAAAGACAGGAGAAGAAGCATGTCACAAGGACAACCAAAGAGCGTGCTACAGAAGCAGAGATTCTTATTAAAATAAAAACAAAAAAACTGATAAAATTAGTGGTCGACAACCAATACGAAGATTGATTACCGACCATCGATTAAAGGAATTGAACAAAAAGGAAAGCGACTAGAATTGAAACAATTTTGAGAGAGGAGTCGTTAGGTTTTTTAAGAGAGGAACGGCTAATACAATATTTACACCAAATTTGAGCACTACATACTCTTAAATCCCTAAACATAAGCTCTAAAACTAAAAAACTTGTATAAATTTTTCGTTTCTAACGCAAGTACATGAGATATTTCCCCTTAAATTAAATTACTCAATTCGATTTTGATTTTAAGAATGCAAACCGAATGAATCGATAAATATTTTATTATTCTAAAACTTTCATTTTTCGTAAATATAGAACTTGAATTATTTTAATTAGCGTTAGTTTGCATACATGCAATCGTGACGAAAAGATAATTTTTTTTCTTTTCTCAACAAGAGCAAGAATTGCATTTAATTGAAAAAGAATACAACAAATACAACACACTCAAAACGTTAGAAAAAATTTTGGGGACTAAAAAATAAAATAATAGTTTAAAAGTGATTACAATATAATATTTGTTCATATATTATTAATCATTTGACAATACACATACACTTTGTTTATATCTCGTATCTTCTGGTAGTATTTGTTCCAACTAAACAATCAGAGAGTGCGTTGTGTTATAGGTTATATCGTGTAATTGGAGAGTGTGTCACGTGATCGTTGCATAAACTCTATATTGCGATAAATATATTATATATGCATAAAAAATGCCACAATACATACAAAAATCATTTTTTGTTCAAAAATACATACAAAAATCATACTATAAAGACAAGCGAACAAATTCATTCTTAACATAGTACAACATCCAATACTCAATGAAAATTAAACTCAACCTCAACATATAATATAAACTCAAACAAAAAAATTAAAATATAAACCCAATTTTATTTATTTAATGTTTCAAACGATAAGAAATAATCGCTTCACTATCTTTATTTTTGTCTATCTCACTATTTTGAAAATGAATTTCTTTTCTTCAATGTAAATATGAAAATGGGTGGTAACTTAAAAGTTAATTAAAAATAAATAAATAAATCAGTGATATGTAAAAAAGAGGATGAAGATATTAATTTTATTAGTTGTGACTATAAATGACATAGGGAAGAGATTCATATAATAATTTATCATATTAATACGGTTTATATTACGTACAAAGTCTTATTATTTTAAGAATAGTATTTGGCTGCACCTCTCAAGTGGTATTTGGGTTGCCAAGGTAGAATTAGAACCGGTCATATTAATGTATTTATTATATTATACTATATATGATAGTAACGTATTTATTATATTATTTTAAGAATATTAATGTATTTATTATATATTATAAATAAAATTATAATCTCTCGTTGCTAATGAATCAATTATTGAGTGTAGTAGGAAATTAGATGGTCATCTAAGGTGTTCTAACAATTATATGTTGAACTAAGGATGAATTTACAATGTCATAAAATTTGCCAGGAAAGTATAACGACTTTCTCTAAAATTTTCTCCTAAAATCGTAGGAAAGAAAATACGACTTCTTAAATTCGTTACAAAAAAGAAGATGACTTTCCAATGTATTGTAAAAACATCCATCGATGAGAAAGTAATTGCTCTAACACACTATTTCAACTTCTTTTTTTCAACAACAATGTATGAGCAAGGAAACCAACAAAATATATAGTATGTTACTATAAAATAAAGAAAATAGAAGTATAAGAAAAATAAGGGTTTATTTGTTAGGAAATTGTTGTTGGATTTTTTTTTTACTTTGAGGTTTGGTCTGATTTTGTTTTTTTATTTTATGATATATGGTAATTTCTATCATATTAATAGGACAATCAATGATTTTTGTTAAAATGGCGTCAAAAGTCGGCATAGGTTGTAGTCGACTTTCCCTTTATTTGTCTAAAGTCAGCATATAATCTAGTCAACTTTTTTTTATTGTAACAAATACAATAAATCATAGAATAAAAATGAAAGTACAATAAATTCTGAAATATTTTTTAACAACGATGTTCAAACAAATTTAGCCAAAAATAAGAGATATACAAGAATAAAGAGCATTTTTATTTTTTAATATAAATCCAAATATAATTCGATTATTAATCTATAAATTTAAATGTAATAAATTTTTATTCTTTTTATAATTATATAGATTTTATTGGCCATGATGGTAATTTTAATTACAATTTAATGAAATCGTATTTTAAACCGACTAATTTGAATTTTGAACAAATATACATGTTGTTTCCTTCGAGATATATATATATATATATATATATATATATATATATATATATATATTATGATTCCACTATATTATAAATTATGCCTATATTCTCAAACTTTCATTTCAAACATTTAACTTATTAACAAAATGAGCATGCGAGAACGACCTGGTAGTGAGAGTACGCTCATCTGTTTCACTCCCTTCCTTTTAAATATCAGGTTTAAGACTCCTCATGAGCGTTATCTTCACCTAGATTTTTCCCTCCCCTCTAGATAGAAGTAGATTAGGTTTTCAAGAAAACTTATTAGCAAAAATGGATTGGATCAAAAGATCCTAGTTTTTTCTCTTTAATAACTCTGCACTAGCTACAAGTTTCTTCAATCTTTCTGTGTTAGCCAACGATCGACCATCATCTAGTTATTGGCTGTCGATCGTCAACGTTTATTTATTATTATTATTATTATTATTATTATTATTATTATTATTATTATTATTATTATTATTATTAACCTAATAAGAATTTATGTCTTTATGGCACACAGTTTCTCTGTCCTCGTGACACGTGTTTTCTTCTGTCATTGTGACAAGTTTTCTTTATTTTTGTGATTTTGTTACATCTGTCCTTGTGGCATGATTCAACATACTATAGCGGTCGACCGTTGCTTCCATAGAGTTTTTAATCGGCGCTAGTTTATGATTATGATTTGTCAGTGGTCACGCAAAGTAAGATCCCCACTCAGCTGATGGTTGTTTGCCGATTAATCAATCTTGGGTAGCGGAACATTCTGCCTGATAGTTTGGATCGCTCGCCACTCATTTTTCATCAGTTATGAGTCTCGATTGAATAGAGACAAGGAGATTCAAGAAGCTTCTGAATTTTGAAGGTATGCTTATCTACATAGAAGTTTTTCAATTTTTTTATTTTTGGGTTGTAAAAAATTTGAGTATTTGAGTAAATTAGCCTCATTATTTTTCTTTTTGAATGCTTTGTGTAACACCCCTAACAAAATATAATTAAAGTTTAGGTGAAAAAAGAGAGAAAAGAATAGAGAAATGGCAGCCAACGAGGTTTAAACTCACAACCCTTGGTTATTCATGCGTGTGCCTTAACCGTTTGAGCCAAGTGCTCATATTTGTTTAGCTTTGATGTGGAATATAGCTTGAAGTAGAATTTCAGGCCTTAACCCGAATTTAATATCAATTTAACCCCTTAACTACCCCCTTTGTGGTCACTTGCTTCGAGACTTGAACCAAAGAGAGTTTCCAGACTCTTCCTTTGCAAGCAAACCGTGTTTATCACCTGATCTCCTTCACCGCCGATCGGTGGTCGCCACTGCCCCAGCCAGCAGAAGAGCCGCTGCAGTCTGATCAAATCCTTGCCCTTCACGCGCAGATACGAGCCGTTGTTTGCCGTGAAACTTATGTTGAAGGTTCGATGGTGACCCAAGCTTTTGTCGCCTCTATTTTTCCATGATCCCGGTGTCAATTGAATTCCATTCGTCGCGCTGCCGCCACAAGCAAGCTCCTCGTCCCGATCGTCCATCAGACGCCGTTCAGAACGTCACTGAAGCTACGTTAGTTTGGTCGTATCTCCTCCGTTATGGGTAAGTTTGATAAGGTTTTTAGCGTAACCCGGCTTAGTTTGAGTTAAGGGTTGAGTTATGTTGTGTTTTCGGCTTTTTCGATGCTATTTCCGGCCATTTTGGCCGCGCGTGGTGTCCACGCGTCGTCGCCAGCGATTTATGGCCGCCCGTGACGGGGTCGGTGGACCGAACTGGCTAGACCGACCTCTGAACTGAGCTAGTAAACCGGCTTGAACCCATCTTGAACCAGCCCAAGCCCATTAACCGATCCGACTCAAGCCCAAACCCGAGTCTTACTCGACCTGTTTGCCCGAGTCTGACTTGACCCGCCTCTATTGACCCGACCCGACTGAGTTAGCCCACTGAGTCAACTCAGTGAGCCAACCCGTCCGAGTTGACTCAGCCGAGTCAACCTAGTTGACCAGTGACGTCAATGTTGACTTGACCACTGACGTCAGCGTTGACTTTGACCCAAAAAGTTAAATTTTCCGAAAACTCCCGTTTTATATTTTTCGACGTCTTGAGTCCGATTTTGAAGCTCGTTTCGCAAAATTCTAACTTGAAAGCCTCCGAATTTGACCTTGAACCCGAACTTGTTTATGTATTTATTTATTCAGTTAAGAGCTCTATGAATAAGGACTGAAATTGGATATTGTGTGATTGAAGGTACTCACAATTCCTTGAATACGAATGGTTGAAGGACGTTAAATCCGGGTTCAAGGGTGTTCGAATGTCGTTCGAGGGTAGACCGGTATATCAAGGATTCGAGGTAATACATTACTACCTTCTGCATGCTTTTGTAACATGTTGGTATTCGGTTAATGTTTGCACGACTATGTTTGAGCATGTGATTGTTTCCGCCTATGTCGATCATTTATGAAATAAAAATAATAACAACCAAGACAAATATTCAAATAAGAGGTTTGACAAAACGAAAGGACTTCCGAGTTCAATGCACGATTAATGAGTCGATTAATCCTTAAGTCTGATTATCCTTTTGATTAAAAAATATAAAAAATTCGATTAATGAATGACGAAAATACCTCTATCTATAAAAATAACTCATAAAGCTATACTTGATCCGATAAGACATCTGATACACTTGAAAACCTCAAATTACTGAAATGTCACGGTAACAAGACTTAAACCCTCGAGTTTGTAGAGTACTTGAGTTGCTAGAATTCTAATTAATTCGACGAAGATAAATTTGCGAAAAAATATTCGTATGTATGAATTGAGCAATGGGGCGAAAAAAATTGATTGAAATGACACAAAAGACTGAATACACTGATAAGGCTGAAATGGGTCACAATGACCCTAAAGACTAATATTTTATCAACCGACATATGCGATATATCTTCGAGGTCTGAAACGAATATATAGATGGAATAACCGAGAAACTCTGAATAATTGAAACATTTTCGAGCATCATAATGTCTGAAATACCCTCGAATACTGGAATGTAGGAGAATACTTCTAAGATATGGTATTAGAAATCCCAATAAAGACAAACAAATGTAATGGCTCCAAAAGTGGTAAAATACGATCTGTGACAGTTGGTCGATTCAGATACTATGATGATAGTGGGAGGACACCGTGTGAATGCACGTGCAATTTATTTGGATAAATTACATAGTTAATAGTGAGAGGGATTTGTTCTCCTAAGGCACATTCGATGTTTTGGAATGAGTTCAGGTACAATGCACATGTTTGAATACTTGAAAAATATCGCTCGAATATATGCTAAATTTCTGGTAATAAGTTCAGTGGACGATTGGTGAAGGCGAGCTATTGTTGTTATACTCTGTAGTAAGTTCTGAGAAGTGAATGGTTGAAGTGTACCTATCCGGTGAGATATTAAACATTGTGTTAATGAGTTTCGATTAGTTCAAAAGGACTCGGAAACTTGATGAACAACTAGAATTCCTAAATTTTGTACATTGTCATTTATACCTTGTTGGTTTAAATTACCAGATTACCCTAAAGGTCAAAATGACCTTAATACCCTCGTAGGCTGTAACATTTAATTTTGCTCGCGATATATCTGAAATCCTAATGATTCTGATGCATCAACTTCTGATGTTGATTCGATCCGTCTTATCGAACTCTCTTATTCATAGGACCTCATTCTGAAATTAGTCTAAAATTGTCAAATGTCATCTTTCTAATATCTATCAAGTACCTCTAAGAAATGAATCGTGTCATAAAGCGCGTACCATGTATCTATAAATACTTTTTGGTCTAAACCAAGACCATATGCTTAAAATTTAAAAGTATGACATTGTTATTCGAAAAGAAAACAATTCTTTGGTTTCTATCTTCTGATATGGAAATATATCTGATATATGACATAATACAAAATAATAATAATAATAATAATAATAATAATAATAATAATAATAATAATAATAATAATAATAATAATAATAATAATAATATAAATTTGACATCTGTCTTCTAGTATAAAAATAGTTCTGATATCTATTTTTTGTAATACTGACTTCTGAATATAAACTGAATTCATCTGGGTATATTATCTGAGATATGAATGAAGATTTGTAGGCTCAGCACTGGTAAGTCCTTTTGGACCTAATCTCCTACGCCCACGGGCATAGGATAAGTCTTTCTAGACCTAAGGCATTCCCTTAGGTAAGCTCATACGCCTGACGGGCCTAAGGTAAGTCTTTATGGACCTAAGACATTCCCTTAGGTAGGCTCCTACGCCTAAGGCCTAAGGTAAGACCTTTTGTATGCAGTTCAGGGGGAATTGCATTTTGGAGTTCGGTTGGAGGGTAGTTAAGTAAATTAATAAAACTTTCTGACCTCTTCTAAAACATACCCTACTGAATTAATGTATCAAAGTTGAACTCTCAGTAAACTTACAATTCGCGCTTAATGAATCACTGTGAACTCCTTGATTCAACTTCTAAAATCTGAATCTCTTCTAAATCTCCGGCTTTAAACTCATCTTTCAAGGCTCGGGTGATCAAATAAAGAACAACTATGTTACCTTCTAACATAATGTTTCACTGAATTATCGAATCGTAATTTGAGCTTACCGTTGCCCAGTTCATCATGACAATGTTAAGCTTGCCATATACCTACTTGTGCTTTTAGCATCTCTTGGTAGTCTGTATTACTGAGCTTTTCGAAGCTCACGTTGTTTTTACCATCACATGTTAGAAGATCGACCTTGTTGCAGCTATCAACGTCGGTATGAGAGTTTCTCCGGCTTGCTCGCAGAGTATGGTATCTGTGTAAGTAGGGACATGTATGTCACATCTTGATTTACATTCGAGTCCGAAACTTGTTTTAGCAATTTGTATCATAGTTTTTATTTTGTAGTTTGAATGTTTTCTGAAATTGTATTTTAATTCAAAACTTGATTTATGATTTTAAATGGTTTAACAATTTGTTTATTTGAAACTTTAACGTGGATCGCTCCAGTGACCCTAATGTAACTTCTTAGGATCCGTATTAACGCATAGGCGAGACTAAAAATGATCCGTATTAACGCATAGACGAGACTAAAAAGTTACACTTTGTAATTATGATATTTTCTATGATTATAATAAAAATTTAATGATCATATTAAAAAAACTCATTAACAAAACCATGTCACAATTAGTGACAAAGTCACGTTAAAAAACGAACTATCAGTTGATACTCACTTTTTATTTGAAAAAACAATTTCAATACATTTTAAATAAAAATGTTAAAAACAAAAATTAAATTATTAAAGAATATTCAATTCAAAAAACATTAAAGAATATTAAAATCACATTAAAAATGTTACTATATGCATTATTTTTTTAAACCATGATATTGAGAAATTATATCATAAGTACTTTCCATCACGTCATTCACGATCAACCAATACAATGCATTCATTTTATTAATTTTTTATGTTATCTTTTTAAATGTTGTTTTTAAATTTGATTTACAGTAAATATGAGTAAAAATTCACTTGATAAAAAGATTAGATGAAAAAATTAATGAAATAGATGCATTTTATTGGGTGATCTCATAGATGACGTGGTGATCTTGGTGGAAAAGACCCATAATATAATTTCTCCATGATATTATAATATATATTTTTACTCCACCACTAATCGCAATATTAAATTTCTAATTTTTTTCCGACAAATATTAAATCTAATTATAATCCTACCTAGATGGAAAGAGAAGGAGACTCAATAAAAATGAAAGGGACTGTTTATAGTGGATCTATACCTTATAATTTAAGAGAATACGAGAAAATAAAGATAAATAACTTAACTGACTGATAAATTATACTTAATCATAAACGTTATATCGGACACTCAACCTAAAGTACCCCTATCAATTACGACAGTCATGAATATAAACCATATACAAAGAATTTGAGGAATCAAAAATATAATTCCAATCCAGACCGATTACAATATAATTATTATATCATAAAACAATTAATTATCAATTAATTGGGATAAAATGTATTTTTTTTGAAAAAATATTTATAATTCAAATATCAAATTATAAATAAACAAACTAGATTAAAAATGTTACTTTTATAATAAATATTAATAATTTTTTATTTAAATTAATCGCTTAATAAATATTAGTTATAAATAATAATAAAAAGTGGGCAAATGTAGCGGCGTAGGGGCGGTTGCCAACCAATATTGAAGCAGAAATTGGTAGACAACTAGACATGATCGGAGTGGGGCATGCACGACTCCGACGCACCGCCCACCCATAGCTTTTACTTTTAGCCGCCATGCTGACGTGGTATCAACTCCAATTAATCGAAAAATTATTAGATGTATCGAATTTTCTGCGTTATACGTGGTCTCAACTAATAAAATTCATTCATCTCATTTTTTCAGGTGAATTTTTATTTTTTTCTACATGTAAATAAATAATGGATAAATATTTGAAAGTTACTTCGATATAAATGAATTTTATTCATTAAAAATTACGGATGAACGATGAGCCAAATTCATCTAATAATTTATCCAATTAGTCACACCAGTCAGTTTAGTCTTAGGCACGTCCACGTCACCAGAATCTAAAGAGGACTCCACGTGGATTTCTAGACAGCTAATTTGACGCTTTCTTTGGATTCCTTTTTCCTCTTTCCACACCGAAGAAAATCCGTTTTCTTTTTTATTTCTCAGCAGCCAAACAGAGGTAAACTGAATTTGAGTTGAATTTCATTTGCATTTCGTTCTCATTTCTGCTCATATATAAAACCCGCATTTTCCATTTCTCTGCCTCTTCACTCTTTTGTTTCAGCCTCTCTGTCGAAAGAATTGCCATTTTCTCCCCCCCCCCTTTTGCTTAAACAAGGTATTCCCTTTTATCTGTTTTTTCTTTTTAATTTTTTGTTTATTGCTTTGATCAACGGGGATATAACTTTGTTATATTTGCTTGTTTAATATGTCTTAACTATTTCTAGTTAACTTATCTCGTGCCTGCCATGTTCTGTTCTTCATGATGCACTAATCTATTGAGTGTCAAATAGCCGGCCTTATCTTTGTTTTATGATTTAGATCTGCCTAAAGTTCTGGCTTAATTAACATATTTTCTGGTATCGGCTTGGTTTTCCTGTTACAGTTTCATGCTTGTGGAATCTGATATTTATTTTGATTTCCTCGTGCATCAAGTTGATTCTATTTCTGATTCATCTAGATCTCGGTGAAGTATGGACTGATGTTTGCTTGAGAACTTTAGATTCTGTAGAATTTGGTGTATACTCAGTAGTAGGTTACGGTTTTATATGTTGTTAATTCTTTTGTAGTTTCGGTTTTATGCTTCAATAGATAAAAAAAATTCATTTTTTTTACTGCAATCTCTTTTCCTAGTGCAGGCTAATAAGAGATGGCGGATGAGGATATTCAACCTCTTGTCTGTGACAATGGAACTGGAATGGTCAAGGTCAGTAAGTTATATTTCTGACGTTTATATTTATACGTCTGCTTTATTTTCTTAGCATGGATTCTATAGACATTTGTGAATAGTTCTATTTCTTTTATGTACCGGGTTGGTTTTACCTTTTGATGCAATAGACTCTCCATTGGCTTGTGTTTTATTAATTATTTGTTCTAATACGTAACTGCTGATGCTTGCCCTTTTTTTCTCTTGTATTTGTAGGCTGGATTTGCTGGTGATGATGCCCCTAGGGCAGTCTTCCCTAGCATTGTTGGTCGCCCACGACACACGGGTGTCATGGTAGGGATGGGCCAGAAGGATGCTTATGTTGGTGATGAAGCCCAGTCAAAGAGAGGTATCCTTACTTTAAAGTACCCTATTGAACATGGCATTGTCAGCAATTGGGATGACATGGAGAAGATTTGGCACCATACTTTCTACAATGAGCTTCGTGTTGCCCCTGAAGAGCATCCAGTACTCCTTACAGAAGCACCACTCAACCCTAAGGCTAATAGGGAGAAGATGACCCAGATTATGTTTGAAACATTCAATGTTCCTGCTATGTATGTTGCTATTCAGGCGGTTCTTTCACTTTACGCCAGTGGTCGTACCACAGGTATCAATCTATGGCTTGGAAAGTAATTTTAATTGTATTCTTGAGTTGACTGATATAACTTTAGCTTTACAGTCACTAGGCATTACTCTATTTGTTATATTTTGTTATACAATATTGGAAACCGGAAACTAGCATGGAGATTTTGTTTTGTTTGTTTGCTCTCATTTATTGTTAACTCTATTTTCTTATGTTTGTATAGGTATTGTCTTGGATTCTGGTGATGGTGTGAGCCACACAGTGCCAATTTATGAAGGCTATGCTCTCCCCCACGCCATTCTCCGTTTAGACCTTGCTGGACGTGATCTTACAGATTCCTTGATGAAGATCTTAACCGAGAGAGGGTACTCTTTTACAACAACTGCAGAGCGGGAAATTGTCCGTGATATGAAAGAAAAACTTGCTTATGTCGCTCTTGATTATGAGCAAGAGTTGGAGACTGCCAAAAGCAGCTCTGCTATCGAAAAGAGTTATGAATTGCCTGATGGGCAAGTGATCACAATTGGGGCAGAGAGGTTCCGTTGCCCTGAAGTACTCTTCCAGCCATCTCTGATTGGAATGGAAGCTGCTGGAATCCACGAAACTACTTACAACTCCATCATGAAGTGCGATGTTGATATCAGGAAGGATCTGTATGGAAACATTGTGCTCAGTGGTGGATCAACCATGTTCCCTGGCATTGCCGATAGGATGAGCAAGGAAATCACCGCCCTTGCCCCTAGCAGCATGAAGATCAAGGTGGTTGCACCTCCCGAGAGAAAATACAGTGTCTGGATCGGAGGATCCATTTTGGCATCTCTTAGCACCTTCCAGCAGGTAAATTCCGTGCTTACTTGCACTTGTAATTTTCCAAGTATATCTCATTTGAGGAGCTTTATTGGGGATGAATGTTATCGACTTACATTGTTTACCGTCTACTTTTTGTGCTGCAGATGTGGATTTCTAAAGGTGAATATGATGAATCTGGCCCAGCTATCGTTCACCGGAAGTGCTTCTGATTTGAACGAATCCGAAGCTTTCCTTTTCAGTCGTGTCTGTGTGACTTCAGTTTGTTTTTACTTATTAAGCTTTGGTTTTTGTGTCAATGGAGGAAAGATTATGGTATATATATAGTCAGTGCTTTTGAGTGCTCTCTCCCTTTCTCCCACACATTAGGTTTCAGATTTTAGATACCAAATTTACTTTTGGCATCGAGTGGCTTGTATTTTGATATAATCAAAACCGTTTTTTGCCCTGCTTTTGAGTGCTCTCTGCTTAATTTTGCCCTGCTGCTTTAGTTTCATTGACTTCGCCTCTTCCTTGTATAAAACCAATGAATTTGATATTATAAAAAGTTTGTTCTGAAGACGTGGGTGTGAGTATGCTTAAATATCTTTATTTATGGGTGTGAAAAGTGAGAAGAGGTTATTATAAATATTGTATCAATTGTATGTTCAAAAAATTTGTCCGTTAACTTTTATTTGGTTTAATTTTTTTAAAATTTAAAATTTAAAATTTATTACTGATAAATGTATAAAAATATATTTTTTAAAACTTGTAGAGGACTCCACTGGTGAATTTGGTAATAGAGGCGGGATGAAATTATTTTTTTAGGCTAAAGGGCTTATTTTACTTTCGAGTTCGATTTAAATTAACAATGTTATTTCTCACGCGAAAATGCGTTCGATTAGGTATTTTAGTTCGCACATTGCAATAAATTAGCCCCTTATCTAACGTTGACTTACAAAATCGTTAGTTTGGTCGTTATATTTGAACACTTCAGCCGTATTTGTCCTTGTGGCATGTCATGTCAACGTAAATTACATACGTGGCTTAGGTGCCGATGTGATAAATAAATAAAAAATAAATACATTATTTTTATATTAAATTATAACCAATCAAATGATAACATGTGGCATCATCTGATTGATTTTAAAATAAAGAGTTAAAATAACTCAAAATATGGATGGGATGAGAATTAAACTTGGGTATTAAGAAAAACAAACTTAGTGCTTCACCACTAGATCAACTTTTTAACATTGTCAATAAACACTAAATATAATAGATAACTTAAGTCAAATAGTATGGTTGCCGCTTCTTCTTTTTCTTTACTCGAGATTTGCTTTGAAACTTTTAAATCTCAAAAGCTTTTTTATTTCATTTACAGAGCTAACAAATTGCATTGACATTTCACCTTCAAACACTTATAAAGAATTTCTTAGATATGAATCGACTAATGGTCGTAGTCGTAAATACAGAAAAAAACGATTGGTACATAAATTTTTGAGAGTGAAAAAGATAATTTTTAATATAGAAATTAAAAGCAAAAAAATTATTATTAGATGAGATAACATACACAAATGTCAGAAACTATAATGATCTAAAGAGCTATATAAACTAATTAAGGTTTTATTGAGTTGGTTTGTCTTGATTCTCGACTTGGATCGAAACTTTTAATTTTTCAATGCCGTTAGACTTATAAAACCTTTTTCAAAACCAGTGTTTATTCCATGCCTTTTCAACCATTTCATCGATGGGATCCTCGTGGTTTCAGGTAGCATCGCGGCCACAAAAATTATCATGGTACAAAGCATGGAGAAATGTTTGTGCGATTAAAAATAAATCAAGACCTGGGTAAAGAAGAAGAAGAAGCGCCAGCCATACTATTTGGCTTAGATAATATATTATATTTGGTGTTTGTTGACAAGATTAAAAGATTGGTCTAGTGGTAAAGTATTAAGCTTGTTTTCCTCAAGACCCAGGTTTAATTCTTACCTCTTCCATATTTAGAGGTTAAGAGGTTGGCTTGTAAATGAAACGAACGAACAAAAACAACTAAATGAACACAAGATAATTAACGAACGGGCCATTTCTTTGTCTTTGTTCATCTAATTAAACAAACAAAAAATCTTGTTTATGTTTTTTTAATTAAAATATCTAAAATTTAATATGAATTATTAAAATTCTACCATAACCAAATTAAACTTTTTGAAAATTTAAAGGGATAAATTCTAAATTTTTAGAATTTGAGAGGGCCGTGGCCTCCATATGTTTTCGGCACGTCGTGATATATAAAAATAATTATTAAAAATAATTATAATTGATTTTTTTAAAAAAATAACTATTAAATATTTAATAAAGAATAATTTTTAATGAGAATGTATTTTTTTTAAAAGTATGAGAGAATGTAATTGTATAAAAAAAACCCAAGTAAAATGATAGTAATACGCAAGGTAGCCAGCCACCTGTCACGCCCCGCCTGGTCGCGACCCGGCTATCCAAGGGGCACACCCGCCCGGGTGCACCAAGCAGCAGCGAGGTGTGCCACCCAGGTGCGCAGTGCGCGCCCGATCCGCCCCACCTAGGTGCGCTGCGCGCGCCCAAGGTGCACCACCTAGGTGCTCACGGGCCAACCTTGATAGAATGAGATGTTATGAGCCTTTTAAGGCCAAGGAAGACCCAAGGAAGACTCTAGAACGGCCTAGAGGGCTCCACACGTTTCCACACTCACCCGAGGGGTTCCAGAGGCTTCCACAACAATCTAGGCTCACCCGGAGGAACCTAGAAGACCGAGAATGATCAAGAGGGCTCAAGACAAGTCTGGAAGGCTCGGGACAACTCCAGACATCTCCGGAATTCTCTAGAAACCTATAGATATGTATAGAACTATAGGAGTACTCTAGAATATTAGAGATGTATATGGATAAGCATGGAGTTCTCTAGAAATATCTAGGTATCTTAGATATTTTAGGAGGCAAGTTTGTAACCGTTGGATCAAAACGATCCTGACCGTCCGTTGAGGAGGTTGGTGCCTATAAATAGCCCACCCCTCTCATTTGTAAATCAATCCAAGAAGTAGCCATTCAAGCTCTCTTGTATAGCTCTTGTAAAGCTTCCGTTGCTTTAATACAAGGTTCCTTTCCTTGTAAATCTCTCTTGCTCCTTTCGTTTGCCATAGCGTTGCGACATAAAGGCTTACTAGCATCGTGCCGAGTGTGCTAGTGCCGCACGGATTCGAGCTTGAAGAATTAAGTCCGTGACAGTTGGTATCAGAGCAAGTTCCGATCGCTCGGGAGAATGGCCAAGACCACCAAAACTCAAGCCGCTAGCCCATCCGAGACCGAGGTCACGCACGACCAAGGTGGGCAAGAAGTAAGGGCCGACCCTGTCGAGACAAGGCCTCGTGCCAAGTCCAAGGACATACTCTCTAGCTTGGAGTCTCGCTTGACTCGCGTGGAGGAAGGCGCATCGAGCATGGGTGCCCAAGTGGACGACCTTCAAGAGCGGATCGAAGGCCTAGAGGCAGAAGATGCCGAGATCCACACAGCCGTAAGGGCCATGAAGATCAAGCTAGAAGAGACCCTGCGCGCGGAAATGGGAGAAGTACGCGACGCACTATTGGGAGAGCTCACCAAGGTACGTGAGTCTTTCCAACGTGAACTTACCAACATGTATGATCAGCTAGAAGCATTGCAAGGCGACCTTGCCTTGTGCAAACGTGCTATGGCAGCCGGGCCAAGCACCACCGTAGAGGCTAGAAGGGTCGAGGTGCCCAAGCCTCAAACTTTCTCAGGGACGCGCAACGCCAAAGAAGTCGACAACTTCTTGTATGGCTTGGAGCAATATTTAGAAGCCGTTGGCATCAGGGATGATGCCTCCAAGATCCAGACCGCAACCCTATACCTCACCGACACCGCCATGCTTTGGTGGAGGAGAAGGCGTCTCGATGTCGAGAGAGGTACGTGCACCATTACTACCTTCACTGATTTTAAAAGGGAACTCAAACGACAATTCTACCCGGAGAACGCCGAGGAAGAAGCAAGGGCACGATTACGAAGGCTCAAGCAAATGGGGAGCATCCAAGACTATGTCAAGGAGTTCACTAGCTTGGTGCTCGAGATCCCCGATCTCTCAGAGAAGGATTCACTCTTCAACTTTGTCGATGGACTCCAACCTTGGGCCAAGACCGAGTTAAGGCGTCGTGGGGTGCAAAACCTTGCCGATGCCATCGCCGTGGCCGAGAGCCTCATTGACTACCCCGTCCCCAAGGAGTCCAACAATGAGCCAAGGGACAAGAAGAGTGGCCACTTCAATGGTGGAAGAGATAGGAGCCCTCGTAAGGAGAGTCACAAGGACGAGGACACACCGAAGCACAAAGGCTCGTCCTCATGGAGGGACAAGGACCGAGGCAGGTCTAGAGACTCTCAAGGTGCCAAGAGATCACCGCCTAGTAGTTGCTACATTTGTGATGGCGACCATTGGGTTCGAGAGTGCCCACAACGCCGAGCCCTTAGTGCCATCCTAGCCAAGCATCAAGAAGAAAGTGATGCCGACGAAGGTAGTGATGCCGAGAGGGACCAAGGTGCACAAATGGGATCGCTACAACTTTTGAATGGAATCCAGTCCGCCCCGAAGACCCAAGCCAAGGGATTGCTATTCGTGGACGTTACCATCAATGGAAAGGCCTCAAGAGCCATGCTCGACACAGGTGCGTCCCATAACTTTGTCTCTTTACATGAAGCAAAGAGGCTTGGTCTTAGCATCGTGAAAGGGGGAGGATCCGTCAAGGCCGTAAATTCTGCCGCTCAACCCATTCATGGGTTTGTTCGAGGAGTCAAGACCAACATTGGGACATGGTCAGGCCGCATGGACTTCTCGATTGTGCCGTTAGACGACTACCCACTCATCCTAGGGCTCGAGTTCTTTGAACAAGCCAAGGCAATTCCGATGCCTTTTGCCAACAGTCTATGCATCACCGAGGGTGCACCATCATGTGTGGTTCCAACCATAAGGGCCACCAAGTCAGGGACGAGAGTGGTCTCAGCACTTCAGCTCAACAAGGCCGTCCGAAAGGCCAAGCCGTCCAAGGGACTAAACGAAGGCAAAGGGGTGACCGTGTCAGGGAAGGCCACCAAGCACGTTGCTTCCAAGACCACCGAGGGTCAAGGTTCGAGGGAAAGGTCTTCCCACAATGCCGACAAGCCGAGGGCAAAAGCAAGGCAGGCTAGGAGAAGAGGGAAGCACTCCAGCAACACCCCTGTTCCGCGAAGACGCGACGAGGACGTCGCGAGATCGGGTGGGGGAGGATGTCACGCCCCGCCTGGTCGCGACCCGGCTATCCAAGGGGCACACCCGCCCGGGTGCACCAAGCAGCAGCGAGGTGTGCCACCCAGGTGCGCAGTGCGCGCCCGATCCGCCCCACCTAGGTGCGTTGCGCGCGCCCAAGGTGCACCACCTAGGTGCTCACGGGCCAACCTTGATAGAATGAGATGTTATGAGCCTTTTAAGGCCAAGGAAGACCCAAGGAAGACTCTAGAACGGCCTAGAGGGCTCCACACGTTTCCACACTCACCCGAGGGGTTCCAGAGGCTTCCACAACAATCTAGGCTCACCCGGAGGAACCTAGAAGACCGAGAATGATCAAGAGGGCTCAAGACAAGTCTGGAAGGCTCGGGACAACTCCAGACATCTCCGAAATTCTCTAGAAACCTATAGATATGTATAGAACTATAGGAGTACTCTAGAATATTAGAGATGTATATGGATAAGCATGGAGTTCTCTAGAAATATCTAGGTATCTTAGATATTTTAGGAGGCAAGTTTGTAACCGTTGGATCAAAACGATCCTGACCGTCCGTTGAGGAGGTTGGTGCCTATAAATAGCCCACCCCTCTCATTTTTAAATCAATCCAAGAAGTAGCCATTCAAGCTCTCTTGTATAGCTCTTGTAAAGCTTCCGTTGCTTTAATACAAGGTTCCTTTCCTTGTAAATCTCTCTTGCTCCTTTCGTTTGCCATAGCGTTGCGACATAAAGGCTTACTAGCATCGTGCCGAGTGTGCTAGTGCCGCACGGATTCGAGCTTGAAGAATTAAGTCCGTGACACACCGCCCCCCTAAAATAATATAGTTCAGCAGTCAGCACCATCGAAAAACAAATGGGCTCATAACGTAATAAAACAAAAACCCTATTTAAGCCCCTCCACGTCACCAATGACAATTAAATCTAATCACGACACCACTTCCTTTTCCCTATTTAAGCCCTTCCCATCTCATTTTAATAAATTACGTGGGTCCTTTAAATCTTTGAATTGTTTTCGTGTCGAACTCCATGGTTAATATTTGATCTACATATAGTGTAATTTTTTATATAAGTATGTTTAGTTTAACTCTATACTATAAAATTTAAATCCCTACCCATGATTTTAAACTATTTTTTTTGAAATTTTAAACCCTAAATTTGAAATTTTAAAATATAAACACCAACATCTTAAATCTTGATCTAAACATATAAAGTTTAAGGGTAAAGTATGCCAGGTAACACCGAACTATAGTGTCTGACCTGTTTTTAACATCAACGTTTCAATTGGTCCAAAACTATCATTAACGTTTAATATGTGATCCAATTATAACATCCCTCCGTTAAATCATGGACGTCGTGGTGACGTGGACTAAGAAAACCGTAACGGTGCTGACTGTGTACCCTATATATTATTATTTATTCCACGTCATTAAAAAATTAAAAAATAAAAACCCTTTTGGTTTTCAAAACGACCCCGTTTCCAAAGTTGTTTTTGTTTGTTTGATTTTTTTATTGCAGATGCTGCTGGTTCGGTCGGGATTAACTACGGTCGTGTCGCCAACAACTTACCCTCGCCGGAAAAAGTCGTTGAGCTGTTGAAATCTCAGGGGATAAACAAAGTGAAGCTTTATGACACCGACGCCACCGTTCTGACTGCGTTGGCAAACTCCGGGATCAGCGTCGTCGTTGCTCTTCCAAACGAACTCCTGGCCGCAACCGCCGCAGACCAGTCCACCGCTGATAACTGGGTTCAATCCAACATAACCAAGTTCTACCCTCAGACAAAGATAGAAGCCATAGCTGTCGGGAATGAAGTCTTTGTCGACTCGAAGAACACGACGAACTACCTCGTACCCGCCATGAAAAACATCCACGCTTCGCGGGTTAAATCCAAGCTAGATTCCGCCATTAAAATCTCTTCCCCCATAGCTTTCAGTGCCTTGCAAATCTCTTACCCTTCTTCAGCCGGTTAGATAGCGCCATTAAATAATAATAGAGGCATAATAAAAACGGTATCGTTTTGAAAATCAAAAGGACTTTTATTTTTTAATTTTTTAACGACGTGGAATAAATAATAATATATAGGGTACACAGTCAGCACCGTTACGGTTTTCTTAGTCCACGTCACCAGGACGTCCATGATTTAACGAAGGGATGTTATAATTGGATCACATATTAAACGTTAATGATAGTTTTGGACCAATTGAAACGTTGATGTTAAAAACATGTCAGACACTATAGTTCGGTGTTACCTGGCATACTTTACCCAAAGTTTAATTAAATCCGTATGTAAAAAACAAAATTTTCACCGCCAATATATAAAATATTTTCTCCCAATTTATTTGTAAAAAAATCAAAATTTTTGAACTTATCACATATCTTTAACAATAACTCAACAAATACATTTAATGAAATTTTATCAATTTTGATCGGAAGGGTTAATAAAACTTTATTTTTTAACTAATGATATTATTTTAAATTAATAACAAAATATTATTAATTTTTTTATTTAACTTTCAATATTCGAACTATTGACCAACTAAAATCTTATATATATATATATATTCTTATATTTTAACATAATAAAAGAACAAAAATACCAATAAGTGTTGGGTGCATAAGCAGGGCTGACTATAAGGGAGAGCACCCTGAGCGACCGCTCAGGTCCCCCAACTAGCCTAAAGCCCCTAAAATTTAATTATCTATATTTTTTATTTTTTAACTTATCAAATAAATAAATTAATCTAATGGTAAAAAAATTAATTCTCTTTCTTAAATAAATAAATCTAACCATGAAAATAATGTGTTTGAAATATTAAATTAATTGTTTAAAGTAATGAGATGAATAAGAATAATTTACCCCTTTTCGGTGCCCATTTTATGCCTAACACTAAAAAAATTAAATTTTAAGCTTTTACCCTAAATTCTAAATCCTAAATCCTAAATTCTACATCAATACATTAAACCTTGATCTTAAATCATAGTTCTAAACTCTAAACTTATTTTTTTTTTTACTTTTGGGACATAAATAGAAGCACCAAAAAGTTACAAGATTTCTATTCATAATGAGATATGCTTTCGTTACATAAGAGTCATTTTTTAGTTTTTGCTCAGGGCTTTGAAAATCTCCGAGACATCACTATACACAGGTAAGACACATTGCACTCTCAAAGACAAGACGCAAGTTCGAACCTTAGAGACGACATTATTAGAAAGGATAATCTCGTACCCCGAACATGTTCGTGACGAACGTGCATATTACCAGAAAAGCCAAAAATGAAAATTTCACCTCTATTTCCAACAACTAAATAAAGGAGGTTTTCCCTTCTCTACTAAAATCCAAAACATAAAATATATGATAGTTTTGATTTAAATGTCTTTAAGAAAAGGAAAACAGAACTTTTAGTCCTTGAATTATATATTTTTTACAATATGGTCCTTGATTTTTTTGGTTTCACATTGGTTTTGAACTTGGATTTTGGTAATTTTTTCTCCTTTGGATGACGTGGCACAATATCAAATTTGTAGACCAAAATAAAATACAAAAATTAAACTGTAAAAAATTAGTTACCAAGTTCAGTAAGTAGCAAATATTAGTTTATCCCCGGAAGAAAAAGTATTTGGTATTTGGTAAGGTATCCAAAGTTCCAAACTCCAAAGCCTTGACAAATAAAGAAAGGTGGAGCTTGGCAAAAGGGCACCGAATGAAGGCTGAAAAGCCCAGCCTTACGTCTGCAGTGGGAAAACTCACATGCACTGGCTGACACTACATACACTGAATTTTCATTACCTTATCAATTTTAGGATAAACTACTTATTTGGCATCTCATTTATTTTTTGTACTTTTATTTTGGCCATTTAATTATTAGTATTATTTTGATATAATGACACCTAGCATTATATTTTGCTTATACATTACATTTTCGCCGTTAAAAATTAACGACAAAGTTAACGTGAACAAATAGTTAGGTGGCCAAAACAGAAACACATGAACACGTGGGGTACAAAATAAGTAGTTTACCCTAAATTATAAGTACAAAAAAAGTTAAGATTAGATCATATCAGAAACAAAGTCGATTAACTTCAAAATCAATAAATATTTATTCCAAAATTTGAGAGTAATAAAATTTTGTTCCACAGATAGTTTTTAAAAATAGGGACTAAAAGTAGTAAACAAAAAATATTAGGGGCCACAGCTCAGAGGTCCTTCCTATGCGCTTTATAGCACCGTCTCTAATTTCAAGCTCAGTCACTTCCTTTTCACTCCCACACTATTAACAAACTCTCTGGGGTTTCAACTGTCCTTTTTCTGCTTGGTTTTCCAGTCTTCCAAACAGAAAAAAATGGGACAGATTGTTAAGATATTGAATGAATTAAAGCCGGCGACGGTGATGGTGATGGTTCAAGCATTATCCGCCGGGCTTAACGTGCTTTACAAATTGGCAGCAGACGATGGAATGAACTTGAGGATCATCGTGGCTTACCGAAACTTATTCGCCACCGCCGTCATGGTTCCTCTCGCTCTCATCGTCGAAAGGTCTGTTCTGTTCTCTCTCAATGTTCATTTCACTCTTCTAATCATAGCATGATTCTCAAATAACATTGTTTTTCACGCAATGAATGGATAAAGCGAGTGATGAACTTAACAAAAATCGATTTCTTAGCTTCAAAAAGATTGTTAGAAAGTTATCAGACAAGGAGGAGAGGTTTTTTCCGACGAACTCTTGGTTTCGTCGGTAAAGGTTGAGTTATTCTGTATAAATCATATATCTCTAAGTTGTCTCCTGATTTTATCCCGCTCAGTATTTGTTGATATTTCTTTAAACAATTTCTATATAAGAAAGAAGGTAGAGAAATTTTGTTCTTACTGATTTTTGAACTCATAATTTAGAGAAAATAGTGTCATCCACATGTTATAGAGTTTGTTGACAATTATCTATACTTTTTCTTTCAACCTTTTAATAAAACATATATATTTGTAGATAAATTTTCTTTAATTAAAATTTGTACATCATCTTATTTTTCACGGGAACTACTCGTTGCTATTATATTTTGATTAAAACTTATCATGTGTAAATTTGGTCCGAATATATTTGAAATATTAGTTTAATTGTGTTTTTTTTCTCCAACTAATTCTGATTATAATTTATTTAAAAATGTTTTTGAATTAGTGGAATTAATTACCTTGGTTTGTGAAATGTTTGCTGAGCAGGAAGAGGCCAAAAATGACATGGACTATACTTGTTCAAGGATTCCTCTGTGCCTTGGTTGGGTAAGTAGAGTTGTCATAGTAGGCTTTATTTGGTTAAAAATTTAATGGTGGATTTTGACTAGGTAGAATGGACCATTCAATAAATATTGAAAAATAGAATAAAGAGAGACTGTATTTATTTTGATTAGGTGAATTACTGGATTTATGCCTAGGTGAAATGGACATTTCACAGATAATAAATATTATACTATATTTAATAATATATAAATTATTATTTTTATTTATTCATGTAATAATATAATATTTATTTTTAGAGAAATATTTCATGCACTAACGGTAAAAAAATTGTTTTTCACAAACGAGTTTAATTCAAGGTTTAGATGTTCATTTTAAGATTTAGGGTTTAAGATTTTAAACTTAAGATTTAAAATTAGAATTTAGGGTTTAAGACATGTATGAATCTACGTGAATGGTGGGAGGGGTACTTGCCCCCTACTAGGGCTGTAAACGAATCAAACATTTAGTGAACTGTTCGGCGGGAAGTTCGTTTATGTTCGTTTATTTATTAAATGAACAAACATGAACAAAAGGCTCGTTCGTTCATTTACGTTCGTGAATGTTCGATAATTCGTTCGTTTATGTTTGTTTAGATTAATTCACATATGTCCATTTATACAGGGACAAAACTACATGGGGTTCGGGAGGGCCCCCCTCCCACCCCGAATTTTTTTTCACATTTGTCCCCTTATTTAGTTTTTTTATAAATTGATTTATTTCTGAATTTGCCTCACTTTCAAACATTTATAGTTTGCCCCCCAACCCTAAATCTTGGCTCCGTCCCTGCATTTATAGTTATTATCTTTCGTAACAAAAGTATTATATTTAAAAAATTATGTAAACATGTCAGTTCATTTATGTTCGTTTAAATTTATTCACATATGTCCTTTTGTATTCGTTCGTTTATGTTCGTTTATCAATTTAACGAACGAACCCGAACAAGCTACATTCCTTAACAAACGAACACGAACAAAAAATTATGTCCGTTTAGTTGTTCGTGTTCGTTCATTTGTTCAGTTAAATTTAAACGAACAGACATGAACATACATGCGTTCGTATTTGTTCGATTCGTTTACAGGCCTAGCCTTTGCCCACAAATTTTTAAACTTATATATATATATGTATATATAAATAGATGAATTATGAATTGTCCTCAAACTTCTAAACTTTATGTTATGCCCCTTAACCTCCATCTCTGACTCTGTCCCTAATGAAGAGATTATGATTTTGAGTTAAATATCTAAATTTTATAGTGTAAAATTTAAATAACATATTTTTGTAAATAGTATATATTGACCGTACATCAAATACCAACTCTTATTTTTATCCCTTAAATAACTTAAACATTTTCTCTCCCTTCTCGTTCATACATATTCTTCTCCCAACAAATTATGAATCTAGGTTTTCGCAGGCATCGTCGTGGGTGTAATAAGCATCGCAACTGCCACCTATGGTGACAGTCGCCGCAGCCACCACCCACAACTTCCTCCTGCTTTAATTTTTTAGCATAAAATGTTGTTGATATTCTCTCTTCGTTCGTTCGGATAATTCTTTTTATTTGCACTTTGCAGGGGTTCACTAGCTCAGAATTTGTACATAGAAAGCCTGTCCTTAACATCTACAACATTTATTTGTGCCATGACAAATCTCTCTCCTGCCATAACTTTCATTATTGCCATTACTATTGGGTATGTCCGTCTGTGTCCATATATATGCGCTTCTTTTGGCTAAAATTTTGATGGTTCCAATACCAAATTTTATGACAGATTGGAGAAGCTAGCATTTAGAACAATGGCAGGGAAGGCAAAGGTGTTGGGAACTGTAATCGGAATAGGTGGGGCAATGTTACTCACGTTTTACAAAGGACCCCAATTTAATATATCAACCCACATTGACCTCCTTCCCAATGGGCACCATGCCACTAACTCCTCACATCCACCCCCTACTCATCATCTATTGGGCGCTTTGTTGGCCTTTGTCTGCTGCATTTGTTATTCCGTTTGGATGAACCTTCAGGCAAAAATGGGCCAAAAATACCCGTGTCATTACTCGAGCACGGCGTTGACGTGCTTGTTTGCAGCCGTACAATCAGTTGTTTTTGCATTGTGCGTGGAGAGAGACATGAGTCAGTGGAAATTAGGGTGGAACATTAGGCTTCTCACCGTTGCTTACTCGGTATGTAATATGTTCATTACTTTACTTGGGGTTTAAGCTATATGGTTGAATGTGAAGAGTTATATGTCATTTTTCATTGCTGCAGGGAGTTTTTGGAATGGGAGTCACCTTTAGCATGATGGCTTGGTGCCTGCGGATTAAAGGGCCACTTTATACATCTGTGTTCAACCCTTTAGTACTCGTCTTAGTAGCCATCGCAGGCTCGTTGTTTCTCGAAGAAAAACTCAATCTTGGAACGTAAGTTATGTTACAGACGCCGATTAATTGTCGACTGAACCTATGGTGTACTGATAAGTAACATCGCTTTAGTCCTGGTTGACGTTGTTTAATCGAATCTAATTAAGATAGCATTGTAATTAACATAGGAACACTTGCATTTGTGTGTGTGATTACAGCATAATTGGAGCAGTGCTGATTGTGGCGGGACTTTACGTTGTGTTATGGGGAAAAGGCAAGGAGATGAAGAAGACTAGTAAGTTAGTGCCAGAAAATGAAGCTGTGGAGGTTGCCGTTACTTCTTCTTTAGACGCCAACACTCCCATTATTAGCAACGACAACAGTGTTGTCGTCGGTAAAGATTTGCCGATTAAATAGGGGCAAAATAGAAGATAAAATGTTGGTAGAGAAAAAGGAAGATGCTTTGAGGAAAGTTTTCTCATTTTCTATTCACTCTATTCTGTAGAATGATGAATTCTGACTTTTAATTAAGTTCTTAAATAAATTGATTACATATAAATAATATTATTTTTCTTTTGAACCTGATGATGTGATTATAAGATAATAAATCATTTACTAGCTTGAAACGTTTCTATGCTTTTTGTCTTAGCTCCCATTTTGGTGATGTCAGTTTTCCATAGATTGGTTGTATCATGAAATGTCATTTGCTTTGTTTTTCTAATAATAATAATAATAATAATAATAAGATACAAAGCCATAAATTTATTTAGGGTAATCTTCACCAGTGGTCCCTTTTGTTTAGGGTGTGTTTTATTTTGGTCACCAAAATTCAAAAACGTATATTATGGTCCCTAACGTTACAAAACGTTTATATTTTAGTCACCCAACCGTTAGTCTCCTTTACTTGGCTAACGGGTGGCTGACATGGCTCGTTAAAAAAATAAAAAAACCCACGTGTCACTGCCCTCTCCAAAGTCTAAACCCTCATGAACTTATACCATGCATTCATACTCTCTGTTCCAACGATTCCTTTGTTAGAACTGCGAGAAGACGGTTGCCGGTGCCACCATCTCTTCAACTAGCAATGAATGGTCACAAGTTTCTCTCTCATCGCTTAAATTACCAGGTTTAAATTACCAGAGTCATTGAGGGAAGTGGCAAGCTATGGTGGTAAGGTGGAGAGAGTTTTCATTCCCAGAGTAAACACAGAAGCAAAATACAAAGAAACTACTTTCGTATTCATATCAGTTGCAAATCAGGGTGACATGTTTAGAGTCATTAGGAATATTGATGGTTTCGTGGTGAATATGTCTCAAGCAAAGTTTTCGAGAAAGAAATGGGATTGAAGGGTAGAGTTGTATCGTCTTCTGTGGGTGGTAATGGTTCTGGTTACATTGGAAAGGGGAGGGGACCGCTACAGGAGTTTTCTTTGGTCCTAAAACCTACCGTGAAACTCTTCTTAGCGTCCCTGTGAAGGCGGCTGCGATAGATAGTGATCCATCCCCACTGACTACGAGTGGAACATGAACTCGAACGGGTGCCAGTCTGCTAGATTTCTGGGTTCCGAAAAATGATATAGAATGGTTAAAGAGATGTATGGTGGGTGTTGACAGTGAGTTTATTTAAAAAGCCTTACTTCACGATGGTATTGATGTATCGATCTTGAAATGGGGATCTGATTTTGTTTCATTTGTTTTGGTTTTCAAGTCAGTTGTCGTCATGGATGAAATATAGAACTTTTCTATTGGTTCCTCCCATATTGGACCATTGTTATTAAATGGCGTTCCCCACTATTTCTATTCTGCGCTATTAACAGTGGTGCCTCTATATTGCTGGCATAAGAATTTCTTTGAATCTTTGGGTAAACGATGGGTATCATGGTGGAGGTTGACGAAGCTACTGTATTGAAGAAAAGACTAGATCATCATTTGAATTGCCAGCCCTGCGTTTATTTCGGAGAGCATCAAGGTTTAATCTAGGGGTGTCTCTTATATTATCAAAGTTAAACCTGGTAATTTAAGCGATGAGGGGTTTCTTCATGATCATGGAATGATGGACTTATGCCCATTTTTGTTGTTTTGCTTTTGGAACAGAATATCTATATTGTATTGTTATTTTTTGCCTTAATAACACCTCATTCATTTTCTTTCCTTTTCCCTTCTCTGGTTGCAGAACTTTATGGAGAAACCAAGCCAAGAACATCAACAGCAACAACAAGCACTGAAGTGTCCCCGTTGTGATTCATCCAACACAAAGTTCTGCTACTACAACAACTACAGTTTATCACAGCCCTGACACTTCTGCAAATCTTGTAAGCGTTATTGGACAAGAGGTGGCACTTTAAGGAATGTTCCTGTCGGTGGCGGATGTAGGAAGAACAAGCATGTTAAAAGGTCAACTTCTTCTTCTTCTTCTTCTCCATTGTCTTCAACCTCAAGCACTCACCATGTTAACAACAACAACAACAACAACAACCCTTTGTTTTATGGGTTAGCAAATGATGTTTCTGCAGATATAATCAATTTCCCTAATCAACCATGTCCGTCTGATTTCCCAAATAACCCACTCCTTTCAAGCTATTCAAATATGTTTGGGTTCTCATCTTCTTCTACACCCACCATTGCTTCTCTTTTAGCTTCTACTCTTAACCAACACAAGATCATCAATGGCGGTAGTGTTAAAAACACTTTGGAGAGGGCAGTGACACGTGAGTTTTTTTTTATTTTTTTAACGAGCCATGTCAGCCACCCGTTAGTAAAGTAACGGAGACTAACGGTTGGGTGACTAAAATATAAACGTTTCGTAACGTTAGGGACCAGAATACACGTTTTTGAATTTTGGTGACCAAAATAAAACACACCCTAAACAAAAGGGACCACTGGTGAAGATAACCCATTTATTTAAAGGGTCACTTTTATCTGTATTTAAAAGGAGTTAATTATTTATAAAAAAGTATCATTTATATTTTTAAATTTTTTTATATACAAATTAAATAAAAAAAATATAATTTACAAAAAAAAAAATTTGGGTGTCAATACACACCCCAAGTATCTATGTGGCTCAGCCCATATAAGATATTATCAACTTTATCAATTTGACTAACTCAAAATTATTTACTCAATTTGATTAAAAACTTACCTTGTACTAGATCAAAGTCTAATACGAGAGGAGCTTGGCTGAGCTGACTATAACATCCAACAGAAATCTACCCTTCTCTTTGTTGATAAATAAAAATAAAACATATAAGCGTCGATTTAAGAATATATAAGCGCTAGACCTATTTATTTCCTTTTAAATAATGTCAATTTTCTTTTAATAGATGTCAATATTTATTTGAAATTGTGTTACTTTTATTTTTTAAACAATATTTTACATTAGATTTATATATATAAACTTTTTTCTTCAAAATTTTTTGAGTATCACTAACTAAACGGTGACTCTGACCCTGAAACACATATCTTTTATGAAGTCTTTTACTCAAAAAAACAATCTCTTTTAAGGTAGAAAATTAGGATAGAACTGACAATGTGGAGTCTAAGATTCAGTAGAAGGCATCCTCATTCCTCCCAAATCAACAATGCCTTATCTTTGCCGAAAAATAATTGAAAGACTTTAAATGATTAGAAAGAGTCTACCTTTCATCTCGTTCTTCGTCGGTGATTATTTCAAAGGAAACACGTTGTTTTTCTTTCTTAAGCCATTACGTGCTTGGTTTTCTTTTCATCTTTCAATGCTGATTTTGTCTAAAGTATCCTTTGATTTACTTTGGAATAAAAATTTTGTGATCTGTTCTTTTGTCATATGGGTGGTTAACTGAAATCAATTGTCGGTGATATAAATGTAATCGTAAATATTTATAATATTATAATATAAATTAATTTTAATTTAAACATCTCTATAATATTATAAATATATAATTTTTAGGGTAAAGTACACAGACGGTCACTGAACTTTGATAAAAAACAAAATGGTAACTAAACTTTCAAAAATCACGAAGTAGCAATTAAACTTTAGATTTTGAAACAAAATGGTAACTGGGGCGTTAAACCCCGTTAGCCCCTAACGGAAATATGACTGGGTATGCCACATCCCCACCCAGTTTTCCAAGTCATATATAAAAAATAATAAAACTATATTCCACGTCATAATTAAAAATTAAATATAAATTATTTTTAATCACGTTTAAAAAAATAAAAAATAACCCAAATAACCCCCAAATAACCATTGTTAGTGTTTTGAAGTGGTTTTTCAGTTACAGTGAGGCGGCGCACGAAATTGAGAGCAAAGGAGGAGGCGCTCCAGATATAATACAAGTTTTGGTGTAAGGGGAAAGGCAGACCGAGGGAGAAGCTCAGTAGGGGAAGACGCACGAGATAACACTGGGAGGTGGAGGTAGCAAGCTTTTCGGGATGGGCTTTTGGTTTGAAGAAGGGGAAAGGTTTTGGTTCCACAAAGACAAGCGACTGAGGGATTTCGGTTTGCGTGCGCGATGTATACGGTAGAGCTTGAACCATCATGTTCCGAAAACTCTGGGTTCTGTGTTCTTGGCTTGAAACGGCCAACTTTAAAGATGGGTTTTTTTCATAGATAAAATCGAAGTGTTTGGATTGTAAGAATCCAAAGGAATAATTTGTCTGAATTGGGTTGGCATTGGATATAGAAATTTATCAACAACAAGTTTGTATTTTGTATGAAGCTAAAACATTTCTTCGTATCTGTTTTCGAACCGATTATGTGTTTGATTAATGTTCTCAATGACAACAATCCAAACAATTTTGTTTACAAAATGATGTTTGCAGATCATAAGAGATTTGGGGTTGTTTGATTCTGGTGTCTTAATCTCCAGAATTCGGACATCACCATTTGTGTTTTTCGAAACTTTTTATAGCAATGGAGGAATTCAGGCAAATCGGTGAGGTGTTGGGAAGTTTAAGAGCTCTCATTGTCTTACAAGACGAGTTTCAAATCAATCGACGACAATGTTGTCTGTTATTGGATGTCTTCTATCTGGCTTTCGATGTAATCGTCGAAGAGATCAGGCTGAACCTTAAACTCGAAGAAAAGAACTCGAAATGGAGTCCCCTCGAGAACCCTTTGCGAGAGCTTCAAAGGATCTTTAAGGAAGGCGAATCGTATGTGAGACAATGTATGCACAAGAGAGATTGGTGGGTTAAGGCAATAAATCCCCATCAAAACAAGGACTCCATTGATAATCACATCCACAATCTGCTTTGTCATTTCCCAGCAGTCCTCGAGGCGATCGAGATGGCTGGGGAGATTGCAGGGCTCAACCGGGATGAGATACAAAGGAGGAGAGTCACACTTGCAAGGAAGTATGATGTTGAATGGATTGATCCCAAACTTTTTTAATTTCGGTTCGGAAAGTAGTACTTGATCCCTCGAGAGATTTGTAGCCGGTTTGAGAGTGCGTGGAGGGAAGATCGATGGAGCCTTGTCGAACGTCTGAGGGAGAAGAAGTGTTCGGGATCGTTAATGAAAAATCAAGACCAGCTAATTGGCTTGTTGTTTCGGAAAATTATTGAATCAGAAATTTATAATGGTAAACTTTTCCCCGGTTCATTCTTGTATGCAGGGGATTTCCATGTAAGGCGAAGATTTGGACAATATAAGGAAATTATTTGGAGTTTTTATATTTTTTTAAACGTGATTAAAAATAATTTATATTTAATTTTTAATTATGATGTGGAATATGGTTTTATTATTTTTTATATATGACGTGGAAAACTAGGTGGGGATGTGGCATACCCAGTCAAATTTCTGTTAGGGTTTAACGAGATTTAACGCCCAGTTACCATTTTGTTTCAAAATCTAAAATTTGATTGCTACTTTGTGATTTTTGAAAGTTTGGTTACCATTTTGTTTTTTTATCAAAGTTCAGTGATCGCCTGTGTACTTTACCCTATTTTTTAATATGTGATATTATGGTCATGTTTGGTAAAGAGGGGCTTGGGTAAAAATTAGATGTTTGAAGCATAATTAGAGGTTTGATCAGTCAAATTCGCTATTATTGTTGTTTGGTGAACATCGAATTAAAAGAGCCGATTGGGGTGAAACCGCTAATTTTGAAAAAGCTCATAATATGAGCTTTTTGAGATTAGAGGTTTGATATTAGAATTGTAAAGACTCCTTTACACTTACCTGTTACCAAAAATCTCAAAATAACCTAAATTAAATATTTTCTCACCCTGCGTGTATTTAAATTTATTAATTAATTATATTATATTAAAATAATTGTATAAATAATAAATTAATATATAAACCCTTCCAATATGTTTAGAAAAGTTATATTAAAAATAATTTTATAGATCTAATTAATATTAATTAGATACGAAATATTGATAACTAATAAACTATTCAAACAAGTATTGAATATAATCATGTCCTTATATATCATTTTGCTTGTTTAAATAATCTAACAACTATCCGTTAATTTTACCAAACACTTTTTTACAATCAGCTAATACAATCAGCTAATGCAATCGGCTATCAGCTAATGTAATCCACTATCCGCTATCATCTATCCGCTAATTTAGTAAGGCAATTTTAAATGAATATACATTTTTTGATAATTAATTAAAAACTTACTCAACCTTGATTATTTAAAAAATGACCTTTACATTCTATTAAAAGTGAGTTCTGTGTAAAAAAGGAAAATTATGTCATGTTTGACGAGTACCGATGAACACCATTAATTTAATTTATAAATATTAAAAATCTAAAGAACTCATCATATAATTATTTTTTTGAAAGGTAAATTGTATGATTAATGAAAATGGATCATACAAATGAGCACAAATATGAGCCTCATTAAAAAACCTCCCTAAACCTAGATGGAGGGAAAAGAGTGCATCATATCTGGCTAAAGAGACGTACAACAAATCCATACCAACCCAGTAATAGACACGAGCAAAGCCCAAATACAAGAGACAAAGTTACACAAGACCAAATCCAAAGCCGCAAGACAAAACACGATCCGAGAAAGCCACTATCAGTCTCCCAATTCTGCTGCGAACCTGCACATCACTACTCACGCAAACAAGATCATAGTAAAAATAAACCAACAATATAAAAGTGCACCTCCCTTAAACCTCTCACGACCCAGCCCAAGATACTCCTACAAAAAAATTAGCCGATTCCTTGTTTAGCTAGCTTATCCGCCTCAATGTTGCACACCCTCTTAACCCAGCGAAAGCACATACCTCTGCTCCGAGCTAGCGCCACAAGGTTCGAAATTCTTTTGCAAAGAGGGAAGGGGGGAACCTCCTTCTCAAGACACCAGTCGACAACAATTTGACAGTTCGATTCTACAATGAGTCTATAATTATCGGCTTACGGGGACATAAGAAATTTTCTAATGCCCCTTTCCAACGCTTCCACTTCCAAGACTACATGAGGGGCAATGTTAGTACACTCAGAAAACTCAAAGAGAGTCTCACCTATGCTATTCCTAAGTAGGCCTTCGACACCCCCTGTCGCAAAGGATAGGGTAGCGGCATCCGTGTTCAGCTCCAAGAAACCAGGAGGAGGGGGACCACTGTGCGGGGGAGGTAGGCAGATGTTTCCGGCCAAGGGCCGAAGACCCCACCGAAAAATCAGCCATAAGGTCAGCTAGAGAGATATCGCAATCTGGATACTTGGCCTTGACCCAAGAGGCGAGCCGAAATTTAACTAGAAAATCCAATTGTAGACAATCAATCTCTTTCTTTTTGAATATGATTTCGTTCCGGAACAACCAAACTGACCACACCAGGGCAAATGGGACGAATTTTAACCAGTAAAGGTTTTCTGCCCTTATCAAGCCGGTCCAAGCAACAAGAAAAACGGACGGATCGCAGGGGAGCACAGTCGAGAGACCGACCAGTTTGCATAAACCCATCCAGATACGCCAGACCCCTACGCAAGAAAAGAAAAGATGTGCGCAAGATTCCGGGGCAACCTTGCAGAGAGGGCATAGTAGGCTGTCCAGATTACTCACGCCCCCTTTTGCCAATCCAGTTTTCACCGGGATACGACCCCAAAAGAGTCTCCAGACGAAAATCTCAACTTTTTTTTTTTTTTTTGGGGGGGGGGGGGGGGGGGCGAAGCCTAGCCAGACGTGATCCTTCCAAATCGGGTTCGAGGAGTCCCCAGGGGCAAAGATAGGCCTAAAGGATTTAGTGGAGAAAGAGCCATCGCTTGAACCCCCCAACAAACCCAGTCTCTATTAGAAAAGGAAGGTTTGAAGTTCCTGAGGCAATTCATGAATACATCCCAAGAGGGAATCTCCCAATCAAGACAAGGGCGTCGAAGAGGGATGGACTAGCTCCAACTTGAATCAGTTTTGATACCAAATTCAGAGATGAGACCCGATTTTTGGGCTGCCATGGCGAAAATGTGAGGAAATCTATCTTTCAGGGTAAAATCCCCAATCCAACGATCGGTCCAAAATAAGATAGACCTTCCATCACCAACTTGGAAGGACATATTTTGCTTTATTTTGGTACCCATCGGATCATTACCTAGAGAGGAGTTCACTATCCCTCTCCAAATCCAAATAGCTTGTTTGGGTTTCGGGAGGGCCGGAAAAAGAGGAGAAGAAGGGTTGGGAACTTTCCCATTAACCACCCGCCTCCACAGGCTGCTCTGCTCATTACCAAATCTGATGACCCATTTGCATAACAAACCTCTATTTAACAGTTCTAAATTTATGACCCCCAAACCACCTGTAATTCTTGGTTTACAGATCTTATCCCAATTCACCCAATGAATGTAAGATTTCTCATCATTCCCCCCATAAAAAATGAGCCATTAATTTATTTAACCGATTTCGGACTTGAGCCGGCATGCGAAAGAGGGATAGGAAATAAGTAGGGAGACTGCACAGGACAGATTTCAATAGAGTGAGCCGCCCGCCAATAGTCAAGGATTTAGATTTCCAATTGCTCAGCTTAGAAGTGAGGTTGCTAAAGATAGGGTCCCATAGCGTAGCCGTGTTCCGACTGGTCCCGAGGGGAAGACCTAGGTATTCTGTTGGAAGCTTGCCAAGGGAGCAGCCGATATCCATAGCCCAGTTCTTAACCGTTTCCTCACTAATGTTAATACCAAAGACCCTGCTCTTTTTCAGATTAAGTTCCAGCTCGGATGCTAATTCGAAGATACGCAGGATCCGTTTAAAATTTCGGATTTGGTTTTCCTCGCCCTCACAGAAGATCAAGAGATCATCTGTGAACTGTAGGTGGGAGATCTCGATGAGGGAGCTGTTACTCCCAACCTTGCAACTTGAAAATAAGTTTAACCTGGTGGCCTTTCTGAATAGCAGATTTAGGGCTTCGCCAACAAGATTGAAGAAGAAGGGAGAGAGAGAACAACCCTGTCTAAGGCCCACGAAATGTTGAAGGCTTCGGTCGGCGAGACATTGACCAAGACTGAGATTGACGCCAAGGAGATACACCTAAAGATCCAGCCACACCACCTGTCTCCGAAATTGCATTCCTTCAAAATGCGGATCAAAAAGGCCCAACTCACCGTGTCGTAAGCTTTTTGAAAGTCTATCTTAAAGGCGATACCCTTTCCCCCGTCCGAGCCATTGAGTCAATGATCTCATTGGCAATTAGTGAGCAATCAAGGATTTGACGCCCGGGGATGAAGGCAAACTGTTGCTCTCCAATGATGCACCCCAAGACCGCGCTTAGACATTTTGCAAGAACCTTTGACAGAAGTTTGTACATTCCTCCTACCAGGCTTATAGGTCTAAATTCGTCCAGAGCGGTGGGATTTTTTACCTTTGGGATTAGGGTGATAAAGGAGTGATTAGTACCTTCATCCCAAGGGCGACCACTGTAGAAATCGTCAAAGAACTGCATTATGTCCCCCTTTAAGCTACCCCAGATTTTTTTTAAAAAAACCCATGTTGAAACCATCAGGCCCAGGAGCCCGATTACTATCAGAAGAAAACAATACTGCCCAAACTTCTTCTTCCCTAAACCTGTCTTCGAGGACGAAGGCTTGATCAACACTCAGTTTGCAAAAATCCAGGTTTAGATCCTCCACCTCAAGGGTAGTGGCGATATTATAGGAGTTAGAGAAGTGTTCTCTGACCATCTTTTTCACCACCAAAGGATTGTTGATTTCTTCTCCGCCTCTTTTCAGGAACTTGATTTGATTAACTCTTCTTCTTTCTATAGCCGTGAGATGGAAGAATTGGGTATTTATGTCGCCCTCCAAAAACTATCGGAGATGCGACTTTTGAAGCCATTCACTCTCCTCCTTGCGATAAGCAGCCCACAATTGGGATCTCAGCTTTCTCAGAGACTCATACGAACCAGGGTTGATAATACCCTACTGTAATTGGGCCTCAATTAAATCAATTTCCTTGGCAATATCCGCCGAGTTCCTCCCCTTGTTTTTTAAGAAATTCTCGGACCAAGCCTTAACAGCCTTTTTGGTGCCTTTCAAAATGCTCCCAATCCCATATGTTGTGGAGTTTTTCTTTTGGTCCTTAATAGTTTTGAAAACCATAGCTTCAAAATCCTCCATCTCCAACCAATAATTGAAACATTTGAAGGGTTTCGGACCCTAATTGGACCGCTCAGAGATGAGAAGTACATCATTATGATCAAAAAGTGATCTGGGAAGAACTTTCTGAAGAAGACCGGGGAAAGCCAGATTGAACTCTGTTGAAATCAAAAACCGATCTAGACGCACAAATGTTGGCGGATCGCGATTATTGCACCAAGTAAATTTACCACCAACCAAAGATAAATCCATCAGCTCAGCTTCAGAAATGAAGTCCCTGAAAACATCTTATGTGAACCGAATCGTCGCTGCCACCACCGTCCATATAATTATAAATTAATTAAAATATATTATTTTATTTTTAATTTTTTTAAATAAAAATAAAAATACCTATTAACCCCTAAATTAAAAAACTATAATTTTTATTTATTTAAAATTCAAGCCGCCGCCGTCGTCGCTGCCACTGCCGCACTTTTTCTCACTTCAAAACCTGGGTTTTTGTCTTCATCGTTAACCCTAATTTTTCTTACTTCTCGGCTGCACTTGTAGTTGTAGTTATCGAGATGGTAAACAATTCGGCTGTTCGAATCAAAGACAGTGCAGCCTTTGTCGCCGAGAATCAGAGATTTTATCCAAATGGTGAAAGTTTCCTGCGTGGATGTGGCGAAAGGATATTTCACCTAAAAAATTATTTCACCCGAGAATCAGATATTTATCTAAGGCTTTGTTTTTAATTGTAGTGGGCAAACTAAAATTTGAGGCAAACCAAAATTTAAGAAACTAAAATAGTGAGCAAAGTAAAAAGTGTTTAAAAAACAACTAAAAACAAGGCCTAAAAAATTAGAATTTGTAAACTTTTGTGTTTCCCTAAATTGCTTGGACACAACTACAAGGCAACAGTGGGGGTTTGAATTTCTAATGAATAAGAAATGAGATTTTTTTAATTTAAGGGTAGATATATATTTTGGTTTATGTTTAAAAAAATTAAAAATAAAATAATATATTTTGTTTAATTTAATTTTTAATTTTTAAATAATTTATATAATTTATAATTATATTGTGAGCCCTTAAAATTTTTAATCTTTATAAATTAAATTAATAATCGGTACTCAGTGTTAATGATGCTCATCAGTACTCGTTGTGCATAACAGACTTACCCGTGTAAAAATGTGATAAATTAATTATTTTCCAACTTACTCAATACGAAACTTATGTTTTGTTAAAAACAAGTTTTAAACTCGCGTCCTATAAAAAGCGAGTTCGCCTTAAACCGAAAGGGATACATGTTCTAAATAATCAAATTTAAGGTGATTTTTCTAATTAATTATTGGGTTAACTACTGGAATAGTCACTTATGTTTTCACCCAGTATAGAGTTGGTCACCGATTTTGAAAAACGACCAATAAGGCCACTTACGTTTTCGAGGCGTAAACTTTTGGTCACTCGGTCGTTTGTTGTCGTTAAACACTGACGGATTGCTGACATGGCAACGAAAAAATAAGGATAAATTACTACAATGACCATTAAAGTTTATTTCATGTACATTTTTTCTCCTCAATTTAAAAAAGTAAACATTATAGTCACTAATAAAAATATTTCTTTATAATTTCACCATTAAATTTTTAAAAATTTATTTTTCAACCCTAAAACTTTACAATTAATTAGTACAATAATATTATAAATGCTTAGATGAAAAATAAGTGCCTAAAGTATACCCTTTGAAACTTAGGTGCCCAAATTGCTCCTATTTCATAACTAAACTTTCAAATTGCTCTTATTTAAACGTTATTTGATAAATTTTTAATTTATTTTACAAATATTTTTAAAAATATTAATTTTTCAATCAAATAAAATGTAACTAATAATTCAAATATAATATTTTAAAAATAAATTCATGATTCTGAATGTAAATTATTTATTTTTACTTTGTAGTTAATTATAAATTAAATAAAAATTAATTTTGATTCAATTTGAATAACAATAATTTTTAATCTTATCAATCATAAACCGTCCAAACTTTACGATTCAGACTAGTTTTCAGTTTTTTTCTCAATATTTACTACTCTGCCCTCTAAAAGACGTTTGTAAAATTCTTGAAAATAAAATGCTCGCAGTCTTATTTTTCAACATTCCTAGTTTATTTCTTCTCAGGCCGGTTCTGTGTTCTTATTCGAACAAAGATCACAACCTTAATTCCCCTTTGTGCACTAATTTTAGGTTTCACATTAAAAAATTTAAAAAATATAAAATTAATGCCACGTGTCAAACATTGATTGGTTGATGATTTTTTTTAACACCCATTTAACAACTGGGCACCTAAATTTGTAGCTATAGAAACTTTGGGCACTAATTTTTACAAAAAGAAACTTTAGACACCTAAATTATTTTAAAAATTAATATTTTTTAAAATATTTTAAATTTAATAATAATAAAAATAATTTTATTTTAAAATTATTTTTAAGTTAAAAATAATAAAAAATGACATGACATGTTATAATAATAATAAAAATAATTCAGAGTGAAAAAATATGAGCAGTTTAAAAGTTTAGTTATTAAATAGGAACAATTTAGGCACCTAAGTTTAAAAAGGATATACTTTGGGCACCTATTTTTCATCTAAACATTTATAATATTATTGTACTAATTGATTGTAAAGTTTTAGGGTAGAAAATGAATTCTTAAAAATTTAAGAGTGAAATTATAAAAAAACATTTTTATTAGTGACTATAATCTTTATTTTTTAAATTGAGGAAAAAATGTACATGAGATAAACTTTAATGGTCATTGGAGTAATTTACCCTTATTTTTTTGTTACTAGGTCAGCAATCCGTAAGTGTTTAACAGCTGAGTGGCCAAAAGTTTACGCCAAAAACGTAAGTGACCTTACTGGTCATTTTTCAAAATCGGTGGCCAACTTTGTACTGGGGAAAATATAAGTGACTATTCCAGTAGTTAACCCTTAATTATTTAATATTCATTTAAAATTACCTGGAGCACCCCTAAACTATCAAGTACAAGAACAAACTGACAATCTCGGTTTGTCTGCCCTTCTTCTGTCATCCATTCTCTTACAAATTTAGCCCAAACACCAACAGCAAGAGGTTCAGCTTTTCCAATGAAACAAACAAAAAAAAAAACGCAGTCACCAATCTCGAATATTCTATGAGCTTTACAACCAGAATTTGTATAGATTAGTTCACAGGACTACAGGGAAAACGGTACTTTACACAAAATGAAATTCTTCTAAATTTACACAAACATTTACATTATCTAAGCAAATATCCAACAAAAGTATATAATAAGTTAAAGGACCAGACCTCCATCTTCAAACTGCAACCGGATCCTACGCAAAAGTAAGTCCCACAAACTTCTACTTTTCCATTTCATCTTTGTTGTTCCTTCTCATATATAACTAGTTCATTTTTATCTATGCTTTGAAAATGTAAAGCCCAAAAAAAAGGTCAGGAGCTGGCTGCTGCCATATTTACCACTGCATAGAATTAACTCGACGAAGAACTCTTCGCGGTGGTTTTCGTTTCTCCTCGACAGGGATTAGGCTCTCCATCAGCTGTATCCAAAATAAACAGCAAGAGAGCATCGGAATAGGAACCAAGTCACTTTTTCAAGAAAACTACATATTGTCATCATAGGATATAAACATTAATAGTGATGTAGTTTTTCATCATATGAAACCCAATAAACAAATCGTATCGTTTTGCTGTATGCAATGAAATAACTTAACTTTGAACTGATGACAATCTCTGCTTAAAAGATATGGCATTTTATCAAATCATATAGAAGAGTACTATGAACCTTCAGCCAAAGATAAATTTATACATTTGAAGGACATAGTAATTGAATTAAAAAGAGGCATACCTGCTTAAACCTCTCCTTTTTCAGCTCAGCCTGCAAAATTCAGCCGGAGAAATCAACACGAAAGCATTCATCTAATGCATGATGATTATCCATACATTTTAGTCAACATGAATGCATCTAGTAACTACTTGACTAAGGAGGAAAGGGGGTGAAAATCTCAAATGTTTCACCTCATGTAATGATTGATTATACATCATTTCAAAAACTCTACATGTATGCTCAATTGTTTAAAAGTTTTTATATATAGCAAGGATCATATTCTCGTACACATGTCGGAGTATAATTCGGGTATCGTAAGTACATAAAAAATGAAAATTATGGGTACCATAACTACATGGTATTTCATTAATCACAGTTCCACCAAACTAATCTGCACTCTGATTGCATCATTTTCCAATTTGTGATTTAGAGAACATTTTAACTTTAATCAAACAGTTAAACTTAGCAGCAACTGAAAATTCTTCGACAGTATAGTTTAAGATCATATATACAGCGGCCGACATACCTCTTCCCTCAGCAACCGGGCTTTCTCTTCTTCCAATTGTGTCACCAGGGATTCCAATTCAACCGTATAAGCCTAAGCATCAACAAGGGGGAAAACAACTTTCAACATCCCGTCTATTTGCAGAATACAGATTTCAAAGTTGGAAAAATTAAAATATGATTTTCTCGGCAACCAAACAGAGTTTACAAAGGAGAGCCTGACCTGTTTGCGTTCTCTGGACCTAGCAGCAGATTCTCTGTTTTTAATCATCCTCCTCTGTTTCTGCTGCGTCGCTTTATCTAAAGGCGGTGCCTCCACGACACGTCGCTTTCCTCTAGCGCCTCCCCCAGCTACCGCCGCCAGCCTCTGATGATCAACGCCGCCGTTGTTTCCAAACGCCGAAAACTGATTCCCGCCACCGTTGATAACGCCCTGGTCAACAGCATAAACCCCCGCACCAACTCCCACCTGATTAACAACTCCTCTGACATCCTCTTCTCTAACCGCCCCAGCTTTCGTCAGAAAATCCTCCAAAGTCATCCCTTCCGGTGGACGATCCCCCTGTCTCTGATCATCGCCGCCTACCACGATCTGCTTCCAGACATCATCGACGGACTTGTTCGCCACATCCTTCGGTAGCGAGAAACCACCTTCGCCGGCGAACGGCTGGTGCTCATCGGGATTAGACGGCGGTGGCGATGAGCAGATGTTTTTCAAGAAATCGTCCATGTTCATGGAACCAAGACCGTTCTGAGATTGGTTCGGATGGTTCTGGAGATCGGCAAAGAGAGTGGAGAGCGAAGAACATAGAGACGTCTGACGTGGCAGATCGGTATTCGTCTGTGACGTTGTCGGCATCACCTTCGAGGACGCCATGACAGCACCTAGATTTTTCATAGCTTTTTCTCCGATTGCATCGAATTTTTGTTCTCCAATTGAAAGGCAAAACTGGAAGAGCGCAAAGCTTTAAATAGAGTAAGGAAGGAGGGAGGAACCTGCGAGATGGATAACGTGACTTCACGACTTTATATGCCCAATTTGTATAGTCTAGGGTTATATATGTCTTTTCCTTCCCTACCTTTCTTTCTTCTGCCGATTTAGGGTTACTTTTGTCTTTTCAGCCCAATTTAAGTACTCCATCTTCTTATTTTAATTTATTTAATACTACTAGTTAATTTTGTTTAGGGTCTCTATCCTCAAGTAAACAGTAAAATTTTACAACGCTACATGAGTACCGAAAAACACTATTAACGATGAGTACCAATAAATATTATTAATTTAATTTATAAAGATTTAAAATTTAAAAAATTCAACGTATAATTATAAATTATTTAAAAAATTAAAAGATAAATTAACTAAAATATATTATTTATTTTTAATTTTTTTTTTTTGATAAATGAAGGAAAGGAATTATCATGGGGCTCATTAAAAATAAAAACCCTCCTAATCTAAATGAGGGAAAAGAGTACCCATAGATAACTCATACAATCGCATAAGAAAACGAAAAAAACAACAAAAGCCTCTCACAGACTTATTTTTAATTTTATTTTAAACATAGATCAAAATAACTACTACCCCTAAATTACAGAACTCTAATTTTTATTTATTTGAAAATCAAGTCATCGCTGACGTCGTTGTTGCCGCCGCCACCACCTCCTCCCGTTAGCCGCTCTACTACCTCCCTCATTCTCGTGTGATAACGCCTCCCCTCTCATCATCCTTGTTTTCCGATCACTGAAACCCCGATGTTCATGGCTTCAGTACGAATAATTTCACATTTGTGTTTGGTGAATAGTTTCACTTTTTCCATTCCTGGTTGCAATTATTCATGGCAACATTCATAATTTTTTTTGAATTAATGGCAACATTCATAATTAAATGAATTTTAATTGAGTTCTGACTCATAGTTTAGAACTCAAGTTTGACGCAATGGTGTATGATTTGAATAATTTCACATTGTGTTGTATGATTCATGGATCATCACCGATGTCTTAAATAAGTTTTGATCGGTAATGCTATCCCAAATTATGTTGTTTATTGATGGAGAAAGGCGGCTATGCAAGAGGCAACAGTGACTATGCGGTATTTTGATTTATGTTTAAAAGAAAATTAAAAATAAAATAATATACTTTAATTAATTTATCTTTTGATTTTTAAATAATTTTATAATCATAGTGTGAGTTTTTTAGATTTTTAATCTTTATAAATTAAAGGGTAAAGTACATCAGCGGTCACCGAACTTTTAGGGCGCATTCATTTTGGTCACCGAACTTCTAAAACTTTCATTAAGGTTATCCAACTTTTAATCCGCTTTCATTTTGGTCACACATTCATGGTGTCCGCCTCTACTTGGTTCAAATACTTCTTTTGGTCAAATGAGCTCAAAATTGTGGGAAAGATGATCATTAACTTTTAAAATGGATCGAAGATAATCAACTTTTGATGAACAAATCGCTGCAAATATTTTGGCATTTTAATTTTCGAATTTATTTTCTGCTTCTTTCTGGACGTTTTATGTTCATGCGTTTGTTGCTCCAAGAACGACCTCTTGCTTCTATCGATCATCTCTTTTCTCTTCTTTGCTCTCTTACTTGTCATCATTTTTCCCTTTGTTTTCTTTTTTAGCGCATTATCCTTTGCAGTTTTAATGAAAGCTTTCATTTCAGTTTTTGTATCCTTCTTTGTTCACCATCATATGTAGTATACATGTGTTCATTTTATTCATGTCCCTGTTATTTTCTTTTCATACAGTTGTAGCATGGGAGCTGCTGGGCATTATCTTCAATATAAATGTCTTGTACATCTTCATTCTGATGCATGATGTGTTTTTTCTTTGGTTGGAGTAATTTTAATTGATATGAAATTCCATGTCATATAAGAAATAAACGGTTTTTTGTTTAACTTTTGTCTTCTATGATGACTTCATTTGGTATAATTTATCATATAAAATTAAATATTTGACAAAAAAATTTGAGATTTGGTTAAGGGAAAGGGAAGGGGGTGTTGATGATGATGGTGATGAGCAAGACTGGAATTCTATTTTAATATGGGATGCGTCTGAGAGCTTTCTTTTAAAGATTTGAGATTTGGTCGGAACACTGAAGAGGAAAATATCATATCATGAGGAAGATTATTTGTTAGAGTTATATTTTGCACAGAAAATATTGTCTTACCAGATATTCTGGACTGGAGATCCTTTATTTGCTTTTGCATTTAGCAAGCTTTGTCTTTTAGACAATGGAGCATATAGGTAAAGTGGATGAATTTGAGGTCTACTATGTTAATTATTTTTGGATAATTGAGTTCGAACAATTGTATGTGCAAAATATATATTGTCAAAGGATTAAGAAAAATATAAACATATATTACTATGTAATTTCATTGATATATTAAAGAAACATTTAAACAATTATAAATAAAATCACTCATTCTAATATATTATCAGATTAATAATAAAAATGTATTTAGACTAAAATTAAAATGAATATATAAATAACTACTAAATATATTTCTACTTTACTAACAATCAATTGGTCTAATGGGATGAGACACTAGATTCTTTAACTAAGGTCGAGAGTTCAAATTCTAATATTGTGAAATGAGCAAATCAGGTTGGGAATGTCATCCATAATGTGCCTCTAAAGTAACTCGTTCATACTTAACCAGCCAATGAGTTGAATACAAGTAGCTAAACAAAAAAAATGTTTCTTCTTTGTTGTCAAGTCAATACACTATCAAATTAAATATATAATTAAATGTCTAATATTATTGTCAAAATGTGTTTTTTAAATAAATGAAATATATACTTTAGACATTATTTTTATAAAAAATAAAAGAATTAATGATAAAAAAAATACAACTGAATAATTTTTCTTTCAGACGTAAAAAATTTTAGTTTTTGAAAACTAGTCTTCAACTCAAATTGAAACTTACTTTTGACCTAAAAAAATTTTAGGCCTCATCCCGTTTTGGTTATATTAAGCAACCTAAACGTGCATTTGATGACAATTTTTTCGTGAAACAAGTATTAATTTAGTTGTGAACAGACGTTTATTTATCAATTTTTTGCTTAAATAGACGTTTGCTCAGCTTCTGCCAACAGACGTTACAGTCCCAACAAACGAAGTCTTATTTTATAGTAAAAGAATTTTTGACTTCAAAAACACTTATTGAAATGCATAGTAAAACAGGCACAAATGTAGAATATAAACAAAACATAAAATATAAACTAGTTTCATGTTACTCAATTACATGTTTTTCAAAGAATATAAATATAATATTTGAGTTGATGATAATCCACAAAGTTTCCCCATATGTTGCAATTTGGCAGACGTTTGAGGGATTGGGGGGAAAGATACTAAACAGTAGCAGTAAAGTTAAGAGTTAAGAAAACACCACCACCTTAAGTCTTAAGTCTTAAGCCATAAGAAATTCAATGGTCAACTCCACTTTTCTTATTCATCATGCATCAATTCAACACTGTGTTTTTGTTTGTTTGTTTGTGTTTTTTTCTCTGGAAAACTTGGGGAAGCACGCTTTCTCTAGTGGGAAAGTGGGAAGAGAGTGAAGAAGACGCGCCATTGCAGAGGGAGAGCGTGTACCAGAAATAGCAAAAAGGCAATCGCTTTTTTTTTTTTACAATCTCTGCCGTCCCCAGACAATGCGGCTTCACTTACAAACAATCGAACCATCTACAAAGCTTAACGATTATTAAATGAAATTAAATTATATATACATACATATATATATATAATTTAAAGAATAGACTAGTTTTAAATTTAGGAAAATACTCTAATACACATTTATAACTATTTTAATTTTAAGGTTTAGGGTTTAGAGATTTAGTGTGTAGGGTGTAGAATTTAAGGTTTATGGTTAAAAATTAGAATTTAGGGCTTAGAGTTTAAAATTTAAGTTTTAAGATATTAAAGTTTGAGATTTATGTTTTAAATTTTATAAAAAGAATTTACAAAGCTTATGTATCAAAATATAACTCTTAAATTTATCTCACCTTTGTCATAAACTTTACTATAAAATTTATTTTGTTTATTAAAGTTTCAAAACATTTAATTTACTCACTAAAATTTGACATTGAACGTTTTATGTTTTTTTAACCGTTCACTGTCGTTGGTGTTTGGTATCAAATTTCACTAGTCACTTTATCTCGTCAATCGAGTTCGAATCTAACTTCCACTTCGTCGGAAAGTGTCCCGAAGTCCACGCAACAAGTAAAAATCTTTCATTTTTTTTCTTGTCGATCTCTTTCCTCCACCATCGAATAAAGTCCTTTTCTCAATATGTTGTTTCTTTCGTGTCGATGGAGCTTTCCACTGTTAAAATTTTGAAAAAATTTCTTTGTTCGTTGTTAAATGAACGTCGTCAAAACATTAATGGATAAATAACAAAAAATATTTAATATTTAAACTTCAATAAATAAATTAAACATTTTACAATTTAATGAACAAAATAAATTTAAAAATAAAATTTAATGATAATTTAAGTAATTCACACTTCAAACATTTATATTTTATGCCTGATCTTCAACTCTAACTCCTTATATGAAATCCCGAATAAATAAGTAAATAAACGAGAAACGTAAGGTTTGTTCTAAAAGTCAAAAGAGAGAATAAGATGAAGCTCTTTATATTCGTCTTGACCGCGTATTTTATGACTATTTGGCGTGTTTTAGTTTACTTTCTGCCATGTCCGCTTTCTTTCTTCTTTGATCTTTATCTTCTTCTTTCTCCTCAATAATGATAAAATTAAGAGCGGGTAAAATTCGACTAGAAAAAATAAAATTATTCGACTTAATCTAAGGTAAAAAATTAACTTATTTTGACTCAATTCGTAATTTTATAAACTCGACTCAACTTAATTTTTTTAAATAAAGTTTGAGTTATGAAATGAAAATTCGAATAATTTAAATTTTTTATTAATTTGTTGATCAGTTTTCATATTCGAGGCAAGTTAGTAATTCTGCGTGATATATTATGTATATCAAATGTGAAAATATGAAGAAATATATATGTATATTATATATAAAGTCATTAAAATTGAAATCAATATGTCCACCACCCGGGCCTAAGTATATGCATGTAGAAATATATATGTGCACCGTTACATATATGCATATAGAAATATATATGTATAATTAAATTTGTACAGAAACTCAAAAAATTAACTCGACTCGAATTCCATAAATTTGATTAAAAAATCAAACTAAATTTAAATCATAAAATATGGCTTAAAAACTCGAATAATTCAATTCTTTTTACTCGACTCGATCGAACGCTCAACCCTAAATAAGACAAAGGAGATTACGTCTCCCTATCTTGTGTTTGGGAATAATCTTCTTACAAAATTAACGCATTCTCCATTGCCCACCGATCCAAACTAACCTACAACAATGTGCTCTGAATCTTAACTCTGCCTCTTCCATCAAACCCGTCCACCGACAAACAAGTACGTTACAAGAATCTATAAAACAACAAAGATTGTATAAAAAAACAATGTCATTTTATTAAATCGAGTAATAATATTTGGCCGATTAATTAAACTGTTTATTTTTATTTTCTCATATTCTCATAAATTATTGGTTATAAATTTACTAAGAACACTTATTTTTTCTCATAGAGCCTCCTTTCCTATTCTCTCTAGGTAAAATTAGGATTAAAATTATTTTTAAAATTTGTAAGAAAACAATTAAATCTTATGGTAAAAAAAACATAATTAAATCTAGAGTTTCAATAGAGTTGAATTAATCGATTCATTAAATGTAGAGAGGAGCTTTCCTTCAAAAACCTATGATCTATGACCGATGAATTTGACGTTCGAAGATCAAACAACTCGTGACTAGCACCACAAATACCTCTTCTTTGGTCATTTTTACAATTTTCTATGGAAAAACTACACCACTAACCATCAAATAAATTGGAGATATCTATTTGGACCACCGAATTATAAAAATTGTCAATTAGACCACTGAACTTATAAAATCAACTTATTTTGAATCTTTGATCACCGTCGTTAAAAACATAACGGTGGAGTGATGGAACTGCCACGTGACAATTGACGGAAAAATTTAAAAATTACACATTTGGTCACTGTTATTTACACATTCTTTTAATTTAGTCTTAATTTTAAATTAATAAAATAATAAATTATTTAATCAAGTGGTGACACCTGTCGACACCTTATTGGAGAGGACTTTAATTATTTATATTTGATTTTATTAATTTATTTTTTCCCTCCAATCAGGTGGTGACACGTGTCACCAAGCACAACTTTGTCCAATGGCTTTACCACTGCACCAAGCACAACTTTGTGCTATAATTCTCCAGATATAATATATATCTCTTATTAGTTTCTACATTTATAAGCCAAAAGCTCAAACCCTAAACACTAATTTCACATATATAAACCCTAAACCCTAAACTCTAACCCTAACTATTTCAAATTAATTTCAGGCTAAATATTTCAAGTTAAACCCCAAACCCTAAAAATTTCAAATTAATTTCACACTAAACATTTCAAATTAAACCCTAAACCCTAAATATTTCAAATTAAATTCACATTAAATATTTCAAATTAAACCCTAAACCCCAAACCCTAAACCCTAACAATTTCAAATTAATTTCATGCTAAATATTTTAAAATAAACCCTAAACCCTAAATATTTCAAACTAAACCTCAAACCCTAAAAATTTCAAATTAATTACACTCTAACTATTTTAAATTAAACCTCAAATCCTATTTTAGGGTTTAAGATTTACGGTTTAATTTGAAATATTTAGCGTGAAATTAATTTGAATTTTTAGAGTTTAGGGTTTAATTTGAAATATTTAGTGTGGAATTAATTTGAAATATTTAGGGTTTAGAGTTTAATTTGAAATTTTAGCGTGGAACTAATTTGAAATTTTAGGGTTTAATTTGAAATGTCTAGTGTAAAATTAATTTGAAATTTTAGGGTTTGGGGTTTGGGGTTTAATTTGAAATGTTTAGGGTTTGGGTTTTAATTTGAAATATTTAGTATGAAATTAATTTAAAATATTTAGGGGTAGAGTTTAGGGTTTATGATTTATATATGTGAAATTATTGTTTAGGGTTTGAGCTTTTGGCTTATAAATGTAGAAACTAATAAGATGTGTATATTAATGACCGAGGTTCGAATCCTGCTTAGTGCAAGTGAAGAGAAATTTATTTCCCCCCTCTAAATTGGTGGTGACACATGTCTAACAAATTACCAGGCTAACCACCCTAACACACTGTTAACAGAAAACAGATCACAAAGTCTCAATAGCTTGGGACAACAAATGAAACGAGACAGATCGCGAGCTAATCGAGCTCGATTTGGTTAAAGTTCGACTCGAGCTCAAATTCGGTTTGAGTTTTTAACGAGCCTAGTTGAGCTACTCGATACCCGGCTTGAAAAAACTTGCGAGCTATTCGAGAATATAATGTGCTAGTATTTTTTTTAAATTAAAGTAAACTATATGTTGTTGGATAATAATAATATTATTGTCATTGTTGAATAAATCCACTCATCAATTATTATTATTATTATTATTAAGATTGTAAATGAGACGAGATAGATCATGAGCTACTCAAATTTAATACGGTCAAAATTAGATCAATAATCTACTCGACTAAACTCAAACTCGACTCGTTTACACCCCTAACGGCTTCTATGTAGCCTGGCATGTGTTGTCCACCTTAGGAGGAATGTTGTTAACAAAAAAAACGTAACCACTATGCTCTCACTTCATTTTTTTATTTTAAATTATAGACATGAATTCAATTATATCTTGTAAATGATGTTTTATTTTAAATTATATTATAATCCACAATCACTACAACAATTTAATTTTTTAGTGACAATTTGACTATGACTATAAGTAATTTTATCACAAATATTAAACTTTTGTGACAAATTTTTAGTGCGACACTGTTAGTATAAGTAATTGTGATGCATTTTATTTGGTCACTATTATAATAATAATTGTGACGGTTACATTTTTCACAATTAAATTCTCACTATAAGTCTATAATTGTGACACAAATTTTATTGTCATTATAACTTTGACCCGTAATAGCGACGATATATAAAGTAGTCACCATTATTTTATATCTCTTGTGACAATAAAATTGTTTGTCACTTAAAATTTTACTTTTTGTTGTGATAAGTTTTGTCAACAATGGAAAAATAAAATTAATGACAAATTAGATATTGTCAAAATAGTAAATTTATTTTATAATAATAGTAATAATTACAATTGTAAAAAATTGAAGTTACCATAAATTAGTTTGTCAAAAGGTAAAATAATTCAATTATTCTCAATACTATGTGTAAATTGTTGTTTTAGTCATTCTATTTCGATCAAATTTAGTCCCTTTATTTTTCAAAATTTAAAATTTCAATCCTAATCCAAATGGACCACGACAATATGACTAAATTACAATGACTAAAACTGACAAAATAAAAGAACAAAACTCGAATATGCAACTTATGTATAACAAATAAGCTAAAAAACAAATTTTTACTTAACATATTTAAAGATCATCATTAATGTCAAGATCAAAATTTTAAGATTTAAAAAATACAGAAACTTAAAGAGACCAAATTAAAGTAAAAAGACTAATATGTAATCTTGCCATAATATATGATAGTAAAATTTTACCTTGTGAAAAATTTTACGCTTATATTTGTTTTAACTTTGCTTGTGAAGTTAAAATTTGTATTGTTCGTATACAAAATAATTATCGCATAAAGGATAAATCTATCAATAATTTAAATTAAATTAATTCATGTAATTAATGAAAATATAATATATAATATTTTAAGTGTAAATCTTAATAAAATATGTTTATATTTTAAAACCAATGCAATTAGTTTTATATATATATTCTTCGATAAGAAATCATATAATTAAATTATTATAATAATTAGTGTTATAATTAATTTTTAAAATAAATAAAATTAATTTCAATTAAAATTTAACCTAAATACTATTTTTCTTTCAAAATAATATTAAATTTCTTGCCTAGCCTAGTGGATAGGCATTGCACTCTACACCTAAAGTTTTCGTGTTCGATCTTCCATGAAGCCATGCAAATGACCCATTAAATTTCAGGGACATAAATAAGATATTTATAATTATTATATAATTAATTTTTTATAATTAAAAGTGATAACATATTTTAGACAATATTTCAATATGTACTTGTGATAAAAATATTTGTCACTAATAAGAATAACATTAGTGTCTAAATTTTAGTCACAAATAATATAACTAATTGTGACGAAATGCATAAAAATTGTCACTAATATAATAGTGACGAAGTTATTATTGACGAGTGGTGACGACTCAAAAAAAATGATCACTGTGAATTTTAGTGACTAAATTTAATATTTTTAGTGACTATTTTCAATGTCATTAAAAATGCATTTCCTTATAGCGAATAAATATAATCAAGGGTTTATATTTGAGGCACTATTAATGTATAAATTCATACGGTTTAATGAACTGTGTCAATGGCATAGCATATAGTTTTTTTTTTAAAGCCGAGAAGGGTATAATATATGAATTCTCACTAAGAAAAAGAAACATTTCAATACAAATTCCAACCAAATGTAAACTTGCTTTGACATTTTCAACTAATATTGACTTATCTTCATTCTTCAGATGCTTTGCATTCCCTGCCATTGTGGTGGGTTTTATCTGCTCGGCATCCATGGGAAAGCTTGTTGATGCGCTGACGAAATCATAGCAGCTGATGAATTTATGAGGCCATGGCTCGAATCGAGTAACATGAAGGTCGATGGTAAAGCCGACGTCGAAGCCGTCGAAGCCGTGGCAGTCGCACCGACAGGGAGCGGATGGTTGTGAGTTCCTTCGTATGTTGTAATAAGGATCGACATGTCGTCGAGGCATCGTTGCACCTAAATCGAAGAAGAGATCGAAAATTAAAGTGCGGTGGCATAAGATTAAGAATAGTGTGTATTTATCAAGAAATGAATTGAGTGTAACTGGATAATGTGTGAATGTACGTACTTGTTTCCGGACGGGGCATCCCGGAGCAACCGTGCAACGATAGTAACCTCGAGGGCAAGGATTTCCTTTTGCAATTTTCTGGCCATATTTCCTCCACTGACACCCATCGTTCATCTGCAAATATGGTACCACAAGCAATTTTTAACTTTAAACTGATCTCAGCAAGCTAGAAAGTTAAAGACTGTTTTGTTATGAAGATGAGAATGTTTATATTCCATATACACGCCTAAATATTTGATATATTGTCAATGTAAAAAAATTTAAACAAATATATCTATTTTAAAGTTCAAATTTAAATTTCTAATCTTGAAACCATAAATCTCTAGCCCTAACCCTTAAACTTTAAATTCTAATATTGAATTCTACATTTTAAATTCTATAAACTAAACCTCAAACCCCTAAATAATCTGAAATAATAATCCTTGATACACAATACACAATAGGTGTAGAAAATGTTTACACAGTCCTTATTTACACTACAATTTAAAATCTAAACATCCAACCCTTAATACTAAAATTTAAATCTTACACTATAAACTCTAACCTTAAATTCTAAAATTTAAATCTTACCCTATAAACTCTAACCTCAAATTCTAAAATTTCAACATAGCGTCTAAATTGTAGATTAAATTTCTATCAAGGTATTCAACTTACTGTAGCTGTTTGACATCTTGCTCTAACGGAAACCCTAGCTTTCCTGTTGGATGTGGAAACGGCATGGCTTGTGATTAGAGATGAATGACATTGTTGAACCTTGTTCTGCACCGATTCAAAATCTGGGGTTTCTTGACTCTCTTTATTACGCTCCTCTTCTCGAATTTTTCGTTGATTCGAGCTGGTTTTCAGCGTTAAAGACAACCCAAGTTCATCATTGTCATCTTTGTTGACAACATTCAGGTTTCTTTCAACTGCCCGCTGCTGTTCTTGAATTAAACCTTCATTTCCATTAAGTGAGAGAAAGATTCCAGGGTCCTAAACATCAAACAAATTCAAAAACTCAAGAATCAAGATTAATGAAAAAGAAATTAAACTAATACACACATGTATGTATATATATATGCACCTTCATTGGGTTGTTTTGCTGAATAACAGCAAACTTAATCCGAAGTTCGTTGTAATCCTGCAAAGTTCTTTCCACCTCTTCCCTTAGCACTTTGTTCTCTTCTTTCATGCGATTCATCTTCATTTGCAGCACACACAACTAGAAAATAAACGTACATGACATGTTTAAATTACCATATTTTATCATATATGAAGATATTCATACGAGAACCCAGATTCGGATCTCGACATCTGCAACTAAGTTGATGGTCAAGAGTACCTACCTCTTTAGTCTTGTCGTTTCCTTGTAAGGTAGGCAATTCTAGTGCTGCACCGTCTTCTACTTCCCTTGTGGCAGCCATTGTTGTCTCCTGCTGGTGCTCTTTATGCCGCAAATCCACTGTTTTATGATCTTCTTGATTACTGCTCCCTTGCATCTTAGACTCCTTTGATTCTTCCCTTTGCTGTTGATCTTTGGCATCTATTTTTAGCGACAGATCGATCTCTATTTCTTTTTCTTGTGATGATCTCGCCATTACTTGTGGAAGATTGTTACTTTAGCTTTTGCTTTGTTTCCTCTGCAAATGCTGCTTTTGAGGCACCAAAGTCAATGCCATCGTCTCAAAGACTTATTATTAGATACACTGGGAGACGCATCCGAGCTTTGACTTATATATATATACACACACGTTCGAATGAGTTTAGTTCGATTGATATGCCACTATTGTGTTTACAATAGAGAGAATGACATGAATCAAGCATACTTAAATGTTCAATAACCCTTATTTGTAGGTAGAAATGAATCTGAATAATATAGATGTTATATTAAATTATACTATTAAACTATTAAGTCGATCGAGTTTAATTTAATTGACATCATCTTTACTGCTATCAAGGAAATACGAGCCACTTAAGAAATCCAGCGAAGAATCGAAAGACACCTAATGATCTTATTTCATGAAATTGCCAACCATAGTATACCTCATATGACCCTATTCCTTGATCCATGTTTTGCTAGCCATTAAAATATATATATCCATCCATGTGAAGTTGGATTACTAAACTTAATTACCAAAGTCTTCACCTATTTCTTAATTAATTTCCCTCTTTATTTTAAAATTCCATGCATATGCCAATATATTAAGCCTCAAGAGTTTTATATGCCTTTGAATGGTTGAATAGCATTTGGATTTGATCATGATAACATTTAGAGATTGTAATCAGAAAAGTTTACGGTATCGTCTGGTGAAAATTAAAATTGATAAATCAGTATTTGTACACATATTTGATTTTTAGTACCAAGTAAAAGTAGGAGAGTTTATTGAAGAATATTTCATATATCGGCGGTGGAAATTAAAAGTTTTTATGAATATATTATTTTAAAGTTTATGGATTTAGTTTGATTTTTAAAGTCTAATTAGAGGTTTAAAATTTAAAGTTTAGAATAATATGGTTAGAAATTTGAATTTTAACCTCCAAACCTTAAATTATAACTCTAAACCTTAAATTCTAACCACAACCTCTGAATTTTAAATAACTAGACATAAACCTTAAACTAAATCCTTAAACCTAAAATTACGGTATTTATAAAACCTCTTAATTTTCACCGCACTATATAGAATATAAATACCTGACATAAATTAATAGGCTTGGTAAATAAATAACTGACATGAGAAAACCTTCAAAAGTTTATCCTTGAGCTATCAGATTCACATCAAAATGAAAATTCCACCTACCAAGGTCAACCTAATTCTTAACTAATAGAATATAAATACAAGTACATAAGATCTACAGTTCCATCATAAACATATGCATTATTATATCATTTCTTTAAAGTTTAATTAATACATGGCTAGTGAATGGTATTATAAAACAATGATTTATATAATAATAAGAAAAATATTTTGATTTACACGTTTGTGTAAACTAAATTTTACATAAATTTATTAATTTTAAGGTTTGTAAGTTTGGTTTAGAGTTTAAAATTTATGGTAGTATGGTTTAGTACCATGAATTTATATTTTAATTTTTGTAGTTTAAATGAGAACGAAAAATTTTACACAAATTACGTATCAAATATAACTCTAATAAAATATGGATAAAATTTTGATGCACATATTGTGTAATAAATCTTTTTCTTTAGGGTTTATGAATTTAATTTAGGGTTTAGATATTTAACTTTAAGAGTTAAAATTTAGTGCGTAAGGTTTAGGTTTAATGATTTTAATTTTAGTTTTTAAAGAGTAAATATTCAGACTTATGTAAATTTTTACACAGATATACTAAAAATATTCTAATAATATTATATATAATACATGGGTGAATATTTAATACAATACTAATGTAAAATAAGGCAATTTTGGGTGAAAAACCCCTTTTTAATTATTATTTTTAAAATGGCTCCCAAAAACTTTTATTTGGCAAAATGACCCCCTTTCTTGCCAGGTCGACAAACCTCGCGTTTTGTAGGACGCGAGGTACGATATCGCGTTCTACAGAACGTGATTTTTGTCGACGTGGCGTTGCAGTCCGTGTTAACGGTTTAACAGTACCTCGCGTTTTGCAGAACGCGAGGTCACCGAGAAATTGAAAAGGCGGCTGGAATATATCGCACGGACCTCGCGTTCTGTAGGACGCGAGGTCTGTGCATTTCCAGCCTGAACCACAAGCAAAAACATGCGTAAGTAGGCCTGTTCGAACCCAATTTCGAGCATGTAAATGGTATATTTTTAGCGATCATCGAGTTTGGGGTTGTAGTACTGAAAATTGTCTATCGTATGATACCAACATGGTTAATTTCCGTCCATTCTACAATAGTTTAAAATGGCTTCGAAAACCCTATGCTAGCATACTTTTTTTTGATTGAAGTTGTATTTCAACTAATGTCGATTTTCTGTTTTTTAATCCTATTAAATTTAGTAAAAAAAATTAAATAAATATTATAAAGTTTAATTATAATATGCAAACAAAATTATAATTCATAAACAAAATTAGAATACGACATTATAAAATTTAAAAGTGTTTTACATAAATATTAAAAACATAAGTAGAAAACAACAAAAAAAAACTAAAAATGCCTATGTCCACCGGTTCCGCAGTCGGGTGGATGACGCTGGCGATCCGGATTCCTCCTCGGTCCATCGTGTAGTGGTCCCTGGTCCCTATCATCCTGACCATCGTGCGCGATCTGCGGATCTGTGCTGGGCCTAGGCGGGGAGTAAAACAAACTACCTATCGGCGTATTCTCCACCATCGGAAACTCATACTGAGGTGGATAATCGATAAGTAGAAGGTCAGTCGTGGGCGTCTGGGGGCGATAGGCATCAGTGGAGCCGAACTGGGGTGGAGGCATCGTCTGCTCGAAATTCAATGGACCGCTATGCAATGGTGGGGCAGAAGATGATGCCCCTGGAGTGTCATATCGTGGTCTCAGACCGCACTGCGTCGACTGCCTCTGGGTTTGCCTCTGGGTCTGCCTCTGGGTCTGGCTCGCTCGCCCGCTCCCGCGTGGGCGGTTTTGGGGTCGCTGGGGAAGCCCTGCTTCGAGCTCGGCCGGAGTAAGGATATGTGGCATCCCATTGTCCCTATACCACTGCTCATAATTGAAAGTGACCAAAGGACCCCCTACCATAATTGGTTGGAGAAACTCTGGGGGTCTGAGAAATCGTTGACCCCAAAGCGCTATCCAGCTAGTGTGGTGCTCGGCCCAGTCAATCTCCGTCTTCCCCCGACGCGTAAGATTGTGGAACTCGTCCATATTTTGCGGAGGGCGTGGAACATTTTGGACGTACCTGAACTGTCGGAGTACCCTATCCGCAGAATGCCACACGCAAATTTCGTAGTTCAGCAGCGGCACGACGGAAATCCAGAGGTCTCGCTCTTGCACAATATCTGCTGGAGTAATGATGCGAATCTCCTCTGAATCGTAGGGCCTCCACACGAACTAAAAAGAATGAAAAAGTTAGTAAAATTTCTATATGAAATATTATTGGAAAAAATAGTATGGAAAAAACCAAAATAATTGTTGAATTACCTTGTCCTCCGTCAAGGCATCGAATGTATGTCTGTATGCTTTTTGGGAGTCCGGCAGGCCGACGTGGGTTACTGCGGTGCTCCACCTTTAAATAATGAAAAAGATCGTTAAATAAAATAATTAGATAAAAAAATATAGTAGATTATGTAGTACCTCCGTAGAAGCGGAAATGACAGAGGACTGAGAATCCTAAGCTGTGGTGCCAAAGTAGGGATCCGAAGCCAAACCCAAGCCTGCAGGAATAAACAGCATCCTCCCATCGATGCTTTGGAGGCGTCAACATTTCTGCAGAGGTCTCTGATAAGAAACGCCAAGACAGCTGACCCCCAAGATTTTCGTCCAGACTCGTCTAAATTTGTCAGATGACGAAGCCACATAATGTGCACTTTGTTGCGAGTTTTGTCGGGCATTAATATCCCGCCAATAATGCGCAAGATGTGGGCTCGCGCACACCGCTGTGAAAATATAAATTAATAAAGGCATCCTAATTAAAAAAATTGTAAGTTCATCCTAAATAAAAAAATTGTAAGTTCATCCTACATATTTATAATTCATCCGAAATATTTATTAAAAAGATGCTAAATATTGTCTGAATTTATCATAAAAAATTCATAAAGCAGCCTAATGTGCAAATAAATAATTTAATGTAGGCAACCTAAATATTTAATAAAGTATCCTAAATAGTTACTGAATTCATCCTAAAAATTTATCCTACATATTTATAATTCATCCGAAATATTTATTAAAAAGATCCTAAATATTGTCTGAATTCATCATAAAAAATTCATAAAGCAGCCTAATGTGCAAATAAATAATTTTAATTTAATAATAAATGTAATAATAGCATACTAAATATAATAAAAAAATACCTGAAGTGTAACTTCATGCGCATCGGGTGGAGGGTTTCCAAACTCGTCCTCCAAGTACGGTAGAGAAATTTTCCCTCCGTCCCACGCTCTATCAGGGGGCATCACGCCCAATTGATCAGCAAATAGGTGTCGCCAATCCGCCATCGCTATACCAGTAATAACGCTGCCATTTATAGGCAACCCGAGAATATAGCCAACATCCTCCAACGTAATTGTTGCCACGCCAAATGGAAGATGGAACATGTGCGTCTCGGGTCTCCACCGTTCTATCAGCGCGCTAATCAACGACGGTCTAACTTTCACCCCCCCTATATAGCGAGCTATGTGCCCAAAACCAGTGTGCTCAATCATACGCATAACAGCAGGAACGGGTTCGACGGTGATACGATTAAGGTAACATTGTAAGTTACGTTCGTATCCCTGAAAAAAATAAAATATAATAGTTAGTCAAATAAAAAAATTTAATTAAACAAATTTTTTTAGAAATTAATAGGGAAAAAAATAATACCTCTCGACTATTTCGCCAATATTCACTGCAATGACTCGCTTGGTTGCGTAGCAAGGGCTCCATGTGATCGAACGATATATAAAAATTGCTGACAATATTTTGTAAAATTTCTATAGAACTCGCGTTCTGTGGAGGTTTTTAGAAAAAAAAAAACTCCAATTTATAGAAGACCTCGCGTCGTTTGGGAGGCGAGGTTAATGAACCTCGCGTTCTACAGACCGCGAGGTTCATGTACCTCGCGTCCTACAGACCGCGAGGTTCATGTACCTCGCGTCCTACAGACCGCGAGGTTCATGTACCTCGCGTCCTATAGAACGCGAGGTTCTAAAGACATCGCGTTCTACAGAACGCGAGGTCGTGGGGTTTTTTAAATTTGAGTTTTTAAAGCGGGAAACTCATTTAATATACAATAATAACAAATTTTATTTACAATAACAATAAAAATTAAAATTAAAATTAAAATAATAATAATATTAATAATAATAATAACAACAATAATATTAAGAACAATAATATTAGAGTTTTTAAAGCGGGAAACTCATTTAATAATATTTAATTTTACAATTTTGATTTATAATAATAACAATAAAAATAAAAATAAAAAATATAATTAAAATAATAATAATAATAATAATAATAATAATAATAATAATAATAACAATAATAATAAATGATACTAACAATAAAAATTATTAGTATGATAGTAATAATAATAACAATAATAATAAGAACAATAATAATAATAACAACAATGAATCATACTAAATACGCGTTATATTTTCAGTAGTAACTAAAAATAACGACATAACGCAATATTTTGGAAGTTAAATTAAAACAAAACTTCCAAAATATGCGCTATGTTGCCATTAGTAGCTTCAAGCGAAAATTGCATACGTGAATACAGAAAAAAATCTATCTCGGTGCTCCTTGCCACTCCAAGAGTTTGCTATTTATAGAGGTGAATATGATGATGTGGCAACCTCGCGTTCTGTAGGACGCGAGGTCACTCTTACATCGCGTTGTACAGAACGCGAGGTCTATGAGATGTTTGTATATATATATATATATATATATATGCAGGGAGATGGATTTTTGTAAGCAGTTAAGTTTAGTTTAGGTCAGTTGAATATGAGTTCGTGTAATGCTGAGTTTTTTTCCGTTACAATTTTTATGTCCGAAATATTGTTCCTTTATGATAGTTGGAGTTCACTTAAAGATTTGTGTTCATCGGGGGTACATACCTTAATATTTACCGACATATCGTAATATTTTGGAGGTTGTATGCTGCAGTAGTGGCTTCAATGGCTGCTTCTGTAGCCGCCGTCGAGAGGATCCCCGGCTACAGTTTTGAAAAGAAAGGACTTTTAGGAAGCGGGGGCGGATTCAGATCAACATTTTCAGATGCGGCGGGTGCCGATTACATTTGTTAATGTGGATCAAAGCTGCTACCATTTACTCATTTCAGATGTGGCGTGGCAGTCAACATTTACATCTGGATTTCGCTCTCTGCTTCTTTTAGTCGGGACCTCCGATCAAATTTGCCCGCCGGAGCTACTGAATATATTGTTTCGAATTTTATAGATAATTTATGTAGTTGTCTCAATTTACTTATTAAAGAATACATGTTGAAAGTTTTGTTAAATGAAATTCGACTTAAATTTATTTATGTGGTGTTTTTCCTTTCATATAAATACCCACGAATTCCACCATCATTTACTCATTCCAAATTCTCTCTAAACACCCAATCCTTGCTCACCTTATGGCAAAATTTAAGGCAACATTTTATTTTCTCGATACTTATTTTGAGTCAACAATCACCGGCAAAATGTCACTGAAAGATTTAATACAGTTGACAACAATCGAGGTTAGTAAACACACCGACAAACAAATTGCGGCCATGGAATGTCGAATCCCAACACCGTCAGCTAATGAAACGCACTACGTATCGTTTGTCCGACGTGAAGTATCGGGTGCCAATATCTATAGACCCTTTACAGTACACTGTATGCCAAATTGCGGCAAATGTTGATGTGCAAATGATGATGGAAGCCCACTTCGAGCATTCAATCGGGGGGCCCCTCGAGCTGTATGTATCGTTCTCCGAGTCTCATCCAGTTGTCGAAATACCAAGCTGGGGCCGGGCGAATTTCGACTTCGATCTGAATGCCAACGTTGATAGCCCGACCGCAGGTCTACGACGTGATTTTGGCCTACTCTGTCGAGACAACGAAGTTGGTGCATCGTCATCTGCCCCTCAAAGGCAGTCATGCGTAGCTAGTATCGGGTTCGACCTGAACCAACCCCCAAACGATGAATTCGATGCACCAACAAATGCATCGTACAATCCATACAATCCATACAATCCTTATAGTTTTGGGGGGGAGGGAACGTCGGCTCCTTACGTTACGCACGACCATGAAGCATCATATGGCCAGCACTCAATGTATGTCTCTGGCATCGACTACGGTCAACCATCTATGGGGAGACATTCTTCTTTTGGGGGTGAGGGAGCGTCGTCTTCTTACGCTATGCACGACCATGATTCATCATATGGACGACACTCAACGTATGTCCCTAGCACGGAGTACGTTCAACCATCAATGGGAATACATTCTTCTTATGGTGATCTTGATTTTGGTCTTGGAAATGAGGTTCCTGAGCGATCTCGTGAGAGGTCTCCCGCTCCTCGACCCCAATCCTCGCCTCAAAGGGTAGTGATTCCAGAAGCTCTACTATTCCAGCTCTCGGAGGATGCTTCTGACGAAGAACCGATTAGAGAACCCGGGCCAAACGGAGACGAGCTGGGGCCATTCTATCCTGAACTAGAAGACTTGACAGAGTTACCAGAAGACCCAGAAGACACTGTCGTTCCACCACCAGATTTGGACGAAGAACCGACTGCGACCAACTTTCCTGTAGACGCAAGACCAATTTCTATGTTCCAGCCACCATCCCACTTCACAACAGTTGATATGGATGCAATGGACGTCCCTGATTTTCTCCATGACGACACAATAGATGGCCGAGTCCACCGTTCTGATGGTGAACTAAGAATTGGTATGGCGTTCGCGAAGAAGGAAATTGCGGGTGGCGGCAGTTAAGCAGTACAACCTTCGTCATAATGTTGAGACGACGGTTAAGAAAACCCAAGCCAAATACTACAAGGCTCACTGCGTCCAAAAGGATCAAGGCTGTAAATGGAAAATCCGTATATCAGAGTTGAAGAGGGCAGGCAACCGTTGGAAAATAACAAAACTTGAGGGGCCCCATACATGCACCGTTTCTAGCCTCAACCAGGATCACAAGAACCTGGATGCAAAGTACCTCGCGGACATCTTTTCCACACTAGTGAAAACAAATCCCACTGTGTCGGTCCCCACATGTCAGGCTGCAGCTCAAGCTGTCACCGGCTTCCGTCCAGGTTATTCGAAAGCATGGTATGCAAGGAAAAAGGCCAAAGAGGAATTGTATGGCCGATGGGAGGAATCTTACATAGAGTTGCGCCCGTGGCTTAATCTCCTGCAGAAACACATCCCCAGAATGGTTGTCAAACTTGATACGGTTCTGGCATACGAAAATGATCGTGTCGTCCGAGGTGTTTGTCAATTCCATCGGTTATTTTGGACTTTCCCCCAGTGCATCAACGCATTCAAGCACTGCAAACCGATGGTCCAAATCGACGGCACATGGTTGTACGGAAAATATACACAGATCCTACTTCTAGCTATAGCACAAGACGGCAATCGCAAATGTGTTCCTGTTGCATTCGCAATCGTCCCAGAGGAGGATATGGAGTCTTGGACGTTCTTCCTTACGAACTTACGAAAATATGTCCTTGATCCTGTAATACGAAGAAGAAGGGATGAAGGGGTGTGTGTTATTTGTGACAGAGGCACAGCGCTGCTGTAGGCGATACAAAATTTGGGTGATTATTGGAAGCCTCCATACATTCACCACCGTTTTTGCTTGCGGCACATAGCCGCAAACTACCTGCTGAAATACAAGAATCGTGATGAACGTCAAATGGTGCTCGATATGGGTACGTCATTTATGTCATTTTCATTTACTATATTACTTGTTACTCGCTTCAATTTACGACCTTTTTTCATGTGTTTTTCGAACATAACTATTCAACTGTCATCCCGTAGGCAACTCGCACTACAAACAAGAGGTGGCTGAACTGCTCGAGGAACTGAGAGCGAGAAACAAAAAGGGCGCTGAATACCTTGAAAATATCCCAAAGGAAAAATGGCTTCGATCGTATGACGAGGGTAAACCTTTTGGTCACATGACAACGAACTTGGCTGAGGCAGTGAACTCATCACTGAAGGGAGTTCAGCAGTTGCCTATCACTTCCATTGTCAAAGCCACCTATTATCGTTTAGCTACCCTTTTTGCGACCTTGGGCAGGCAAGCAGCTGAGTACATGGCAGGTGGACACCAAGTCCATCCAGATTTCCGCTCAAGACTGCATATTCAATTGGCCCAATCAAGACAGGTGCAAGCAACTCTCTTCTCGCGAGAAGGACACTTGTTTCGTGTTGCGGAATTTTCCAGGCGGATAGAAGGCATTCAGCACAACGCTTACGTTGTAGATCTGAGGGCAAAAACCTGCGAGTGCGGAATATTCCAAACTTTCAAATACCCGTGCGCACACGCCATTGCTGCTTGCACTAACCAACGAATAGAATACATGCATATGGTTGATCCGGTATACTTACTCAAAACGGTGCTTAAAGTTTACGAAAAAGAGTTTCCTCCAATCGGAATTGAGGTTGATCCAAATGTTGTGGACACTGAACCGATCATACGCCTAGATCCAGCACTACTACGAGCCAAAGGACGTCCACCTTCTACAAGAATATATTGTGCCGAGGATTTGGTCGAACATCGAGAGAAAACCAGACAAAAGAAGCATTGTTCTATATGGCGAAATCTTGGGCACACAGCTCCTATGTGTCCTAATCGCTCAGCCCCTCGTATTAATTAATTATTTTTAATTTGTATATGCGAGTTCGCCCATTACAATCGAATCAATAAAGTCAGTTTACTTCTATTTATACAGTGTACAATGGACGAAAATTGACCGTGTCAGTGTCATACGATAGAGAATTTCCAGTACTACAACCCCAAACTCGATGTTACCTAAAAATTTAAAATTTATACATATGAAATTCTGCTCGAACATGCCTATCGACATTAGTTGAAATACAACTTCAATAAAAAAAGTATGCCAGTATAGGGTTTTCAAAGCCATTTTAAACCTTTGTAGAATGGACGGAAATTAACCATGTTGGTATCATACGATAGACAATTTTCAGTACTACGACCCCAAACTCGATGATCGCTAAAAATATACCATTTACATGCTCGAAATTGGGTTCGAACAGGCCTACTTACGCATGTTTTTGCTTGTGGTTCAGGCTGGAAATGCACAGACCTCGCGTCCTACAGAACGCGAGGTCCGTGCGATATATTCCAGCCGCCTTTTCAATTTCTCGGGGACCTCGCGTTCTGCAGAACGCGAGGTACTGTTAAACCGTTACCACGGACTGCAACGCCACGTCGACTAAAATCGCGTTCTGCAGAACGCGATATCGTACCTCGCGTCCTACAAAACGCGAGGTCTGTCGACCTGGCAAGAAAGGGGGTCATTTTGCCAAATAAAAGTTTTTGGGAGTCATTTTTAAAGATAATAATTAAAAAGGGGTTTTCACCCAAAATTGCCGTAAAATAATATACAAGCATGCTTAATTTTCAAGTCAGCATTTAAAATTTAAATTTTTAACCTTAAAACTCTAAAAATTTAATACCAAAATATAAATTCTAAATTCTAAAAACTCTTAACTTCTCACCCTTAAACTAAAATTAAAAAACATCAAATAACCCTGGAAATTTGATAATAATCCATTTACGTATCAATAAATAACCAGGGTACTGTTGCTATTTTGTAAATATCAATGCGTGGGACCAATGTCAATGTGAGACAGTCTTGTGCTTGTAGAATTCTTAAAAATTTACCCCCTGATTACCCTTTGTATATTTTATTTATTTGCCTTTAATTTTTTAATTATTTGAACTGATTAGTAATTTCCAATTTAGTCCATTAAATAGCGAAGCTTTGACTTACGAGGCTGCTATATATCCAATTGCACATGTAAATTAATGACATTATTTGGATTTGATCTTCAGGAATTACTTTATTCATATTAAATAAATGAAATCACGTTTTAGGTGGGATGTATGAAGTCTAAAACTCAACCAGTGTTTTTATGAATAAGCGAATGATGTTTTTCTTAAAAAATACGGGTTCAAACGCTTTGTTTACAAAGTATATTTATATTGTCAAAAAGTTAAAAATATGTGTGAACGGATACTACTTGTAAATTACTTTAGACCATTAAAAAATTACACTAATACATCTTAATTAATGCAAAGAAGCAAAGAGTAATTAATTGTTCAATTACTCATTCATTTGATAGAATGCAATCTTTTAATCCAATTTTCATAGCCATTAATGTTTAATTAAATCTGAACCGAGAACATATTAGTGAAACTTTTTTTGCTCTGACAAAAGTATAATATGGATCATACAAATCCCACGTAACCTCTCTAAACTTGAATGAAAGAGAAAAATACCCACAGCAACATAAAGCGAAAAGAAAAAACACCAATAAAAGAACCAAAACTAAAAAAGGCAGGACCAAACAAAACAAGCCCCAGCACAAACGAAAAGACAAGCCCCTCCCCGATGAGCAACAGCCAACGTGACACAAAGCCAAACCACCCATGCAACCAAACCAAAAGCAACATCGGCACTCAATCGCACATGCTCCCAGGAAGCAACACACATCCGCTAAGGAGTTCGCCTCACAGAAAATATAATGGAAACATAATGTCGGCATCCAAACACACTTCGAATTAATAGACACAAACAAATTCCAAAGCCGCCAAGGCCGGAGTACCACATGCAATATCCAATCAAGAGCAATGTGCGAATCCTATTCAGTGATAATCATAGGCGGAGCCACTAAGGCCATTGGGTTGTCTGATGACACCCAAATTTTTTTGGAAATTGTATATTTTTATATAATTTGTATGTGAAAAAATTAAAAATATATAATTGACACTCATTTATAAATAAAATGACACACTCTTTATAAATAATTAACCCATCTTAAATACCGTTCAAAAAAATAACATCCCTTAAAAAAAATTGGCTCCGCCCCGGGTGATAACATAACTATTCTTCAAAGACAAATTAACAAACATCGACAAAGCAAACTCAGTCGCGTGCAACTCAGCCATATTAGAATCCAACGGTCCCAATGGACCCGAAAACAACGCAAGAATCCTTCCAGAATCATCCCTCCACACGCCTCCAAACTCAGCCGGTCTCGGCTTGCCCCTCGCGGATCCATCAACATTAAACTTGAACATACTAGAAGATGGTGCAACCCAAGTAATCCCAATGCGATGTGCAGACTGTAGAACGCGGCCGCAACACTCACTTAGACATCGCCACCACACAGCTTCGCTAACATTCAACCCTTCCTTCGACGCACGAATTTAAAAGAACGACCGAAGCTTTATCAAGAAACATATCTTATACGTAGGCAAGCGCTTACTATTAAAAATCGCTTCATTTCTCGCCAACCAAATATACCACAATAGGGACACCACACTCGAAAATCACCACAGACGACGAGCCCCTGAAAGTGAGCACAAGCAATCAAACTTCAAAAAATCCGACAAACTTCTTGGCAAAGCCAAGTCCACACCCCACCAGGGAAAGAACCAATGCCAAATACCCCTAACAACGCCACAAGAAAAGAGTATATTGCCACATGGCCATTACTTCTTCCTAAAAGATATGTATGGTAGAATGTGCAGCATCATCACTTATATATTCTAAGACCTCATTTTTTCTTAATGTGGGATTAATGTCCCCGCCTCTTCCCATGCGTGACATTCTCTCCCATTCAACCTCGTGATGCCCCCATAAAGGGTCGCTCCGATACTACTTGTCACGGGGTCATTACTCTCTTCTTAAAAGACATGTCTGGTAGTATGTGCAACACCACCGCTTATATATCCCAAGACCTCCCTTTTTCTTTTCGATATCCCCGTCTTTTTTCAGGCGTGACAATATGATCATAATCATCCTCTACCATATTACACCACACACAAAGTTCTTGATTTTCAGCCAAAGACATAGACGAAGCTCCCTTGGGGCCTAAGGGGGCCCGACCACTGTTATAAAATTAAAATATTTAATAGATTTTGGTCTAATTATAATTTGGTCACTGTAAATAAATGTTTAAATTAAAAAAATACAAGACCTTATTAAATATATGATTAAGTAGGGATTGAACTAAAAATAATGAGCCCACATTATCAATTGTTTGGTCTAATATCAATTTAAGTTTTTATAGATTTAAATATTAGACAAATTAGACCATGCTCCATAAATTTTAAATCTTAAATACTTAATAAATCTTTATGTTTTTTAAATTTAATATTTCAACTCTTGTATATGTTGAATTACAACTCCGTCTCTGGCTCAAGGAATACCACGACGGCGTAAAAATTGGAATGTAAGTAAATGCCTAAGCCAAACGAACCAAAGAAATGCCTGAAGCACGTGCACTTTCCAAGCAAAACACTCCCCCAACGTGAATTAATATAAATATATATTGAGAACACAAAATATTCACGTTGTACTTTTCCCCTATTTTATATCTTAATTTTGTTGTCGATAATTTTAACTTGAAATGTCTTTTCGTCGTTCTAATTGTATCCAAAAAAAATCAAGTGAGTCGTCATTTTTAATAATTGATCTATTAGACCCTTATTTGAAAATTTACAATTAATTGAGTCATTCTAGTTATGGTTGTCGTTAATCACATCAATGTCTTTTAAGTATAACATTTGGTTGATTTAAATTTGTTTATTTTTCTTGGCAAATTGTTAAAATTTTCTAAAAGATATATGTTAGGATATTTGATTTTAATATAATTTTTATGAAAAATATTTTTAGACTTATACTAATTTGTAAAAATAATTTGAAGTCCAACCAACTTGAAAAATATGTTTTAAAGTTCTAAAACCTCAAAAATATGTGTTATTAATTGATTTATAATTATAAAATATTTTTGAGATGATTAAAATATTTTTAAACTGTTTAAAAATGGTTTTAAAGCCTTTAAAACATGAAAACACTATTCAGTCATTATTTGGCATTGTTCACGACGCTGTTCATACACGGTATTGTTCATTAATAGTGCTAGTTTCAAAATTATTTTCTCCGATATCGAAATTGGGCTGCCAGAAACTCAATTTTGAGCATGTAATGGCTATATTTCGATAAGGTGTAGAAACCATTATAAAGGTTTTGAAACCATTAAGTGCACGAGATTAAAAATGCTCGAAAATTCATTTCCCAACGGCTCTAAACCAAACACAACCAAACACCATGATCAAGAGAAATTGTGACTGAATCCAAGTCTTTATTTTTCTTCATTTCTCTTATAAACATTTGTATAGAGTGTTCTTATTGTTTCATCCTTCGCTCTTTTTTGTGAGCTCAATTGTGTAAACACCCACCTTGTGTGATATTTAGTATACCAAACAAATCTTGTAAAAGGGAGAGATTCTAGTTTAGCCTAAGGAAAAACTAGAGCGGTTATATCTTAGCCATTGAAAAGATAGGGTTGTAATGGTTGACTCTCAAGCCTAAAAAAGGGAAGAATTTATAGTGAATTGAAAAATCCTTAGTGGCATGCTAAGACAGTGAATGTAGACTCGATTGGTGTTAGGTTCGATGATCACCTTCAACCGATGCTTGCCAAGTGGTAGAGAAGTTGGATTTTTAGGTGATTGATTATGGAAGCCGAAAATTGAATGACACGATGAATTTATAGTGGTTCGGGCTTCGAACAAGTACCTACATCCACCACCTTAGCTTCCACTAAGGATTTTCCAACCAATTCAGTAATTGATTCGTCCCTTTTCTAGGATTAGGAAGAAACCCTAATCTTTCTACCCAAAGATTAACCAAACACTCTTTACAAGAGAAAAAAATAAGCAAATTAAAATTTCTCTCACAAGGTATTTATTTGCACTCTTTAAGCTCTCACCCAAACATAAACAGCAAATATGACAATTTTAGCTCACAAGTGTTGTTTATACAAAGGATGAGCAATTAAAGCCCTAAGACACAATTTCTCATCATATAGTTGTTGACATTTGAAACATTAGTCTTCCATAGATGCTTGGAGGTCCCTTTTATACTCCTATTTGAGTTCATAGCTATTACTAGTCGTTAGGGATGTATTGGAGCCGTTAGAGCTTTTATTTCCCACCATAAATGTTGTTCTGGGCTTGTTGTATCGAAACACGAAGGCTTGTATCGAAACACCCTTCTTCAGAACTAGTTGTTGGGTCTGATTCAACAACTCGTATCGAAACGCCATAGGTTGTATCAAAACGCCTAGTCTCATATCGAAACAGATGCAATTTAAAAGACCGTTGGGAAATAGTCGTTGGGGGGTTGACCGTTGGGGTGTCTGCCACGTAGGCATATCGAAACACCAAAGGTTGTTTCAAAACGACCCCTTGCTATTTCGATACGGCTAAGGCCTGTATCGAAACACATTTTGACAATCTCAAAAACTCGTAGCAAAAGCCTTTAGGCGTATTGAAACAGATATATCTGTATCGAAACAGGTACATTAAAATCACAGGTTTTGCTACTTAAAAACGTTTGAAAAACACTTCAAAACCTTTTTAAACTTCCTCAAACTTATTTTCAAGTTGTTTTGACTTAAGGCGTGTTTTAAATTCTTTTCAATTTAGTATAAAACATTTTCAATTTATTATATCAAAATCTATATCTCAACAGTTGGGTAGTCGAATCACTCTAAAATCATCGTGCAAATTGTCTACCATTCTTATCGGTTTTAGCCGATTCTTTTGGGAGATCGATTCGAGCTTGTAGCCTAACGATATATTTGTAAAATCCTAAAAATATTTTTATAAATTATTTTGAATTATAAATAATTTTAATAATTATAAAAAGTCTGACAAAAAAACTAAAAACTTCTGAAAACTTTTTTTAAAAATTCTAAAAAAAAATAATTTTATTCACCTGATAACATAAAACAACTAGAATTTATGATATTGAAAAGTATGAAACTGAATTATTTTAATAATTTAATATCATAATAAAAATAGACCAAATTGATTTTCATTTCTATATAATAAAATTTTGTGTTTAACCTCGTAATTTATAATAAAAATGATCACATAAAAGTTTCAATACACATATTCTAATTGTTTTTATGCTCTCGTAGAATTAGTATTTTTTTCAATATTTTTTTTACATTTTGTTGGAATTTTATATATTTTATATGATTTTTTAATTATTAAAAAATCAAACAATTATATATTGTCACGTCAATAAACTTAAAGATAATATGGTTATTGAGAACTGCAATTAGAAAGATTCGATTAATTATGATTCTAAAATAAAAAACTAATCTATTATAATTAAAAACAAGAGTTATTTGATTTTTTATACGATTAAGATTGATTAAGGAGTTTTTAATAACACCTTTTTTTCTTGTCAAAAAAATTAATGACTAAAAAAAAGAGAGAGTTATATCCACATGATAATTTAATTTATGAATCGAGGTAAACGAGAACCCATCACTTCTCGAAAGTGATGAGAAATGGAGGGAAAAAACTCAAATTAATAGTTGACCCCACCCAAGTTGGAAATTATATTTTCCTCAAATTATACTTCATTATATGAATCAGAAAGATACATCTAATCTATTTAAAAATTCCAACTTGGATTCAATTTGATTTTTTTTTCAGGCGTAAAAAAATCAGTTAAAACTTACAAATCAAAGCAATTTTAAACATTCAATACCTTTGATCTTAATTTTTTTGAGTTAACTACATAGTCACTTATATTTTTCTCTAGTACATAATTGATCATTAATTTTCAAAAACGATCAGTAAGGTCATTTACGATTTTGATTTGTAAACTTTTAGTCACTGAAAAAGTTTGTTGCTGTTAAACTTAAATGGAAGGCTGGTCTGGAACAATAAAAATAGATAAATTACTTAAATAGTCCCTAAACTATTACTTTACTTCTATTTTAACCACTGAATAATTACATATTTAATCATCCATATTTATAAAAACAATTACCCCCTTAGAAACTAGATTAAATCTCTTTGATTTTCATTTTGGTCTGATTATATGTGCATTTGTGGTGATCTATGCTTTTGATTTTTGAATGAAGCTGCCCAATCTTATTCAATTTTGTAATATTCTGGTGAAAGTTTCAATTTAGCCTTTAACTTTAAAAAGGTTTAATCTACTCGGTGGTTTAATCCGTTTTTTAACATTTACTGTCAATCACCACAAATTCAAATTTAATCACACGAATCACAACCAACCTATCATGACCTTAACTCGGTGGTTTTAACTACATCCAAGACAATCTTAGCTGGGTTCTTGGAGTTGATTATTGCTTAAAGAAGAGTGAAAAGCAGTAGGACAAGAATAAACAAAATTAACACTTGGATTAAATGTGTAGTTGTATGAAAATTAGTGATTAGGTTAGATGAAGAAAAATATGAAAGAAGGTGGAGAGGAGAAGAAATAAAAAATGTAAATATAGAGGATTAAATGTATAATTATATAAATTATTTTTATTTTGGTGGTCAAAATAGAAGTGAAGTAATAGTTTAAGGACTATCTATGTAATTTATCTTTTTTATTGTGTCAGATCAGCTTCCTGTTTAAGTTTAACGACAACAAACGTCTCAGTGACCAAAAATTTACAGATCGAAAACGTAAGTGACTTTACTGATGGTTTTTAAAAATCAGTGATCAACTCTATACTGGGGTGAAACATAAGTGACCATCCAAGTAGTTAAACCCTAGTTTTTTGAATAGTCTAAAGGTGGTTACAAGGTAGTATTTGTTCGTACATATTCTTAACCCTTTGACAATGTTCATACACCTTGTAGACGAAGCGAATTGAACTCGTGTCTCCTAAAATGAATATCATCCACTTTTTCACTGTGACACTTGTTGGGTTACTTTGATCTTAATTATTCAAATCAATAACTACAACATGAATATAATAAAATAAAGGGTAAACTATATAAATGACCATCATATTATTGGTAAAGTCGTGATTTGACCGCATTACTTTTTTCGAAGCAATTAAACCATCATACTATTAAATTGAGTGCAATATGACCACCAGTCGTTAAATGTTAACGGATGGGTGACGTGACAGTTAAAAAAATAAGGATACAATTACACATTTGGTCCTTGCTATTTACACATTCTTTCAATTTAGTCTTAATTTAAAATAAATAAAATTAATTAATTAGGTGGTGACATATGTTAACACCTTATTGAAAGACTTTACTTATTTATATTTGATTTAATAAATTTATTTTTCTCCTCAAATCAGAAGGTGACATGTGTCACCACCTATTTATAGGAGAAAAATAAATTTAACCATACTTGCTCTTAGAGGGAATCAAACTTAAGAAATGCAAGAGCAAAGGCAATGGCTTAGCCACTACACCAAAGCACAACATTGTGCTATGAAAAACCAACTTTAATATATGACTTATTGTTTTTTACATTTACTTTTTTAATTTCACATATAAAATCATCTAATTTTTTTTTAATTTAATTAAAAATCTCTAAATTATTATATATATTAAATTATATATAATAAATTAAAAAATTTAAATTATATATAATTTTAAAGACTTTGGATTTGCTAAATGAATTTTTATAATAATTTAATATTTATAATTTATTATAATAAATTAAAAAATATTTAAAATATTATATATCTTACATTATAATAAATTAAAAATATTGAATTATAATAAAAAAAATCATTTAGAGAATTCAAAATCTTTAAAATTATATATAATTTAAAAATTTTAATTTATTATATATAATTTTACATATATGATAATTTAGAGATTTTTTAATTAAATTAAAAATGTGAAATTAAAAAAGTAAATATATAAAACAATAAGACATATATTAAAGTTGGTGTTTCATAACACAATGTTGTGCTTGGTGCAGTGGCTAAGCCATTGCCTTTGCTTCTGTACCTCCTAGATTAGACTTTCCTCAAGAGTAGGTATGGTTGAATTTATTTTTCTCTTTTAAATAGGTGGTGACACGTGTCATCACCTGATTGGAGGAGGAAAATAAATTTATTAAATCTAATATAAATAATTAATATCTTCCAATAAGATGTTGACATGTGTCACCACCTAATTAAATAATTAATTTATTTTATTTATTTTAAATTAAGACTAAATTGAAAGAATGTATAAATTGCAATGACCAAATGTGTAATTATACCCTTATTTTTTTAACTGTCACGTCACCCTGTCGTTTAACTCTAACGGCTGGTGGTCATATTGCACCCAATTTAATAGTATGGTGGTTTAATTGCTTAGAAAAAAAAGTAATGTAGTCAAATTGCGACTTTACTAATAATATGATGGTCATTTATGTAGTTTATCCTAAAATAAAAACCAATATGAATTAGTTATGTCTAACTCTAATATGATAGAAGCTAATTATTTTATACACTGGTGATAGAAATTAAAAAAATCATAAATATCTTAATCTTATGGTAAATGGATTCAATTTAGGGGTAAGGTTTAGAAATTTAGAATTTAGGGGTTAAAGTTTATAAAATTACAACTTGTACTCCTCACCACATTACCCTAAATTATAATCATTGACTTTAAATTCTAAACCTTAAAATTAAGTCACTTCTAGTATATTAAATATAAATTTTATGATAAGATATTTTATGAAAATGTAATATGATGTATATTAGAAATCTGATTGGTTTTGATTAATTCGATTTGGATTTTAAAATTTTCGGATATCAATTCGATTTTAAATCTGAACATAGAATCTTAGTAGAAACAGAAGAAATGGAAAAAGGGTGCCAAAAACCATACAAAACCAATATTTCTTCCATCTCTTTTCAATTTCAAATGATAAAAAGTAAAATCCATAAGCTATTTGTTGAATTGTGTCCCCATCAGCCACAAGTTAAAACCCAGAGACAATTCCCCCAACAACAAAAAAACCCAGAGACAATCTTTCAACAACAAAAAAAAAAAAACCCAGAGACAAGTAGTCCCTCAAAAAAAAACCAGAGACAAGTAAACTATGTACCCCGCAGCAACTCCTTACACATTGTATCCTATCCTTTCTTTTAAAACCAAATTGCTTGTATTTTCATCCTAATATTAATAAAAAGACGGGTAAATACAGTAGCCAGCCCACTTCAATGCATTAAGATTTTACCGAGTCAGTTAGAACTTTGACGAGTCGAAGCTTCTCCATTGGAATCCATTGAGCTCAATCCAGATGATGCATCACCATGAGTCCCATTATGGGAGTTTAATGGGCTTAATGACTGCATTCGTTTGAGAAGTTCTGCACATGGTTTCAGTTTCGAGTACTGCAGGAAAAAAAATTTGTAAAAACCTTTTAGGAGATGCGACATGAGATTTCACCATGAATAAACAAAGAATAGTATAATCTAATTGCATAAGAAAGTTTGATTCTGGAGAAGTAGCTACCTGCTCAAGAAAGGCACTAATCTCCTCTTCTGTAAGACCATCGTCATCTCCAGCATTCTCTTCCCAACCAAGGGACCGTAAAAAAGCAGCCTCTTCCTCATCAGGCCTTGAATGCCATTCTCCATTGCTAGACCAGTGCTGAGGCTCGGTATAAGCATCTCCATTCAGGGCTATTTCATTCCTATTGTCAGTTAGCAAGTCAGCAATCGAGATTTCTGGTGATAGAACACCAGCATCCTTCAGGGCAACAGAAGAGCTGGAATCTTCAGTGCCAAGTTCATCAGGCTTTTCAGAGACAGCTTGTGACACAGCAGGGCCAGGATCAAGGACAGAAGAAGCAGAGTTCGTAGTAGATTTCTTCTTTAGAAGGTTGAAGAAGTCATTCCTACTCTGGGCTTGAGCAGTTGCTCTCTTCTCCATGGTTAACCGCAATTGAGTCTGATTACGCTCAGCAGTGGCAGACCTCGGGCTGTTGCTTGAACTCCTAAAGGGAGCAGATGCACCAGCTGAAGGAGTGACGCTTAGTGGACTATTCACAACTTGGTTGCTTCCATTAGTAGGACTCAAGTTATCCTTTGAGATCACCAAGGATACAGCATTTGGTTCCCGTGATGGTTTGAGTACGCAAAGCCTGCTCTCTTTAGAAAGTTGTATACTGTCAGATCTTGAAGTTCCACCACGTGTAGAGTTAACAGGGACTGAAGGATGCAGCGGCTGTCCAACTTTAGGTCTCGATTTCTCTGAAGGACTGACCACCTATTGGAAATCAACAGGAAGTGAATACTCACACACACATAAAAGTAAAATCAGCAACATTAAAAATCTTATCCAAGTATAAATTCAATAAGCAAAAATTTCAGCACTTGGATTGACTTCATAATCTAGTTTTATAAAGAAAATTAGAATAAGATCTCTAACACAGTATAAACCAAATATCTCCATTTCCCCCCTCATTCCTTTTGCAGTCCCTTCATCTCTATTCAGTAAAAATTAATTTACAATAACTTGAGTTAACCCATGCACCTCTGCTGACACCAGCATATAGCCAAATGTGTACTTACAGTTAGAAAACATACACACAGAAAAGCTGATAATAATAATAGCTTACAGGAGTTTTAGGCGTCAATATTGTCACCAAGGGAATTAGTTGCCTTGACTGTTTGATAGCCAGCTCCTCAACCCTTTGAGTTTCAACATTTAACTACAAGAAGGAACACATCAGATCTTATTTCAGCACTGATATAGTTTCTAACGAATAAACTTAAGTACAGAAGAATTGTTCAAGTTACCATGGGAGGTGTACGAGCACGAGAAGGCCCCTGAGCCACTGCTTCAGCCATATTAAGTCCCATTGTCGTAGTTGGAGTAGAGCCTGCCCAATCATTTTGTGAAGCAACTACCGCACCTCTGCCACTGCTTCCCACATCCACAGGAATGTCTGCAAGAGCTGATGCCCTGCCATCACTACCAGTGCCAGGTGGGGTCCGCAAGGGCAAGCTCTGCCCAGGATTACTCAAGCCAGGAGAAGAAATTCTTCCTATTTCAGATCCAATTTGTCTTCCATCAGCACCAAGCAAAGGAAAATCACGTTCGAACGCAGATTTATTACTCAAGCCAGGAGATGAAACCCTTCCTATTTCAGACCCCACTGGTCTTTCTTTAGCACCAAGCGAGCGAAAATCACGCTCAATTGCAAATTTATCATGATCAGCTGTGCTAACCCTACCATTAACGCTGCTATGATGGCTTTTGCTGTTGCTACTAGAGTCATTTGTCACTTTCCTTGGCCATGTGTCACTGTGCTTGTCAGTTAGCATAGACTGTGAGCGCCGTAAGACATCCTTCTCAGATATGCTTGGCAGCAGGTTATCCAGAGAATCAGAATAGTTTCGGTTCCTACGGTCGCTGAGAACAGCATTCTTCCTGTCATGATAACCATTAGTAAATTTTTCCCAATCCCTTTCCCGGTTGCCTTTAGCAAAATTGCTATAAGACCATGAGTCAGAAGAACCTTTGCTACTAGAACTCCTCCTAAAATGGGCAGAGGGGGCCCTATCCAAAACAGATATCCGGCCTATATCACCATCACTGTCAACAGACAACTTGTTTCTGGCATGCCTCAATGCAGATTGATTGTCTATGGAAAAAATTAATCAAAGATTAGAATATAGAAATTTATTTTCAATTTTGCTTGAAAAGAATGACAAGAAGATAAATTTCAAATTTTGCTAACTGTCAAGGGTGCTATCAGAAAGTAGGCAAACAAGTTGCAGGCAAATACTTAGAAAAAGAAATCAACTTCTAGAGACACAACAAGAAATGTAAAATAAAGAAGAAACTTTACAAAATTACAATAATGTTCTCTTTTTCAAGCAAAATGAAGATGTGCATTTTGAAATATAAGGCATGTACATATAAGTTGATTTTTCTCTTTTTCAAGCAAAATGTAGTTGCAGGCAACTACATAGAAAAATAAACTTCTAGAGACATACCTCTAGAAGTAAAATAAAGAAGAAACATAAAATTTTAACATTATTATTGTCTATTCAAAGCAATATGGAGATGTGCATATTGAAAAAATGAGGCATGTACTATAACACTTTGAGCCTATATGCATCGTCCTTGAAATGATATCATTGAATCTCTCCTAAAGATATCAAGCAACAGATATTTATTAAGGCCATAAATGCAAGAAAGAAATATATACACCCTTAAGATATAAACTAAAATTACCTGAATGTGAAGATGATGATGTAAATTGGTGAATTGAATTGCTACTACCAGTAAGACTTCCACCGCTCTTCAACCATTCCGGTATCAATGAAGGCTCACTTCTTTCCATAACTCTTGCAAAACATGATCATAAAGAAAGAAAGAATTTCCAAAATCTGTTTCTCTTTTTCCAGGTTAACCTTTACGATTCCCAAAAATGTTATGTTCCCTAAAATCCAGTTTCACCTCTCAAATACCTTACTTAACACAAACCTCAAAGTTTCTAACTACGAAAACCAAAATCCAAAATTTCCAATTTCAGAATTTTCTTTACACTGTAACTAAGTTTGTCCTTAGCGTTCCTCCTGTACAGTATACACTTTCAAGGTTATCAATCCAGCCAATCAAGTCATTGATTCAAAGAAATTAGAATTATGAAATTGCTGAATGCTGAGTAACAAAATATACTTGAAGATTTTCCAAAAATTCTTCTAAAAAAATGGTAACTCTCTAAACAAGCGCTTCTGCAATTCAAATGATCAGTATGTTTTTCCCCTTCATATTTCAATTTCAACAAAAGGGTTGCTTCTAGAGTTCTTCAAAACCCAACCAGAACAAACTAAGAAGACCGAGACCTCCACGTATCTTAAGATGACAATTCTACCCTTCCAACAAGGAAGTACAAAACGAGACGACTCTGAATGAAGACCCTAGAGACCCAATATGGTAAATAACCAGAAAACCCGAACCCTAAATATCCCTATCCCTTCAACAACTCTTCTCAAAAACCCAGGTCCTCCTTATTTTCTACTATGAACAGTACAGTAACAGAGTAGAAGGAAAAGAAAATTCTCAGATTCTCATAAGGATTATCAATCGCGAACCATCTAAATCAGATTAAAAAAGGTAAAAAGAACCTCAATCTTACGGCTCTCGACGCTCCGCCGTCCCTCAATTCTATTGCTGTTCGCTATTCAGCGAATCAAATTCAAAAACTATCAGAAAACCAGAAGGGAAAAGAAAAACAAGTGTTAGTCAAATGAACAGCTTTTGTTGTTTCTGTTTTTGTGGCACTGAGGAAATAGATGAAACGACGTAGTTTTTCTGGTGTGAAGTTGTGGAGAGGAAGAGGAGAAAATGGTTTTTTGGAATTGCGCCGGTGAAGACTGAGGAGAGAAAGGGTGCAATATTTTTCTGTCATATAGGAGATGGAAACAATGAGATTAAATACTAGTATTATAATAACAAAGGCAAGTTTTGTGTACTTCCTTTTTCATGATTTTCTTTGGGGCTTAATTCATTAGTACCTAACATATATTGTTTTTAGTTAAGCATTCGATCAAACCGAGTCGAGTTAAAAAAATTTGAGTTAATAAGTGATATTTTATAACTCAAATTTTATTTGAAATTTTTTTAATCGAGTCAAGTTTATGTAAATATTATAATGTTATGGTACAAATTGGTTCTAATTTAAACGAGTTTCTATAACTATAAATGTATGGGGCGAAGTTAGAGTTTGGGTTGGGGCAAAATATAAATTTTGAAAAGTGAGGGTACAAATTCATAGTTAATCAAATTTTTTAGGTTAAAGCTCACAAATGGCCACTAAAATTTGGTTAATTACTCAATTTAGTAACCAAACTTTCAATTGCTTCAATGTTACCATTAAATTTTGTGATTTGCTTCAATTTGGTCACTGAGCTCCTAACAGACGTTAAGAAAGTGACGTGACAGTTAACAAATTTTGTATAATAACATGTTTAGTCCTTCACATTTGCACATTCAAAATAATTTAGTCTTAATTCGAAAAAAAATAATAAATTTAACTCTCAATATTTATACATTATTTTAATTTGGACCTGTTTTATTTAAAAATAATTTAACCCTAACTATAAACCATAAACCCTCAATATTTACCATAAATCCCAACTTAATGTTGATCAGATATTTGGTATCGTCGATATACTCTAACCCTAAACATTAAACTCTAAGTCTCTAATCCATAAATACTAAATCCTTAAACCCTAAAATTCTAAACTAATAAACCATGAACACTAAATTCATAAACCATAAAATCCTAAATTAATAAACTATAAACACTAAAACTAAAATTAAACTTTTAAGGTTTAGAGTTTTAAGCTGGTATTTTGGGGTTTGGGTTTAGGTTTTTTATATCTAGAGTTCTGTGTTTTGGGGTTTTAGGTTTTTTAGTTTTGGGTTCTATGTTTGAGGTTTTATGGTTAAATTACGTTTAATTAAAAAAAATGGCCAAATTGAAGTAATGTGTAAATAATGAAGGTTAAATTTATTATTATTTTTTGAATTAGGACTAAATTGTTTGAATGTGCAAATGTGGAAGACTACATGCGTTAGTATACAAAATTTGTTAACTGCCATATCACTTTTTTAACGTTCGTTTTGAGCTCAATGACCAAATTAAAGCAAATCACAAAGTTTAATGGTAACATTGAAGCAATTGAAAATTTCGTTATCTTGAATTGTTTTATTGGTTTTATTTGAGGGGGCACAATGTTAGACACTTTCAAAAGATTCATTCGACTGTGGCTAGTTTAATTGGGCAGATTAAGGAGGCGGTAAAGTTACGTGTGGTTTAAAGATTAATTCTAATGGAGCTTTAAACAGTACATTATGTATAAGTCGGTACCTTGAACTCTAGTCTTTTGTTAGAAGGGTTGTTTATCATGTGTAGCAATCCTTATTGTTTACATGTTTACTTGTAAATTTGGAGGTTTTATTTGAGAACTTGATTTGAATACAGGCACAAATTCACCCAAAAAAAAAGTTTGATTATCAAATTGAATAATTAACTAAAGTTTAGTGATATTTATGTACTTTACATTTTTAAATAAGACAAATTAAAGTTAAAACAAAAAGTGTGGGGGCAGGGGGCAGACTACCCATGTAAAGTTGTCCCTGCATATATGATATGCATATACATTTATTTATATGTGATATACATATATCAAATAAAGTCGAAGAACTCGACTTGAATTTGAAAATTGATCAACTAACTATTAAAATTTTTGAACTATTCAAAGTCTCATTTTATAGCTAAAACTTTATATTAAATATTTTCAAGCCAAATTTATGAAATTATGATTCGAACCAAAATGAGTTTAATTTTTGTAAAACCTAAATTGATTTTGATATAACAACTTGATTAAGGGACTTATTGGTAAATCCAACAAATTTCTAAGCATTTCAAAGTCTCACCAAATTGGCAAGCTTTTGAACCAAATAAATTCTTCAAGTCAAAACATATAAAGTGGTTCAAATTTTTCTAAGTATTTTCAAGAATTTTCAAGCTAAATTTCAATTACTAATAACCTACTACAGCCGAACTCAACCTTTATGTTTAATTATTATTATTATTATTATTATAATAATAATAATAGTAATTCTAAATCTAATTAATTACTAATAACCTACTACAGCTGATCTCTCTCTCTATATATATATAAGATCACCCCAAGAACCCTACTTTTTATATAATTTCATGTCGTCAAAATCCCTTATTGATTTGTTAAATTCTTATCTTTTAATCTCCACCGCTCTATACCCCTTCTTGTTCGTTAATCCATTCAACCCTAAATTTAGTCTGTTACCAATGCAATTGGATCCAATACTTATGATCATAGAAAATCACATCATTCTGTAGGTTGAGTATAGATTGGCTAAGGTGTGTTTCTTACGGTGCTACATATATAAATTATTTTTCTGTGTGTTTTCTTACCGTGCTATATAAATGGTTTATTGTGTGATGTTGTTTTACAATTTATGAGTATTTTACATGAGATGTATTGTTGCATAAAGAATTTTATATGCATTCATACTTGAGATAGAGATTTATTTTAAATAATGATTTTGTGGACTATAAACTCGGATTACAATACAAGATTGAGTGGGGATTTGAGTATTGTGATTTAATACCGTTGTGTGCATGGGTTGGGATTGTACGGTGGAAGATTGTGGTGACGACCACTTACTGATTGGTGGATGTAGTGAGGAGTTTTGGGGAACTTTCCTCTTATCGACTGGTGCGTTGTAGTTAGGTACATTGCATTGTGTTTATTAAATTAAATTATTTGTGTTGTGAATCATCATTGTTTTGAACTTAAAGATTTTATAGAAATTTTGTGTTTGTGTTTATGGTTTTTCTTGCACTTTAGAGACACGTTAAACTCTTTAGCTTACTTCCCCATAGTTTTCTCTTACAGATACCTTTGGACTTTAAGCGACATGGTACTTGGAGGATCTCCGATTTTATCCAGTTATTTTACTATTCAGTATGAACTTATTTTAAACTATTAGATTATGGTTATTATTTTACATTTTGGGACTATGTTTCAGTATGTATTAACAAACTTTATTTTAGAGATTTTATATAAACATTCGAATATTTATTATGATATTTTTATTTTTATTTATTATAAGATATTTATTAAATTTATTTTATTTTAAAGTGTAGTTTATTTAAAATTGGTTTTCTTAAGGGTTAAGTTTTCAAACGTGACTTCCTAAATTCGGTCTTTTCTTCTAGGCAAGGTTTAGGGGATTACAATACCGCCGAGCCCTTTGGTCTACCCATTAATGAGCGCTCCCTTACCCGAGCTAAATTTGAGTTCATGAATAATGAATGGGTTCGTTTTGCTAGACCTCGTCGCCAAGATGATCAACCGGAAGCTCCACAAGGTCCACAAGGTGTTCCTATCGCTCAATCCTCAATGAATAATGTAACCCCCTCGTCCAGGTCCGAATGTTTGACCGGTCCGAGTAGGTTACACGGGGAAAACCGAAGAGAAACCCGTTAAGGTCCCACCTCGGTTAGCGACCCTAGAAAATTCCTTTCAATTTAATCTTGTCTAAAGACATATCGTTACTTAAGTGATCATGGCAGCGGAAAACAACAAGAAAGAAACACAACCGAACCCAACACAACAAGTCAAACAGCCCATTTTATCTTTTTAAAGCAGGCCGTATCGATACTTTAAGAGAAGGTATCGATAATCCGTGACCAAGGTCAACATCCACCAGTCAACACATGAGACCGTATCGATACAGCCCTTGAGCGTATCGATACGCCCTTCTCGATCAACATCTCGTGGTCAACGAGATAAAACCGTATCGATATGCCAAAGACCCGTACCGATATGCCAAAGTCTCCTGAAAATCTCAAAATTCCAGTGAGCTTTGGGTGTATCGATACACCCCCGTGTATCGGTACCCTTAGCCAACACTGTGTTCCAAAGCGTAGGACCGTATCGATACGGCCCTTAGGCGTACCGATACGCCCTGCACTACAAGACACTAAAATGCAGCAAAACGACACGAAACTCGACTCTAAATGCATTTTGAGACTTCCCTAATCACACTCAATCATACATACAACACCTATCAACCAAATCTAATCATACGAGGCACCCAACATGAACAAACATCAATCAACCAAGGAATTCATGCATTCATTCAAAAGAAGGCAAACATAGCACATATGAGGTTCATGCCTTAGCAAACAAACATAAAACATTCCTAAAAGGCAGTCTAAACATGGTTTTACAGGCCAAGCATGGCATCCAAAAGCCAAAGCAACACAAGCATTTAAAGGAGTCTAACATGCTCCTACACAAACCAACATTCAACATACTTCAAGGCATTACGCCACAATTACATATCCCATTGCTTGACCATTACATCATAATTAAAAATACTCATACTTGATAGCTAAGCTAGCACCACGAAACAAACTTGGAGGCCCCTTCTTGCACAAGCAACCCACGGGTTACAGATCTGCATTGTCGAACAAAAGAGAGCGTAAGCATAAAGCTTAGTGAGGGTAAGCTCATTGAAAACAAACCTTGACAATGCAGGGTCCAAGCACGAGCACAACAAGGTAAATGCATGTCCTTACCTTCGATCTTCATGAGCCAAAATATCAATGATGCATGAACAATTATCCAATGATATGTCATGCTCCACAAGCTCAACCCACAACATATGTAAACACATATATTAATCCAATTAGGAAATCACATTTCATATCACATTGATACACATATCAATTCATATTGGCACCTAGCTATGACTCGAATACGCGGATAAACACGTTGGAACTCACATCCAACAACAAATTTACCTTACAGTGGGATTACACTCATCACCGTTCTCGCGGAAGGGATTCCACTCATCCTCACGCCCCGTCGATGGGATTCCACTCTTCACCGACTAATATATACATAGGAAGGATTTTCGGGCGAACCCGTACTCCATCTTGATGACTACCATCATCAAGACCACGCGCGCATTTGACTCTCGTGTGCATACTAACATCCTAATGATCGATCATTTGTACCCAAGTATACTAGTGCCAACATTTAACTCAATCCACAATATCAATTACAACCAATTCCGTGCTTAGCACATACTCACCATGATTAGCATCATGCCCATATCTCATGCATATAACAATGCATCACAACCATGCCTCAACATACATGTATAACACATTTACACATAACCATCATAATCACATACCAACATGAGGCAATAATCATCAATTAAAGAGTTCAACCAATGTCTCTAATTAAAGCTTAAGATTAGGCTACCCCTCTAATCCTAACTCTAGGTGGGTCTACCAAGCCCAACCTAGTCCACATGCTTGAACCAAACACTTAAAAACCACTTTGAAAACATTAACCACTCACCTTCACTTCCAAGCTCAACTATCAAGCAACCAAACCTTCAAGCTTCCGGATTCACTCCCGATGCTTCCCCAACACAAGTCCTTGTCTCTAAACAACTCAACACAATCCAAACAACCTCAAATAAGCTCAAACATCAATGTAGCTAACCCGGAATACTATTCAAACATCAAACACAAGAATTCAAGCAATGGACAATCCCCAAAAACCACAAACCCGAGCAGCCCACAAACCTCAATCAAAACTCATGATTCCAACACTTTTAACACTTCCAAATGATTCTAAAAAATCCCCCAACTATAGTACTAACCTCAGCCCACAAATTCCAACCTAAAACAACCCCAAAAACCATTCTAAAACCCTTCAAAAAAAACCCATTAAACCCAAATCCGGGAATGTTTATAAAACCATGTAAAAATCATATATGTTGGACCATTTGATTCACAAACATCATATCTAACATTATTAAATCAAAACATCAAGTTAAAAACAGTAAAGTTACCATTTTTATTCAAATCCTCCAAAAACACAATTTCTAAAACTTGGACCAAAATGAAAACTAATTGTACTTTTAAAGAGAGGAAGATGAGAGCAAGTTGGAAATGTAATTACCTTTCAAAAACGAGCTAAAATGAAGAGAGGATGGAATGGAATAGTGAAATTGTTAGAAGAGCTCCCCCATGTCGTTAGGTTTGAAAAATGGGAAGGAGGAAGGAGATGAGCACACGTTATCATCCTTTGTTTTATTTTAATTCATTCAAAAATCATATTTACAACTATGCCATTAATGAATGGCCAAAACTCACATCTCTTAAAGTCCATGGATTTGGACTTAAGAGATAGGCTGAACATAGTCTTAAATAAGAAATCCCGAGGCCCATAAAAATATTTTATTATTTAAATTATAAAACCGAACCCGAAGTAATATTAAAATATTATTTTCGCATGACCCCTAAACCCGGGTGTTACAACTCTCCACACTTAAGGAATTTCATCACCGAAATTACCTTACGGAAACAAGTACGGAAACTGCTCAAGCATATAAGCTTTCCTCTCCCACGTGGCCTTTTCCACACCTCTATGTCTCCATAACACCTTGACCAACTCTATGGTCTTGCCACGCAACACCTTGCTATCAGAAGCAAGTATCTCAACAGGCTCTTCATTATAAGATAAATCCGGATTCAACTCTATCTCCTCAACAGACATAATATGAGAAGGATCTGATCTATATCTCCTAAGCATCGACATATGAAAGACATCATGGATCTTCTCTAACTCAGAAGATAATCTCAAACGGTAAGCTACAGGCCCAATCCGCTCAACTATCTCATACGGACCAATAAACCTCGGACTCAACTTGCCCTTCCAGCCAAATCTCATTACCTTCTTCCACGAAGATACTTTCAGAAACACTTTCTCACCCACGGAGAACTCAATCTCTTTTCTCTTCAAATATGTATAAGACTTCTGACGATTGGAAGCTGCTTTCAAACGGTCACAAATCAACTTCACTTTCTCGGTAGTCCCCTTAAGCAAATTCGGCATAGGTAACAACCTCTGACCTGTCTCAGCCTAACAAATCGGAGTCCTACATCGTCTACCATACAAAGCCTCATAGGGAGCCATCTGAATACTAGACTGATAACTGTTGTTGTAAGCAAACTCAACTAAGGGTAAGTGCTTCTCCCACGAACCCTGGAAGTCAATCACACAACAACGAAGCATATCCTTCAATATATGTATCACTCGCTCTGACTGTCGATCGGGCTGTGGATGATAAGAAGTACTAAAATGCAAACGGCTACCTAGAGCACTATGCAAACAACCCCAGAACCTCGAAGTAAATCTAGGATCTCTATCTGAAACAATAGACTTCGGAACTCCATGCAGTCTCACAATCTCACGGATGTACAAGTTTGCCAACTTGTCTAAAGAATCCGTAGTGTTCACTGCTAAGAAGTGAGCACACTTAGTGAATCTATCAACAGTTATCCAAACAGAATTCTTCTTCGAATGAGACAACGATAACCCTGACACAAAGTCCATGGTGATCCTCTCCCATTTCCATTCCGGAATCTTCAATGGCTGTAACAAACCTGAAGGAACCTGATGTTCTGCCTTCACTCTTTGACAAACCATACAACGGCTCACATACTCGGCTATATCCTTCTTCAACCCAACCCAGAAGTAATCATTCTTCAAGTCACGGTACATCTTGGTACTACCCGGATGCATAGAAAATGGACTCGAATGTGCTTCACTCAGAATCAGACATCTCAACTCAACATCTTTTGGTACAACAACTCTATCTCTAAAGCACAACACATTCTCACCACTGAAACTATACTCGGTCGGTCTTCCTTCGGCTATGTCCTGAACATGAGGAACTAAAGACACATCTTGCAACTGCTTCTCTCTAATCAACTGAATCAAAGAAGGCTTTACTTGCAACTCGGTGATCAACCCACCATCATCGGATACACTCAATCTAGCTAACATGGCTCTCAACTCAACTGCAACTTTTCTACTCAAAGCATCGGCTACTACATTTGCCTTACCCGGATGGTACTCAATGGTCAAATCATAATCTTTTGACAACTCAAGCCATCTTCTCTATCTCAAGTTCAACTCTCTATGTGTCATCAAATACTTCAAGCTCTTATGATCGGTGTAAACTATAAACTTCTCACCATACAAGTAATGACGCCAAATCTTCAATGCAAACACAACTGCGGCTAACTCTATATCATGAGCAGGATAGTTCTTCTTATGAACCTTCAACTGTCTAGAAGCATAGGCAACAACTCTTCTTTCTTGCATCAAAACACAACCTAAACCTATGTAGGAAGCATCACTATAGATCACAAATTCTTTACCTGAAACAGGTTGCAATAACACTAGAGCATTTGTCCAAGCTTCATTCAATTTCTCAAAGGCCTTCTGTCTTGCATCTGAGCACTCAAACTTAACTCCTTTTTGCAACAATTTAGTCAAAGGAGCAGCTACCCTAGAGAAGCCATCAACAAATCTCCTATAGTTACCGGCTAATCCTAGGAAACTTCTAATCTCGGTCACAGACTTAGGTTGTTTCCACTCAATAATAGCCTCAATCTTCGATGGATCAACACGGATACCTTTGGCCGAAACAACATGGCCAAGAAATACAACCTCTCGAATCCAGAACTCACATTTCCTAAGCTTCGCATACAACTGATTGCTCAACAATCTCTGCAAAACAAACCTCAAGTGCTCATCATGCTCTTCTTCTGTCTTCGAGTACACAAGGATATCATCAATGAAAACAACTACAAAACGGTCTAGATAGTCTCTAAAAATTCTGTTCATCATATCCATGAACGCTACAGGTGCATTCGTGAGCCCAAACGGCATCACAAGGAACTCATAGTGACCATATCTAGTCCTAAAAGTTGTCTTCGGAACATCACACTCTTTCACTTTCAACTAGTAGTACCCTGATCTCAAGTCTAACTTCGAAAACACCGAGGCACCTCTCAAATGATCAAATAAATCATCTATACGAGGCAATAAATACTTGTTCTTCACAGTCAACTGATTCAACTACCTGTAGTCAATGCACATACGCATATTGCCATCTTTCTTCTTCACAAACAACACTGGAGCACCCCAAGGAGAACTATTATGCCTAATGAATCCACGGTCTAATAACTCTTGCAACTGACTCTTCAATTCTTTCAACTCTTTCGGAGCCATACGATACGGAGCTATCGAAACTGGAGTAGACCCTGAAACAGTCTCAATCACAAACTCAACATCTCTGTCATGAGGCAAATCTGGCAACTCTTCAGGAAACACATCCGGAAAGTCACAAACTGTTCTAATATCTTTTGGTCTAGCCTCACTCATATTCAGATTCATCACATAAGCTAAGTAAGCCCCACATCCGGAATCCATCAACCTATGAGCCTCTAAAGCTGACACAACATTAGACAAGAACTTAATGTTCTCCGTCTCAAGGAAATCCTCGTAGTCATCAGAAAGTTTCAAGGAAATCCTCTTCGTCTCAAAATCCACGCTAGCTCGGTGCTCAACTAACCAGTCCATACCCAAAATGATATCAAAACCATAAAAAGGAAGCTCCATCGTATCAACAGAAAACACATGATCCTGAATCTTCAGTAGACATCTCCTATACATACGTCTAACCACAACTGTCTCACCAAAAGAACTAGTCACATGCATACCTACATCTAAGATCTCAACAGGTATATCTAACTTCCGTGCATGCTCACTCAAAATGTAGGAATGTGTAGAACCCGAATCAACCAAAGAAAGCAAAGACATAGACTGTAACTCAAAATTACCTGCTATCACATCAGTGTCGTTCCTGGCCTCTCTGTGAGCATAGACTCTCGCTGGTCCACCTGCCTCTGGCTGTACTGCCACCATATGCGCAAGGTTCCTCTGAGCATCTACCCTAGGTGCATCAGCCCTAGGCTGGAAGTAGCCACGACCGTGCCCACGGCCTCTCTGAAAATCAGTCGCTCTCGCAGGAGCCTGAGCTATGTTCGGTGCCTATGCCGCCTGATGCGGACACTCCCTCCTAAAGTGATCGCTCGAACCACAGTTCCAACAAGCATGGAAGTTACCCCAACACTCACCAGAATGTTGTCTCCCACAACGTGCACACTCGGGCAAACACCCTCCACCTCTATGGCCCTGGTGGCCTCTACCATTGTGGCCACCGCGACGCCTATGGTCAAACTGTTGTCCACCGCCTCTATGCCTCTTGGCATCTCCACGGTCAAAGTTGTTATGCCTCTTACCAGAACTAGAACCTCCAGAACGCTTGGTCAGCCCCAAGCTATGCTCAATGTCCTTGGCTCTAGCAACCAAGACATCAAAATAAGAATAGTCTGAAGCTAAGGTGTACCTCTTAACTTCCTCATGAAGCCCATATATGAAACGGTTACATCGGTCCCTCTCAATAGGAACTAACTCTGGATCATACTGACTCAAACGAACAAAGCGGATCTCGTAGTCAGTCACAGTAGCATCTCCCTGAACAAGAGCCATAAACTCTCGCTTCTTCTCATTTAGATACCTCGGCCCCAAGTATCTCTTTCTGAATGCAGACTCAAAGAAATCACAATCAACCTCTGCCTCTGGAACTCCGGTAGTAATGGTGACCCACTAGGTGTAGGCATCACCCTGAAGCAAAGAGATCACATGGCCCAATCTACGAGCACCCACACATCCCATCTGAGCTAAGATGCGAACGGTCTTCTTTAACCATAACTCTGACCTCTCCAGTGTAGTTCCTCTGAACTCTTCAGCCCCTAAGCTACGGAGCCTCTCCAACGCTAAACTAGCATCATCGCCCCGAGGTTGAGCTGCAGCCTGAGCTTCGGCAACTGCGGCCTGAAATGCTCCCGCTATAGCTTGCACAAGCGGAGCCATATCTATTCCAGCCGGACCTTGGCCACCTTAGCCACCCTGAGGTCCCTCTCCTTCAGCTCCATCCTCGCCTCCAACTCCAGGCAGAGGAGGTGGTGGTGGTGGAGGTGGTGGAGGAGCTCCAATTCTAGCAGCAGGCTCTCCTACATGAGCCTCAACCCCAACCACCGGCTCATTAACAGGAGCCGCAACACGTGGTTCTTGACAAACCACCCTCGGCCTACCTCTCGGCCTAGACATCGCTCTTACATATAATAACTACAACCACAACAACAAAACATACAAAATTGGGTTAGCAAGACAAGGCTTCCAAGTGGCTCAAGTATGTTCCCTCACTTTTAAAATTCTTTTCCGATGTAGTAGTAGCAATGGGACTCTAAACATCATGCTTCAAATAAAACAACAAGCATACTTGATAAGCACGCAACATACATCAAGCATACTTGACAAGCAAGCAAACACCATGCATATCAATGCAAAAACTTAAACTTACCTCACCTACCTGCCCAAGGTCTCCGTAACCTTAGGCTCTGATACCAACAAGTGTAACCCCCTCGTCTCCGTCCGGATGTTTGACCGGTCCGAGTAGGTTACACGGGGAAAACCGAAGAGAAACCCGTTAAGGTCCCACCTCGGTTAGCGACCCTAGAAAATTCCTTTCAATTTAATCTTGTCTAAAGGCATATCGTTACTTAAGTGATCATGGCAGCGGAAAACAACAAGAAAGAAACACAACCGAACCCAACTCAACAAGTCAAACAACCCATTTTATCTTTTTAAAGCATGTCGTATCGATACTCTAAGAGAGCGTATCGATACGCCTTGACCAAGGTTAACATCCACCAGTCAACACAAGAGACCGTATCGATACAACCCTTGAGCGTATCGATACGCCCTTCTCGGTCAACATCTCATAGTCAACGAGATAAAACCGTACCGATATGCCAAAGACCCGTACCGATACGCCAAAGTCTCCTGGAAATCTCAGAATTCCAGTGAGCTTTGGGCATATCGATACACCCCCGCGTATCGGTACCCCTAGCCAACACTGTGTCCCAAAGCGTAGGACCGTATCGATACGGCCCTTAGGTGTATCGATACGCCCTGCACTGCAAGACACTAAAATGCAGCAAAATGACACGAAACTCGACTCTAAATGCATTTTGAGACTTCCCTAATCACACTCAATCATACATACAACACCTATCAACCAAATCTAATCATACGAGGCACCCAACATGAACAAACATCAATCAACCAAGGAATTCATGCATTCATTCAAAAGAAGACAAACATAGCATATATGAGGTTCATGCCTTAGCAAACAAACATAAAACATTCCTACAAGGCAGTCTAAACATGGTTTTACAGGCCAAGCATGGCATCCAAAAGCCAAAGCAACACAAGCATTTAAAGGAGTCTAACATGCTCATACACAAACCAACATTCAACATACTTCAAGGCATTACACCACAATTACATGTCCCATTGCTTGACCATTACATCATAATTAAAAATACTCATACTTGATAACTAAGCTAGCACCACAAAACACACTTGGAGGCCCCTTCTTGCACAAGCAACCCACGTGTTACTGATCTGCATTGTCGAACAAAAGAGAGCGTAAGCATAAAGCTTAGTGAGGGTAAGCTCATTGAAAACAAACCTCGACAATACAGGGTCCAAGCACGAGCACAACAAGGTAAATGCATGTCCTTACCTTCGATCCTCATGAGCCAAAATATCAATGATGCATGAACAACTATCCAATGATATGTCATGCTCCACAAGCTCAACCCACAACATATGTAAACACATATATTAATCCAATTAGGGAATCACATTTCATATCATATTGATACACGTATCAATTCATATTGGCACCTAGTTATGACTCGAATACACAGATAAACACGTTGGAACTCACATCCAACAACAACTTTACCTCACGGTGGGATTACACTCATCACCGTTCTCGCGGAAGGGATTCCACTCATCCTCACGCCCCGTCGATGGGATTCCACTCATCACTGACTAATATATACATAGGAAGGATTTCCGGGCGAACCCGTACTCCATCTTGATGACTACCATCATCAAGACCACGCGCGCATTTGACTATCGTGTGCACACTAACATCCTAATGATCGATCATTTGTACCCAAGCATACTAGTGCCAACATTTAACTCAATCCACAATATCAATTACAACCAATTCCGTGCTTAGCACATACTCACCATGATTAGCATCATGCCCATATCTCATGCATATAACAATGCATCACAACCATGCCTCAACATACATGTATAACACATTTACACATAACCATCATAGTCACATACCAATATGAGGCAATAATCATCAATTAAAGAGTTCAACCAAGGTCTCTAATTAAAGCTTAGGATTAGACTACCCCTCTAATACTAACTCTAGGTGGGTCTACCAAGCCCAACCTAGTCCACATGCTTGAACCAAATATTTAAAAACCACTTTGAAAACATTAACCACTCACCTTTACTTCCAAGCTCAACTATCAAGCAACCAAACCTTCAAGCTTCCGGATTCATTCCCGATGCTTCCCCAACACAAGTCTTTGTCTCTAAACAACTCAACACAATCCAAACAACCTCAAATCAGCTCAAACATCAATGTAGCTAACCCAGAATATTATTTAAACATCAAACACAAGAATTCAAGCCATGTACAATCCCCAAAAACCACAAACCCGAGCAGCCCATAAACCTCAATCAAAACTCATGATTCTAACACTTTTAACACTTCCAAATGATTTCAAAACAACCCCCCAACTATAGTACTAACCTCAGCCCACAAGTTCCAACCTAAAACAACCCCAAAAACCATTCTAAAACCCTTCAAAAACCCCCCATTAAACCCAAATCCGGGAATGTTTATAAAACCATGTAAAAATCATATATGTTGGACCATTTGATTCACAAACATCATATCTAACATTATTAAATCAAAACCTCAAGTTAAAAACAATAAAGTTACCATTTTTATTCAAATCCTCCAAAAACACAATTTCTAAAACTTGGACCAAAATGAAAACTAATTGTACTTTTAAAGAGAGGAAGATGAGAGCAAGTTGGAAATGTAATTACTTTTCAAAAACGAGCTAAAATGAAGAGAGGATGGAATGGAATAGTGAAATGGTTAGAAGAGCTCTCCCATGTCGTTAGGTTTGAAAAATGGGAAGGAGGAAGGAGATGAGCACATGTTATCATCCTTTGTTTTATTTTAATTCATTCAAAAATCATATTTACAACTATGCCATTAATGAATGGCCAAAACCCACATCTCTTAAAGTCCATGGATTTGGACTTAAGAGATAGGCCCAACATAGTCTTAAATATTTTGAAATCCCGAGGCCCATGAAAATATTTTATTATTTAAATTATAAAACCGAACCCAAAGTAATATTAAAATATTATTTTCGCCCGACCCTTAAACCCGGGTGTTACAGATAACCTCATGACATTTCTCAATGAGAAATTCACCACCTTAGGGAATAACATGGATGCCGGATTTGCCGCCAATTATACTCACTTTACATCATTGGAGGATCGAGTCAAGACCATTGAACAACAACAAAATTCTATGGATGTCTGTCTCACTGCTTTCCATGGTGCTTGGCTCAATCATACTCGGAGACCTCAAACCAATCATGATGATGAAGACGAAGAGGACGAGGTTGAACATGATGGTGGGGACAAGTAGTTTGAGCATATCATGTCATTCATATTAGGATTTTAGTTTGCACCTATGCTTTGATTATTTTGGTTTTAGGATTAAGTATTTGGTTTGGTTTAAGTTTGAACTTTTATGCTTTGGATATTTGATCTTAAATCTTAAATTAAAGGGGAGTTTGCTTTCAAAAGTCTTCAATACTTAAAAGTTTTAACTTTGGTTTTGTTATATCAAAAAGGATTGTAAAACCTAAATTGATTTTGATATAACAACTTGATTAAGGGACTTATTGGTAAATCTATTTTTTAAGTATTTTAAAGTCTCACCAAATTGACAAGCTTTTGAACCAAATAAGTTCTTCAAGTCAAAACATATAAATTGGTTCAAATTTTTCTAAGTCTTTTCAAGAATTTTCAAGCTAAATTTCAACTATACGCCCAGGCGTATCGATACCCAAATGACGGATCGATACAAATTTATGTTACTGGAATTTCAAAAGACCATAGCGCACCAATACGGTTAATCTCATATCGATACGACATTTATCCGAGTAATATTTTAAGCTATAACGTATCGATGCGCATCGTGACCGTATTGATACAAATTTATAATGAAAACATATTTTATTGCTATAGTGTATCGATATGGTTAGTCACCGTATCGATACAATATGCTGAGGTTTGCAAAATCTTTTTAATTAATATTCGAATGTTGCTTGTCAGTTATTGGAATCTCAAAATTTTGAACGACCATTAACCTTATCGGTACTCCCAAGAAGCGTGATACACTTTTTGTAAAAGGATTCCAGTGAGCAAAAACTGTATCGATACGGTATAAAAGTATCGATACGCCCTTTAATTTACACTAGAACCGTACTGATACGCCTTCTCGCGTATCGATACGCCCTGCTTTTTTGTGTCACAATGACTCTTTCTTCTTTGAGACAGGTACCGATATGCTCTTGACTGTACCGATACGCTAGGTAGCTGAAGTGCATTTATTGCGGGAAATGAGCAACCCAACCGCTATAATTAAGTCTCCAACCACCCAAACGACTAGAAATCAATACAATGGTATAAATACAGGCCTTAAAAGCTTCAACGACAACTATTGAACCTCAAAGCAACATCCAAGCAATCAAATCCAAACCTTAGTAGTTATTGTCAAATTCTTGTACCCAGCTCCTTGAATTCTTATTGTAAATCAAATTTGAGAGTTTGATGAGTGTTTCTAAATCAATTGGGCTATATTTATCTTGCGAGAGATCAATTGTAATAGCCAATATTCTTTTTTGTAAAGTGAGAGTCTTGTGGTTCAATCTTTGGGTAGAAAAATTGAACATTTGTCAAGGTTGCCTCCTTAACCTAGAAAAAGGGAAGAACAAAATAGTGGAGAGTTTGTTGAAAATCCTTAGTGGGAGCTAAGGTAGTGGATGTGGAGCTTGTTTAGAAGCTTGAACCACTGTAAGTGCCTTGTCTATCATTTTTACTTGTTTCTTTTTGCTCCCTTCAATTTTTAAAGTACCAATTCACCCCCTCTTAGCCATATCGGTCAATTTGATCCACTCAATATTTTTTTAGATCAATTTGAAAAAATTTGTTTTTTTTTTCCGAATAATATAAGTTTCACTCACTCTACTTACCGGTACACGATATCTCTCTCTTTTTAATGGTATATGAGCTTTATTTTCTTTCCAAATTCTCAAATCATCTCCTCTATTAAAAAATAGGGAAAATTACACCACTGACCACTAAACAAATTGGGGATACCTATTTGAACCACCGAACTATAAAAAACGTCAATCACACCACCGAACTTATAAAATCAACCTATTTTGACCACCGCCGTTAAAAACCTAACGGTGGAGTGACGGAACTACCACGTGGCAATTGATGGGTATATTTAAAAATTACACATTTGGTCCCTGTAATTTACAAATTCTTTCAATTTAGTCCTAATTTTCAATCAATAAAATAATAACTTATTTAATTAAGTGGTGACACATGTCAAGACCTTATTGGAGGATTTTAATTATTTATATTTAGAGGAGAAAAATAAAATTTTCTGCATATGCACTAAGGTGGATTCGAACTTGGGTCTCCCAGGGGTAAAGTCAATGGCTTTGCCATGCACCAAACACAACTTTTTGTTATAATTCTCCAGATATAATATATATCTCTTATTAGTTTCTACATTTATAAGCCAAAAGCTCAAACCCTAAACACTAATTTCACATATATAAATCCTAAACCTTAAACTCTAACCCTAAATATTTCAAATTAATTTCACGCTAAATATTTTAAATTAAACCTCAAACCCTAAAAATTTCAAATTAATTCCACGCTAAATATTTTAAATTAAACCATAAACCACAAACCCTAAAAATTTCAAATTAATTTCACACTAAATATTTCAAATTAAGCCTTAAACCTTAAACCCTATATATTTTCAAATTATTTTCACACTAAATATTTCAAATTAAACCTCAAACCCTAACTGTTGAGTGTGTAAAAGTTCTATAATTTACACCCTGTTTAACCCATATTTCTGCTGCATTCAAGCATCATTGCATTGCATTTAGGTTAGTTTACAGCAAAACATCACAAATATATTAAAGGCACGGATTCTACTAAAAGATGGCTGATTTTGTAGGTTGCTGCCATAGTTGACGAAGAAGGCGGGCGCAGGGCAGAGAAGTAGCAGAGCTGAACTGGACAAGCAGACGACGAGGATGATGCTGCCATGGATCTACCGTGACAGCAAGGTGACAGCAGCCTTATGAAGAGGAAAAGCAAAGTGGACCTCGATAGATAGAGAAAAATCTGCTCGTCTGTCGTGTGAAAACCAAATAATTTTCCAAGCCCCGGATCAAAAGATATGTCAAGCCAAGGCTCAAGGAGAAGAAATCCCAAGAAACAAGGATGGCGGCTGAAAAGTAGGATACTTGGAGATTAAGTCTTTATTAGAATCTTACTTTTAATTAAAGTTGTAATCCTTGTTAACTTAGAATACTTGAGCCCAAAGCTTATATAAGGGCATGTATTTTAACCTAGGGCATATCATACTCCATACTCCATACCCCATAACCGATAACCAAAACCCCTCTGCCATTTACCTGCCGTCGTTATGTTCTAAAAAACCCCTAGGGCCACGGGTTGTTTTGTAAAGTAGTTGCAAGAGTTGTTTTGTTTTAGGATTTTCCAAGTTCAATAAAATAAACTTCAAGTTCTCTTATTTTGGTTTTAATATCTTGCAAGAGCATCGGGAGAGCATTGTGAGGTTATCCATTTACTTAGCATCGGGAGAGTTAAGTATACGAAAGAAATAAGAGCGAGTTCTCTAGTTTATAGTTGAACTATCTTGTGCCTAGGGATAGGGCAAGGTTAAGTGGCTAAAGAAGAATTCATACACATCGGTGTTCATCCTTCGATTCACGCTGGGAGGTATCATCAAGACGTGATCATCGACAGACTTGGACCTAGGGATAGGCCAAGGCAGATCTGGGATTCTTGCCAAGCTTGAAGTACGGAGTTAGTGTGTTCGCTGCGGCGACAGCTAAAGGACAGCCGCCGCGACAGGTGCTGTCGGCGATTGGCGCGACGACAGAACTGGATTTCCTAAGCATTGCAATACCTGCACTACTGAGCAATTCAATACCAGCCCATTCTCTCTATCTTGATATTCCAACTCTTTTATTTACATTTTTCTTTACTATTCTTGTGACAACTTTCTAAACTATTTCCTTTACTTTCGTGCAGTAAACTAGGGTGAAGTCATTAGCCCAATCCCTGTGGAGACGATATCCGATACTTCGTATCACTTTACTACTTGCGTCGTGTACACTTGCACTACAATTGCGATAGACTCTTTTACACGCAACAAGTTTTTGGCGCCGTTGCCGGGGATTGGCAACACAACTACACCCTTCTTTTATTGCACTTTTCGTTTTTGTTTTTGTTTTTATTTTAATTTTTCTTTTTCTATTTTTCTTTAGTACTTTCAACTCTTGCTTTTCACGAGGTTTTCTTGTTTATGCGCAGATCTAAAAGAGGTGAAGATCCTGAATATCCATTAGATCTGGAAGTTGAACGTTCCTTCAATCTCAAGAAACAACTTCGTCACCTTTTAGACAGAAACGAGTACCTTGAGGAACAGCTAGAGAAGATGGCCCGTAATCCGCCCGCTGGTGATGGTATACCGCCTGTCGGCGACCCGCCCACAGTAGCTGGACGACGGTCCTGTCGTGACTACATGTTGAACGATCATGTAGAGTTGGAGACCACGCTGCCAGATATTGATGTTGATAACTTCGAGCTTAAGCCTGTCATGTTTAGTATGATCAACAATGCCGGACAGTTTAGTGGTGCTGTAATAGAAGATGCTAGGGAGCATCTCAAGACGTTCCAGAAAATCTGTGGTTCGTTTAGACTGCCAGGCGTTAATCCGGAGATACTGAGGCTTCGGTTATTTCCCCATTCATTGAGGGACAGAGCTAAAACTTGGTGGAATAAACTTACGCCGGGTTCAATTATGACTTGGGCTGATTTATCTCGTGAATTTTTATCTCGTTTTAATCCTTCGCATTTATCTGAGCGATTACGTAATGAAATTGCTACTTTTCAATAGGAAGATGACGAGCCAATGCACGAGGCTTGGGACAGATTTACTACTCTTCTACGGAACTGCCCAATGCATGGATTCCCTGTCTGGAATTAGGTTACAAAGTTTTATAATGCTGCCAACTTACAAACTCGCATTCGAATTGATTCAGCAGCAAATGGACTATTATTGGATAAAGATCCGGACGAGGCATTGCAAGTTTTGAAAAATCTGGCCAAGAATGAGGAGCAGTTTCCGACTATAAGAAGAGGGGGTAAACAGGTACTTGCTGTCAAGGATTATGAAGTCGACAGCACGATGAAATCACAGGTAGCCTTCCTTACTAAAGCAATGAAAAGGTTATTGAATGATGATGGTTTACAAGGATTTGCCGTTGAGGAAGTATGTGATATCTGTGAGGGAAATCATAGTCGGGATGAGTGCCCAATACAAGAAGAAGAGGGAAAATATGTTGGAAACTACAAGCCGAATTATAATTCCAACAACTATAATCCCAATTGGAGGAAGGATCCCAAATTTTCCTGGAGTAACCCCAATAATACCCTGAATCCACAAGCACATAATCAGAATCAAGGAGGTCCTAGATTGCTGATGCGACAGCAACAACCGCAGAATCTGCCGCCGCACCTGCCGCCGCAGCAGCAACAGCAGCCACCAGCTGCCACGAGCAGTATATTGGAACAGACTTTGGCCACCTTTATGTCTCAGACCGGTACTTATATTGAGAATATGAATCAGTTTGTCAAGAAGACAGAGAATTTCATGGATAAAACAGAGACGATGATGACAAATCATGAGGCCACTTTGAAATCTCTAGAGACACAAATGGGTCAGGTGTCGCAACATATTAAGCCGAGGCAGTATGGAGGATTCCCTAGCAATACTGAAAATGCTAGGCAGCCCACGCATGAGCAGTGTAAAGCTATTACTACTAGGAGTGGGAAGAAACTACAAGGGCCGGAAAAGGAAGCTGAAACAGTAAAGGATCCAGCCTTAGACAAACCTGCCGAGGAAGCTGCCCCGACAGGTGACAAACAGACTGCTGCCGATGAGCCTGTCACGACAGCAGAAGTGATAGAGGAGAAAAATGATGATTATCATCCTCAGATTCACATGTAGTGGGAAGGACGTATTGCTGATTACCGTCCACCACCACCTTTTCCTCAACGGATACAACAAGCTAAGCAAGAATCTCAACTTAAAAAAATTTATGATATTTTTAAGCAGGTTCATATAAATATTCCGTTGTTAGGGAGATGCCTGGTTATGCTAAATTTCTCAAGGATGTTATGTCGAAGAAATCTAAACTTGGGGAGTTTGAAACGGTAAAGATGAAAGAAGGTTGCATGAGTATTCTTCACCGGCAGCCACCCCAGAAAAAGAAGGATCCGGGGAGCTTCATCATACCTTGCGTAATCGGAAATAAATTTGTGGGTAAGGCACTTTGTGATCTTGGTGCTAGTGTTAATCTAATGCCCAAATCTGTTTCTCAGAAATTAGGTATTGGAAAGGTGCGGCCCACGATAGTAACTCTGCAGCTGGCAGACCGCTCTTACGTTCATCCAGAACGAAAAATTGAAGATATTTTGGTAAGAGTGGATAAGTTTATTTTTCCTGCTGACTTTCTTGTTTTAGATTGTGAAGCAGATGAAAACGCACCAATCATCCTTGGGCGACCCTTCTTAGCCACGGGAAGATCACTGATTGATGTGGAGAAAGGAGAACTCACCATGCGCGTGAACGATCAAGAGATCAAGTTGAATGTTCTCCAAGCGATGAAACATGCTGATGTAGACGAGGAATGCAAGGCTATCACTGACGTTACCCTTGATCAACCCTGCATCAGGTCGGGCTGTCACGATATAAAATTTGGTCACTGCTGCGGCAGCCACCTACAGGCCTGTCACGACAGCACTCACGACAGCACTGACGACAGCACCGACGACAACAACTCCTCTGATTCCAAAACATCTGATACTGAAGATCATGAGGAGGTAAACTGGATAGGCAATCGTCCAGGTAAGTTATTCGAACCTTTGAATTATACTTCGGATAACCATTTAATCCAAAAGCCATCTACTATCGAACCACCTGCCTTAGAACTAAAGCCTCTGCCAGGGCAACTTAAATATGCTTTTCTTGGTTCGAATGATACGTTGCCCGTAATCATCTCTTCTAAGCTGCCGCAGGAACAGGAACGACAGCTGATCGGCATGTTACGGCAGCACAAAAAGGCAATTGGATGGACGATCGCTGATATTCAAGGCATTAGTCCGGCATTATGCATGCACAAAATTCTTTTAGAGGAAGATCATAAGCCGACTATAGATGCCCAAAGGCGGCTAAACCATGATATGAAAGAGGTGGTGCGTAAAGAGATAATCAAATGGTTAGATGCTGGTATTATTTACGCCATCTCTGACAGCAAATGGGTGAGCCCGGTGCAATGTGTTCCCAAGAAAGGAGGAATGACCGTGGTGACTAATGAGAACAATGAGTTAATCCCAACCAGGACTGTGACTGGTTGGAGGGTTTGTATGGACTATCGGAAGCTTAACAAAGCTACCCGAAAGGACCACTTTCCTTTACCCTTTATTGATCAAATGCTTGATAGATTAGCGGGTAAACCTTACTATTGTTTTCTTGATGGTTACTCAGGTTATAATCAAATTGCGATCGCACCGGAGGATCAAGAAAAGACGACTTTCACATGCCCCTACGGAACATACGCTTTTAGGAGAATGCCGTTTGGATATGTAATGCACCCGCCACCTTCCAAAGGTGCATGATGGCCATATTCTCCAACATGGTAGAGGACTTCCTTGAGATTTTTATGGATGATTTTTCCGTCTTTGGAGACAATTTTGAGAGCTGCCTCGGCAATCTACAAAAGGTACTTGAAAGATGTGAAAAAGCTAATCTTGTTTTGAATTGAGAAAAATGCCACTTTATGGTGGATGAAGGGATAGTCCTTGGCCATAAGATTAGCTGCCATGGGATAGAAGTCGACAGGGCCAAAATAGAGGTAATTGAGAAGCTGCCGCCGCCGACTACAGTCAAGGGCATTCGAAGTTTTTTAGGGCATGCTGGTTTTTATCGAAGATTCATTGCAAATTTCTCAAAAATCACCAAGCCCCTATGCCATCTTTTGGAGCAGAACCGACCCTTTGACTTTAATGAAGAATGTACTGAAGCATTCAAGGTTCTGAAGGAAAAACTAGTAACAGCCCCCATAGTACAGCCACCAGACTGGACACATCCATTTGAGATCATGTGTGATGCTAGTGACTATGCTGTCGGGGCAGCACTTGGGCAGCGCAGAGATAAGCTATTCCATGTCATATATTATGCCAGCAAGACATTGAATGACGCCCAAGTGAACTATACCACCACAGAAAAGGAGCTGTTAGCTGTGGTGTTCTCCATTGACAAGTTTCGTTCTTACATACTTGGGACGAAGGTAATAGTGCACACAGACCATTCTGCCCTGAAGTATTTGTTCGCAAAGAAGGATGCAAAGCCTAGATTGATACGGTGGATCCTGCTATTGCAAGAGTTCGACCTTGAGATCAAGGACAAAAAAGGGACAGAAAATCAGGTGGCAGACCACTTGTCAAGATTGGAGAAGGGACAAAGTCTACCAATCGATGAGACAAACATACTGGAGACCTTCCCAGATGAGCAGCTCTTTGTTGCCGCAATCGCTGCCGCGACAGCCATGGCGGCAGGTAAGTCTTCTGAACTCCCCTGGTATGCTGATTTCGTTAATTTTATAGTTAGCGGAATACTTCCTTCTGATCTTAATTATCAAGCCAGGAAGAGGTTCCAAAATGATGTTAAGCATTATTATTGGGACGAACCTCTTCTTTTCAAAATGTGTGCAGATCAGGTTATAAGGAGGTGTGTACCACAAGAAGAGCAAGAAGACATTCTCCATCACTGCCACGCTTCACAATATGGAGGTCACTTAGGAGGCAATAAAACTGCTGCCAAGGTGCTGCAGTCAGGGTTCTACTGGCCGACACTGTATAAATATGCACAGGACTTCTACAAGAACTGTGACAGGTGCCAGCGGACAGGTAACATCTCAAGGAGAAATGAGATGCCACTGTAGAACATTCTAGAAGTCGAGATCTTCGACGTTTGGGGATTGATTTTATGGGACCCTTCCCATCTTCATGTGGAAATTTATACATCCTCCTAGCAGTGGATTATGTCTCCAAGTGGGTTGAAGCTATCGCCACTCAAAAGAAAGATGCCAAGACGGTCCAAAAGTTTTTACATAAAAACATTTTTCTAGATTTGGCATTCCTAAGGTGATCATCAGTGATGAAGGGAGACATTTTGATAATAGGGTAATTGATGCCGCCTTGAAGAAATATGGTGTCAAGCACAGGATCGCGACATCATACCACCCACAGACCAATGGACAAGCTGAGATATCTAATAGGGAAGTTAAGAACATTCTTGAGAAGATGGTTAAGCCAACTAGGAAATATTGGTCTTTACTCCTTAATGATGCATTATGGGCATATCGGACAGCTTTTAAGACTCCATTGGGCATGTCTCCATACCGATTGATTTATGGGAAAACCTGTCATCTGCCTGTCGAGATAGAGCACAAGGCATACTGGGCAATCAAGGCAGTGAATATGGACTTGGACAAGGCAGGACAGAAAAGGCTATTAGATTTGAATGAGATTGAAGAAATACGGACAATGGCCTACGACAATGCAAGAATTTACAAGGAGAAAACAAAGAAGTGGCATGACAAGAAGTTGCTGCCACGACAGTTCTGCCCAGGGCAGCTTGTGTTGTTGTTCAATTCTAGGTTGAAACTCTTCCCAGGGAAGCTTAAATCTAGATGGTCTGGCCCATTCCAAGTGGTACAAGTTTTTCCCCATGGTGCCATCACAATCCGATCATTAAAAGACGGACAACAATTTAAAGTCAATGGACAGCGCCTCAAGCACTATCAGGGGACTGAAGCCCCAGGAATACATGAAGTGGTTACCTTAGGAGATGCCCCACAAGGTATCCCTAATTTAACCTAAGTTTTATTTTTATTCTATTATTTATTGTTTATTAGGTAATAAGGTTTATTTTTATTTGAATAATTTTCTTTTCTATTTTCTGTTTTTTAGGAAATAAAGGAGTCAAGAAGAAAAGGAGAAGTGACCCAAGCCCACCATCCATCCATCAGCCCAGCAGAGCCCATTTATTGAAGCCTGTCGTTCCAGCTGCCGCGCAGACACGGATAAGACAGGCTGTCAACAGACTGACACGGTAGACGCAGAAGCGTGCGGCAGACGCGTAACAGACGCATAAATGCGTGTCAGACGCGTCAGACACACCAAATCTTAACAGTCGCCCCGTTATTCACGCCTGCCGTTACAGCATTAAACGGGCAGTATCTCGACCGCTATAAAACCCCGTTTTCATTTTCATTTTCCTCACTTCTGCTTATTCTTACTTGCTTTCTCCTTTCGTTTTTCTTTATTTTTCTTTCCTTTCACAACCCTTGCAACTAATATGTCTTCTAGACACACCCGCCGCAGTGCTGCCTCAGCCTCTTCATCAGCAGCACAGTCGCCCTTCGCAACTAAGGAATTATGGGAAGAAAGGGGTTTCATCTACATCCGAAAGGCACCCAACATGGGACTCCGACCATTCATTGCGAGGGCTATAAGGGCTCAACTATGGGAGCAATTCGCCGAACAACCGACAGAATTAAACGACACATTGGTGAGGGAGTTTTATGCTGCCATCGACAGCAAGACGGCAACATCAGTAATCGTCCGAGGGGTAGAGGTACCATTCACAGCCGATAGTATCAACCATATGTATGGCCTCTACTTTGGTCCCAACGACGATACCCATCAACACTTTTTGGACACCCTCGACTCTACCGCCTATGGTGTTGTCATGGCGGAGGTGACAGAAGAAGGGACGGAGTGGACTACGAGCAAGAAGAACCCCAACTCCGTAAAAAGGGGGCAGCTGCTCCCAGAAGCTAAGCTATGGAACGCTTTCATCAAGAAGCGTATCCTGCCGTCTTCCCATCACACGACGGTGAACCAGCAGCGACTCGCCCTCATTCATTCGATCATGCACGACCGGCCTATCAACGTGGGTCGTTATATGAGGGAAAGCGTCTTGGATTGCACTTATCGAACAACCTCCCGCCTCTGCTTACCGTTCATGATTACTTCACTCTGTCGCTGCGCTGCTGTCCCGGAGGCATCCACCGATAAACTGGTCCAAGGACGAGGCTGGACAAATAACAACATTACCAGGCTCATGGAGCTGATAGTCGCAACACCTATCAACTCCTTCAACCCGGCTGCCCCCCAGCAGAATCATCCGAGGAACCTACCACTGAACCTGCCCCTGAGTCTGCCGCAGCAGCCGCCCAGACCGACCAATCTGCACAAATCCTTGCCGCCATACAGCGGGTGGAAGACAGACAATTGGGGCTGATGACATTCATCCGGGATTTCGCCAACTCAACGGTAAATTTCATTACCAATACTTTAAATTATCCCGATGTTATTTCCCCCACTTTTCCTGCCCACTATTTCCACATCCCCATCCCCGTCCACACACCTACACTACCTGCCTCCCCACATATCCATTCTACTGCTTCCACCCCATCACCTGCCCCGACGGCAGCTGGGAGTCCTCCGGCCGATAGCCCCGCACGTGGAACGAAACGATCGGCCTCAGTTGACAGCGAGGCGGAACCTCCTATTAGGAGGAATTTGGAGAAGGAATTCACGCCTGTCAAGAGGCAGAAACATGTGGCAGACAGAAAGCTAATGCCCAAGGCCGGCACCACCAGCAGCAGCACTTGGGATAGCGGCAGCAGCTCAGACATCCAGCTCGTGGAGCAACCTGCCCAGCCTCCCCCACAGCCCAGACGCCGCCGTCAGATCCGTGTCAGCAGCAGCAGTGAAGACAGCGATTGAAAATTTAAGTCTTTTATTTTCTTTTTATTGCTGCCTGTTTTTTATATATATTTTGTGATGTACCTGCCTTCATTTTACCTGTCATTTTGCATTGAGGGCAATGCAACCCTCGAGTTTGGGGGTGGCAACCCTCCATTTTAATGGAGTCTTAGTACATTTTTAAATTATTGTTGTGTCTTTTATTTAATCAAGTAAAAAAAATCAGAAAAGACTAAAACTGTTGGCTTAAAACTGTGAAGTTAACTTACCTGTCATGACAGCTCTGTTGTGGCAGCATCTTTAGGATAGTTTAAGGAAAAGTTTAGAGCCTTTCTATAGTTCTGAAAACTTAAACACCATTGTGACTGTTATAATGCTTAGACTTCTCTTAGCCAAACTAGAATAGAAAACTTAGCACTTAGAGTAGAAAAGAGACTAGACTCTCAGGAAACCTAGAGGTGCCCAACACTGGCTCTAGGCAGATAACCAGAGAAAAAACTTCTAGAGGTGCCTATCACCGGCTCTAGACAATTAACTAGAGGTGCCTGAAATACTGGCTCTAGTAGAAATGAGAAGAAATTAAAAAAAAAAGAAGAAATTAACTAGAGGTGCCTTATTCTGGCTCTAGTAAGGAAAAGAAAGAAATCAGACTCGTAAGAAAAACTCTAAACAAGCTAAAGTATAATATTCTAGTGAAACTAAGAGAGTCTTAGCATATAACTGTTCACAAGCATGCACACACTGCACGAGGACTATAGGGAGATTCCGGACAGATCCTAATCTTTCCGACAGGTTGCTGCCGCCACAGAGAATGAGCGACGGGTAAGGGACAGTTCACTGTTTGAAAGCCAACACAAAAATATTTTTCGTTTAGGTCTTAATTGCTTGAGGGCAAGCAAAAACTTGAGTTTGGGGTGTGTTGAGTGTGTAAAAGTTCTATAATTTACACCCTGTTTAACCTATATTTCTGCTGCATTCAAGCATCATTGCATTGCATTTAGGTTAGTTTACAGCAAAACATCACAAATATATTAAAGGCACGGATTCTACTAAAAGATGGCTGATTTTGTAGGTTGCTGCCATAGTTGACGAAGAAGGCGGGCACAGGGCAGAGAAGCAGTAGAGCTGAACTAGACAAGCAGACGGCGAGGATGATGCTGCCATGGATCTGCCGTGACAGCAAGGTGACAGCAGCCTTATGAAGAGGAAAAGCAAAGTGGACCTCGATAGATAGAGAAAAATCTGCTCGTCTGTCGTGTGAAAACCAAATAATTTTCCAAGCCCCGGATCAAAAGATATGTCAAGCCAAAGCTCAAGGAGAGGAAATCCCGAGAAACAAGGATGGCGGCTGGAAAGTAGGATACTTGGAGATTAAGTCTTTATTAGAATCTTACTTTTAATTAAAGTTGTAATCCTTGTTAACTTAGAATACTTGAGCCCAAAGCTTATATAAGGGCATGTATTTTAACCTAGGGCATACCATACTTCATACTCCATACCCCATAACCGATAACCAAAACCCCTCTGCCGTTTACCCGCCGTCGTTATGTTCTAAAAACCCCCTAGGGCCACGGGTTGTTTTGTAAAGTAGTTGCAAGGGTTGTTTTGTTTTAGGATTTTCCAAGTTCAATAAAATAAACTTCAAGTTCTCTTATTTTGGTTTTAATATCTTGCAAGAGCATCGAGAGAGCATTGTGAGGTTATCCATTTACTTAGCATCGGGAGAATTAAGTATACGAAAGAAATAAGAGCGAGTTCTCTAGTTTATAGTTGAACTATCTTGTGCCTAGGGATAGGGCAAGGTTAAGTGGCTAAAGAAGAATTCATACACATCGGTGTTCATCCTTCGATTCACGCCGGGAGGTATCATCAAGACGTGATCATCGACAGACTTGGACCTAGGGATAGGCCAAGGCAGATCTGGGATTCTTGCCAAGCTTGAAGTACGAAGTTAGTGTGTTCACTGCCGCGACAGCTAACGGACAGCCGCCGCGACAGGTGCTATCGGCGACGGGCGCGATGACAGAACTGGATTTCCTAAGCATTGCAATACCTGCACTACTGAGCAATTCAATACCAGCCCATTCTCTCTATCTTGATATTCCAACTCTTTTATTTACATTTTTCTTTACTATTCTCGTGACAACTTTCTAAACTATTTCCTTTACTTTCGTGCAGTAAACTAGGGTGAAGTCATTAGCCCAATCCCTGTGGAGACGATATCCGATACTTCGTATCACTTTACTACTTGCGTCGTGTACACTTGCACTACAATTGCGATAGACTCTTTTATACGCAACAACCTTAAACCTTAAATTTCAAATTAATTACATGTTAAATATTTAGGGTTTAATTTGAAATGTTTAGTGTGAAATTAATTTGAAATATTTATGATTTAGGGTTTAAATTAAAATAGTTAGCGTGTAATTAATTCGAAATTTTTAGGGTTTAAGGTTTAGGGTTCAGGGTTTGGGGTTTAATTTGAAATATTTAGCGTGAAAATAATTTGAAATATTTAGGATTTAGGGTTTAAGGCTCAATTTGAAATATTTAGCGTGAAATTAATTTGAAAATGTTAGGGTTTGGGGTTTAGTTTAAAATATTTAGCATGGAATTAATTTGAAATATTTAGCGTGAAATTAATTTGAAATATTTAGGGTTAGAGTTTAGGGTTTAGGATTTATATATGTGAAATTATTGTTTATGGTTTGAGCTTTTGGCTTATAAATGTAGAAACTAATAAGAGATATATATTATATATGGAGAATTATAGCATAAAATTGTGTTTGGTGCAGTGGCAAAGCAATTGGCTTTACTTTTGGGAGACCTAGGTTTGAATCCACCCAGTGCATGTGAGGAAAAATTTATTTTTCTCCTCTAAATTGGTGGTGACACGTGTCACCACCTGATTGGAGGGGGAAATAAATTAATAAAATTAAATATAAATAATTAAAATCCTCCAATAAGGTCTTGACACGTGTCACCACTTAATTAAATAATTTATTATTTTATTAATTGAAAATTAGGACTAAATTGAAAGAATATGTAAATAACAGAGACCAAATGTATAATTTTTAAATATACCCATCAATTGCCCCATGGCAGTTCCGTCACACCACCGTTAGATTTTTAACGGTGGTGGTCAAAATAGGTTGATTTTATAAGTTCGGTGGTGTGATTGACGTTTTTTTATAGTTCAGTGGTTCAAATAGGTATCCCCAATTTGTTTGGTGGTCAGTGGTATAGTTTTCCCTAAAAAATAATAGGCTAAAGTTAAAAAATGTCACTACACCATTTAAAATATTTTTGATCACATAACTTTTAATATATTATAAAAATGAGCAATAAAATTTAAATTTTGTTATGAAATTAACACCTTGTCGTTAAATTTAAAGGGTATTGTGCCATGTTAAAATTAATAAGAAAAATCTCATTTGACTCTTCAACTATAATTAAAATTTTATTTTTGTATCTTTTAATATTTCCAAACAATAATTGCAATTTTAAAAAATATTTAAAAGTTTACAATTTATTTTTTAAAATGGTATAAATATGTCTAAAACTATAATTTTATAGAAATTTTAAAATATAAACAACAAGTGAAAAGTGTGAAACCATCATTAACACATAGGATAATATCGTTGTATGGTGTAATGGGTTTTTTTACCCAAATATTACTTTTGGTTTTTTTATATTCCCAAAATAGGGAACCTGGAATTTTATTTCCCAATTTAGTGAAGTTTACTGTGCAAAATGTGAAGACCAATAGATTACAACCTGAGTTTGAACAATGTTTTTCCATATCGGCATTGTTCAAAGTCGGAATACACACCCACCCTTTTTTAAGGAGACCACGCTGCCACGTGGCGAGAACTGGGTGTGATTGGCACTGTTCAAAGTCAGACTGCCCTCTCCCCGTCTTTGAACAATGCATCGAATTTTGGCGCAAGCTTTGCAGGGCAGGTCACAGGGTGAAATAGGGGTGCAACCTTGCACTGATGTGGCTGAAATAGGGGTCTGAGTGTGGTGTTTAATTTTTTTTTCTTTTAAGTTTGATTGGATAAATGAGAGATGTAGGTGCATGTATGAGTCGTTTTTTATATATAGGGTTGGAGTGATGTGAAATAATAGTGGTGTAAGTGTAGGTGTAGGGTAGTAATTTTTTTAATTGTTATAATAATTTTAAATCATGTAGGGGTAGTGTAATTTTTTGATTTGAAATCTGTTAGTGAATATTAATTTTCATGTAGGGGTATTATAGAGAAATATTCAAGTTGTTTTTTTAAATAGGTTGTTTTAGTGTTGAAGAATGTAATTTGATAGAAAACACTTTAGTAAAAATTTGAGTAAAGAGAGAGAAGAAGTAGTAGAAGAAAAAGAAAGTTGTAGGAAAAAAACTGTAAGTCGTTTTGAAATATTGATTTTTTATCTATATAATTTTAATGTTGTTTGAAAATTAATTGTTATGTTAGAATGATGAATGTTTTATTTTTGTTTCGGATTATAATAGTGTGAAAAAACTGTAATGAGTATTTTTAAGAAAATAGTATAGATAATTTTAAAGTATATTCGAAATACTTCCATTAATAAGTAATATGTTCTAAAATTATGGATTGTTATTTATTTATTTATAGTTTAAAATTAGTGTTTTTGTTTAGGATTATTATTGAAAATATTTTTTTGAATATACAGAGAAAATGAGCAACAACAGCTTTGTTGTGATTGTCCATTACAATGGAAAAATGGTAAAATCTGATGTTGGTATCATATTTCATTTTGAGAGCCCTACGAAGATGAGAATTAACAAAGAAACCACACTTCGAGTATTGAAAGAGGTGATATCGGAGAAAGTTGGAGCTCAGATTCATAGTTTGCGATACCAGTGAATGACATGTTCGAATCGAGTCATATATTCTGTAATTGATCTCGAAGATAATGAAGATGTGGGAATAATGGTCACAGAGCACGAGTCTATGAGAATTCGAAATGTCGAGTTGTTTGCTGAGATCCGTGATATTCCCGACCCTCTAAATACGCAATTGGAGAATCCAGTCAAATGGGTTTCGGTAACGAATTTGATATGTCCGAAGGCAGTTTTGTTGCAATGTTGGCAATTGGGACATCTAGTGGATTTCATGAAGGTGGGTCGTCAACATATGCAACATCATACGGGCCGACTGTTGATGCTAATATTGCGAACCTACATGGTTGATGAGGAGAATCACTAGAAGATTCCAGCGAAGATGGAGATATTGGGGATCCTGATTTGTTCCAGGATAACGTTAGCGAAGCCCCTGATTTCGGTATTGAAGAATTGTTCCGACTGAGGGCGACATTACATTATACGAAGCTCCTGCTCATATGAACTTGGTGGATTTCGTTGCGATGAGGGAACCACAATTTCCAGTTATGCCCCAACTAACTTCGAGTCAAAATGGTGAATTGTTTGAGGGGCTAGAATTTAAGGGAAAGGGTGAAGCTATATTGGCAATTAAAGAGTATAGCATCAGACAACATGTAGATTATGCGGTTGTAGAATCCAACACGAGAACTTTCCTTGCGAAGTGTATGAAATACAGAGAAGGGCGCAATTGGAAAATTCATGTAACGAAGCGTAAGAAGACAGATCGTTGGGAGGTCACAAAGTACAACGACGATCACACATGTTTACGAACATCCATTGACCAGGACCACACCAAATTGGACTCAAGTGTAATAAGCCATCACGTGATGAAGTTGGTCAAAGCAAATCCAAGGGTTCCGGTTTCAACAATTCAAGCAACCGTTGCACAACTATTTGAATACCAAATACAATACAAGAAGGGGTGGCGTGCAAAGGATAAGGCATTGTAGTCAGTGTACGGTGATTACGGCAGATCCTATAATAAGCTACCAGCGTTATTGATGGCAATGGCACAATTCATCCTAGGCACCACAGTGAGGTATGAAACAAATGATGTGTGCGACTGATAAGGGCAATTGCTTCAAGGGTACAAATTTTTTCCATCGACTGTTCTGGGCTTTCAAGCCATGCATTGACGACTTTCCATATTGTAAGCGTATGATCCAAGTTGATGGAACGTGGCTTTACGGGAAATACTCTCACATACTGTTGGTTGTCATTGCGCAAGATGGTGAGAGCAATGTCATTCCGATTGCATTCGCAATTGTTGAGGGGGAAACTACTGAAGCTTGTGATTTCCTTTTGACTAATTTGTGTGAGCATGTGGTCTGAGAAGATGTGGTTTGTATTATCTCTGATTGAGGGATAGGTATCAAAGCAGCAATTAATCGAGAGGGAAGTCGTTGGAAACCTCCCTATGCATACCATGCATATTGTATTCGTCACATCGGAAAGAATAGCTATGAAAAGTTCAAAAATCATTACATTTGCAATGAGATTTTGAGCATGGGTAAGTGTCATTCTTTCAAATTCTGTTATATATGCATATGCAATGGCGTGTTTTGATTTTTGTTGATGCTAAGTCAAACAAATATTATGGCATAGGGTATCAATTACTACGGCCAGAATTTGAGAGGAAGATGGTGGGTTTAATGAAATATGGCGAGCGCGTTTGGAGTTGGGCCAACAACATAGAGAGAAAGATGGGCCCAATCATATGATGAAGGTGGTAGACGATACGGGCAAATGACTACCAACCTTGTAGAGTGCATTAATGGAGTACTCAAAGAGTCACGTCATCTCCCAATAGCCAACTTGGTAACAGAGACATACTACCGTTTGGCTAAGGTTTGGGCCGTCAAAGGGAAGCAAGCGTAGTCCTTAATAAATAGGGGATATCAATGAGCTACTACAATAGTTGAAAAATGGATGAAAATGTGAAGAGTGCAACGATGTTGATGGTTCACGCATTCGACATAATGAATCAGACTTTTGATGTTGTTGCTTCCAGAACCCTACACGGAGCCCCCCACCCAAACGTATTTCGAGTAGATTTCAGATGTAGATGGTGTGACTGTGGTGAGTTCCAAGCATGGCGATATCCATGTGCTCATGCAGTTGCATCATGTATGTTCGTCAACGTTAACCCGTACACATATGTTGATGAATGCTTCAGTCTCAACCAGATGTTAGAAATTTATAAAATTGAGTTCTCACTAATCCCGAATTCAATGTATTGGCCGCCAATGGAGCATGATAAATGGTTACCGGATCCGACACTCCATAGAAAGCCAACTGGAGGACTTAGATTGACTCAGATCTACACGAGTATGGATCTTCCTCACAAAGAGAAGGGCCAACACAAGAGATGCACCATATATAGGGGTGAAGGCCATTCGAAATCAAAATGTCTCAATGAAACAAAATATGTGCTCATACCTCAATGATTTGTCATGTTTGTACTTGAAAATATTATGTTTTCATTTAAAATATTGTCCGAATGTGTTGTAGTTGTACTTAGGCTCATAGCACTTTCGAATCGTTGAAATTGCAAAGACTTTTACAAATCTAGTTATTCTAATATGAAACAATGTTTACTCAATTAGGGCCAATTTATAACTTTTACAAATTAGGGGTCCTTAGATGAAATTCGTATTATCAATAAAAAATCAAACTTACCATTTATTAGCCTGTGAAATATCATTACTAACGGATGTCATTTACCTATCCGATTAGACGATACAATATTTAGTGACCATTTCGTTAACTATTCAAAACTGTTTTTATTCGAATTGATCTACCAAATGATTTTCAAAATTTACCATAGCATACAAAATTTTAGGACGTTTCAAATTCATTTACTATGTTTTCACTATTTAGGCCAAAATATACCATTTATATCATATTCTAACCAAACAAGGAATAATAAAAAAAACAAAACACATAGTGAAAATTAAAAATTCAAATTCATTCATTACTCTAAGGTATTACACAAATAAAGATAAAATTATTTTTTCTTTTGCACCCGCTTACGTAATTTCTGACAATGAACGGATATGGTCGAAAATAGGTGTGTTTTTAGATCCTCTTACGTTGTGGCCTCAGTTCTGCCTCAGGAACCTCTTCAACATCCACCTCTCTAGCATCCTTCTCATTCACCGAGGGCATAGGAAGCGGTGTTGTGAACATGTCCACTCAACCGCTCTGCCCTCCCATAAACTCTGGTGAATTCAGGAAATCTTGTATTTCCTGAAAATCCGTGCTCTGTTCAAAGTTGAGTAACGAGGTAACTGTGGAGGAATAAACTTGGGTGTGTATAAAACATCATCAGCAAACCCGTGAGTATCGGAGGAGCTCAGACCCACTTCTGGTGCGTGATGTGTAGGGGCCAGTTCCTTTTCCCATATAACTAGTGAGTAGGGGTGGGCATTGTCGGGTGCCCAGTTTTCGGGTACCCAGAAAACCGAGTACCCGGTTCATCTGCGTACCTCATTAAGCGGCCCGTGTCCCGACCCATTATATCCGGGTACCTTGGTAATCGGGTACCAGTTCCTATTTTTTTAGTTCTAAAATTTAAAAAAATCACATGTTAAACACAAAAATATTTTTTAAAAAATAAACTTAAAACTTAAAAGAATATAATACAAACATAGAAAAAATTTAGGGATTTAAACTTAATTTTAGAGTAAAAATATTAAGAAACATAAAATAAAAATATAATTTTAAATATAAAAAATATATATTAAATTTTATCGGGTCGGGTCGGGTACCCGGTAATGGGAAACTTCCGGCCTGTGTCCCGGAAAATTTTCTGAGTTGGGTAATTTTTTCCCGGGAATTACCCGGCATTTTTACGTTCAGGTCGTCGGGTTGGGTCAACCGGGTCGGGTATTTTTGCCCACCCCTACTGGCGAGCGCACTTCTGGTTGTTCCCAAGTGGTTGGCCAACCTTCGGGGTTTCTACACCAAACTGGATTTTGAGATGCGAATTGTGATCGCTGGTGCACTCTTAGAGGACTCACCTTTACCACCATATTTTTTCTTATATGTTCGACATTATTCCCGTTCTTCGACCGAAGGTGAGTAAGGTTTTCCGTTATTAAAAAAATAGATCAGGTACTCCGACCTCTAAAAATCAAAATCATCCTCTTCGATTTGAGCGTGAAACGGTATTGTTGAATCTCTATTGTTCCACATGGTAATGTACTGAGCGTGTATGACTTCCCAATTTGCATCTGCCCTGCCGCGTCCATAATAATTGTGCAAATAATCATGCTAAGTGTGGGGATACAAAATAAGTTGGTGGAAGCCAAATTGCCTAAGCACTCTGTCAGCAAAGTGGAACTCGACAATCACAAAGTAGATCAACGGTGTAACCGTACACCACTTTTTAGAATACACCAACAATTCATCTTGTACAAATATGCGTTCATCGTTGTACGACATCCAAACAAACTACAAAAATAATGATTATAATGTAAATGATAAACTATTAATATCTATCTTACTAAATTGTAAACAATACAATTAACCACACACCTGCTCCGGACAATACAAATTAATTTCTGCTATAAACACTTTCAAGTTGTTGTTCGTCAATCCCGTGTGCGTTTTTTTCTCGCACCATCTGCGTACAATTCACAAATAATGTTTTAATTAATAATAAAAAATAATTTAAAATTACCAAAAAATTAAACTTAAAATCAAGATAATTACCTGGCGACAAGAGGAGATTGTACCAGTGTTCAAGTAATCGATGTCCATAACGGAAGTCGCTGCCAAGCCCATGCTTACAGCAACAACAAACATCCACCAATACCTCGAACCTTATGATCATTCTCTATTTTAGTACCCTTGCACAACTCATGATACAAGAACGTTAATATGGTTGATCCCCAACTATATTGAGCAGCTTCCCATAGATACCTCAAAAAACGTAGATACCGTGTATGGACAAGATTGCCAGAATTATCTGGTATCAATGTACCGCTAATGAGCTGCAGAATATAAGCTCGACTTGCATTATAAACCGCATCAATCGAACTATATTCACTGAGTTTGAATTCTTTTTGTAACCAACTCAGTTTCACACGACCTCTTGTCAAATTTGATTGGTCCGGTACCTTCCTAAGAAAATAACCGCAAAACGCTTCAGGTCTAACTTCAGTCTGGTCGATCGAAGGTTCCTCGGTCAATGATGCCCCGTTTATCGGCACCCCAATAAGCATGACCAAATATTCAAATGTGATCGTGCATTCCCCACACGACATATGGAACGTATGGGTTTTCGGCCTCCAACGCTCAATCAGAACAAAAAAACAACCCGAGAACCAACTTGTACCCTCGAAGGAATGTCACATAATAAAATCCAGATTGTTGCAACCATTCAGTGATTCGGTCGTGCGGAGGATTTTTCGCCATGGTCAGGTGATGTTTAAATGTATACTCAAAATTCCGTAATTACCACGTCAATAAATAAAAGGATAAACCAAACCAAATATTAGGCAATTTTGGGTGAAAAACCCCTTTTAAAATATTATTTTTAATAATGGCTCCCAAAAACATTTATTTGGCAAAATGACCCCCTTTCTTGCCAGGTCGGCAGACCTCGCGTTTTGTAAAACGCGAGGTACGATATCGCGTTGTACAGAACGCGAGGTTTGTCGACGTGGCGTTCCTGTCCGTTTTAACGGTTTAACAGTACCTCGCGTTCTGCAGAACGCGAGGTCCCCGAGATATTGAAAAGGCGGCTTGGAATATATCGGACGACCTCACGTTCTGTAGGACGCGAGGTCTGTCCAATTCCAGCCTAAACCGCAAGCAAAAACATGCGTAAGTAGGCCTGTTCGAACCCAAATTCGAGCGTGTAAATGGTATATTTTTAGCGATCATCGAGTTTGGGGTCGTAGTACTGAAAATTGTCTATCGTATGATACCAACATGGTTAATTTCCGTCCATTCTATAATGGTTTAAAATGGCTTCGAAAACCCTATGCTAGCATACTTTTTTCGATTGAAGTTGTATTTCAACTAATGTCGTTTTTCTGTTTTTTAATCCTATTAAATTTATTAAAAACAAAAATTAAATAAACATTATAAAGTTTAATTATAATATGCAAACAAAATTATAATTCATAAATAAAATTAGAATACGACATTATAAAATTTTAAAGTGTTTTACATAAATATTAAAAACATAAGTAGAAAACAAAAAAAAAAAACTAATAATGCCTATGTCCACCCGTTCCGCAGTCGGGTGGATGACGCGGGCGATCCGGATTCCTCCTCGGTCCATCGTGTGGTGGTCCCTGGTCCCTATCATCCTGACCATCGTACGCGATCTGCGGATCTGTGCTGGGCCTAGGCGGGGAGTAAAACAAACTACCTATCGGCGTATTCTCCACCATGTGAAACTCATACTGAGGTGGATAATCGATAAGTAGAAGGTCAGTCGTGGGCGTCTGGGGGCGATAGGCATCAGTGGAGCCGAACTGGGGTGGAGGCATCGTCTGCTGGAAAGTCGATGGACCGCTATGCAATGGTGGGGCAGAAGATGATGCCCCTGGAGTGTCATATCGTGGTCTCGGACCGCGCTGCGTCGACTGCCTCTGGGTCTGCCTCTGGGTCTGGGACTGGCTTTGGGTCTGGCTCGCTCGCCCGCTACCGCGTGGGCGGTTTTGGGGTCGCTGGGGAAGCCCGGCTTGCAGCTCCTCCGGAGTAAGGATATGTCGCATCCCATTGTCCCTATACCACTGGCCATAATTGAAAGTGACCGAAGGACCCCCTTCTATAATTGGTTGGAGAAAATGTGGGCGTCTGAGAAATCGTTGACCCCAAAGCGCTATCCAGACAGCGTGGTGCTCGGCCCAGTCAGTCTCCGTCTTCCCCTGACGCGTAAGATGGTGGAACTCGTTCATATTTTGCGGAGGGCGTGGAACATCTTGGACGTACCCGAACTGTCGGAGTACCCGATCCGCATAATGCCACATGCAAACTTCGTAGTTCAGCAGCGGAACTACGGAAATCCAGAGGTCTCGCTGTCGATGTTGCACAATATCTGCTGGAGTAATGTTGTGAATCTCCTCTGAATCATAGGGCGTCCACACGAACTAAAAAGAATGAAAAAAGTTAGTAAAATTTCTATATGAAATATTATTGGAAAAAATAGTATGGAAAAAACCAAAATAATTGTTGAATTACCTTGTCCTCCGTCAAGCCATCGAATCTATATCTGTATGCTTTCTGGGAGTCCGGTAGGCCGACGTGGGATAGGTTGGCGGTCCACCTTTAAATAATGAAAAAGATCGTTAAATAAAATAATTTAATAAAAAAATATAGTAGATTATGTAGTACCTCCGTATAAGCGGAAATGACAGAGGACTGGGAATCCGAAGCTGTGGTGCCAAAGTAGGGATCCGAAGCCAAACCCAAGCCTGCAGGAATAAACAGCATCCTCCCATCGATGCTTTAGAGGCGTCAACGTTTCTGCAGAGGTCTCTGATAAGAAACGCCAAGACAGCTGACCCCCAAGATTTTTGTCCAGACTCGGCTAAATTTGTGAGATGATGAAGCCACATAACGTGCAATTTGTTGCGAGTTTTGTCGGGCATTAATATCCCGCCAATAATGCGCAAGATGTGGGCTCGCGCATACCGCTGTGAAAATATAAATTAATAAAGGCATCCTAATTAAAAAAATTGTAAGTTCACCCTAATAAATAAAATTGTAAGTATCCTAAATATTTAATGTAGGCAACCTAAATATTTAATAAAGTATCCTAAATAATTACTGAATTCATCCTAAAAATTTATCATAAAAAATTGTAAGTATCCTAAATATTTAATGTAGGCAACCTAAATATTTAATAAAGTATCCTAAGTATCCTATTCATCATAAAAAATTCCCTAAACGCTAATGTGCAAATAAATAATTTTAATTTAATAATAAATGTAATAAAAGCATACTAAATATAATAAAAAAAATACCTCAAGTGTAACATCATCCGCATCGGGGGGAGGGGTTCCAAAGTTCTCCTCCAAGTACGGTAGAGAAATTTTCCCTCCGTCCCACGCTCTATCAGGGGGCATCACCCCAATTTGTTCAGCAAATAGGAGTGGCCAATGTCCCATCGCTACGCCAATAATAACGCTGCCATCTATAGGCAACCCGAGAATGTAGGCAACATCCTGCAACGTAATTGTTGCCTCGCCAAATGGAAGATGGAATGTGTGCGTCTCGGGTCTCCACCGTTCTATCAGCGCGCTGATCAACGACGGTCTAACCTTCACCCCCCTATATAGCGAGCTATGTGCCCAAAACCAGCCCGCTCAATCAATTGCATAACAGCAGGAATGGGTGCGACGGTGATACGGTTAACGTAACATTGTAAGTTACGTTCGTATCCCTAAAAAAAATAAAATAAAATAGTTAGTAAAAATAAAAGAATAAAATTTAATTAATTAAATTTTTTTAGAAATTAATAGGGAAAAAAATAATACCTCTGGATTGTTGCGCCAATATTCACTGCAGTGACTCGCTCGGTTGCGTAGCAAGGGCTCCATGTGATCAAACGATATATAAAAGTTGCTGACAACAATCACCGGCAAAATGTCACTGAAAGATTTAATACAGTTGACAACAATCGAGGTTAGTAAACACACCGACAAAGAAATTGCGGCCATGGAATGTCGAATCCCATCACCGTCAGCTAATGAAATGCACTACGTTATGAAGCTTACGAACGAAACAGACGTTCGTAACATGTATGACCGGCTCAATACCGTCGGAGCTAGAGACGTCGATTTCAATGTTAAGTTTGTCAACGCCGGCGAAGGTAGTACGTCTGCACCCGTAGAACCTGCTCCGAACACTGAACACGCGCCGTCTTCACCGGATGTTGATGCGGCTGTGGAGGAGCTGCAACTTTTTATGTACAGGCGTAGACAAAGAAAACAACAGATGATCGAAGAACTAAACCTTAGTTCAGACGTGTCCACTGACTACGATGATTCAGATTAACCATTAACTTATGAAATGATATTCCAATTATGTTATATGACGTCTTATTTCATCCTTTATGAATGTTAAACGGGCTTCAAATTATGTAAAATTAGTAGTACTCAATTACATACATTATAAGCACCAGTAGTAGTATTCAATTACAATACTACAATTGTCTCAAATTCTCGAACATGTTCTCAATACTACGATGGTCAGATATTCGAGGGTACTGAACAGGGGGTCCTTTTTTACTGCGAAGATCCGGTAACGATAAAGCTTCCGAGGAGATTATCGTTCAAGAAGTTGGTCAAGGAACTGGAGGCAAAAGTTCCTCATTTCAATAATCATCGTTTGTCCGACGTGAAGTATCGGGTGCCAATATCTATAGACCCTTTACGGTACACTGTATGCCAAATTGCGGCAAATGCTGATGTGCAAATGATGATGGAAGCCCACTTCGAGTATTCAATCGGGGGCCCCCTCGAGCTGTATGTATCGTTCTCCGAGTCTCATCTAGTTGTCGAAATACCAAGCTGGGGCCGGGCGAATTTCGACTTCGATCCGAATGCCAACGTTGATAGCCCGACCGCAGGTCTACGACGTGATTTTGGCCTACTCTGTCGAGACAACGAAGTTGGTGCATCGTCATCTGCTCCTCCAAGGCAGTCCTGCGTAGCTAGTATCGGGTTCGACCTCAACCAACCCCCAAACGATGAATTCGATGCACCAACAAATGCATCGTACAATCCATACGATCCATACAATCCATACAATCCTTATAGTTTTGGGGGGGAAGGAACGTCGGCTCCTTACGTTACGCACGACCATGAAGCATCATATGGCCGGCACTCAATGTATGTCTCTGGCACCGACTACGGTCAACCATCTATGGGGAGACATTCTTCTTTTGGGGGTGAGGGAGCGTCGTCTTCTTACGCTATGCACGACCATGATTCATCATATGGACGACACTCAACGTATGTCCCTAGCACGGAGTACGTTCAACCATCAATGGGAATACATTCTTCTTATGGTGATCTTGATTTTGGTCTTGGAAATGAGGTTCCTGAGCGATCTCGTGAGAGGTCTCCCGCTCCTCGACCCCAATCCTCGCCTCAAAGGGTAGTGATTCCAGAAGCTCTACTATTCCAGCTCCCGGAGGATGCTTCTGACGAAGAACCGATTAGAGAACCCGGGCCAGACGGAGACGAGCTGGGGCCATTCTATTCGGAACCAGAAGACTTGACAGAGTTACCAGAAGACCCAGAAGACACTGCCGTTCCACCACCAGATTTGGACGAAGAACCGACTGCCACCAACTTTCCTGTAGACGCAAGACCAATTTCTATGTTCCAGCCACCATCCCACTTCACAACGGTTGATATGGATGCAATGGACGTCCCTGATTTTCCCCATGACGACACAATAGATGGCCGAGTCCACCGTTCTGATGGTGAACTAAGAATTGGTATGGCGTTCGCGAACAAGGAAATTGCGGTGGCGGCAGTTAAGCAGTACAACCTTCGTCATAATGTTGAGACGACGGTGAAGAAAACCCAAGCCAAATACTACAAGGCTGAGTGCGTCCAAAAGGATCAAGGCTGTAAATGGAAAATCCGTATATCAGACTTGAAGAGGGCAGGCAACCGTTGGAAAATAACAAAACTTGAGGGGCCCCATACATGCACCGTTGGTAGCCTCAACCAGGATCACAAGAACCTGGATGCAAAGTTCCTCGCGGACATCTTTTCCACACTGGTGAAAACAAATCCCACTGTGTCGGTCCCCACATGTCAGGCTGCAGCTCTAGCTGTCACCGGCTTCCGTCCAGGTTATTCGAAAGCATGGTATGCAAGGAAAAAGGCCAAAGAGGAATTGTATGGCCGATGGGAGGAATCTTACATAGAGTTGCGCCCGTGGCTTAATCTCCTGCAGAAACACATCCCCAGAATGGTTGTCAAACTTGATACGGTTCTGGCATACGAAAATGATCGTGTCGTCCGAGGTGTTTGTCAATTCCACCGGTTATTTTGGACTTTCCCCTAGTGCATCCACGCATTCAAGCACTGCAAACCGATGGTCCAAATCGACGACACATGGTTGTACGGAAAATATACACAGATCCTACTTCTAGCTATAGCACAGGACGACAATCGCAAATGCGTTCCTGTTGCATTCGCAATCGTCCCGAAGGAGGATTTGGAGTCTTGGACGTTCTTCCTTACGAACCTACGAAAATATGTCCTTGATCCTGTAATACGAAGAAGAAGTGATGAAGGGGTGTGCGTTATTTCTGACAGAGGCACATCGCTGCTGTGGGCGATACAAAATTTGGGTGATTATTGGAAGCCTCCATACATTCACCACCGTTTTTGCTTGCGGCACATAGCCGCAAACTACCTGCTGAAATACAAGAATCGTGATGAACGTCAAATGGTGCTCGATATGGGTACGTCATTTATGTCATTTTCATTTACTATATTACTTGTTACTCGCTTCAATTTACGACCTTTTTTCATGTGTTTTTCGACCATAACTATTCAACTGTCATCCCGTAGGCAACTCGCACTACAAACAAGAGGTGGCTGAACTGCTCGAGGAACTGAGAGCGAGAAACAAAAAGGGCGATGAATACCTTGAAAATATCCCAAAGGAAAAATGGCTTCGATCGTATGACGAGGGTAAACGTTATGGTCACATGACAACAAACTTGGCTGAGGCAGTGAACTCATCACTGAAGGGAGTTCGGCAGTTGCCTATCACTTCCATTGTCAAAGCGACCTATTATCGTTTAGCTACCCTTTTTGCAACCTTGGGCAAGCAAGCAACTGAGTACATGGCAGGTGGACACAAAGTCCATCCAGATTTCCGTGACAGACTGCATATTCAAGTGGCCCAATCAAGACAGGTGCAAGCAACCCTCTTCTCGCGAGAAGGACACTTGTTTCGTGTTGCGGAATTTTCCAGGCGGTTAGAAGGCATTCAGCACAACGCTTACGTTGTAAATCTGAGGGCAAAAACCTGCGAGTGCGGAATATTCCAAACTTTCAAATACCCGTGCGCACACGTCATTGCTGCTTGCACTAACCAACGAATAGAATACATGCGTATGGTTGATCCGGTATACTTACTCAAAACGGTGCTTAAAGTTTACGAAAAAGAGTTTCCTCCAATCGGAAATGAGGTTGATCCAAATGCTGTGGACACTGAACCGATCATACGCCCAGATCCAGCACTACTACGAGCCAAAGGACGTCCACCTTCTACAAGAATATATTGTGCCGAGGATTTGGTCGAACATCGGGAGAAAACCGGACAAAAGAAGCATTGTTCTATATGTCGAAATACTGGGCACACAGCTCCTAAGTGTCCTAATCGCTCAGCCCCTCGTATTAATTAATTACTTTTAATTTGTATATGCGAGTTCGCACATGACAATCTAATCAATAAAGGCAGTTTACTTCTATTTATACAGTACGCCATCTTATATTTTCAATCATTCAAAAAAATATGTTATGATAGTGTTTTCGAAGCAACGATAAGTCAGTGTACAATTGACGAAAATTGACCGTGTCAGTGTCATACGATAGAGAATTTCCAGTACTACAACCCCATACTCGATGTTACCTAAAAATTTATAATTTATACGTATGAAATTCTGCTCGAACATGCCTATCGACATTAGTTGAAATACAACTTCAATCGAAAAAAGTATGCTAGCATAGGGTTTTCGAAGCCATTTTAAACCATTGTAGAATGGACGGAAATTAACCATGTTGGTATCATACGATAGACAATTTTCAGTACTACGACCCCAAACTCGATGATCGCTAAAAATATACCATTTACACGCTCGAATTTGGGTTCGAACAGGCCTACTTACGCATGTTTTTGCTTGCGGTTTAGGCTGGAATTGGACAGACCTCACGTCCTACAGAACGCGAGGTCCGTCCGATATATTCCAAGCCGCCTTTTCAATATCTCGGGGACCTCGCGTTCTGCAGAACGCAAGGTACTGTTAAACCGTTAAAACGGACAGGAACGCCACGTCGACAGACCTCGCGTTCTGTACAACGCGATATCGTACCTCGCGTTTTACAAAACGCGAGGTCTGCCGACCTGGCAAGAAAGGGGGTCATTTTGCCAAATAAATGTTTTTGGGAGCCATTATTAAAAATAATATTTTAAAAGGGGTTTTTCACCCAAAATTGCCCAAATATTATTAACATAATTGAATTGAATTTCTAATAAATCAATTATTAACAAAATTGTACCATCTCAAGAACTGATAAACTACAAATGTGTTCATTCTAGAATTTTAATAAAGGAGCTTGCTCAGCTATCCTACATAATAAGTATGAATATATTACAATCCGAGACTCAATTTTGTAAAATTCTACGAAATTAAAATTTTCATTCTAATACATTTATTACACTACTAAATAACTAAATAAATGCTTAGAATTTAAATCATATCTAATTAAAAATAAAACTAAATATTATAAATTAATTTTGTTTAAATTTCAATTCAACAACACTAATGTTAAAAGACTAATAACATACGTACTTTTAATACATATTTTACATCCCAATGGTCAAATCTTTGAACATCATTTAGGCGGGCCTTTTTTTTTCATTCTTAAACGCCTTTCCCCCAAAATTTCATTCCTATCTTCGAACCATTTTCCGTTTTCACTCTCAATGGCCACTCCAACTGAATCCTCCATCCTCTCCGATCTGCAAACCGCCGGCGATTCCAAAACCATCCACTCACTGGTCTCCGACTACCTCCGCCCCATCTCCACTCTCGCGAATTCCAAAAAGAAGAAACACGACGAAGCCGCCGTCCGCTCCCTCGCCAAACGGTTCTTGTCCTTCCTTTCCAAATCCTTCCCGATAATCTACAAGCGCATCTACATACAAAACCCTAATGAACAACAGCAAGCCTCTCTTAGTGATTTCTTCGAGACTTACCGACTTTGCATAACTTGTCTTGAGTTCGTCTCTTCACAGCTAGCCGGCGGTGCGCACTTGGTTCAGATCCAGAGGTTGAAGCTCGTTTACTGTTTACACTGCTGGGGACGGTATGATGATGGCGAGAGCGAAGCACTCAGGGTTTTGGAGAGGCTTAGAGGGGAAACTAAGTCAAAAGGTAAAATTGTTCCGGGTATCGATGTTGCTGGCGGTGATTCGAAGTTCGGATCTATTGTAGTCGAAGCAGTGGCTTCTGTAGTGAAAAATGTGGCCTTGGGACACAGTAAAGATTCTCGGAAATATGAAAGGGTTCTTGCTTTGGTGGAACAAGTGAGGCCTTGGTGCAGGTATTGAATTTCTTGATTTGCTTAAATACTTACACGATATGATTTACTTATTGATTTGATTTTTGTGTGTGTATGTACAGGGCATTAGAATCTGATGTTGTTGAGAAATCGCACAATGTGCTTGTTACTTTTCTTGGTAGATGCTGTCGGTTTTTGGTTGAGGAGATTAATCATTTTGGGGAGGAGTTGGTTCGACTGTTCTGCAGTGAATGCTTGACTGAGTATGCTAGGTCAATGATGAAGGATCAAGTTTATAAGGTATACACTGCTACTTAATATTTAGATAAACATATATGTTTATTTATTTTTATTTTTCTTCTAATTTTTACATTTGCAGTTTGCCCGCAGAATTTCTTCCTCATTGTTCTCACTGGATAGAACCAATAGCTCAGTTCAAATTGGCTTAGTAACGTTTTTGTTATTATCAATTTCCCGTGAATGCAAGGTAAGATTAACTATATACCTTTTAGAATGGTTGAGGAATATGTTCAATAAGTCATTTAGCTTCAATAATTCTAGGGTTTTTTTATGTGTGCAAGTTTTGACTCTAAATTCATGATGCAGCCGACAGTTCCCCAACACCAATACTGATAGTAAATATGTTTCTCCTTAGGAATGCTGAATTGCTGATACCTACATTCCTTCTGTACCCTTTTGAACCTTTCCAATTAAGCAGTTATTGTGCATTGTAAGCTGGAATTTATGTGTCAGGTTTCAAATCCATTATTTGAAGACTTATTTGGCTCAGTCAATAATCTGAGATCTTATCAAACATCCTTCCTAAATTGCTTCTAGTTGTTTTGCACATCATTTTGCTTTACTTGCTCATTTTTAACCTTTCTAGTTAGTTTTTTTCCTTAATAATTAACTGGCATTTTCAACCATCTTATGGCTTCATAGCTGAAGTTTATTTCTTAGTTCTTACATTGTGATTTATTCATTAACGTATTTTTGGCAGGTAGATATAGATAATAATGCAATAGAGTTTGTTGAACTTGTTGATTATTGTGCCTATAAATGTCGAGCTGTTGGTACAACTTTTTGTAGCACTCTAGTGAAACATTTAAATGACATTGCGGGTGATTTTTGTCAGGTATGTTGTTTGACTGTTGCTGTTCTGTGGATTGGACTTGTACCTATTTTATTTATTTGGATAAGATGGCCTGAGTTATAATCTTAAATTTTGTAAAATTTCACAGGCTACAGTCCCTGTTGATCTAATACTGAGGCTTTATGCAACTGCGCTAGATTTTGCTGAGCACAATGTTAAGCTGAAATATGATAATTATACCACTTCCAAAGGTGCAGAAAATGCATCAGCTATTGATATTTTGTTTCTTGAAAGGGATAAGCTGCACACTTTGTCTGCATTAGGAGAGAGGAAGGCTTATCTAGTGATGTACTATAATACACTGAAATTCTTGTGTCAGCCGCTTGCTGAACTAGTAAATGCAGAGAAAAAACGGATACTTTCTGAAACTGAAGCTTCATCTGATTCTAGAAACCTTTGCATTATCCGGGATGCCTTTGATCAGTTCTGTGATAGTTTCTTCTCTCTTGAAAGGTAAGCTTATTTCTGTCGTGGATGGACTAATTTGCTTTTTCGTAACCAAATGTGATTACAATGACTTTTTTCTTTCTATCTTATCTAGTTGACTAAATGACACAATCTTTTGCCTTCTCAATATGATATTCTCTTTGCTCTTGTGTATGCTGATATTATTGTAATTATGCAACATTAAGGAATTACGTACTTTTTGGGTCATTAGTCGAAGGTTACTATATCAACTGTTGATATATCATCATGTTTGCTTAATAACTTTGAGTTCATACATGCCCAACTATGGATGATGTTGAATTTAGGCTAAATGGTAATAATTTAAAATTATTTATAACATATTTTGCAAATTATTTCTTGAATCATTATGCTCATAAATCAGTTATGAATATAATGGTCGTCTGAATTTTCTCACTTATCCTTGCAGATGTACATCTGAAACAAAGAGAGAAGGATTTGACGATGATGAAGTGTTGGTACCCAGTATAATTGTGGCCGGGTTCATTGTTTCCATCGGTACAAAGTGTAATATCCGGGTCAGTTAAACTTATCTGTACATTGTTAATTTATTGACTAATTTTGGATGGGACGATGTCTATTAAACTTTCACTGTTGCTGATTGGTTTTCCCTTTTATATTTCAGGAGAGTGTGTGTTACATTAAGCAAATAATTGGCAGCAGTTGGATTCAATCTCAAGGGCTAAAATATGTCTATATCTCCCTGTATAATATTGGTGTTCTTATGTACAGAAATAAGCAGATTAAAGAGGTACTTAATTCTTTGAAATTTGTGGATGTTAAGGTTATGGTATTATATAACTGTTCTTTTGCACGGTATTTGTTTTTAATTTCTAAATGAGCCTATTTCATTTCTGTGTGATTGAAGCTATTTTCATGCATATTCATATCTGTAGGATCTGGCATCTACATGTCGATGTTCATGTTTGGAAGCATTCTTGTTCACTTCAATTCCTTTGCATCTAAGTTATCACTCTAACCTTTGCAGGCATTGAAGGCTTTAAAACTTTCTCATAGAGCATCATGGACACATATTCAGCTTCTCCGTGAGATGTTTACTCAAAAGAAAAGTTTTGATGATCATTTGTCAGAAGATGCTATTAGAGATTTGGTCTCTGATGCATGTAGCAGAACTGCTTTTCTTTCGGAAGTTCTCCATGCATGTGGAAATCTTAAGGCGGAAAGAATTATTGTGGAGAGCCTTAAAAACTGGTCCACGCTTGAAAATTTGTTTAGACAGTTGTCAGGTCCTATGCCTTTGATAAAACAATGGGTTAAGGTATAATTTTCAAATCCTGGTCTGTTTTTCTGCATATTTTTGTTATGATGGCCAATTGTTCCTTTTATTTCAGATACAGTGTAAACTTCGTAAAAACATGAATTTAGAAGATAATGCTCCAACTTTATGTTGTATGCTGTTGTCTTCTGGGGAAGTGTCAAAGAGGGCAATTGGCAAAATTTTAGAGCAGGTTCATATCTGTTAATTTGATTGGAAATGGCCTTCTAGATATTTCCTGTTCTGCTTGCTTATGACTAATGGATGATTCTTCCAATTTCAGGAGCTTCTTGCATATCAAGAAATGACACATGGGTACCCAGATTTTTGTCATAGAATGCAAACTAAAGTTATTGATTTACTTATGCAAGATGATTATGCCATAGAAGATAATCCTTTACAGAGAGCAAGAATTTTAATTAGAAAGGGAAGAACACTAAGGGCTAATGGGATTGAAGCTTTGAAGGATTGTATTTGTTGCTTGTCTAAAGCTATATCTATTATGGTGAGGTGTTTGGTTCTCTTGGGATTGCTTTATTTTTCTTCCCTGTCGGTATTAGTTGTGATTCTGTTTCTTCTTTTCGGCATTGAATCAATCACTAACCTGAAGTATTTTTTAAACAGAATCGCGAAACACGTAATGCTGGAACTCCAGCCTGCCATCAATTAGCGGCTGCTTATTGTTTACTTGCACTATGCACTCAGGAAGCTGAACCAAACTCTGAGGTATTTTAAAAAAATGTCTCCAGATTTGACTAATTAGTGCTTAGTCATTCTTTAGGCTTGACTACATGTTTTGGTCAATATTAGTGATAAATTTCAATATTGCTGACTGCGCATACTTTGTTTTCACTTTTCACCAAAAACAGCAAGTTTATCCAGACATATGTGCTGCCTTAGATCTTTGGTCAAGCATATTCATTCCTGATAGTTGTTTCACGGGTGATGAGTTCAAAATGGTGTCTGGAAGCACATTGCAACTGCTATATAATATACTTGATTTGCTATCAGTGAAGGTGCACTTGTTGATATGATTGACTTTATCTTTTAGTCATGAAAATCTATTTACTTTGAGTTCTGAACATCTTTTAACTGTTTTACTTGTGGTTGTTTCTTTCTTACCTTTTCATCTGCAGGGTTACACAACATTACACAGCAACATATATAAATTGATAATGAGAATATACAAACTGAACAATGTAGAACTTGGAAAATGTGCAGCCAACCTCTGGGAGTGTAGGCGGCTTAGTCATGCACTCTGTGTTTCTCCAGTAAATGAGTCATTCATCACGAATTTATCTGAGCAGTGTGGAGAAACTTCCAAAGCTGTTGATTTCTGGATACAATGTCTAAGTGGATCCCAACCAGGGCTTATTGGGTTCCAACAGAACATCACATGCTTCTTTAACAATTTCACCCATGGCTTGAAAAATGATGAAAGCAATATACAATCAGCTGTCTCGGCTAACAATGTAAATCTGGTTGTTTCTGAACTCACTGCAAGTGTAAGTAATGTCAGATTTCAAGTAAATGCTACAGTTTTTATTGAACTTTTTATGCCTTTGACTGAGTTGGTCAGTTATCTGTCTGGTGCTCTCATAGGATCCTGTGCGTAGTCATTCGCTCTTCCTTGCGGGGTATCTCTACTATGATTTGTGTGAAAGACACATCTCCAGTGGACAATTATTTGAGGTTGATTTCAAATTTTTGCATGATTTAGCATCTTTTATTTTTCTTCCTTCAAATTTCCTTATCCTGCAACATAATAATAAATCTAATATGACTAGGAGTCTTTGCCGTGAAAATCGTACTCATGTTGTTACTTATTATGTTCTTGTCAGAGTGTTGCTTATTATGATTTTCTTTTCTAATTGCCATTTTTCTGCTAGGGTCTTTCATATGCAAAAGAAGCTTTTCGACTGCGGAGTCAACTTTTCAAAAGAAAATTTACATTCTCTATTGAGGAGCATGTTGGAAGAGGCTGTGAATCTGGTGACATTGATGACATTGCTCAGAAAGCTATAATTGGTCCAAAGAATCTTCAAGTGCACAGAATAGTTGCTAGTGAAATTTGGTCTTTTGACAGTAGTTCATCAAACCTGTGTGGCTCTTATCTTAGTCCATGGAATGTACTTCAATGTTATCTTGAAAGCATTCTTCAGGTTAAATTTTTCTCTCTTACAATGTCTGGTTCATTTCTCTCTAATGTTTTCCTCTTTTTAGGAATCTTTGTATTTTTATTTGACCAACATACTATGTCCAGGTTGGATGTATTAATGAGATGGCTGGAAATGGGGTTGAGGCTGAATCTTTCCTATTATGGGGAAAAAGTATCTCCTGTTCACAGAGCTTACCACTATTTGAAGCTATGTTTTCTTCTATCTTGGGTATGATAGTCATTTGCCCCTGTTATTTGTGTCTCGTTGATAATTTCTCATTCTTACAACTGCAATGGTGATTTGCTGAAAGTTTACTTTCTGATGAAATTAGGGAAATTATATCGAAAGAAACAACTCTGGATTTTTGCAGAGCAGGAACTGCAAAGTGCCAAAAGGCTTCTGGTAGATAGAAACAGCAATTATTCCTGCACAAGATGCAGATTAATGTTGGAAGTTAATCTTGACCTGCAACTTGGTGATTTGTTCCGTAATCTTTCAGATAGTGATATCATAAATGATTCAAAAGAGAGATTTTCTCATGCTGAAGTTATGTATAAGTCTGCCCTTGAGAAATTAAATCATTCTGCGTGGAAAAATATCATTACTGATGAAGAAAGTAAGGAGGATCTGGTGATCAGAACCACTATAATAAGTGGTGAAGATGTTGCATGCAATGCTGCTTCTCAACCTGATGCAATAGATGCTAGAAAGGGTAGGAAAACTAAGAAAGTATCCAAACCTGCGGTGAAGGAGCAACGAGTGATACCTGAACAAAGTTCAAGGGTAACTCGCTCTAGATATCGATCTTCTCAAAACCAAAGCATTAGCAGTACTGGTGAAGCACAAGTTGGGCTTTCAAAACAGTCAAATGGCAATGTTGTGTCCAAAGTCTCTGATACTTGTTGGGAAAAGGAGTCATCACTCCTGGGTAAAGAAAGCTGTATGGATGAATCAACAAGTGAAATTGCATGCATTTGTAAGCGAGCCAAGTTGTGGCAGTGCCTTCCTGCTGAGATTATGAAATCTGGGTTACTGATCTACTTCATAAATATGAAATGGGAGTATGCCCGCAGGAAACTTTTGGTGAGAATACTTACTGGTATAGGTATGGTTCTGTTGCCTTGATATTATTTGATTGCACATGCCAACACACATGCACACCAACATATAAAAACTAGTAAGTTGGCCTATTAGGTGTCTTTTTCAATTTGAGCTCATATTGCTAAACATAAAATACCTGATATTAAGCTTTGTCTAACTGAAATTGAAAAGGTGAAATATTTTACTCATTCTTAAGTCAAGTAAGCTGTAGTGAACATTCAACACTCTTATTGGAAAATACACTGAATGGTAGGATCATACTCCAGTCATTTGTCTCAAGACTTCCTTTTCGTAGGACAGCCACTGTATTGAGGCCTTTTTGTTCTTTCTCGCAATATGCTATTTATGTTTTTTTTACCGTCTTGTTGTTTTTCCAGGCCTTGTTTGATTGAGGAAAAGGGTAGAGGCGAGTAACTGCTAAATTCTTGTAAATGTTTCCAAAATTAATACATTAGGGGAAAATCTATCGTGAGAGTAATATTAAGAGCCTAAAGCTTAGGCTTGAAGAAAACATTTCTTTCTTAACAATTAAATGCACTCTTTATTATAAATGGTGGTCATTTTGGTTCTCATTGATTTATGTAAGAACATACATTTACTTTATACTTTCTTGTAATTTGTTTTTCATATTTTTAGGAAAATGCTTGGGGTCTCATGATCAGACACGTGAGATACACAAAGTTGTTTGGCAAAGCATATCTGTTCTAGTCAGCAGAAATGCATATACTCAGACTTGTTCCTCTGCTTGTGGAACTTTCTTGCTTGATTTGATTGGGAGGGAAATCATTGGAGATACTTTTGCTGTTGAACGTGCAGCAATCTTATACAGCATAGGTTGGATGACTGTGAAGAGTTTCCATTCCAAAGGTTCCAGGTATGTGTGCTTGTTATGTCTGTCACCTGTGCACATGTTCAATTAATAGTTGTGGTCAAAGGAAGTTTGCATGCTTTATTTTCTAATCATTTTTACCTTACTCATGTTTTTTTTAAAGCACTTCAGTTATTCTTGAATGTCAAATTTGATTTGTTTTCCCCATTCTTTTGCTTTTGTTGTTTTTCCTTTTAAAGAGAAATTCTTGCAGTTTCCCTACTATTTTTTTCCGATTAACAGAAATTTCACTGTATTCATATACAAGATCAGAATGAATGTAATTTTACAGAAGGAGGATTACATTTTATTTGAATATCATTGATTATTTGTTCTTCTAGGCTAGGTCTTGATTTAACATGATTGTAATTTTCTGCATCAAAACTCTTTATCCTTGTGATATATTACTTGGAATATCCTCTGTTATGTTGCTGGGTACATACTTTAATCCATCTGTGTGTATATTTATATATGTTTTCAAATTCACATGTATCTGAATCAATGAGGACTCTGGTACGTTAGTAAATTACTAATATCAATGAGGACTCTGGTACGTTAGTAAATTACTAATATCAAATTCACATGATTATTTGTTCCTTTTCCTCTTTTTTTGGTTTGTATTCTAAACAGGATTGTATGCTGTGGTCTGTCCGAAGTTCCATTATCAAAAATAGTACACTGGCTGAAGCTAGCATTTGTACTCAGCCGTGAGGTTCCTGTACTTTTTAAAAAGGTTGATTTTTTTAATATTCTGATCTGTTCCTCATGATTGCATAAGCTTAATATAGTCTTACTTTAACTTCTCAGTTGTGGCTAGATGTAAAATCTGATTGCGGTATATCAGACAAAGAAACTGGTCTTCTGTTTTGAGACCAAAACTTTTTGTGTTTACTTGATTTTTATCAAGTATGGTACACTTGAGGATTATTCACTATTTTGACCGTTAATTTAAGAGTAGTGCGAAACCTTTTTGAATTACTTTTCCTAATTTTCCGATCTATAGTAACATCAGACCAAAAACTGCCACCTTAAACTAGTTTTTGAGTACCAGCCCGCCCCGCCCTGATCTATAAGTCCCTAAACTCGACCCCGCCCCACCCCAGATTAAAATATTAGTTTACCCGTCTGCCCTGATATACCAACTCTTAAACCCGACACGACCCGAAAAATTGAATTTTTTTTAATCTCCGGTGACGTTAAAAGTTAGATTCGACCAATCCACCATTACGGCCACAAAGTTTAGTTTCAAAAGACTTTAAACCTATATAAAAATAAAATAAAAACCAATTTTAAATTACCCACGTGAAAAATCACGAGAAACAAAAACAAAAAACGCTCTTTAGCACGAGATTTTGAGTCTCGCGTGTCTACCATTTCACCACCAAGGCTAGCTTAACAACCATAAAAGTGTTTATATATAGGATAATTATTATATACACTGGCGGTGGAAACCGAAAGTTTCCATAAGCGCCTTAGTTTAAGGTGTAGTGTTTAGGTGTATCATGTATGGGTTTAGAATTTAGGGATAATGTTTAGAATTTAGGGTTTAGTGGTTTAGGTGTATGAGTTTATAAGTTAAAACTTAAATTCTAATCATATTACCTTAAAAACAAAATCCTAACCTCTAAACCCTGAATTATAACCCTAAACTCTAAATTCTCAACACCTACACATAAACCCCTAAACCCTACACCCTAAACTAAATCCATAAACTCTAAAACTAAGGCGCTAGTGTATAGGATAATAATCCTTATATATAGTGGTATTTTTATAAATATAATAAAAATATATATATTTAGTTAAATATATATCGGGGAGGGATGGGGAATTTCTAGCATATACCCGAACCCGCCCCGCCCCAACTCAATACTATAAATAACCCGTCCCGTCCCGATTCCCGAAATTCAAGACTAAAAACCTGACCGGTTTGAATCGGGGCACACCAAGTCGGTTCGGATTCGGGGTATTTGACCATCCCTATTTTTGAGACTGGTTGCTTCTTCTAAAGGTCTTTTTCATCCAAATTCAAATAAAATCTAAGTTAAGTTCACCTAAGCCAATAGCGAAGTTTCCTTATAATTTCCGTTTATTATATTTGCAAGTTGCTCCCAAGAAATTTGTCCTCTTAATTGTTTCCACTTTGTATTCTCCATTGCTTTTTCTCTGATATCTTGGCAGCTAAACTTTTATTTATTAACCCTCAGGTTTCCAGACTGCTTTCTGCAATATATCTGCTTTCTGCCACTAATGAGCATTTTACTTTGCCATCTTGCAAAGCACCTTCTGAAAGTCAATGGGCTTCATATTTTCATCAAGCCTCACTTGGGACACATCTTAACAATCAATTCTTCCCTAATACTTCTGGGAGATCTATTACTCAACGCTTTGTAGATCCCGGGGTAAGTTTGCACACTTCATATTGTCTTTCCTTGGTGTCATTTTCAAGATGATAAAATATCTTGACAAGTTATTTGCCAAAGGTCTACAGCTGTCTTCAGTGAATTCTTTTCTCAATTGAAATCTTAGTACTTCCAAAAATTGTTTTAAAACGTCAAGGTATTTGACAAACATGGTATAGTTGAATTGCTTCAGTCACACTTTGTAATGTTTTTAGGAAATGCCTTGCGCTCAAGAGTCACTCTGAATTCGAGAGGTCCTTCATGTTTAATTATGATAGTAGCAAAATTAGTTATGCTCTGGCAAATCATGTTTCAATGGGACTAAGTGCTAATTTGTGGAGTCTTGCCAACTTTTTCTGATTTGCTCTTTCTACAGTCTATATTTATCTCCTGCAAATTTTGTTTAATTTTGAGTTGTACTTTCATTTTCAGGACTTGCATGCAACTGGTTCATCTTGCCCACATACAGAGACATCCACCTTGTTAAGGTTTCTGCTGCTACAGTGCAAATTTATGAAGATTTACTAGCTTAGTTTCATCTTACCCCATCAATTCCTAATACCTACATACAGAAAAAGAAATGTTATCCTTTCTTCTTTTTGTTCTGCTGCAGGCTTGCTCCTGAGTCAGTTAATGATCTTGAACAATTTGCGTTGAGCTTTTTTGAAGGCCTTCCTTCCACCGCCATCATCTGTATAAGTTTGCTTGGTCATGCTTATACTAGTTTATTGCAAGAATTGCTACTTTACCCTTCTTCTATTCATGCATGGATGCTGTTATCAAGGCTGAATTCGGAGAATCAACCTATTGTTTTGCTGTTGCCTCTGGATTCAGTTTTTGAAGGTATTTCTTTGGTAGAAATTTTTATAATTAAAAACTAACAATATATTAATGGGCATAACTACTTGGTGCTAAAAGAATCTGGAAAAAATATACAGAAGTTTCAGAAGATGCTGCTCCTAATGATGAGAATGCAAAAGCTTGTCAGGAATTACGTCAGCGGATGAAGTCAGGTAAAAAGTGGCATTGTCCGTGGGGTTCCACTGTGGTTGATAATGTAGCCCCAGCATTTAAAGTGATACTGGAAGAGAACTTTGTGACATCTTCCGGCTGTCCGTTAGAAGATACGAAAAGTACTAGGTCTTTGTGGTGGATGATTAGAAAGAAGGTTGATCACCAACTTGGTAAACTGTTGAGGTAGGCAATCTCTTTCATCAGATATCTGTCTATCCATTTTTTGGCACAACTATTGTGATTGGGATTGGATCACCAGTGGCCATTTGGTTTTCAAAAAACTTGATTCAATTGTTCTTCAACTTGTCTTCTTTCTGGTGCATACTAGTAAACTACCCAAAGTTTGTATGTAATTTTCTGCATTTCATGTTGGAATCAAGAACTGATGTATGAAATATATATATGCATGGCATGTATTCTAGTAATTTAGAAGATTCATGGCTGGGCCCATGGAAGCATGTGCTTCTCGGGGACTGCTTGGACTGCGAAAGCTTGAACACAGTGCACAAGAAGCTGGCGCGGGATCTCAAATCTAAATGCCAAATGAGCATAAGTGAGAGTTACCTCAAACTTGTTCTTGGAGCTGCTAAGTCTGATATTGAAGAAGCGTGTCTTTCAAAGCAGTGTTTGCAAAAGGGATGCTACATTGGAGCTGCTAAGTCTAATGGCATTGATAGTGTGTCTGCATTGGCATCTCGACTAATACGTAAAGCAGCGAATGAGCTTCATTGGGAGGACACCATCTCTAGGGAGCCAATAATTTTGGTGTTGGACTTGGATGTCCAGGTTGGTGCAATTGCTCTAGTTTTTTTGTATGTTTTTTCATCTCAGGGCATACGAATATAGCACGAGTTTTATCTTGCTTCAAGAAGATGGTTGTCCTCTAATAGAAATTTTTACACCTTATTTTTGCTTTTTCTAATATCTTGGTTTGATTGTTCCTTTTGTCTTTTGAAGGTCCATCCTTTTTTCCTTTTCATTGTAAAAACTGACCATATGAGAACTCTGTGCAGATGCTTCCTTGGGAAAGTATACCAATTCTAAGACAACAGGAGGTTTATCGAATGCCTTCTGTTGGCAGTATCTCTATGATACTTCGTCGTTATGATGAGCTAGTTGGTAGGAATGCTGCTGCTGTTCCTCTGATAGATCCCTTGGATGCATTTTATTTGTTAAACCCCAGTGGTGACCTTAGAAGCACACAAGCTGAATTTGAGAACTGGTTTAGGGATCAAAATTTCGAGGTAAAAGGAAATAGCATTTTATCACACAACAATAGAAAAACCATTTTTTTACATGGAAATAGGTTCAGTAAATAATTTATTTCTTAATGAACCATACAGGGAAAGGCTGGAACTGTGCCTACAGCTGAAGAACTTGCTACAGCCTTGAAAAGTCATGACCTTTACTTATATTTTGGCCATGGAAGCGGTAAGCCAGTTTCTCTTCTCATCTGTGATGTTCATTTTGTTCAAATTTACCATTATATCAATTTTAGAAATGCATGTGTGCTTCTGGTTGGTACAGGAGAGCAATACATTTCCAAAGATGAGATTCAGGGACTGGAAAAGTGTGCTGCCACAGTGTTAATGGGCTGCAGCAGCGGCTCACTGAGGCTTAACGGATGCTATGTTCCACGAGGTGTTTCGCTATCCTATATCCAAGCTGGTTCTCCCGTTACAATTGCCAACTTGTGGGAAGTAACAGACAAGGACATTGACCGATTCGGGAAGGCTGTGCTCAATGCTTGGTTGAGAGAAAGAATGGATCAAACAGATTGTTCGAAATGCAGCCAACTAGTGAAAGAAATCGGGGCAATGGATATAAGGGAAGGCCGTAAAGGCAATTCCAAAAATAAAGTAGCAAGCAGCAATTCAGTTGAAACAACAAACAATGGTTCATTGAGTAATGTATGTGAACACAGGCCAACGATTGGGTCATTTGTTGGTATGGCCAGAGATACTTGCACCCTCCCCTTCTTGAATGGGGCGGCACCCGTTTGTTATGGTGTCCCGACAGGCATTATTCGAAAAAAACCACTCTTAACTATGTAGTTGTACAGATATTGCTACATTATTATTTTTTTATACAAGACCATTCATCCAAAAAGAAACAAGATAATCGTGCTATAAAATACCAAACCATATATGTATAGAATTATAGGCTTATACAACTAAATTTATATTCAACCCTTATATGCATAAGAATTGTAAAAAAATGGAGCCAACATCATCTTTCTTCAATTGCATGACTATTCAGGCCATCAAGGATGGCTCGTGTGGAGGAATGCAACAAGAAAGCCATCAAGAGGGTCATTGCGTCAGGATCTGAGAGTTGCCAATGACGGATGGTCTGTACAAAGGAGGAGCAGAAGAACCTAGCTAACAGTCTTCCATCGACGTAAACAACGAGCCCTGCCTATCGTGAAAGAAACGAAAACTTGTAAGAACAGAACTCGAAGACAATAAACTCCAGTGAATTGTTGAAGAGCGAGGGGAAGAAAACTGAAAGAGGAGAGAAGACTCTCCTTTACACCCGTATTCATGCCTCCACCTCATTTTAGAGTGCCTGAAACAAGGTTGTGGTTGTCGGGGAAGAACTTCCATCGAGCAAGCCATACGGAGTGTGCCGGATCATCGAACAAATGAAAAAAAGTCGGATTAGAGAAAAAGAGCGAAGGGAAAGAAAAATGACGGTGAGAGACCAGCAGTGCATGACCGCCGAAAAAAAGTTAGTTTTCTTTTGGAGGGGAGAGCGTTTGCAAGAGATTTATTTTTTTAGAGTTTCATATATATTCTATATCTTAAAGATTCTTACAATCTTCTATTCTCCTCTTGCCAAACATAATGAAGTGTGTATTCCAAGTCAAAGCCATAACAATAGCTAATGGCCTCTTTCCTTTAGTAATAACCCAAGACACTTTATCTTCTCAAGAAGCAACCTGGAACTGAAACACATAGTGACATGCTATTAGTTTTATAGATAGTTGAAATTTATATTTACAAATCACCTTTGTCTACTGCTTGTAAGGCGTTAATGAAAACTGCAACTTTATTGCCAAGTAATTTCGATTATATTTCTGCAAAGGCATCATATATGATTTTTGTTCATGGAATCATACACCATTTTGAATGCATGCAAAGCTCGATGACAACACGAAAAATTTTCAATGCAGGGTTTCAGTGAAGAAACAATCACAAAAATAAAGGCGACTAGGAAGCGAAAGGAATCCAATTAACGGAATGTGTCGATAATTTGACTCATTTCAGTGCCCCTAAACATTACAGAGGGTTCAGTAGCATTTGAAAATTTTAAAATCTGCATACTGCATTGTTCCCCTGCATCCCATCTTGTGAAATTACAGGTCTACAAGTCTATATATACATACAGGGTTAGAGGATAAACATGTCAACAAAGGGAATGGAATTACCAGTACATCCAAATGATTACACACAACAACAAAGGGATATAGTCATAGTTTCCGCCACTCATTTTCCAAGCCATAATATAACCCCCCCACCCCCCACCCCCCTAAAATGAACTGTGAGAAGTAAATCAGTGCAAATTCAAAATCTATGGCAATACATAGCCTTTGATGTTTCCCATCCCTTACAGCGACGTCTTTCATCCTACATTCTGCCTCCAAATGTTTTCCCTTCTCCTCCTCCTCCTGCCTGAACGACCTAAAAGAACTCTGCCATGTCGACGGAGTCGGCTAACCAAAGACATATTGCTCCCATCATCATTAAAACCATCATCATCTTGATTGGCATAACCCAGACCCCCAACAGGAGAGGTAATGGGAACACCAACACCATTCTCATCCGCTACATGTGTAGGTTGCCTTGTTTGTCTGCCAAGGTCATTCCCTGATGACCCAAATGCATGCAGCAGAAGAAAGAAATTCAAAACATTATCATCTAAGCCATCCCTTTCTATAAAATCTGTGTAGGTACCATCCTCTCCATATGTCTCAAGGCCATGCTGGTTTCTTTCTATTACATAATCACCAAATACCATTGCTCCTGGCATTGTTGACCTTATTGTGCTGATCACATCTTCTTGCTCCTGCTCCCGTCCAATGCTTCTCCATTTTTGCTCGAGGGTTGAATCCACTTCGCGTGGCTGAGCACATGGATGTTCCGCCTTCATGTGTTTCCTAAGTTCCTTAAAAGAACCAACAAAGGTGCAGTCATCCTGCATACAGCTTCTCTTCTTGGAATTTAAATAATCCCTAGCAGGTTCCACCACAGTCCATCCTTTCACCTGACCCCTGCAAAGTGGGCATGATAGTTCAGTTACTTCACACTTCGCAACAGGCCAACTTGAACCGGCTTCCGGAACTGAATCATCAACAGAGCTAAGAAATAGTTCTTCATGATTGGATGCGACTACTTTAGTGTGGAACTTCTTGTACTGGTCAAGGCAGTTTGAGTATCGGAAGCTAGTTCCACACATGTAGGGACGACATCCCTTGTCATGGGATGAACAAAGAAGAAGAACAGCATTGTGAGGACACTCCATGCAAACAGAACACGTAGTGCCTTCCCAATCTTTATTATCCAAAGCTTTGGAACATTTTTCCGGATGCAAATCTCTAGGGATACCTTGGCAACGAGAGTGCAACAAGTATGGGGTCTGCCGGGATGCAATTCTACGCCGACCCTTGCTACCTTTCGCCATCTGCAAACTACAACTTGAATTAAAATTGCAAAATCAGAAAAATCTACTAATAAAAATAATCTGAAGTCCAACACAAGATTGTAAAAACAGATCAATCAATTGGTGTTGTTCTGAAATTTTCAAAGCTAATGGTAATTATATCTAAACCAAAGTTTCATCATGGAAACTTACCATTAACGACAAGTCTAATACCAGAAACAAATGTATGTACTCCTTTTAGATAAAAAGAGCAATCAGATGCTTGGTTTATTCAAGGTTTAGGGTCATCCTTGATTAAATCCATGACATTGCAAGAGAACAATCCATCAACAATATGAAAATTCAAGTTAGAATAAAATATAATAATACAAAAAAAATCAAGGTTAATAACAGTAAAACAAACAATTCCATTAACATCCATAATTGACATAGACCCAGCTAAAAGAACATATATAGAAATGGAAAGCCTGGACACAATTAACATCCATGTTCCACTAAACAAGTGAATTAGAAAGAACAATTCAGAGTTGATAGAATTTAAGAATCTAAATAACGTGTTTTAGCAACAACTTCACATTAACAGAACAATTCCAATCAATGGGCAAGCCAAATATGACGTCACCATTCACAGATTAAAAGGGCGAATTAGAAAGAACCTCGCCTGTTTGAAAGAAAAAACGCTGCAGAAATCTAGATCAAGATACCAAAAACATCCAGAGTTGATAGAATTTAAGAATCCAAAGAACGTGTTTTAGCAACAGCTTCACATTAACAGTACAGTTAATTAACTGATTAAACAAATAGGAAGAGAACATGAAAAACTACGATTTTACGCATATATGCTCAAAATTTATCCACTTAAATTATGAGTTTGGATGTATTTAAAATTAAAATAATTTCACCAAAAATTTAAAAATCAAAAAGTTCAAAGATATATACAATAAAAAGAACGAAGATTCAACAGGAAAGTACATACCAGGGAAAAGGAGAGTGGATTTGGGGGGAATTGAAGAGTGAAAATTAGGGTTTTGCTAGGCCACGAAATCGAGGGGTTGAAAAAGGAGAAGTTGTAAATATTAAGCGCCAATGCCAAAAGCTTTGTAGAGAACAAATGAGTGACGAATCCGAAAATTCGAATATCCGGTTAACGGGGAAGTACTTCACGCGACGTGAAAATGGAAGTGCGTTTCACGGGCTCCTTTAAACATAAATAGTAATACGTGGTGGATTCGAGAACAAGATAGTGGCGTCTGAAAGACACGCACCCTTGAAACTTCGGCAGATGAGCGATGATCACATTTGGGAGAGGCGGTCACTTTATTTTTTTTGGTAAATACAACCAATGTTACTTCATTATGGGTTTGTTAACAAACATACCATTTTCTTTTACAAATATGTCACTCAATTAAAATATTATTATAATTAAATTATTTTTTAATTAAAATTGAAATCAACGTCTGATATAATAACAGTTTTTGTCTTCATATTTAAAAAGTTCTATACAATAAAAACAAGTGAGTTTATCGGATCAAAAAATAATTTGAATAATTGCATTCTTCCACAAAGTATCAACAAATTACAATTAAATTGTTATTATACTTAAAAGGTAATGTAACATCAGAGAAGAACAAATAAATTTATTGAATTATTTTAAATTATGATTAAATTAATAAACTATATAAGTATTGGAGGCTAAATTTGTTATTATATCATGTCATATCGTTATTTTTATTTAATACTTAACAATCAGTGACTTATTTTGTATTATTGTTCTAATTGAATAACTTATTTGTAACTCTTTATAATTTTTCTTAACTTATTGATAGAATACACCTTATAATTTACAAAACTGCTCGAACTTAAATATCTTAAGATGAACCCAAATATGAAAGGTTGCCAAATTCGCCTATCCATACACTTAAAAATTTTATTTGGGCCGCGAATTGTTTTGATTTTGAGTTGTAGGATTTGGGCTGACATGTTAAGATACTATGATCCAGTAACCATAGAACCCGATCTCGTCCACCCGATCCGAATCTAACATCACAGGAAGAAGACAGCCGCCTTTATAATGCTCAAAACCCTAAAAAACCCAAAACCAAAGGAACACGGACAAAGGGTTACGAGTTGCACAAGCAGAGCAAATCGGTCGCCGGTTGATTTTTGTTTCTTCCGACAACCGTAATCGTCGAAGATGCCAAAGTCTAAGCGTAACAAAATAGGTTTGTCTTCTTTTTAAATCTCTCACCATTGAAATATAAATATATGTTTTTGGTTATAATGTTTTGAAAATGTATGAATTTCATGGTATTTGCAGTTTCACTATCGAAGACAAAGAAGAAGGGCAAGGAGCATAAAGAATCAATTGTGAATTCCATAAGGGAAGCTGCGGAAAGTTACAATTCCATCTATGTTTTCGCTTTCGAAAACATGAGGAATCTTAAATTCAAGGAGTTTAGAGAACAGCTCAAGTCTTCCAGCAGGTAAAAGTTTTGAATTCAATAACCCATTAGTTCCCCCCATTTTTGTTGAATTTTGTGTGGGTTTTACTTCAGATTTTTCCTTGGTTCGAATAAAGTTATGCAAGTTGCATTAGGCCGTTCTGCTTCTGATGAGATTAGACCCGGTCTTTACAAAGTCTCTAAGGTATATTGCAGTAAATTATATGCGTATTTGTGTGTATTTATATATATCTTTGTTGATTTTTACATTTTCTGTTGCTTCTCTGTTATAATTATCGCCATTGTTGAATTGTTTAAAAGCTTATGCGTGGGGATGCTGGGCTTTTTCTTACCAACATGCCAAGAGAAGAAGTTGAGAGGTATCTATGTTTGAAATCTTATAGCTGTTTACGCCGTAACGGTACAATTTCAGCTTCTCTTCTTTGTGTTTTATGGTTTCCTTATTTCACATTGTTTTGCAGCTTGTTTAATAAATTTGAAGAAAATGACTTTGCAAGGACAGGAAGCATTGCCACCGAAAAGGTAGAGGAAGACTAGCTGTTATTATTGTGATTTGTGAATGACATCTTTTGTTTGTCTTCTTGGTATGGAGTTTATATACTTGATTATTTACCTTTGGGTTTGCACTTGCTTCCTGCCGTTTCCAGGTGGAACTTCTGGAAGGTCCTTTGGATCAGTTCACACATGAAATGGAGCCCTTTCTGCGCAAGCAAGGCATGCCCGTTCGGTTGAACAAAGGTCAGTTATTTGTCTTATTTTTTTACATTGTACATGTATGGTATCTGTTTCAATTGATTTTGCATACTAACTTGGTCTATGGAGTACAGGTGTTGTGGAACTTGTTTCAGACTTTGTTGTCTGTGAGGAGGGAAAGCCTTTGTCACCTGAGTCTGCTCGGATACTGGTCTGTTCATGTTTCATTACCTTCATTTTCCTAGTCATAATATAACATTGCCAGTGTTGGATTAGTATTAGTCGGTCGTTTGCTGTTAGTTGCAATCATTTGATTATGGTTTTGTTTGTCTACTGGAACTCAAATTTTGGTAACGTCTTATTTGCAGCGCTTGTTGGGTATCAAAATGGCTACTTTCCGACTAAACTTGATATGCAGATGGAGCCCTGAGGACTTTGAGCTATACAAGGAAGGACTAGACGAATCAGATGTTGAATGCGCCTAGACCTTTTTTTCCAGATTGAATACGATCATGTTAAAAGGGGTTTAAGCATTCAAATTTCATGTATTGGATACCATGTTGGTTGTTATGGACGACAACATGTGTTATCACAAAGTAAAATGCAGCAGCAACAGCAGCAGCATTGGTGTAGGTCATTTCTTAGTTTTGTCTTGATTTCGGGGTTATTGAAGATTTTTACTGGTTTTGTTCTGCAACTTTTGCACTAAATTTTGACATGTTTTAATATATTTGCCTACAAGTGCTCATCTCTGTAAAATCTTCTGTTATAGTATTTTAATCCATTTGAAATTCCCACCCTCTCCAACTGGTTTTAATCATGGTCATGTGTGTATCAAATGCAACTTTTGAAATGAAACCTTACCTCTGTTCCAAAAAGGTGTCCTATTTATATTTTTTTGGGCCTTTATTTCCATTATTTAATAAAACACGAAACGTGACATACTTTTGGGGAAAAAAATCTTTAATTTTATAAAAATAACTTAAAATTTTTAAATTTCTCTAAATCTTAAATTTATAAATTTATCCCTTTCCTGCCTTCGTTGCTCCCCACGATTGAAAGTCTCATCTTTTGTCGTCAATAAAATGAGACTGAGATGTTAAATGGTGAGGTACACGATGCTTGAATGATGAACGGTGAGCTATCGATGTGTGGAGATGTCGAACGGTGAGATTGAGAATTTAATTGAAAGAAATTAAAACTTTCGGAGGTTTTTAAGAAACTTATATTTTTAAAGAAATTTAAAAGTTAAACAAATAAAAAACAGACCAGTAATTGGAAGACGATATCTCTTTAACGGAAAAATATGATTTGTGTTACAGAAATCATATTAAAAAATAAAATACTCGAAAAAAAAATGTTAAACACAAAACTAAAAAAAAATATATAAATTGGGCTTCAAATTGGGCAACTATTGTGGCTTCATACCCTCTTCAAGGAGTGCAATTGATTCAAAAAAAAGGAAAGAAAGAAATGCTAAATTGATGAATGATTTAATAGATACTGATCCATCATCTCTCTAATCTTGTCATTTCAGACACCCGAAACTAAAATTTTATAGCTCCGCCTCTGATCATCTACCATGGCTTCTTAGTTCTTGCCCTTTTCAGGACCAGCCTACCATAAATAAATTGGTGAATGGAATGCTTGATGTTAATAAACACATCAAAATATACAAAATTAGCGCCATCCCTTTTTCTCTTCCTCAAATTCTAATCACTAGAATAAGCCAACAAAAGAAACTTAGACACACGAAAATGCATATATTACATACATAAACTTTGAACATACCAGACACCTTTAGATTGATAAATGGCGATTTTCTCTTAGGAAAATATATTTGGCCCGAATCTGAATGGGGATTACAGAGAGTGCCGTCAGGTCTTTGAGTAAAAAATTTTAGATTTATTTTTTCATTCACAGTATTTAAACCTGAGAGTTTATTTAAAAGACATCGAACTTCTTATCACTCTATTCAGCATGTAGTAATTAGTTATTTTTAGAAAATATACATTTACAAATAGCTTTTACTTAGATTAATATTAAGTTTTTAACTAAGTGAAATTGTGAAATCGAACTTCTTATCACTCGGTTTAACATGTAATAATTAGTTATTTTTAGGAAATATACATTATAAATGGCTTTTATTTAGGTTTGTATTAAGTTCTTAACCAAGTGAAATTGTGAAAACATCTATCGGGTCTTCTATTATAAGAACTGGTTTAAATAGTCACTCTACTATTTAAATGCAATAATTTTAACATAATTAACATTTATTGATTAAAATTATGTATAATTTACAGTTTAACCCTAAACAAAAGATTTGTCGATCAAGCGCGTAGTCTAGTGACAAAAGACATCACTTTAATCCTGATTGACATCAAGTCTCAATTTAACCTCTCATCTTCCGGTTAAATAAAATCTAAACAAAAGGTTCAATTTGTAAAATAAAAAAAGCTTGAAAATATTAATCATACTAAATAATAAATGTGCATTTTATTATGCTAAAAGCACAATATATTGGCAAATATCACAACCTTTGATTTGCATTGTAGAATTACATGGTAGTTTTAATTATTAAAAAATAAACCAAAAAACAAAAATCCAATTCGTGGAACCTTAAAAAGCATATCAAAACCGTAAGATTTCCAATCATATAAATGGCATGTAAATTGCCTGTTATCATGTAATCAAAATTAATATGGACAAAATGATAAACAAATGTAAAGTAAGCAAAGATCAACTTTCTGCAACAAGACTGGTTCCATTTGCAAGTTGATTCGAAGAATCGTTGCTCGAGTATAATATGTTATCCTCCAACAGGCTCGGTCAATGTGGTTTCGACATTGCAGAGCGAGCATGATGACTAAAATCATGTTGGACTAGGAGGTTTTACTCCCTCTTATCCTCTTCCCTGTCATCTTCATGATCAGAGACATCGGCATTTCCATTATTCCTCTCTTGCTTGACTAAACTGACATCCCCATTGGACTGCCCTTTTGTTAGAGATTGAGCTTCTTCATCATCGAATTCCTCCGCAACATCTCCCGAGTATGCATATCTGAGCAAAGTCAGCAGTATCAAACATGTTAGCATAATAACATGGAATAATTGTATCAACAATTAGAGTATTGTCATGCCAACTTATATACAGGGAAAAAGATTCCTCATCTATTTGAATAGAGCTCTCTCCAGCATGTCAAAACCTCATGCAACATACAATTTAAGAATTTTTAAATTGAAAAGGAGAGGGAATTAACGGTTACGGTTGTCCATTTGAATTCGACTCCGTAAAACTTATAAAGAGTAATCCGCACCTTTGGGAGCTCTGAGATGGAGCCCAAAGGTAGCAAATAACACAGAGTAGTGCAAATGAAAGAATGTCCCAGAAAGCTGTGATGATCCAAGCACTTTGCCATCTCTCATTGAATGGATCTGTTGCTTTGAAGTATACCTGTAGTACCAAATAAATCAGATCCGCATTAACAAGGCATAGATACCAGTTTTAAGTACAATAACGTCTCTCTCATATAACATGAAACATCAACCAGGAAAGAAACCAGAATCTAGACGAGATATACCTCAAAAGTTATCCATCCGACTGAAGCAATCACTGCCACAGCTAGTGCATTTGAGAATTTCCTATAGAGGTCCAACTTTGCTGATGTTCTCTTTACCTGGATGGAAAACTAATGTCAGTCATTGAAATTTGTACCGCATGAAAGACTAAAGTGAGGGGGGATATCATTACAAGGAGCACAGTTATTAAGCTCGAGAAACTTATGATTGCCCATCACTAAAGCATAATGAAAAAAAGAAAAGAACAAAATACCTGTAACTGCTCTAGTGTTTTTGAAAGAGATGTAAAAATCCACAATATCAAAAATGCATCCAGGAATGCATCAGGAAGGACTAGGAAGAGTCTTGCTCTTCCCGATACGTCATTGATGGTCCCTACATACTCGGTAATGTCCAGCAATTCAGATGCCAAAAAATAAGTCGCTCCAAGAAGAAGCACCTTTGATGTAAGGCCACCTAAAGTTGGGCGTACAACACCATAACCCATCGAAACAGAAAGTATGAGGAGTCGAGCAAGTGTTTTTCTTATTGCTCCAACGGTCACAACCCAACTTGTAAGTACAACAGGCCTCATTCCTGAGCTGTTAAAATTAGAATAGTCAAGATACCACAATATCATTTCAAACAAACCCAGACCAATGACGGCAGTGATGCAGTGCTGAAGTAGCAGGATATCTTTCCAAAACCTCACGTACTGCGAGAACCAAATGGCACTAAGCAACAAATAGGCAATCGTCATGTAAACATAAAACTTCAACAATGGTGCCATTCTCCCTGGTAAATAACCATCAGGGTTCTTCCACACCGTCTTACCACTCATTGTTGTTCCCTTGAGCTTCGGATCACATGCTATGAAAAACAAATTATACATCCCAGTATTTGTGATGGGAACCTCGGTTTTGTCCATACTTGTTGATAAATAGTTCCCACCAAAATGTATGTTCAAAACAATAGGCCAATTACTATCTGTTGCAGAAGGTATCCGAATGACTTCACCTTGCTTGCACCCTTCCAGCTTAGCAAGATCAGGGGTACAGCATATCGATCTCTGTCCACCATAAGCCGAACCACCTATATTATTTCTATCAGCAGCCTCGAAAATCACCGCTTGTATCAACCCAGTACTATGTTCCTCGTCGGAATGACCATCTGCAGCAGCTTGAGTCCTCAAGAATGTGATATTCTCAAATCTATGCATAAGAAAAAATACGTTCAAGGCATAAAATTTTGGAAGTGAATGAACAAAAAAATGGAGGTGGAAATGCTTAATTCAGCACCAAGAAACTGGTTTACTTATGAATAGGCATAACTGTTTTAATCCAAGGCCACATAAGATCTTGAAAAAAACAACATTAATTATATATTGTGACAAATTATAATGGCATAGAAAACTCTGATCTCTGGTACCAGAAATCACCATCTCTCTAGTAATTTTCAGATAGGTTCACACAAACTCAATGAAGGAACATAACAATCCATTTCAATAAGACTAAGGTACCATTAACACATAATTTATTATAAAATTATTGAGTAAAACAAACAACTCGTAAACTGCATAATTTATTTATTTAAAATCATGTATTTCTTTATACATAAAAAACTACATGCATAAGTTCCAAAAATAACATTATACTTCTAATAAATCACACTTCATTCCTACTAAACAAACTGGTGAGGACTACCCTTATCGAATTACATTTCACATGAGTAACGATTCATGTCTACATTTCGTTCCTCATACCAGATCGATTTGCATTCTTGGTAACATGGACTTGGATCTGCTCAAATAACCATTTTCACTCGAATATGCAATTAATAAATAGTAAAAAAAATGAAAACTACATTTCTTCATTTTGCAGAATTAAATCTTCCATAGATCATCATAAATACACCTTAAGGCTTAAGCATTAACTACTTTCAAACAGATCTAGTCCGTATACATAAAACAACGCCATATTCTTTGCTTAAATCTCTAATATTTTTTTTTTGATTCAAAAACTCTAATAAATTGAACTTAAAAAAACGATTCACATCTTTTAGATAGAGTAAATGTTACTTTAATATTACCAACGAAAGAGAAGACATCGGAAACGGACTTATAGGAGGAAGTGTTTCGTCAAAAAATAGTACTTAGAAAATAAATGAATTTCAAAATTAAATATTCCGTCGATCATCATAAGTACCTAAACATTAACTACTTTAAACAGATCTAATCCATATAAACAAAAAAACGACATGTTCTCCGGTTAAATCTCTTATACATTGAGCTTAAAAATGAAACAAACGATTCACATTTTTAAAATGAAGGAAACGTTTTGTCAACATTACCTAATGAAAGAGCGGCCATCGGAAACGGATTTTTCGGAGGAAAGAGAGGCGGCGAGGCCTTCACTGCCGCCTGGAAGAAGATACGCATTTCCAACTTCATTGAAGAGTTGAGTTTTGTAAATGTGGATTGACGCGTTGGTCGTTGTTAATGCGGTTGATAATAGAAGAAAGATGGATATTCGATATGCGAGATCCATGGCTACGAAATTGGGGATTTGTGTTTGGCCCTAAACAGATGCGAGAGAGTAGATCGGCGAATTTGAGGGGAAAGTATAGTGAGTAAGATTGAAGCAATGGTTTAAGCAAAGAAGCAAGCGCAGCGTCACTGTCGGTGAGAGCCTGAGAGGGAAAGTACGGTTACGCGCCCTATACGCGCGGGTTCGTGGCTGTTGTCTAAAAATCTTTTTGGGTAAAATTCAATAATTCATCAATGAACTTGCTTCTCATTCCTAATATTTTCAATTTAATAACCCTTATTTTCAAAATATAACTCTAATTTTATTATGACGTCAATAACTAAGGGTATTTCTTGGGTATTTCTTTTCTATTAAAGAAAAAACTGTTAGCAGCAGAAACCTAAGCCACCCCCCTATAAAAAGAAACATATTTTCAGTTGAATCTAAGCGCAGCCACTTGAACAAAAAGGGGGATTACCCTGACATATGCCCTTGCAAAAGGATTTCGAAATTTAGAATCATCAAGTTTCCTTATCTGTGCAATAAGGAAATCAAGAGTAAACTATGCGGTAAGTTAATTGGAACATATGGATTTAATTTGTTTGTAGCATATTCTTCATTATTTTATTTACTTTACTTTTGATTTTATAGATTTAATTTGTTTGTGACACGTTCTTAATTATTTTACTTACATTGCTCTTGATTTCGTGAATTTGATTTGTTTGTGACATGTTCTTGATTATTTTATTTACCTTACTCTTGAGTTTGTGGATTTGATTTGTTTGTGGCATGTTCTTGATTATTTTACTTACTTTGCTCTTGATTTCGTGGATTTGATTTGTTTGTGACATGTTCTTGATTATTTTACTTACCTTGCTCTTGATTTCGTGGATTTGATTTGTTTGTGACACATTCTTGATTATTTTACTTACCTTGCTCTTGATTTCGAGGATTTGATTTGTTTGTGACACGTTCTTAATTATTTTACTTCCTTTTGGGAGGAGATATGTCCGGTATTTGATTTGTTGCACAGTTAATTTAGGTTTTCGATGTTATAGTTCAAATATAAAAGTTCAAATATAAAAGGTTGTGTAATTTTTTATACAGTTTGTGTATTAAAATATAATTTTTATTTTATTATTATTTATTATTATACGACCTATTTTATTACATTTAATGCCATATAAAATTTAAAATAAAAAATAAAATTTTTAAATCCTAAATCTCACTCTCAACTTCAAATTTAAACCCTCGTAAACCTAAACCTCAACCATCATAAACAATCTATCTTCACCTCTTTCACTAGCGTCACACATTATTTTATCCTCAACGACGTCATTTATGGTGTGTGCTATGTCGGCCGGCGACCAGAGCTGTCTCTGGGCATGGACGATAGGGGCGCTCGCCCAAAGCCTATATATTTTTTTTATAATATTAGTGTGATGATTCAATTTTTTAATATTTATTATAGGGATTTACTCTTAAATTTAAAATTTTTAATATTTATTATTAGGGTTTAATTTTTTTCAATAATTGTTATTAGGTGCTCAAATTTTCACAATATTTATTATTAGGAGTCTAATTTTAAAATTTATTTTTCTTCTAGTATTTGTTATTAGATGACTAATTTTTTAATATTTGTTATTGTGGGCTCAATTTTTATCAATACTTATTATTATGGGCATATTCTTAGAATTTTTTATTTCAAATATTTGTTATTAGGGTCCAATTTTTTCCCAATACTTACATTAGAGGTGTACTTTTTTCAATAATTGTTATTATGACCCTAATTTTTTCAATACTTGTTATTAGGAGTTTGATTTTTCCCAATATTTATTATTAAGGGGCTACTCTTAAAATTCATTTTCCCCAATATTTGTTATTAGGGGTTCAAAAATTTCCTCAATCCTTGTTATTAGGGGCTGTCACGAGGTTAGAGTCTTGGCGTAGGGACATCTCCCCCGTGCGGCAACCCAGTCTCCCACAAGCCCGAGGATCAGCCTATTCCACGCCGATGCTTACTGGTTTCGCCCTCCCATGGGCTCATTAGGGAAGCGGAGACAACTCCTGACCAGTGTGGTACCTAACCAGCACGCCCATCCGAGGACTGGACGGCTGTACGGCACGTACTACACCCTTATTGCTATCCTGCATCCTGCATTAAGCACAACCAGCAAGCATCTCGTCACGGTCTTGTCTATCACGCAAACGAACCGTGACAATCTCCCCCACTCAATTCATGCACGCCCTCGTGCATGGGGAGAAAACTCTTTCCCTCTTCTTTGAGGGATTAGCCTAGATCTCGTGTGCAATTTCCTGCTTGCTCGCCCTCTTCATTTGAGGCTCTGACACATGCGGCTACGAGTGCTTGGCGAACTTTCGCTGCGGCTTCCTGCCTACTCGACCTCGTCTCAATCTCTTTATAGAGGACTCACTCGCGAACACCCCCTCTCATCAGGGTGCGAGGCACATGCTCGTCCACTTGACTCGCTACACAGCACAAGGAGCGCTTGGTAAGCTCACAGCTAGCACACAGTCCTGCTCTGATACCATCTGTCACGGGGTCAGAGTCTTGGCGCAGGGACATCTCCCCTGTGCGGCAACCCAGGGCTCCCACAAGCCCGAGGCTCAGCCTATTCCACGCTTACTTCATTTCTTCTTTCTTTTCTTTTTAATAAGAGAAGGCATCGAGTACTCTTTTCTCCTCAACTAGGTTTAGGGGGAGTTTTTAACGAGGCTCTTTACTTATAAAATCTCTTTGTCTCTCTTATTTTACCTTGCCTAGCCATCACCATCTTTTCCAAAAGCTCCGCACATCAAGTTCTAAGCGTTTCAGCTTAGATATTCGAAGGCTGACTTAGTCCTCGACTTAAGATCGACGACTAAGGCCGCACGGGTTGGCGAGTCAGAACCTACCCCCGTGAATTTTTTTTTCCAATATTTGTTATTAGAGAGCTAATTTTTTAATACTTGTTATTAGAAGCTCAATTTTTTCTCTCGATATTTGTTATTAGGGATTTACTCTTAAAATTTAATTTTTCTGATATTTGTTATTAGGAGTTTAGTTTTTTCTCAATACTTGTTATTAGGGACATATTTTTTGAATTTTTTTTATTAGAGACCCATTTTTTAATGCTTGACCTTCGAGACTCACTTTTAAAATTTATTTATTTTCAACAATCATTATTAGAGCCCTAAATTTTAAGTTCACCATTGGGCCACTAAAATCTCAAAAACGACTTTGTCGGCGACCTCTATATTGTCGTTCTTGGCGCCGATTTGTTGATTCAAAAGTTAAAGGTTAATGTCTTGATTGAACACGTTTTAATAATTTAGTGATGTAATTAACAAAATATAGTTGAATGGTCAAAATAGAATCTGATCAATGAATTAGTGGCCTTTAAGTTATTTAACCTTTATATCTAACTAACAACATAACTGACATAAACAATTGAATGACCGAAATGCACTCTCGTTGCTTCCCGCTTTAAATAAAGAAAGAAGAAAACCCTGGCTGGATGAAAACGTATTGATTTGGCTTTCTCTCCCTCTCTTCATCGGCATCAACAAACAAAGGAGCTTGGTACACGTCGGGTCGTTGCAGTTCATATCCCCAAGCTTCTGGTATAATCCCCTTTACTTTCTATGTTCTTTATTCTTCTGTTTGTCTTCTTGGAGCACAAGTGCAATGGAGCCTGTGGAGCATCATTTGGTCTGCTTAATATGATTTTTTTTGCCTATTATCTTTCTGACATTTAGGTGCAAATCTTTTGCATCAACAAATGGATATGTGTTCTTATCGCACTATATATGTTGGTAACCTACCGCTAGATGTCAAGAAGTGGGAGATTAAGCACATTTTCTACAAGGTTTGTGTCATATAGTCTTTTTTGTTGTTGTGTACATTACTAAATCAAAGAGAAGAAACGAGACTGATCCTGTTTATTCTGCTCAAACCACTTGTGTTAGGCATTTTAGTTGGCATTCGATTCTGTTATCTTTTACAGGATTCTTAAAGCTGATACTTCATCTCCTGTTTTTTCCTGCTAAAGAAAAGCTGTAATTTTCCGTGTTAAATGCTCTGCTTTATGCATGGTTTTCACGTTTTGGAAGTTAAACTCATCTCTGTGTGCAAAAAATATTTTCTTGATCCCTCTTCTTCAACTTGTGCAATTGAAGAACTTCAAATCTCTTTTTGTATGGCTGATTATCATCGGTTCTAGTAGTAGTAGATTTTCTACCATCTTCCAGTTGTTCCTAGAACATTGGTCTTTGGGCGCTTTTAATATGACTTTTGTGAACTACAGTATGGACGCATTTTGAATATAGCATTAAAGCTTTCTCCCCACCTTCCTAGTTACTGTTTTGTGGAGGTAACAAGACATACTTTTTGAGCAGATTTTCTGACCTTGTTTTACTGCCTATTTTTAAGCTATTTCTATTTGCAGTTTGAGGACCCTTTGGATGCCAAAGATGCAATTAAGGGTCGAAACCGCTATAATTTTGATGGGTTTCGTATCAGGGTATTTGACTTTTAACTAGTATACTATTGTTTTCCCATTGTTCTCTAAATGGATTCTTATCTTACCCTTGATACAGGTTGAACTTGCCCATGGTGTTAGAGGCCAATCTTATGGTGTCGGCACCGAAGGTGGTAGAGGACGATTTGGTGCTTCTCATAGGTCTAAGTTTCGAGGTGAAACTTATATACATTTTCTTCAAGTTCATGTTGCTGTTTTAGTCTTTATGTCTGTCCGCTGTATTTTTCCCTTGTACCATATTGACTTTATTTTCTTTCACTATGATTTAGTTGTTCACGGATTGCCTTTTTCTGCTTCTTGGCAAGATCTGAAGGTGAGCTTATTGTCACGGACTTATTCTCTCAAGCTCAATCCGTGCGGCACTAGCACTCCCGACACAATGTTAGTAAGCTTTACTCACGCAACGATATGGCTAAACAAGAGAAAACTTAAGAAAGAAAGCTTTATTAGCTTGGAGAAAGCTTTACAAGAGAGAGAACTCTTAGGATTTCTGGGATGTTTTACAAATGAGCCAAACTAGCCTATTTATAGTCTCCAACCTCCTCAATGGACGGTGGAGATTGATTTGATCCAACGGTTGGCATTTTGCCTCCCAAAATATCTAAAAGACCCATAATGTTCTAGAGAACTCTATACATGTCCCTAATTATCTAAAGTGTTCTAGAGAACTCCCCATAGTTCTACACTTATCTATACAAATATCTAATCATCCACAAGTTTCTAGAGTAGTCCTGATTCTTCCATAGTCTTCCAAGATCTTCTATAACATTCTAGATCCTTCTAGAATGTTCTAGATGCTTCCAACATGTTCCAGAATCTTCAAGAATCTTCTAGAGTCTACTAGAATCTTCCAAGGCGTTCTAGGTGTCTCTAGACCTTTGGAGAGCCTCCCGAATCGTTCTAGACTTGTGTAGGACCTTTTGAAACCTCTTAGATTCATGTAGGGACGTCTTAAGAGGGTTGTGGGCCTCTCTAGGCCATTCTAGATCCTTCTTTGGTTCATGCTTGGCCTTAAAACGTCCAAGGAACTTCATTTTGCCTTGGTTGGCCCGAGTGCACCTAGGGGGCTATAACACCTAGGTTTAGGGGTCGGGTGAAAATAATATTTAAATAATATTTTGAGTTTTGCTTTCTAATTAAAATAATAATATATATATTGGACCTTGTGATTTCAAAACAAACATTGTGAATGTTGGACTTAAATTGATTTGGAAGTCAAATCCCATTGATTTTAAGATTAATGAGAATGTCATCTCATTAATGGCATTTTGGTAATAAAGGGACTTTCAATTTGAAAAGTCCCCTTTTTAATTAAAACAACCTTTGTCATCTTCTTCACTTCTCCTTTTCCCATTTCAACGACAAGAAGAGAGAGCTTCTCTCTAGTTACTATTCCATCACTTTACAACTTCATCCTTAGTGTTTTTCAAGAGGTAATGACATTTTTGACTTGGCCTTGGTCTCCTCTTCATTTTGGTATCTTTAGATTTCATTAAAACTATGTATTTTGTAATTTGGGATTTTCAAAGTTTTGGTTAAAGGTTGGAGCTTTATGATTCTTTATCAAAGCTTTTGGTTTAATGTTGATAGATAAGTTGTTTAGGAACCATAAGGTCCAACATGTGTGAATTTTAAAGTGTTTTACCATGATTTTCGGATTTGGGTTTTGGTGGGTTTTTAGAAGGGTTTTAAGGGAGTTTTTGGGGTTGTTTTATGTTGGAAATTGAGAGCTTTTGGTTGTATGTTGGTTGAAGGTTGTTTTGGAGGCTTTTAGTGGTGTTAAAAGTGTTTGAAACAAGAGTTTTGGATTGAGTTTAAGGGCTGCTCGGGTTTGATGTTTTGAGGTTGTTCATAGCTTGAAACCTTGTGTTTGATGCTTGATTAGTGTTCCGGGGTTGCTTCATTGTTGTGTGGACTGATTTGAGATTATTTTGATTGTGTTGGGATGATTAGAGGCAAGAAATTGTGTTGGTGAAGCATCTGGAGTGAATTCGGAAGCTTGAAGGTCTTGGTTGCTCGGTTGTTGAGCTTGGAAGTGAAGGTGAGTGGTTAAATGTGTTTTTAAATGGTTTTGAGTATTTGGTTCAAGCATGTGGACTAGGTCGGGCTTGGTAGATCCACCTAGAGTTGAGATTAGAGTGGTAACCTAATCCTAAGCTTTGGTTAGAGACATTGGTTGAACTCTAATTGTTGTTTATGCCTCATGATTATTTGTGTTTATGATGGTTATGTATAAATGTGTTATACATGTATGTTGATGTGGTTGTGATGCATTGTTATATACATGTGGTTTGAGCATTATGTTAATCATGGTGAGTACGTGCTAGGCACGGAAGTGATATGAAATGATATTGTGGATTGTGTTTAATATTGGCATTAGTATGCTTGGGTACAAATGATCGATCATTAGGATGTTAGTGTGCACACGTGAGTCAAATGCGCGCGTGGTCTTGATGATGGTAGTTATCAAGATGGAGTACGAGTTCGTCCGGAAAACCTTCTTATATATATGTTAGTCGATGATGAGTGTAATCCTATCGACGGGGCGTGAGGATGAGTGGAATCCCCTCCGCGTGAACGGTGACGAGTGTAATCCCATCGTAAGGTAATGGTTGTGTTGGATGTGAGTTCCAACGTGTTATCCGTGTATTCGAGTCATAGCTCGGTGCCAATATGAGTTGATATGTGTATCAATATGATATGAAATGCGATTCCTATATGGATTGAGATATGTACTTACATATGATGCGGTTATGGCTTATTGAGCATGGCATATTATGAGTTTATGTTCATGCATCATTGACATTTTGGCTCATGTGGATTGAAGGTAAGATCATGCATTCTACTTTGGTTGTGCTCGTGCTTGGACCCTGCATTGTCGATGTTTGTTTTTAATGAGCTTACCCTCACTAAGCTTTATGCTTACGCTCTCTTTTGTTCGACAATGCAAATCCGTAGTTCGTGGGTTGCTAGTGCAAGAAGGGGCCTCCAAGTGTGTTTTGTGGTGCTATCTTAGCTATCAAGTATGGTTATTTTAGTTAAAGGATGTAATAGTCAAGCAATGAGATGTGTATGTGTTGCTTTGATGCTTTTGAAGTATGTTGGTATTGGTTGTTTAGGAGCATGTTAGACTCCTTGATATGTTATTGTTGATTTGGCTTTTGGATGTTATGTCTTGGTTGTAAGCCATGCTTAAATTATCTATCTTAAATGTCTAAGTGTATACTCTTGTGAAGCATGAATTTTTAATGCCATGTATGATCTTTTAAATGGATGCCCCTATCTTGTATTCTTATGTGTTTCGAGCATGTTCGCAATAGGGTGCATGCCTCTAGAGTGTGTTTGTATGTTGTGTATGCTCCTTGGGGTCGTTAAGGGCGTTTGAGATCGTTTAGAGATGTTTAAAACTGATTTTAGGAACTCACAGACTGCAGGTGTTTCGAAACGAGTTGTGTCGTTTCGAAACGGGTGTAGTTCCAGGGCCCCGTATCGGAACGCGTTTCGGTACGATTTGGCTACTGTGAGCCCCTGTTTCGAAACAAGTTTTGAAACACTTTGGCTACTGGAATTGCCTGTTCCAAAACGGGTATCGGAACGCCTAGGCAAAATGGGACCCTGTTCCGAAACGGGGTGGATGCGTTTCGGTACGGGTGTCTGGCTTTTAAAATTGGAGCCCGTGTTTCGAAACGGGCAATGTCTGTTTCGAAACACATGCCTAAAAATGGGCTTTTTGACATCTTTAAAGGGTTTCAAGGGTTGGGCTAGGCCCGGTTTGCTGTTAGGCTTCTTGTGAGCCTTGTTTCCGCTGTCGTTTCACGCATAGGTCTTCTCTAACGCATCTAGACAAGATAATAAATGAAAAGTTTTTTCTTGGGTCGGTAACCGAAGTGGAGCCTTGACGGGTTTCACCTCGGTTATCCTCGTGTAGCCCACTCGGACCGGTCAAGCGTCCGGACCGAATCGAGAGGGTTACAGGGGCACTCCTCGATCGGTCCTGGTGCACTTTGGCGGGGTGTGACATTATTCCAACTTCTTCTAAATTAAGGTTCTTCTCATACGAACCTTAAAAGTGAAAAGTTACACCATCATGGATTTATTTTAGGATCACATGCGCAAGGCAGGAGATGTATGCTTCGCTGAAGTTTATTCCAAAGGTGATGGTATGTGATCTGATTAGGTTCACTTGCTATTTTCATGTTTCACCTGTAATATCTATCTGTTTCTGTATTTTATATTATATTTTCGACTTCCAAATTTGTTAACTATAGTTTTCCTTCTTGTAGGAGCCATGGGTATTGTGGACTACACAAATTCTGATGACATGAAATATGCGGTAAGTTAATTGAAAGCTGTGGATTTGATTTGTTTGTGATATGTTCTTGATTATTTTACTTACCTTGTTCACAGATAAGAAAATTTGATCGTTCTACTTCCCGAAATCCTTTTGGGAGGGCATATGTCAGGGTAATCCCCCTTTTTTAAACTTGGCTTTTGTTCAAGTGACTAAGAGTGAGCTCATGTTTTAATGGATTCAATTGAAAATATATTTCTTTTTTTCTGCTGCTGCTTGTATGCATGAATGAACATTTTTCTTTCATAGAAAAGAAATACCCTTCTTTATTGACGTGGAGGGAATTTTATTTGTCATTTTACTTGCAATTGTTATTTCAGGTGAAATACTACGAGGGCAGTCGGAGCCGGAGTAGAAGTCACAGCAGGAGTCCAAGAGGCAATCGAAGGTACCTGTAATTTTATTGGTCTTTTGCTTCCATCTTCTTTATCACGGTTACTTTTCTTTTTGTAGCTTTAGCTATTTCCATCAGTAATTGCAATGGACAAGTTTATAGTAAATATTTTGGCAGGCAAAAAGACCAATCTCTGAAATACGAGTTATGCATGAAGTAAAACGAGATTTTCGGCTTTTCAATCCTAGAAACTTAACAGATGACAAACTTTAGGCTCTCATTATATATGCAAAACAAACTATAGAGAGAGCTAGAGCACAGGTTTGGGATAAATCAAGTGTTTATAGTTGGTATCTACTTTTGCTAACCACCACCAGCAAGGTTTCCCGAAATTGAAATAAAACCAACCCATGTGTGTTTGGTCTTTGGTTTGCTTTTAGGTGCATGTGTGCAGGCTGGAAAATATCGGCAGGCCACGATAAATTATTTCAAGCAGTTTTCATATTCGGGTTTTATGCTGTTACAGGAATGTCTTCAAGAGGATAGCATCTGCCCTGCTGACTTTTAGCATTAGAAACTTGGAGGAAGACGCTTGTGAATGTTTAGGGGACATGTAATAGTGAGGATTGTTCAGTATCTTTGTGGTGTAATCCTTTAGTTCCGGTTTATTCTGCTACATATACTAGGGGTGTTCGCGGTTAACCAAAATACTATAACAGTTAACCTATAAGTTATGTTCTTAGTATAAAAGTTATATGTTCTTAGTGCAATTAGAGGGGAAATGCATAGAGAATGTACCTAAAAATGCATAGAAATTAAGGACTTTTACTTAATGGTTAACCAACGGTTAACCATGAACACCCCTAACATATACTGCTTCCATTTCATTACCCTGCTGCGTGCTTGTAATGGGACTATTTTGTACCTTTTAGCCTACTTTGTAAACCGGCTTGGTTATTTGGTTACAAATTAAAATTTAGCAGCTTACAGAACTATGAATATCGGCCAAATCTACACATCAATCAATGCACATTTTATTACTAGAGAAATTAAACAATCTGTGGTGATATATATGATATGATATCAAACAAAGACAAGCTATATGCAGTTTTGATTCAATTGAAAGCTGTACAAACACGCCTGATTTCTCCTTTAGACCCTGTTTTCACCCCAATCTGCCCCATCTTCACAATGGAGTCAACGAAATCTGCTTCAAAAGATGATCCAAAGATTGGATTGAGGAATCCGAAATAGGAGTCAACCACCGTCCTGGTGGTGTCATCGTCGTATAGCCTGGCATCGGATTCCAGCACTGCGAATCCATTCCGAACGTTGTCCAATATCTGTTTATCGAATGTTGCCTCGCTGCCTCGGTCCATCGGCAGTCTCACATTAACGTCTCCATTCTGAGGGCAAGTGGATTTCAGCTCTGGCAAGAAATCAGGGCTTATAGCAGGGTCTGATCCCCCACCAGGTGAGAAATTGTAAAGCCTTTTGGTCATGAAAAAGCAAGCTGTCGTCCCAATTGTATGTGCAGCTGCATAAAACACCCAGAAACAGCATTAGATGCTCACAAGTGGAGGACCATCCAGTATTAATTGGCACATTCAACAAAGTGCAAGAGTAACACTATTCTTCATGCATCTGTAAATGGAAAAAAAAAACTTGAAAACTCAAGCTTATCTCCCTAGCATGGTCCTTAGTAAATAGTCATATACATACATTTATACATGTATGTATGTATGCATGCATGTATGTGTGTATGACAAAGTCATGATATATTAGTTGAGTTCCTACTGCAACAATGATGCCATCAAACATGCATGATAGAGAGAGAATGGGGGGTAATTTACAGCTGAGAAGCACAAGGTCTTTCTCTGAGAGGCCTTTCTGAAGAAACTTATCCTTAAGTTGCTGGACTGAGTCACTAACATCTGGCATGTCAGCCGCCAGAGAAACATCCGAAACCCTTCCATCTCTACGGCCTGTTGGGACATCATATGATGGTCCATTTGCCTACATGCATACATAGAACAAAGGTTTAAACATAGAGAGAATGATATAAATCAATGAAACCAAATGTATGTATGTATGTATGTATGTATAATTTGTACCAAAACTATAGCATCTCGAGCTGCTAAGGCGACTATATCAGCACAAGAAACAACTCCAGGACATGTAGCTTCCAGCTGTGCTTTGGCTTGTTCTATAACTTCAAATCCCCCAACTCCCTGGTGACTAAACGCATGTCTCTCAGCATTTGGACCGTTTTCTATCAGAATTGAACCATCACAGCCCTGAAATCGATGTTCATATGTATCCATAGCTCCAATATCAAACATCAGCTCCCACTGATTTCAACATAAAATTAATGGGAAAATGAAGAAAATGGAGTGGAGAGGAGAGAAAGACCTCAACAAAGCAGTCATGGAAATGGAGCCTGAGCATGACGGGAGGGATGTTGGAGCTAGATTGGGCAGCATTTCGAACAACGCTGGAGACAATGGACTCGGCGTCTGGGCATGTGTTTGCATAGAACCCCACCGAAAGCTGGCCTTGAGAAACCCCAATGGAAAGTGCAGATAACAGCAGCAGTAGAAATAAGGAAGCAAAACCCATTGTTTAGTATAATAAACACTAACAGTAATTATCAACAAAACAGTGTCTTCAAGGAAGAAGAAGAATATATATATGTATGTATATGTATATGTGTATATGTGTAAAATATTGAGTCAAAAATCAAAATACAAAGGAAAAAAGCTCAGGAATTTAAGTAAGCGGCGGAGGCCGAGGGCACAGCAGTTATAAAGCTGACAGCTTCTTGGATAGAGAAGCCAATGTGTCAACTCTCAACCAAAATTTGCTTGCATGTGGTTTGTCATTTCTCTACTGTATTTATAGTCTTCTTCTTCTTCTTTTTAAATTATTCATGAAATTCTCATTACTTTTAATTTTCATCTGTTTTTTTTCATATGGTCAACCCAAGATTTAGCAGTACTTGTAGTTTTTTTTATTCTTTTATTGTAGGCATAAAATGCAAATTTGAAAATAATAGGGCAATATATTTTAAAATATACTATATGTCATTTGAATGAAAATAAAAAATTCATGGCACGTTCTTGAAGAGTTCCCAATAAATAAGTGATGCTAATAATAATATCTTCCACAACTACCTCAAAATAAATGCATTCTCGAATGAGGGCCCAATACATTTTGAGCCTTTCTCCCTATGAGAGGAGGGGAATTTGGGAGAGATAATGATGGGATACAGGTAAAATTATGTCACGACTCCTTATACTTGATTATAGTTTAAAATCTTATCTTTGTATTCAAAATGATTAAAAATAAATTTTAAGAGATTCGGGTTCGAACAACTTTTATTTGTAAGGTGCGTGAACTTTATTAAGGGTTAAGAAAAAATATAAACAAATATTATATTATAAGCATCTTAAAATTATTTAAAAAAATTAAAATTAATTCTTTTCTTTCCTTTTCAATTTAAAATTCATATTTCATCTGTAAAAACTTGCTATCAGTACATCCAGGGGAGAATGAAAGGTGTAGCCGTATAGGTAGTGCCTCCCCCCCCCCCCCCCCCCCCCAAAAAAAAAAAAGAAAAAAGAAAAAGAGAGAGAATATTTCCTTCTAATCCCTTTAAAAATAATTAAATTTCAGATTAGTACAAGAATAAAATTGTACTTTACCGCTAAAAAATTAAAGTTCAATTTTGACCTTTCTTATACAATCGTACCAACTTCAGTACTAAATTATTATAAGCTTATTTCTTTTTTGTATAATTATCGGTATTTATTCAATTGGTTAACGAATTTGGATCGAGTATTGTAGAGATATATTATGAGACTATCCTCTCAACTCAATTTGTTTCATTCACGACGTCAGACATTCAAACACACAACTTTACTTCAAAAATCTAGCCTCTCATTTCACTAGACTAATCCTATGAACTAAGCAAATTCTGATAAAAAAATATAATGGTATTGACTATTGGACTAGGATCAAATATTCAATTTTATTTTCTTATAATTATTGATGGTTGATTAATTTGGGTTGAGTACTGTACAAGTTTATTATGGGGATCACCCTCCCATTTCGGTTTGTTCCTTTTACAACGTCATTATTTAAACTCCTAACTTTATTTAATAGACTTAACATCTATTCTTGTTAGACCAACTAATAATTAATTAAACATTTCTCATCAAATATTTTAAATACGAATTCATGCCAATATTAAAATGTCACGTTACGAATATTATAATATTGCGTTACTAAATAAACATGCTGCGTAGCGTTTATAAAATATAATATCCAAGATTATCGAATTTTATAGCCTTTAATTTCATTGTTCTTCCTTTTTGTTTGAGAAAGCGAAGGATCACCCACCAATTCTTCTAGGCAAAAGATATATATTTGATTTCGTATCCATAAATTAATTTCTTTTTAGTATGGATGAAGTTGGAAGCTGTCAAGAGATTTAGCAGGAAAAAAATGTGTCCGATAATTATACAAATCTCGTCATATTTAAAGTCGAATAAAATTATATTTGAATATTTAAATGGAAAGTAAAAGCTCTCGAAGTTAATTTTCTCTTTACAAAATTTAAACTCAAGAATTTACCTAAGGGACAATCGCATTCTTTATCACTTAATTCAACAGGTGTTTATAAATAATCAATAGTTAAGTGGATCTCGTTGCATTTAAATTCGGAAAAAGTCAAACCACTAAACGGAAAATAAAACTTTAAGTATTTTTATATACACGATTTTAACTTGATTTTTTTTTAAATTTATCAAATTCTTCATTACTCGATTAATTTATAAAACCGAAAACATGGATATCTGATATCTCAATCCAAAGGGACCATATTAGCACATGCCAGCAAGTGTGGGTTCATTATCAAAAAAATAATTAGAGGAATGGGTCACATGAGGTGTAGAGATTATCAAACAATTAAAGCCTTTAAAGTGACATTTATGGTTGAAATTTCTTCTTTCAATAATTCACACAGATCACTAAACCAGATTGCACGCAATTGTCATTGCCTGCCTTGTTTTCAATTAAAAATAAATTGCAAGACAAGTTAGGGTGAAATTTTCCTTAACTTGTCAGTAGCATTAAACTCGTCAAATGATTTCGTGATAAATAATTTAGTATCGCTTAAGTAGGTTTCGAGTTTTAGGCTTTGTGTATATAAAAAAATTTTGTTGGAGACTCATCCATCAGAATCAGATGTGCGGCACGAGTCGATCTAAATTAGTCATGACAAAATTCTGAGGAACCGGAAGGAAAAAAACTCATCAAATAATTGGTAAAATACCATTCATGTTTATGGGGGCTTATTGAGTTGAGCAGCTCGTAAACAACTCGAGCTCGACTCAGTCAAAACTCGATTAACGCTTGACTTGAGTTGACTCGACTCGAAATCGAGCTTGACTCGAGATCTTAGCGAGTCAAGTCGAGCAAGGTCCAACTCAACTCGATAAGTTCGTGAACAACTCATTATTTTTTTCTAAATAATTTTATGATTTTTTGGTGGTCACCTTGAAAAATTATGTTCTAAGAAGTTTAAATACTAGACGAAAACTTTAGAAAAGTTCAGTGAATTGCTAGACAATTTTCCCATAAAACTTTGATTTTAAATTTCTAAAATATTTTATATTCTCGAGAATTTAAGTTAATTTGTATTAATAAAAATATATAATAATAAATTTTTTCTTTTATTATTACATTAGGTATAAAAGTAGAAAAAAAAAATTCAATTTTCACTTTTCATATAAAAAAATACGATTGAAAGTTAAAACTCTAAAATTTCTAAGGAATTCTCTCTTTTATTGTCCATCGAAGATTGTTGAGAAACTAAAAAGAGTCTCACACTCAAATATTGATTTTATCTCTAACTCGGTCATGACATGCTCGTTTATTTATTTCTTCAGACCTCACATTTTTTTTTCGAATTTCTATGTTTATATTAAACTCTAATAGTATTACTAGATTTTACCTATATTAAAAAAAAATAAGGTAAAAATGTTGGTGAGCTTAACGAGCAACGAAATTTTTTAACGAGCACGAGTCGAGCAAAATTTTATCGAGCTTAACGAGTAACGAGTCGAATCGAACTACAAAACTTTTTAACGAGCACGAGTTAAGCTTTACTCAACGCGCGATCAACTTGCTCGATAATTACCACTATTCATGTTACAACGTGTTCAGTTAGTCTATTATAGTTTTCAACTCGAACGGTTGTATTTAACATTCGATTTCATATACCATTTATCAAGTAAATTAAATATATCAAATTAAGCTGCAATGGATCAAGTGAACATACTAATCATTTAAAATTATCATGCCATATTTGAAATCGATGTCACAACATCTAATTTAGTTCCCATAATAAAATTAATAACATTTTTCAACTACTAAAGAAAATCATTTTGTTTGAATTTTTAATGATCTTTGTGCTTATTTTAAAAGTACGAATCAATTGGGTTGCCTCTTGTCATGTTTTTTTTTCTTTAGTATCGCCACTTGTTCTTTTCTTTTTATTAGTTGACAATGACATTAATTTTAGTGTTGATTATCGGTTGTTAATATTCTTTTATTTTTTATTTTTTTATGTTTCATTCTTATTTTTACGTTTGATTTTCTTTTAAGTTTTTTTAATAAGAATTCCTTTGTTTTGGATTTTTATTATTGTACATCTTGTTGCGCTTAGTTTATCCACTTTTATGACATGTTTTTCCTTTGTATTTGTGGCATGCCTCTCCTTATTAGTTTGATCTTCGTTTACAGTTGATTGTCCTTGCATTCATACTTGTTCAGCGAAGTAGCCTGCAAAATTATTTGTTTTAGTCGTCACTCCTACATCACATCTTAAACGTTTAGTTGGATCAAGACAAGAAGTATTGTTGACGATTGTTGGATTCTTCAAAGGAAGGTATCGGCCTTTTATGAGCCTTTGGGATTTATTTGCAAGAGTTTTTGGTGTACTTAATTCTCAAATTATTTTTTAGTGAATTGCATTGTCTATATTATAACTTCTATTGTTTTAGTAAAATTCAGTCTATCATTCTTAGTTCAAAAAAGAAAAATTACAAATTCAAAATATAAGTAACATAAAATTCAACAAGTTTCTCAACATCTATGATATAACAGCTAATAATAATCTATAATCCGCAATGTCAAATTTAAATATGATTGAATGAATCAATTAAATTAAGTTTCGGGTTTCTACTTACGGTGACGGAGAAGCTGTTGGAGCATGATTCGGGGGAGAAACCCTAATTTCCTGCTGATCTTGGTGATCTGGAGAAGAAACAGGGAATTTGAGAAGAATGGTTCCAAGACCAATTTCTGTGGGAGGAATTTGCAGCTTGTTGATGTTAATATTATAAATCAGCACATCTTCTGCTCCTTCTGATTCAATGGTACCATTGAATTCATCTCTTAGAATACTATGAAGGTCCTTTTGAAGTTGTTGGATTGTTGTAATATTGCTGTAAACAACTTTTGACCTCTTTCTTGAATGAATTCTCCATGAATTTTCTCGATTTTCAACTGCAGAATCAATCACTTGTATCATCAAATAAAAACACATCTGGACCGACAAGTGTCGGTGTAATAAAAGTCGCATTGCACTCTCAAGGAAAAACCTATGTTTGAACCTCAGAGATGATACTATTAGGAATAGTCACGAACTCCAAACATAGACCGTAAATCAGACACCGACATTACAAAACTAAGAATCAAAACACATATGGTGAAGAAAAAGGTAAATGTACTTTACAAGTCCTTATACCATAGCGTGGAGTGCATTTTGGTCCTTGTACTTTTAAAATGAGCATATAGATCCTTGCATGTTAGAGAAAAAAAAACTATTGTAACTTGCCTAGAGCCACTACATTCAACCCAATTCGATTCCGTACTCTATTCACAGGCTAAATACAATGGTTCGAGTTAAGCTACAATGGGTTGAGTGTGTCACGTCGTAAAAGTTAAAATTGTCACGTCTTATTTAATTAAGTCCGTATCATAAAAACTTAACCTGGATAAACACTATAATACAGAAACAAGTACCTTTAGCTAAATAAAAGGGCACAAGTAAAAAAAAATATGTGAATGATTAACCTGGATAGTCATCTGGAACCTCTTGTTTCACAGTGACAGGGTTGGGATAATGTGATGTTGAGGACTCAGAACTTGCATAATATCCTCCCAGTCCAGATGATGAATTGCTGGCATTGTTGATCACCGTTGATTTAGCCACCTGTTTTCGTTTCCTCTTTGAATCAATGTTGAACAACTTGGGTTTATAGTTCTCCAGGGGTTTCCCTAATCTGTACCTTGAACCACAAGCATTGCACAACACTGGTTTCTCAGGCGGTCCATTTCGCCATAGTGGTGTGCCTGAATACGGAATCACGAATCAAGATAAGGGGGCAAAGTATAACTAACCATTAAAAAGAGAGTAAATTTTAAATAAATTAAAAATTGGATGCTCAAATATATAAAATCCTATTATATTTGTTAATAAAAAAATTTGGGGGACACACCCCCAAACTTCCGTATAACTCCGTCACTAGATGAAACCAATTGATTTTTTTAATCTGCATATCTCAATACTAAAATTATTCGTGGGCCGGTTAAGTCAAATTTCGAAGAGTAAAACATCGGTCGTTTAAGGTAAGGTTTAGTTTGACCGAAAGAACCTGAAGAAATTTATTTTAACATTGATTAAATTATAAGTTCTACCGAATCGAACTGAAATTGTCTAGCATAATCTGAACTCAAAACAATTCGAATTAAATAAATAACGCTGACTTGAGACTAAATAAGGAGTATCTTGAATAGTTTTATGAACAAAGGGGGAAAGCATTCAGCTTTTATTTTACTGATTAAAACAAAACTGAACTGATTAATAAAAAATCAATGTTTTAAATACAGAATCATAGCAGTGATTTAGTACAGTGATAGTGAGATTATAACTAATCGCAACAACAAGAGTACACGATGTAATAAAAATAGAGGGTAAATAAAAAAATAAAAAAAATAAAATAAAGAAGAAGAGAAAACTCACTGTCAACTCCACAGTGAAAACAAGGTCCTCGTTTCCCCATTTTTCAAAACAGTCTGAAAATTCTGTTCCCAATATATAATCCAATCTGTGAAGGTAATAAATATCCAAAAACAAAACAAAATAAAAATGAAATATTTAAAGGAAAATGTTTGTAAGAACATTCGATTTCGAAGAAGAGACTTACCTGAGAATCACCAACCATCAACGCAAATAAAATACTCCCATTTATTTATATATTTTTATTTACTGTCTCTCTATTTTATCAAATAAATAAATATATATTGTTCTCTCCGAATTTTACACTACCATTTGTCCAAAAATGATTGCCCAAACCAAATAAACGCATTCTACTGTGGGTTCCACTAAGTGTATCTGTAAATGTGCATTTTCCCTCTCTTTTTCCCTTTTTATGAGAGAAAAGAAAAACACTTTACAATTGGATCATGTTTTCCAAAAATGTAAAATTTATTTATTTTGTTATAATTGCAATGGATATTGCAGAGTATTATTATGAGAACGGGTTTTTTAATTAAGTTTTCTTAATTTATAATGTTACTGTTCGAATTTTTAATCTTATTAAAAGATATAATATCTCATCCAAAAGGATCAATCGGTAATTGAATAAGTTTTATTTTATTTTTATTAATTGCTCTAGTATTAATACACTGCCGTAAGATGGCCACATTTATGAGGCACTAAAAAATATCATGTATATATATTTAAGATCAAATTACACTATGTAAAATTAAATTAATTTTACACTAATTTATGATCATTGGATGGGTGAAATGGATGTACAAGATTAAACAATCCTCTCTTTTTTCTCTTAAAAATCTCATCATTTTCAACTTTGAATTTTATCATCCCTTTCACTCATTCAATGGTCATATATTAGTGTAAAACTAATTGAGTTTTAAATAGTGTAGTGCAATGGTGGATCCAGATTTTTTTAGGGTAGGTGAAAGTTAAAATATTTTTGAGGATGAGCACAAATCATAAAAATTTAAAAGTTTTAGGGTGGACACAAGTCATATAATTTAAGGATTAATTTATAAAAAATTTTGAAAAAATTAAAAGTAAATGTATAAACTTTAAAAAATTTAGTATACGCACATGCCTGCCTAATCGCACATGAGGATCTATCGCTAGTGTAGTGGATTATATATATATATATATATACGCCCTTTACTTCTTTGAATTTAAAGTTTGAAATCTAATTGATTTATGGATAACTTCTGTGGTACACTGATGGTAGAGTTTTGTAGATTTACAAGTGTTATTAAAAAGAATGGCCTCGAGTTCAAAGCCCAGTATATACAGAAAATTTTTACTATAATATTTACCTATCAAAATTAAGTGTGTGTCATGAGTCGGTCTGAATTAATCAAGATAAAACTATGAGAAACCGGGAAGGTAACCAAAAAAACATTATCTTTGAATTTAATTATTAGTTAAAAATATAAATAAAATGTGTCGATTTCTTAATTCTCTTGGGAGTAAGTATGCCAAAAAAATCCTTGATTTATTAACTAGAACGGAATTAAGTGGCCTAAGAACATGCAATTTATTTTAAAAACAATTATATCCAAAAAAAATCCTTAATCATATATATATATATATTGTTTCTGGTGATAAAGTATTTGCAGTATCTGATTGTCATTATATCACATTATTAAAAGAATTAAAAATAATAGGCACGTTCAAGATTGATGTGAGTGTTTAATTAAACTTAATAGTATTACATTTTCACTAATTCTATTTTGGTTTGTTTATTTGATTAACTATTTTTTTTATATTTGAATATGAGTCACATATGCCATCACTTAAAAAACCGTTGGTGTATTTATTTGACTAACTAATGTTTTAAATATATTTGGATATTATTTTAATTTTGATAGTGGTGTTTAAGAAAATGGTCATAATTAGAAATAAAATTAACCATAATTAAACCTATGCTTGTTTTCATTGGGTAACATTAATTGGCTGCTCTGTACATACCTAATAAATTATTAATTGAGTACAAAAAAATCTATTTTAATTCTTTTCCAAATTGGGAGCCTATTCATATTGTAACTCACACAATATTTACTCGTTTAATTATCTTTATTTAATAAATTATATTGACCCATATTCTATTTTTACTTGATCATCAAACGTTAAACCGCCGCGAGGTATTCTCTTAACTCATCTTTTTTTTAATAAAAATTTAAGGTCTCGTTAAAAACCTCTTTCATGTCATTAAACATATCATAGATACGTTATCCGACAACGGAAAGAGGAAAAGAGTGCCTGGGGTATTTTATTCATGAATAAACTAACTACACTGGAAGTCTGCTTACAAATTATCAAACTATCTAACTAAGCATAAATCACAAATCAGTGCCTATCCGACCTTCAGCCGATGCCCTCCTTTGCAAGTCTGTCCGCTTCAGTATTAGCTGCTCTAGGAATGTATCTGAAGATGACCGCTCTGTGGGAACCGATAGTCGCAATGTTGTTTACGATGGAGTAAAATCTCGGTGGGCATCTGAAGATATTCAGAATCCAATCTAGAGCTAGTTTACAATCACATTCAACAATTAATCTAGCTTTACTACAACAATCTAAGGAACCTGTGATAGTTAGACCAAACCGTAGAGCCAACAGTTCTGCCAAAATAGGTGGACCAGGGCCAGCAGGTTCTGAAAAGGATAGGAGCACTATCCCCTTCTGGTCTCTCAACAAACCTCCAATTCCACCGGCTTTTTTGTTGCCTAGCATCGCACCATTAACATTTAGTTTCAAGAATCTTACAGAAATTCTGCCCGAACAGGGATTCGATTCCAAGAAACCATCTAGAGAAAAAATTCGACCCTCGGAGGAGCTAGCCCCAGCCAAACGCAACTAAACCAGAACGGATCAACGAGGCAGTTTGAGTTTAGCGTTTTGACACAAAATTTTACAGAAAGAGACCATCACCTGACCCTCGCCACTCAGTTGCTTGGTTTTTTTTATTATTTTGCTTTAACTGTTGACTGCGACATTAATTTTAGTGTTGGTTGTTGGTGCTATATTTCTTCACATTTTTTTTTGAATTTTATATTTTTAGTTTTTTGTTTTAAATTTTTAATAAAAAGTCTATGTGTTTTGGTTATTTCCATTTTGCACATATTGTTGTGTTTGTTTTTCTCTATTTTTATGATATGTCTATATCTTATGACACTTCTCTATCTCATGACACGTTTTTTATGGATACTTTTGTGGCGCTTGATGCTCGTGTGGTGTTCCTCACAACGTTTGTTTCTGATTTGGATTTATCGGTGTCATGGATAGTTCCATCATCTTTTTATGGTTGTTTGTCGATGTAATCAAAATCGTGGAGCGGATCGACACCTTTGGAACCGACGTGAAAGGTATTTGCAGTTTTCTAGTAGAGATTTCATCTAGTTCATGTTTTGACAACTCCCTAGGGACTCTTCCTACAATGAACTTCAGAGATTTGTTGTGGTACAAAGAGGAAGTGTATAATCTAACTGGAGCAGCCCTTTACTCTTTTTTTTGTATTTGTTGTTTTCTTTTTTTGATGTTGTGAAACCTTTGAAAAGCTATGTTCTTATTTTTTTTCCCGTTTATTAATAAAGCTACATGGTTTTATGTTCAAAAATATTTATATATTAATTAATAAAGTGTTGGGTATATTGGTAAAGCACATTGCACTCTCAAGAAGGAGATGTAATTTCAAACTTTTGAGATAACATTATTGGTTTTTCTCTCTTCTTCATTGTAATTTTTCTTAGTTTTTTAATATCTTTTTACGTTATCGAAGAGACCTAGACCACATTAATCTTGTACATATTGCCAACTGTTTGTGATCTTTTATTTATTTTATTTTATCTTACTTCCTTGATTTATTTTTGTTCCTAATAAGAACCTTTGGTTTGACGTTTGTGTAATGATCACTATGATGTACATCCTTAATCAAGAAGGTTGAAGGTTTCGTATGGTTAGATCCTTTTGCGGTAATTTGTCGATGTTTTCAAAATTATTAGCAGAGCAATCTACAAAAATAATTTTTGTTAATCTTCTCTCCTACATCACTACTTAAACGTCTAATTGGATAGATACATGAGAATTTATTTGTTGAATTTCTATAGGTGATGAAAGACATTGCACTGTCAAGGAGGAGATGTGATTTCAAACTTTTGAGATAACATTGTTGGTTTTTCTCTCTTCTCCATTGTAATTTTTCTTAGTTTTTTAATATATTTTTACGCTATCGAAGAGACGTAGACCACATTAATCTTGTACATATTACCAATTGTTTGCGATCTTTTATTTATTTATTTTTATCTTACTTCCTTGATTTATTTTTGTTCCTAATAAGAATCTTTGGTTTGACGTTTGTGAAACGATCACTACGATGCACATCCTTAATCAAGAAGGTTGAAAGTTTCGTATGGTTAGATCCTTTTGCGACAATTTGTCGATGTTTTCAAAATTATTAGCAGAGCAATCTACAAAATTAATTTTTGTTAATCTTCTCTCCTACATCACTACTTAAACGTCTAATTAGATAGATACATGAAGATTTATTTGTTGAATTTCTATAGATGATGAAGGACATAATCAAAGAACGGTTTTAGTTTTTCCTCTTCTTTTCACGTCATATATATATATATATATATATATATATATATATATATATATATATATATATATCGCGCGCTTGGGGTGGGAATTCTTTGGTGAATATAGTCACCAAAAAATAAGATCTGAGCTATTGTTGAAAAAATTAATTATACATGTTTATTTCATGTAATAAAAAATAAAATATTTCCTATTAACATATTATTTATGAATAGAAATCATCTACTCTTTTTGGTGTCCCTATTTATGCTCTCATACTAAAAAATAAGTTTAGGGATTAAGATTAAAATTTAGGGTTATGATTTAGGATTAGGTTTAGAAAATTAGGAGTATGTTGTGTGTTTTAGGGTTTATAGTTTAGAATTTAGGGTTATGACTCGAAATTTATTTTTTAGTGCTAGACATATAAGTAGGGGCGGAGCCAGAAAATTTAGTTTGGGGTGTCAAAATTTAAAATTTTTATGAAGAAATTTTTCTACGTATGTAGGAACAAATAATAGGATGAAAATCGTTTGCCCCCAAACTATGCCTACTTTGGTGCCCCACTTTAAAAAAGTGTGTTTAGGGCTTAAGGTTTAAAGTTAGGGGTTGTGGTTACAGTTTAGGGAATTAAGAGTAGGGTATATTTTTTAGAGTTTAAGATGTGAAAATTAAAGTTAGAGTTTAGAATTTAAATTTTAAGTGTTTTGTAGTGTGGAGCATAGAATGGGGTATGATTAAGGGGCAGAGAATTTTTGTTTTTCAAATAATAGAGTTCAATTTTCTTTTAAGGGAGGGTCAAATTTTTTAAAGGGATGTTAATTTCTTTAAAGGTGTCAATATTCATTTAAATTTTATTAATTTTATTTTTTAATATTTATTTATACTAATTTTAAAAGGGAAAATTGTCCAATTTTTTTTAGTTTCAAGCCCTCAAACCAAGGTGGCTCCGCCGATATATAGAAGGAGACAACGAAAAGTAATAGGTAATTTTTGTTCATTATTTATCTATAAGATATAGTAGTTTAATTTACGTTAAAAGTGTCCTGTGAGGAATCAACATCTATCAGCATTGATCAAGATCGACATTAGTGATGAAGAAGATGAAGAAGCGAGTATTCATAACTGGTCTAATGGGTATTCAGAGTTCAATAAGATTATAATGCAAGTTAACAAAGTGGAAGAAAGGATGAAACATAATAATACTATGATAGTAATATTGAATTGACTGGGTCTCTGAGTACCTTATGATCGGGTTACAAATATCTCTTTTTACGATCGTTTTTAATTTCAAGCAGTTAATAATGACAATCAACCAAAATGAGTATCTAGAAATTTGGAAGAAAAATATTTATATTTTTGGAAGAAGAATCAAATTATTAAGTATAATTTGAACTTGTATACTCAAAAGGAGATGGAAAACTAAGAGACGTAGGTACAGTACAACGTGGATGGGTGAGAAAACAATTTGCACGAGGCCAGGGTTGTGCTTTCACGACACCGAGAGGATCCTTGGCCGTAGCCTCATTCATACACAAACCACTTTTCAATTGTTATATCACCTTTTTTTTATATATGTAGGAAATAATATTACAAGACATTTTGTTGTCGTTTTCCATGAGATTCAATGTTGTATGGGTAGCAATCAATCTCTGTTAAGTGAGGTTTGTATGCTTCAATTTATGACTTGATTTTTCCAACCAACATTCGAAATTTATCTCTCTATCTTTCCGATTAAGTAGAGTGATAATTATATTATTAACGTGATTGTCGAGATTCAAACTCATACACAATGAGATAATATGAGCATCCTCAACCACTTGGTGAATATTGTTATAACTTGTTTTAGAAAATAAAATAGAAAAAAACGAATACATTCAAAAATTATAAAAAAATTGACATGAGATATATTAACAAATATGAAGTGTGGTTTATAACGTAGAAAGTACTTATAATCATGGGCGGAGCCACCCTTTAGAATGAGGTGTCTCATGATTCCCCAAAATTTTTTAGAGACTTATTTTTTATATAATTTGTTTATAAAAAATTAAAAATATTGACAAATGACACCCCTTTTATGAATAAAATGGCACCCCTTTTATGAATAAAGCCATTTTATTCATAAAACGACATTCTTTTATAAAAAATTAACCTTCCTTAAATATTGTTGAAAAAATGACACCCTTTGAATAAATTTCTGGCTCTACCTCTGTTTATAATCATTAGATATAGGAGTTTGAGACAAGCTTTAAAGATATTTGATCAGAGTTTAAATGGATTAAAGTTGTTTATGCCTCAGTTTTCTACTAGACCTATGGTTAAACATTACATCTCTCGTATCTAAAACCCATGTTTAGATCCTTCAAAAGTTGTTTATACCTTAATCCTAACTAGAGGGGAGGTCAAGAGTAGACTCTAGGGGAATGTTTCTAGTTGGTCTAGAACACATGACTTAAAGAAATACGAAAGAATAAATATGAGTAGCTCGGCCAACCAGCCAAATGTGCTTGCTCACCAATTATATATAATAAGAATTTTATTTTTTAAGGATACTGTATGTAATAATGTTTTCGATTTTTTAAAATTATGTCTTTAACAAAATGGTTCTAAAAATATTGTTATATATTTAAAATGGATAAATATTCAATACACAGGCGGTGGAAACTCAAGCGCCTTAATTTTAGGGTGTATGGAGTTAGTTTAGGGTATAGAGTTTAGGGGTTTAGGTGTAAGGGGTTTGAATTTAGGGATAGTTGTTTTAATTTAAGGTTTAGCGTTATAATTTAGGGTTTATAGGTTAAAACCTAAATCCTCACCATATTACTCTAAAAACTAAACCCTAACATATAAACCCTAAATTATAACCCTAAACCTTAAATTGAAACAACTATCCCTAAATTCTAGACTCCTACACCTAAACCCCTAAACCCTATACGCTAAACTAACTCCCTATACCCTAAAACTAAGGCGTTTGTGGAAACTTTCAGTTTTTACCGCTAGTGTATAAGATATTAATCCATTTAAAATTATTAGTTTTGTTTCATATAATAATGTGAGTGAGTTTTCATATTTTAAAATTTGAACCAATTTAATTCTAAACGTTAATGTGATTTAAGTTAAATTCAACCAATTTAATTCTAAACTTTAGACAATTTAATTAGGTGTTTCTAGAATATATTAAAAGCAAATTTTTATTTCAAAATGTATAGAATATATTTTTTTATTGTAAAGTATTTGTCGTAATCCTTTATTGTTTTTCAATATCAGCTTATAAATTATTAACATTCATAAACAATGATATTAAAAGAAAAGTTTGAATCGAGCAATCATATTTGGTCAGTTGGTCAAACTGCTTATCTTTATTCATTTATGACCTAAGGGACATGAGTTATAGACTCACTAGGAACACCTATTCCTTTCCCTGGAGTTCCCCTTCCTCTACCCTGCAAGTAGGAGTATTCATTGTTTGGTTAAAATCGAATCCACCGACCAAACTGAAAATTAGTTTCGTTATGTGAACAATTAAACACCTTTTCAAATTTGATTATCGATTAATTTCATTTGAAACTAGTTAATTAACTAAATTAACCAAAATTTAATATATAATTAATATATTTTTAATTTTAATATCAAATCCCATTAATGACCAATAATATTTAAAATCTAATATTTATCTTTCAATCCTAATATCAAAGCGAAAAAAATAAAGACCAAAAAAATATCTAACAAAAAATCTATTTTCAATTTATTGCTACTTAATTACTATTTTGAATCAAAACTAAAAAATATTAAAAATTAATTAATTTAAAAAATAATTAAATTAATCAAACTTAGTTTGGTTCGATTAATAATTTTCAAAAACATTCAGTTCAAGTAACTATTAAACTTTTTTAAAAAATAATTTTCTATATTTTTATTTTTAGACACATTACACATTCCGATCAAGTCAAATAAATTTTTAATAGAGCTGAAACAACCAGTAAAGTAAAATGACCGTGTAAAAGATAATTAAGAACAAATCATAGTACATGAGATAATTAAGAAAAAATATTTGATTATAAAGTAAAAATTAGACTAAAATATACTAACAACCAATTATCTAACGAGATGAGGCGTTAGGTCTCGTAAGCAAGGTCAGTAATTCGAATCTTGGTATTGTGAATGAAAAAAAATTGAATTGAGAAAGTCGTCCTCATATTGTAAAATTTAATCCAGATTAGTCGACTAATAAATCAGATACTTGTGATTAAAAAAACTAAAATATAGAGATAATAAAATATTAAGCATTTTTTTATAATAATAGAGTGGGTGACAAATATGGATGACATTTTTATTAAGGGTGAAGTCGGGTCGGCTTGAATTTATGGTAAAAAATATTTAGCTCATAGATAATAGGGTAGGTTTCTCCTATATTGTTTAGGGTTATTTATAATAATGCCCTTCTTTATATATTTTTTATATTTAAATTTTTAAATTTAATTTTTTTATAATTAAGTCTCTAAAATTAATTTTTTATAATTAAATTCTTAAAAATATTTTTTCATAAAATGAGTTAAGACGAATTTTTTTTTAAGGATGAGATCAGATTCAAATATAGAGTAATTATTTTTCAGATCAGATTTAAGTAGGCCAAAAACCCGAGCCGTAGCTATCCAAAAATCTGGCAAACGAGTTTGATATTAGGTAAAATTATTTAATTAATAATTAACACACCACCATTCTCAACAATGCGCGTGCGCCACAAATCTCCTCCTTGGACCCCCTCTGTATTTTAAAGACTCACCACTGCCTTTGTCTCTGTGGGCATCTCATTCTCTCTCTCGTGGCTCTTCTGATTATCAGGTAAAATAGACCAATTCCTTTTGTTTGTTCTTAAAAAGTATACTTAAAAAAAATCTTCTTCTTTTTTTTCTTCCCATTTTGGCATCTCTAGCCATGCATGACATTAGTGTTCTCTACTTCTCTCCAGTTTCATCAAAATCTCTTTTAAAGTTTTTGTTTTTGTTTTTGCTCTTAGCTCTTAGCTGTTTGATGTTAAATGTTTATGCATCCTTCCCTCTGAGTTTCAAGGACTGGCAGGATTAATAAAAAAACGTTACTTTACGTTCTGTTTTTTTTTATCAATTGCCTGTGTAAATGTATCTGTTATGTATTCTGATGGATTCCAGTTATTCACATTGTTATGTTCTGTTCAATAAAGGAAGAAGAAACAATGTTTCCAATGAAATCTTATACTTTGAAAAGATTGGCGCTTCACTCTAGTTTTGGGGGAAGAATGCTTAAGATTCATATAGAGAAGTTCAAAGTGATTGCAGAAATATGGGTTTTGTTTTATCTATAATTGTTTTGATTTGCAGTGGTTAATTTGTTGCTTGTCCTTGCTTATGATCAGCTACAGAAAGAATTATTGAGTTTAAATTTTGATTTTACTAAGAGAGATTATTCAGTTTATGCTGTACGATTGGCCTATTTGGATTCCACATTGGTTGTGCTATTGTTTAAGTGTTTAATGGAATCATTTTCTTTTGCGCGTAGTTGCTATTTACTTGTCCTTGAGTCTTCATCAAGTTGTTGTATGTGACATTTATCGTTGATCGACTAGCGGAGGCTTCCTTCGCCTGCATTTAATTTCAGTTATAACATAGGGTTTTGAATTGTGTCTTGACATATGGAAATTGACTAATCTTTTCTTTCAAATAGTGATCTAGGACTAGGTTTCATATAAAGAGAAGTTTCGGGGGGAAAAAACGTGTTTGAGAGATCTTAATGGCAGATGCTACTGATCCATTTCCTGACTTGCGGAGTGTGTATAAAGTTTCTAGTCGCCAAGTTAATCGACTAAGTCAGAATGTGGCAGACATGAAGCTTGCTTCTGTGCAAGATGATGATAAGGAGAAGTTTTTGGAATCCGATAATAAAGTTGCTGCAAAATTTGAGTTTTCTCAAGATTCTACTCCCAACGTATGGGGACATCCGAATGTGATTCAGAAACTTAGGATGCAAAGTAGTTGTGGTTCAGAAAAGGCTATTGACAAAGCCTGGCCAACTCAAAATGCTGATTCTTGGACACAACAAGGTGATAAAACGTGGGGATATAGTAGTATAAAATCTCCATGTTCAGAGCATGAAAGGAACAATCCTGATCAACCTGGTTTTGCTTTGACTAACAGCTCACAGGATGGCCAAATTAAAACGGACCATGAAGCTGGTGATGATTTGGATGATGAAAATGGAGATAATGAATATGACAAAGATGTTTTGTATGATAGTGATGATATCGATGATTATATTTCTGATTCAGATGAAGATGAGAAGAGCCATGAAGCGCGCAAGAGGTGCAAATGGTTCAATTTGTTTTTTGAAAGCTTAGAGACACTGACAGTTGAGGAGATTCTTGCACCAGTTCGGCAGTGGCACTGTCCAGCGTGTCAAGGTGGGCCAGGAGCCATCAACTGGTATCGAGGTGTGCAGGCCCTAATGACTCATGCCATGACTAAAACAACTCGGAGAGCTAAGATGCATCGTGTATTTGCTGAAGTTTTGGTTGAGGAGATGCGGAGGAGAGGAGCTTTTATTAAACCAGACAATGATGCATTTGGCAAATGGGAAGGGCTGAATGCTAGAGTTGCAGATAGCGAGATTGTTTGGCCTCCAATGGTTGTCATTATGAATACAAGATATGAACAGGATGAAAACGGCAAGGTAATTTATGGCCATCATCGCTTGTTTTTGGTATTTTTTCAGGGCCTCTCTTATTATAAATGTGTGTGTGGGGGGGTACTCTCTTCTCTGATGTGCGCTATATTATTGTGTCCTATTCCTGAAAGAGTGATCGGGATTAAGCCACGTGGCTGGCTATACCCGCGAAAAATTAAGGACCTTTTTTTTTCGCTTAGAGCTGCTAACTTGTTTCTTTTAACTTATAGTGCTGGTGCCATCTGCTATCTTTTCTCAACTCTTACTTTCCTTCCAAAAAAAAAAGGGAAAAAGGATTGAATTGAACATAATGAATTATATTGTAAAAATCCCTATGACAATCTTATGTAGCTTACTTTTCTTTTTTGGTAAAATATCTCTTGTACTTATACTCCTGATTTCTTTGTACTGACCATCATTTCTTCAGTGGACTGGAATGGGAAATCAAGAGCTTCTCAATTACTTCAGCTCGTACGCAGCAGTAAAAGCAAGACACTCATACGGTCCACAAGGGCACCGGGGGATGAGTGTTTTGATCTTTGAGAGATCAGCAGCAGGTTATCTAGAGGCTGCACGTCTGCATAAGCATTTTAAAGAGCAAGGGAGGGATAGGGATGCTTGGGATTGTTCACGGGTTCCATTCTGTCCAGGTGGGAAGCGCCAACTCTATGGCTACATTGCCATGAAAGAAGACTTGGATTTATTTAATCGACACTCTCAAGGTCCAATCACTCTCTTCTTACCCTCAAAATATTGTGTCAATGTGTGTACGTGTGTGCTTGCTTGGGCTAGAAGCTAGATAAAGAAATGAAAAATAACTCTGTATTTGCCATAGCAAGACAGTGAAGGTGGTTTGTTAGAGGTACCACAAGGCGATTAATTATGATCTAATACAAGGTTTCCTAAATTGAAAAATGGCAAAAGAATATTTCATAAATTACTAAACTAAAACTTGGCTAGCATGGAACTATTATTTTGTTAGTTTGTTAATTTAAAGTTTTCAACTTTTAGTGTCATTACAACTTGGATGAGATGATTTATAGTTCTTTCTCATTTGGCTTCATTTTCATTCCAAAATTTCAATTACTTTGATAGCCACCGCTCACTTGAGCATGGAGGAAGGAGTCGGTCTCAAAACAACTTTTAATCCAGTGCATAACAGTTTAATCTCATTTCGTATAAAGTCACAACTACTTTAAACATACAATAGTAGGTAACCATGCATTTGAATTTGCTGTCTGGCTGATGTTTTGCTCCTATAGTTTGTAATAAAATTTAAACCTTACGAATGATTAATGGTGGAAGGTACATGATTTTATCTGTTTAGGCAATGGAGTTTTCTTCCGGTCATGTTTAATAATTTATGCATCAATCAGGTAAGTCTGGGCTGAAATTTGAGATGAGATCTTACCAAGAGATGGTTGAGAGCCGGATAAAGAAGATAAATGATGATAGTCAGCAGCTTAACCTACTTAAGAAGAAGGTTGCTCAAGAACAGCAGCACTCACAAGTCCTTGCCGAGTCTCTAGGACAACTGAGCGAGAAGCTCCGGCAGACAACAGAGGAATGTAGTATTGTGAGGCAGCAAAGTAGATTGCAGCATGAGCAGAGCAAAGAAGAGGTAGCATTCTAAAATCTTCGTATTCCTTTACTTCTGTTGCCAATTAGGACAAGAAGGATGCCCTGGGACCACCTTCTCTATGTTTCTCTACTTGGTAAAATGGTCATCATACTTGGTGGATGCTATTGCTATTGTCACGTGCATCTTTTATAACTTGTAGGAAAGCTGAACTTAGGGTAAATTTGAGAAGTCAGATCGGGGCATGCCCATTTCTGACATTGATTCTTCTCCATATTTTACTTGATATATTTAAATCGACATCGAATCTTCTAACTTGTTATCTCAATGCATTAATTTCCAGTTGGGTGCCAAAGAGCAATATTTTAAGGAGAAAATTAATGTTATTTACCAAGCCATACAGTCGAAGGAAGATAATTTTGAGAAGCTGCAGAGGGCAGCGAGGGAGAGATTTAAGCAATCAAATGCAAATCCGACAAATAATGAAAACGAGCACAGGTAAGAGTTACTTCAAGATATTTTGTTTGAGAACTCATATATGGCCTAATGACCTGCTACTGCTGTGTCCATCAAAGACCATATTGGTACCATTTAGCTACCTTATCTGGCATTTTTATTTTCGTTTTACGTTTCGGTGTTTGATACCTGTGTCCAAAGCATATTTGGTCATAACACGAACGTATAACCCTCCAAATATATGAAAAATATAAATTATCTTATGTGAGACACCTACCGGACTCTCACCCTAAGTGAGTGTGAGTAACATTACCATTTAGAAGGAAAACGAGCTGCTTGCTTTTGTAAATTACATTCAAGAGAAGCTCTGGGGGTCGCATTTTGTTAAAACGGACACTTGTCAACTTTATTCTATAATCATTGACCTGATAAACGTTTTTAACAATCTTTGAACCTTCAGTGCTACTGAGATGGAGGGAAATTCATGGTCCGTTATATCCCAAGAGAAAAAGCTGGAGGAATTCGAGGCGGAGAGGGAGAAGCTGATGAAAAGTCATCAGGACAGAAGGTTGGCAATCACACAGAGGTACTGGGAGGAGCTGGTGGAGCTCGAGGAAGGGTTCGAAAAAGAATTGACCCTTCTCATGGGAAAGTACAACCCCGATCGCCCTGAGGAAGAGACTACCGACAGCCTTAAAGGACAAGACAAGAAGGGTACGACAGATACCGAAACAGAATAGACTACAACGATTCTATTCGTTGAGGGAAAGAAGCAACACTACCTTTTCCTTCAAAGGTAAACAATATACACAGAGTTTTGTTACCAAAAGATACTTCAGTTTTGGACATAGAGAGCTGAGAAAGGCACTTCCGGACGGGGGCGGATACTGGAATAATGTAACTTGAATTGCTTTATCATTATTATCATTTAAAATACTGTTCTGAGGATTCTTTAATGTTTCAGCTGTTGCAATGTCAAATTACATTCCATTTTTTCATCTAATTTTGTGATGTTCATGTTGGTGTCTATTTGATGTCTAAATTTATTCACTTTCGCTCCATCAATGCCAAAAGTATACATTCTTTACGGCTAAGAATTCGACAAAAGTTTGTTTTTTCTTTCGTTGTCTAAAAATGATTGATTTTCAGGGGGGAGGGGGGTCAAGATCTAAGCTTTCAGGGCCATTGCAGAGGCTTACTCTACTGACCTGGACAATGACGATGTCGTTTTATCACTCATTTCATTACATAAGGTCCTTCGCATAAACTTTTGGTTTAATGTTTTAAGTGGAATTATATTTGATGATGATTAAGAAATGAATCCTTAAATGATATATACATGTATATGTAATTTAAGTTTTGAAATTTAAAGCTTTAATGTTAGGGTTGAGGTTTGGGAATTTTTTAATTTAAATTTTGAATCTTATCTAAAAGTGTAAACGAGCCGAGTTGAGCTTGAGTAGTGTTGAGCTCAACTTAGCTTGTTGAGAATTCGAGTCGAGTTTAAGCTTGAGTAGTTTTTAACGAGTCTGAATAATCTGAGCTCGAGTCATTAAGAACTTGAGTCGAGTTCGAGCTTGAGTTGAGTTCAATCCAGTCGAGTGCTGACCGATTTTTGACCGAGTCGGACTCGAGTAGCTCGTGATCTGTCTCATCTCATTTAAAGCTCTATTAGGAAAATATTTTGATACATAAGTTGTGTAAAACTTTAGTTTACCCAAACTTGTTAATTTTAGGGTTTAGGATGTTAGTTTAGGGTTTATAAGTTTAGGTTGTTGGGTTTAGAATTTAGGATATATATTTTAGGGTTTAAGACTTATGTTTAGAGTTTATGTTTTAAGGTTTTAGGTTTGGGAATTTAGATTTTAAAATTAAAATAATAAAAATTTAGTATATTATTATTTCGAGTAGCTCACGATTGAGTAGGGTATCTAGTAGCTCAACTCGGCTCGTTCAGAACTCGAGCCAAGTTCAAGCTCGAATCGAGTATTAACCAAACTTTGACCAGTCAAACTCGAATAACTCGCAATCTGTCTCGTCTCATTTACATCCTTAGTCTCATCTTATCATATGTAAATTATGAAAAAGTTTTTCCCCTAAATTTATTTTAGTTTAAATCTTATTTAATGCGCGTCCAGTGTAAATTTATTTGCCATAACGTTAAAAAAATGTCTCTACTTATTTTGTTTCATATTCTTTTTAGAAAAAATTTAACCCTCAATGTTTTATTTTCGGTCAAAATGACTTTTCTACTGATGAAAAATGTTAGTCAACTAACGTGACAAACTTACATGGTAGTGCACGCTGACAAGATAGTGTCATATAGACAAATGTGTTGACTTGAAAGAATGTAACATTAGTCAAAAAATAATTTTATAAAATTAAATAAAATATAAAATCATTTTTTCTATTGATGTGTTATTAAGTCATTTACGTTTTTTGATTAACAATTTTCATTCAAAGATGGGTCATTTTGACTCAAAATAGAATATAAAGGGTTAAATTGCTTTAAAAAAATATAGGCCAAAATGACTATTCAATCAAAAGATAGAAGGTATTTTTTTGCCTTATGCCAATTTATTTTAGTAAATGTTCCAATATGTTTATGTTAACATTTTAATAAAATATTATAATGAATGATTCTAATTATAATTAGACTTGGATGTATTTTTATAAGGATTAATATCCTATATACTGGCGGTGGAAATTAAAAGTTTCTACAAGCGCCTTAGTTTTAGGGTATAAGGAGTTAGTTTAAGGTATATGGTTTAGGGGTCTAGAATTTAGCGATAGTTGTTTTAATTTAAGGATTATGGTTATAATTTAAGATTTATAGGTTAGGGTTTAGTTTTTAGGGTAATATGGTGAGGAATTAAGTTTTAACCTATAAACCCTAAATTATAACCATGAACTTTAAATTAAAACAACTATCCCTAAATTCTACCCCCTACACCTAAACCCCTTAACCTTGTACCCTAAACTAACTTTGTATACCCTAAAACTAAGGCCCTCTTGGAAACTTTCAGTTTCCACCGCCTGTGTATAAAATATTTATCCTTTTTATAATTGCAATTATAACCATTTTTTTCTTATTAATTTATTGAGAAAAAAAATTCAGGTATTCTTTATTAAGTAGAGAAAAAAAATTAAATTTTCAATATAAGTGTTGTGATTCAAATTTATATAAGATAAGGTAAACTACACAGATGACCACTGAACTATAGGTTTGGTGTCAAAATGACCACTATATTAATTTTTGTCGCAAATGCACCACACAACTATTTAAATGGTTCCATTTTAGCCACACGCCGTTAAAAAAACGAAAAAGTTGACGGAACTGTTAAAAAAATTAGTATAATTACACATTTGGTCCTCTATATTTATACAATATATCAATTTAGTCCTAATTTTAATATAATAAAACAAATTATTTATTCAATAAGATTGTGGCACGTGTCACCACCTTATTGGAAATCTTTAATTATCTTTATTTAATTAATTTAATTAATTTTCCACCTCCAATCAGGTGGTGACACGTGTCACACTCAATTGGAGGTGGAAAAATATTAACATGAAAATTACTTCCAAGGGAAATCAAACTTAGGACCTTGGAATGCAAGGGGCAAGTGCTTGTCATCAGGCCAAGCACTTTTTTGTGATATGAGATACAATCTTTAATATATATTTAATGAATGAATGCTCTCACAATTCACAGTTCAAATGCATCTTCAAGCTTCAACTGATCTGCTGCAGCCTCTTCTTCTTCGTCATCAAGCACAAAATATGGGTTATGTGGCTCTGGTCTGAACTTATACCCAGTAAACACATAAAACGCAAGTGTAGCCAATTCTCCTGCAACCACACTAGTCCAAAGATACCTATACAAAGTAATGGTTTCCAATGCATAAATCACAACACGAGTAAAGTAAATATAACAGATAACCACAATGTAATGCTGCCTGAACAGTGTGAGCTTCATCAGATTCACTGCAGCTTTTCCATCAATTTTAGCTGCCTCTCGTAAGTTCTTAATCGACCAAACAATGGGGAACAACACAACACAACAACAAACAACATCAACAAGAAAAACACTTGTTTCCACACCATCCAATCGTGACCGAAAGGTCCTGTTTCATCGATAACAACCCGAGCAACATTAGCAATAACCTAAAGCGGAATCACAATCATCAAAACCTTCTTTTCCTTGTCCTGCAAGTATGGTTTCAGAAACGACCAGCCGGTACCAATCAAAACGATCAACATAAAAAACATCACCCCTTTCAAGAAACAGAATATGTAGAAGAAAACATCCCAACCTGCTTCATCTTAACAGCGGGTGCTTAACATGGAGGTGCTCTTAGAGGAGGACGTGCTATAGAAGGTGAAGCAGTTGTTACATGTAAGCTTTTCTTCAATTTTTTTAGGCACTAATACTATTTAAATATATATTAAAGATTATATCTCATAGCATGAAAAAGTGCTTGGCCTAATGGCAAGCACTCGCCCCTTACATTCTAAAGTCTCAAGTTCAATTCTCCTTGAAAGTAATCTCCATGTTAACATTTTTCCACCTCCAATAAGGTGGTGACACGTGTCACCATCTTATTGAATAATTAATTTTATTTTATTATATTAAAATTAGGACTAAATTGATATATTGTATAAATATAGAGGACCAAATGTGTAATTATATCAATTTTTTAACAGTTCTGTCAATTTTTTCGTTTTTTTAACGGCGTCTGGCTAAAATGGAACCATTTAAATAGTTGTGTGGTGCATTTGCGGCAAAAATAATATAATGATCATTTTGACACCAAACCTATAGTTCAGTGGTCATCTGTGTAGTTTACCCTATAAGATAAAATAATATAAACATCATTAATCACTCGATTAATTAATAAATTTTCTCATTCGATAAATTTGATATATATGGAATGAACTTTAAATAATTAATTGAATTTAAATAAAGTTATTGATTATAATAAAATAATTAATTTTAATTTTAAAATATATGTATGGATAATGGATGGACCCGGCCCAACCATGTACAAGGCTGCGATAATTCTGTAATTCTTAGTAAGGAATATGGTTTCAATTTATCTGGTTTTATATTTATAAATATTTGCATAGATATTAAAATATTCAATATATGACCAAAAGGCGCATCTAGTGTAGTGGTATCTTAGTACCCTCCCACGGTACTGACCGGGGTTCGATTCCCCGGATGTGCAGGTTTTAAATTAATGTTAATTAATTACTCAATAGAATATAAACCGAAATATAAATAGATAAACGTTACATATCTTTTATTTTTAAAATATTAAAATATCATTTTATAAATACTGTAATATATTTTATTTAAAAAATTAATTTTTTACAGCTTTTATAATAGTTTAACTATTTTTATACATTTTAATTAGACTTTTAATTTTTTCTAAGAATAGTTTATAAAATATTTTATATATTCAAAATATAAATAAAATAACTCACATAGATTTTAATTTATATAAATTGTAATATATTTTATTTAAAAATTAAATTTTTATAAGCTTTTATAATATTCTAACTATTTATATTTTTTTTGAATAGCTATTTTTTAATTAGATATTTTCAATTTTTCTAATAATAGTTTATAAAATATTTCATTTAATGAAACTTAATATAATAAAAATATAACATTTTGATACATGTCATTCTTAAAAAAATTATTAGACTTATAATTTTTTCTAAGAATAGTTTATAAAATATTTTATATATTCAAAATATAAATAAAATAACTCACATAGATTTTAATTTATATAAATTTTAATATATTTTATTTAAAAATTAAATTTTTATAAGCTTTTATAATATTCTAACTATATATATATATTGAATAGCTATTTTTTAATTAGATATTTTAAATTTTTCTAATAATAGTTTATAAAATATTTCATTTAATTAAACTTAATATAATAAAAATATAACATTTTGATACATGTCATTCTTAAAAAAAATTATTATTATTTTATTCAATAAAATTCGAAACCATACAAAATAAGCAACGTGAGCATCTTTAACCATTCAACCAATTAGTGAATCTCATGAAAAAATATTTTTTCCCCAAAATTCAAGTCATAAATCTTTAAATATAATCAAGTTGGAGATATTAAACATAAATTGGGTATATAATTTAAGGTTTATGGTGAGAGTTTAGAGTTTAATGTTTAGGGTGCTAGAGTTTGAGATTTAGGTTTTAAATTTTATAGGAGGGTGTGTAGTTTTTTTTACACAGCTTGTGTATCAAAATACAACCCTATTATTTACTGGTCTAACATTTAGAAAATATTAATTCTTGGTCTATCATCCTCGGCAGGAAATTGCTTGAATTATATGGCGAGTTCATGAGATATTTATTATCAACACTCATTAAAAAAAATAAAAACTTATAGAATTTGTCATACCAGCCAGACGAGTTTCAGTAAAAAAAAATAAAAATATATGAAATTCGTCATACCAGTCATGCGAGTTCCTACAAATTATACTACATCGTAAATTAATTTTTAAAAATTCATATACATAAATAATATAAAAATAAAATATTTTGATATAATTGACATAAGTCGAATTAGGATTGGGTGAAAAGAAATACAACCCACCCACCCACCCAACTTCACTTTAATGCCATTAATTTACTTTCTCATCGTCCCGAATCAATTTAATCCACCTTACCATAAGGCAAAGTTATTTATATCATTTGCTTTATCACTTTTCCTTTCCCTTTTTTTAGTTTTGCCACATCATTTGTTTCTATTAGCCACCTAAATTTGAAAAACTTTACGACTAGTTTTTCTTTTGTCAGTAAAGTCATTTTTTCATAATAATCCGTAATTGATTTACTGACATATTAATTTAAATTAAATGCTATAAAAATGTATTAATATGAGACAATTTTTAATTAATTTTTATATGTTTATAATGTCAAAATTCAAACACTCTAATATTAATTAAAAAATGTAATGTCTCGTTCTATTAAACCAACTTATCCTCGGATCTTTCCATTTCATCAAAGGTCACCTATTTTCAACTTGTTACTTATTATGCGCCATCTGCCCTAAACCAACACTGTGTTATCTTTAGTGCTAATTCAAGCCCAAAATTTATGGCACTGCCATTACCACATACACCCTTTTATTTCGGTTAACATGTTCCTTAACACAATGGGTCCTACCCAAATCACCCAACATTACAAACAACCCCATTATAAGGGCCAACTTCCCTTGGCTAGCTCCTCACTACCTCATTCTTCTCAAAACACTTGTTACTTCTCCAGTTTGTAGAGAAACAATGGTTCAGGGAAGATGCAGTGCAATGGCAGCTACCACGGTGCTGCTCTGCTTGTTGTTGTCCCTCCACTTCGAGTCGGCTCGATCGGCAACTTTCACCGTCGGAGGCAGCGGTGGCTGGACCTTTAACGCTGCTGGTTGGACTAAAGGCAAGCGCTTCAGGGCCGGAGACACACTCGGTAAGTATTCAAACATGTTCATATAAGTTCTGTCTAAGACTACGTTGTTCGAACTCTATTTTTCTCGGGAAAAAACCTGTATATAACACGATCTTGTGTTTGTTATTGCAGTGTTCAATTACAACCCTTCAATACACAATGTGGTGGCTGTCAACAGAGCTGGATATAGTTCATGCAAAGCACCAAAAGGTGCTAAAGTTTTCAGGTCCGGCAAGGATCAGATCAAGCTTAGGAAGGGCCAAAACTTCTTCATCTGCAATTATATTGGTCACTGTCAAGCTGGAATGAAAATAGCAGTTATTGCTGCTTAGTCTGAGATTTAGCCACTGCTGCCTGCTGCCATGATATAATCAGTTTGGTTTTAAGTATTAGTGTAAGATTTGGTGCCAAAATGTCTCCTCTACTCTTAGCTTTTGCTTTGTTTGAGAGGGTACTTGTTGGTGGTCCAAATATTAAAATATGTAATAATGATGGTTTATGTGGAAATCTTTATCAGTAATGCTATGTGGCTAAGGCTTTTTTACTTTCTACTCCCTTTGCAATAAAATATGGAGTGACTAAGAACCGGTTGGTCTAACATCTCTAGATTTTTTAAGTAAGATTATGAGCTTAAATTAAGCATAATTAATTTGAGTTCGTTTGTTATAAAAAAACTCAATAATTTGAACTCTTTTAATTCAAATCTAATTTGACTTATATCTTAAACAATTACACTCGGGATGATTCAATTAAAAAAAATTAAATCTCAAACCAATTCGAACTCAAAATGATGAAAAAGAAAGAAATGTGATCAAAATGGAAACTGAAGTAGCTGCCCATCATCTGCTATGCATTTGCAGTTTTTCAACTATTTGCCCCTACAAAACTTAAAAAATATATATATAAATTTTTTTAATAAAATTAAAGTAATCTTTCCCCATTAGTTAAACACCCCAAATCTTTGTATTCTCTCTCAACATTATCACTTTTGTACTAAATTTTCTCTTTTTAGCACTCTCTTTAACTTTTGTAATAAGTCAGTCACTTAAAAAGTGGTACTCCATATGTTATTACAAATAAAGTTATTTAAACTTAAGTCTCTTAAGATGAATATTAACCTTTTTCGCCTCCAGATTCTACACTTGACTTTAGTAGGTGAGCCTTCTAACGGGGTTCTAGCAGGAATACATAGGATGTAATTTTTGATTAAATATAAAGGTATTACATTACCATGCCGAGATTCGAATTCATGCAAATAAGACAATATAAACATCCTTAACCACTAAACCAATTAGTAGATCATATAGTATATAATTTTAAATTGATATAATTTACTATATACCCTTGATGTAAGGGATTATTATCCTCCATTCCCGAGTCAATGAATTCCTTCCACCCCCTAAAACGTACATGATCTTTTTCCTTTATTATTTTTACCAAAAACATCAAAAGATCTTTGAATATGAGAAACAAATGGTTTTTTCCCATAAAAGAATATACCACACAAATCATCTTTAATTTTCTTCAGCCTCTATAAAATGCATTGTTTTCTCTAGCTTTTCTCTCATTCTTGGTCTTTCTCCCAAGTAAAATTTTATTTGTTGCACGTGTAGGAAAATCATTAGAATGGCAATCAGAGGTAGCTCAATCTTAATCCCAGGAATGTTGTTTTTCATGGTATTTGAGCTTCAATACGAGGCCATCCATTCGTATACGCCGGTGCATTATATGGTCGGAGACGAGGATGGGTGGGATCCGGTTATCAGCATGCAAGGGTGGGCTCAAGGCAAGCATTTCCACGCCGGTGATGTTCTCGGTACGTTATTAATCGTGGATTTAAGTTGATGAATGAAATTAACAAAGCTTATATGTAAGATAATTGTTTGCAGAGTTCAAATATGATGATGCATTCGATGTTTCAATAGTGGATAAAGCGGGATATGACGACTGCTTTGTTAGCGACACATCCATACAGTTTTCCGATGGGGATGATAACATCACACTTGCATTTGGTGCTAATTATTTCATTTCCAGTCTCCCTACTAATATCTGCGCTGGTGGGATGAAGATGGCCATCAACGCCACTGCACCGCCACCCTCAGTTTAACTACAAATACACACCTGTCTCCTAGGATGATAATCATCCTCTTTTTTATTGGGACACTTGTTGGGTTCCTCATCTTGATAGTTTTTTCTTTTGATATACTATAATTTTATCAATAAATTGAATCAATTAAGTTTTTCAAAATTATTAGGACTTTTAAAGAATATTTTACATAAAATAAAAAAATTATAAAAGTGTCAAGTGACAATACTGTGACACTATTTGTTGCATATACTAATAAAAAAAGTATTAGATTCAATAGTCAATGTTGGTCAAAAGATTAAATTGATTTAATAACTTAATTGGATGCAAAATAAAATTAAGGGGCTTAATTGATTTTTTCAAATGTTAAAGGGCTTCTTACTCCAATAAAGCCTAAAACATATTGCTTAATGGAATCCAAAGCCTAACAATTTCATTTTAATCAACTGGTGGGTCTAGTGACTAAGAATACTCATATTATCATATTTTGTATGTATTCGAATCTCGGTATGAAAATATAACATTCCTCAATTTAATGAAAAAATAAAGCTTAATATGAAATTAACATTACATGTGCGTGCTGAATGCTGATGATTAAGAAAACATAACGTAGAAGACAAAATGAATTACTAATAGGATTAATATCTTATACATTGGCGGTGGAAACTGAAATTTAGGGACAGTTGTTTTAATTTAAGGTTTAGGGTTATAATTTAGAAGACAAAATGAATTACTAATAGGGTATATGGTTTAGGGGTATAGGGTTTAGGGGTTTAAAATTTAGGGACAGTTGTTTTAATTTAAGGTTTAGGGTTATAATTTAGGGTTTATAGGTTAGGGTTTAGTTTTTAAGGTAATATGGTGAGGATTTAGGTTTTAACCTATAAACCCTAAATTATAACCCTAAACCTTAAATTGAAACAATTATCCCTAAATTCTAAACCACTACACATAAACCCCTAAACCTTATACCCTAAACTAACTCTCTATACCCTAAAACTAAGGCACTTGTGGAAACTTTTAGTTTCCACCGCATGTATATAGAATATTTATCCTTACTAATATATAAGATTAATTGATTAATTTTGCTGGTTTTATTTGCAGAGTTCATATATGATTCATAAAGCTCAGTACAAATATATATTTATCTTTGTACGTTATTTTTGTTTACGTTTCCATGAAATAATAAAAACAATTCATTGTTAGTTTGAATCATCCGCAATTATGTATTAGTAGTAATTAATTACTCAACAGAATATAATCTAAAATATATATAAATAAAGTTATATATCTTTTATTTTAAAAATATTAAAATATCATTTTATAAATATTGTAATATATTTTATTTAAAAATTAAATTTTTATAAGCTTTTATAATAGTTTAACTATTTTTATACATTTTAATTAGACTTTTAAATTTTTATAAGAATAGTTTATAAAATATTTTATATATTCAAAATATAAATAAAATAACTCACATAGATTTTAATTTAATTTATATGAATTGTAATATATTTTATTTTAAAATTAAATTTTTATAAGCTTTTATAATATTTTAAGTATTTATATATATATTTTTGAATAGCTAATTTTTTAATTGAGTAATAACGCTTTAAATTAAATCTTAAAAAACAACTTTTCAAAAACATTCGGATCCAAATGAAATTAAATAAAATAAAAACATAAAAATCGGCTATTTTAATATTATTTAGAAAAATACTTTGATACACAAGTTTGTGTATAAGTTTACACAGACTTTTTAATTTTAAGGTTTTAGGTTAGGGTTTAGGAGTTTAGTGTGTATGTATATAATTTAAGGTTTATGGTGTGAGTTTAGAGTTTAAGGTTTTAGGGTGCTAGGGTTTAAGATTTAAATTTTAAATTTTATAGGAGGGTGTGTATCAAAATACAACTCTATTATTTACTGATCTAACATTTAGAAAATATTAATTCTTGATCTATCATCCTCGACAAGAAATTGCTTGGATTATATGGCGAGTTCATGAGATATTTATTATCAGCTCTCATTAAAAAAATAAAAACTTATAGAACTTGTTATACCAACCAGATGAATTCCAGTAATAAAAATAAAAATACATAAAACTCGTCATACCAGCCATGCGAGTTTCTACAAATTATACTAGATCGTGAATTAATTTTTAAAAATTCATATACATAAGTAATATAAAAATAAAATATTTGAATATAATTACCATAAGTCGAATTAGGATTGGGTGAAAAGAAATACAACCCACCCACCCACCCAACCTCACTTTAATGCCATTAATTTGTTGAAGATAATGCTGAAATGCCTCAGCATGAGCTGGCAAATACACAGCTGTCCATGCAAACAATCCCCTCCAAGTTTGTTGGAAACGATCAGAAGGAATCACAAAACAATACACGTGTCATGTGCTGATACACTAGGGTTTCCATTTATCGTGTATTTAAACACCCTTTAGCAAATAAATGAAGTAAGCTTTCCCTTATACATTTCTTATATCTGCTGCAATTATATCAAGCATGTTGTATGCTTAACATGGTATCAGTAGCCTAAGGTGTCACCTGGTCCTCCTTCTTCCTCACCATGCCTGACTCGACTGGTTCCGGCGGAGCTACGGACTTTCCCTCTACCTCAACCGATGACACCTCTGATAGCTCCTTCTCCAACAAACGAATCAACCTTCAACTAGATGACACCAACTATCTCTTATGGAAGCAACAAGTTACCTTGCTCATTCGCGGTCAGGGTCTTGAAGGATATCTCGATGGCTCCATCATTCCTCCCCCAAAGCTAATTGCTGGTGAAAATGGTGCCCGTATTCCCAACCCTGCTTATCCCCGCTTCTTCAAGCAAGACAGTTCGTTGGCCTCCTGGCTACTATCCACAGTAAGCTCCAACGTTATCCCTCAGTTAGTAGGTGTTGAATCCTCCTCCACTATCTGGTCCACCATTACCGACATCTACTCTCAACTATCCACAACAAGAATCATGCACCTTCACTGCAGATTGCGCTCCATTAAGAAAGCTTCACTGTCTATGAGGACCTACACCATGCAAATAAAGGAAATTTGCAATCTCTTGGCCTCGTGTGGCAGTCCAGTTTCCCCTGTTGAGCACATCGCCACCATTCTGAATGGACTCTCCTCTGAGTACGATCCTTTCGTAGCACTCATCTCAGCTAGCAAGGAGCCATATACAGTCGATGGTGTTGTCTCCATTCTCATCGACGCTGAATCTCGTGTCACTGATCCACTAAGGCTTCCCATTGGCATTAACAACACCTCATACTCCAACAATACCAACACCCAACCCCGTGATGATTCTCGAGGCTGATATCGAGGCACCAGACCCCGCATACAGTGCCAACTTTGTGGCAAACCTGGCCACCTAGTCGACCGCTGATGGTATCGTTTTGACCAGTCCTTCAAGAGGGTCACTTCCTCCCAACCGAGAGCCAATCCTACCAACTAGGCCTCAACCTAGGCTAATGCTTGCTCCTTCAAAAAAGACACTGTTGAGGTTGCATATGATCCATATATCAATGAATCTTCCAACAATGTCTCTCCTCCCTCCAATGACACTCCATCTGGTGAAATGCAAGTTCATACTCTAGTTGCATCCTCCACTGCTTGGCACCCCGACTCCGGAGCTACACACCACGTAGCCAACAACACAACCTCTCTTCAAGGGGGTTCTCCCTATTTTGGTAAGGGCTCAGTATACATTGGTGATGACTCTTCTCTCTCTATTACTCAAGTTGGTTATTCTGAAATTCCCACTCCATCTCGTACACTTATACTACGTGACCTATTGCATGTTCCTCGAATCACAAGAAATCTATTATCAGTTTCGATATTCACTAAGGATAATTCAGTGTATCTTGACTTTCATGAGGATTGTTGTTTTGTGAAGGATAAAAACACAGGTTCTATACTGTTGGAAGGAGTTCAAGAGGGGGGTCTTTACACCTTTTCAGGAGACTCGTTCAGCAACACCATCACTGCCTACTCCACATCAGTTCAATACAATTCACCATTCTGGCTTTGGCACCGACGCCTGGGTCATGCATCGTCTGACGTTATCAACTCAGCATTGAATAAGTCACTGGTTGTAGACAAGAATGTTGTATGTAGTGCATGCGAATTAGGCAAATGTCACTCCCTGCCATTCAAAAATTCTATAACCTTGTATGACACTCCATTTGAGTTAGTGGAAATCGATATTTGGGGCCCTGCACCCGTTCTCTCCAATGGCTACTCTTATTATATATCTTTTCTTGACATGCGCACGAGAAATTGCTGGGTATATCTGTTAAAGACCAAGTCAGAAGCTTCAATTGCATTTAATCTCTTCTTCAAGCTCGTGCAAAATCAATACAATTCTCGTATCAAGGCAGTTCAGACAGATGGAGGTGGTGAATTCCAGTTCTTTGACACTCTCCTACCATCTCTAGGCATTCAACAACGCCTAACTTGCCCATACACGTCCCAACAGAATGGGGCAGTAGAATGCAAGCATAGGCATATTATTGACATGGCATTATCCCTCTTAGCTCAAGCCTCCATGCCAATGAGATACTGGTCTTATGCTGTCCTTACTTCAGTCTTCCTCATCAATAGACTACCAACAAGGAAACTTGGCAATCAGTCCCCACATCAGAGGCTTACTGGGAAACCTACAGATTATACCTTCTTCAAGGTCTTTGGCTGCGAGTGCTATCCAAACTTAAGGCCCTACAACAACCATAAGCTCTCCTTCAGAACCAAGCCATGCTTATTTCTTGGCTACTCCCCCAAGTATCAAGGATACCAATGTCTCCTCTACTCTTAGCTTTTGCTTTGTTTGAGAGGGTACTTGTTGGTGGTCCAAATATTAAAATCTATAATAATGATGGTTTATGTGGAAATCTTTATCAGTAATGCTATGTGGCTAAGGCTTTTTACTTTCTACTCCCTTTGCAATAAAATATGGAGTGACTAAGAACTGGTTGGTCTAACATCTCTAGATATTTTAAGTAAGATTATGAGCTTAAATTAAGCATAATTAATTTGAGTTCGTTTGTTATAAAAAAACTCAATAATTTGAACTCTTTTAATTCAAATCTAATTTGACTTATATCTTAAACAATTGCACTCGGGATGATTCAATTAAAAAAAATTAAATCTCAAACCAATTCAAACTCAAAATGATGAAAAAGAAAGAAATGTGATCAAAATGGAAACTGAAGTAGCTGCCCATCATCTGCTATGCATTTGCAGTTTTTCAACTATTTGACCCTACAAAACTTAAAAAATATATATATAAATTTTTTTTAATAAAATTAAAGTAATCTCTCCCCATTAGTTAAACACCCCAAATCTTTGTATTCTCTCTCAACATTATCACTTTTGTACTAAATTTTCTCTTTTTTAGCACTCTCTCTAACTTTTGTAATAAGTCAGTCACTTAAAAAGTGGTACTCCATATGTTATTACAAATAAAGTTATTTAAACTTAAGTCTCTTAAGATGAATATTAACCTTTTTCGCCTCCAGACTCTACACTTGACTTTAGTAGGTGAGCCTTCTAACGGGGTTCTAGCCGGAATACATAGGATGTAATTTTTGATTAAATATAAAGGTATTACATTACCATGCCGAGATTCGAATTCATGCAAATAAGACAATATAAACATCCTTAACCACTAAACCAATTAGTAGATCATATAGTATATAATTTTAAATTGATATAATTTACTATATACCCTTGATGTAAGGGATTATTATCCTCCATTCCCGAGTCAATGAATTCCTCCCCCCCCCCCCCCCGAAAACCTACATGATCTTTTTCCTTTATTATTTTTACCAAAAACATCAAAAGATCTTTGAATATGAGAAACAAATGGTTTTTTCCCATAAAAGAATATACCACACAAATCATCTTTAATTCTCTTCAGCCTCTATAAAATGCATTGTTTTCTCTAGCTTTTCTCTCATTCTTGGTCTTTCTCCCAAGTAAAATTTTATTTGTTGCACGTGTAGGAAAATCATTAGAATGGCAATCAGAGGTAGCTCAATCTTAATCCCAGCAATGTTGTTTTTCATGGTATTTGAGCTTCAATACGAGGCCATCCATTCGTATACGTCGGTGCATTATATGGTCGGAGACGAGGATGGGTGGGATCCGGTTATCAGCATGCAAGGGTGGGCTCAAGGCAAGCATTTCCATGCCGGTGATGTTCTCGGTACATTATTAATCGTGGATTTAAGTTGATGAATGAAATGAACAAAGCTTATATGTAAGATATTTGTTTGCAGAGTTCAAATATGATTATGCATTTGATGTTTCAATAGTGGATAAAGCGGGATATGACGATTGCTTTGTTAGCGACACATCCATACAGTTTTCCGATGGGGATGATAACATCACACTTGCATTTGGTGCTAATTATTTCATTTCCAGTCTCCCTACTAATATCTGCGCTGGTGGGATGAAGATGGCCATCAACGCCACTGCACCGCCACCCTCAGTTTAACTACAAATACACACTTGTCTCCTAGGATGATAATCATCCGCTTTTTTATTGGGACACTTGTTGGGTTCCTCATCTTGATAGTTTTTTTTCTTTTGATATACTATAATTTTATCAATAAATTGAATCAATTAAGTTTTTCAAAATTATTAGGACTTTTAAAGAATATTTTACATAAAATAAAAAAATTATAAAAGTGTCAAGTGACAATACTGTGACACTGTTTGTTGCATATACTAATAAAAAAAGTATTAGATTCAATAGTCAATGTTGGTCAAAAGATTAAATTGATTTAATAACTTAATTGGATGCAAAATAAAATTAAGGGGCTTAATTGATTTTTTCAAATGTTAAAGGGCTTCTTACTCCAATAAAGCCTAAAACATATTGCTTAATGGAATCCAAAGCCTAACAATTTCATTTTAATCAACTGGTGGGTCTAGTGACTAAGAATACTCATATTATCATATTTTGTATGTATTCGAATCTCGGTATGAAAATATAACATTCCTCAGTTTAATGAAAAAATAAAGCTTAATATGAAATTAACATTACATGTACGTGCTGAATGCCGATGATTAAGAAAACATAACGTAGAAGACAAAATGAATTACTAATAGGATTAATATCTTATACATTGGCGGTGGAAACTGAAAGTTTCCACAAGCGCCTTTGTTTTAGGGTATAGGGTTTAGGGGTTTAGGTGTAGGGGTTTAAAATTTAGGGATAGTTGTTTTAATTTAAGGTTTAGGGTTATAATTTAGGGTTTATAGGTTAGGGTTTAGTTTTTAAGGTAATATGGTGAGGATTTAGGTTTTAACCTATAAACCCTAAATTATAACCCTAAACCTTAAATTGAAACAATTATCCCTAAATTCTAAACCACTACACATAAACCCCTAAACCTTATACCCTAAACTAACTCTCTATACCCTAAAACTAAGGCACTTCTGGAAACTTTTAGTTTCCACCGCATGTATATAGAATATTTATCCTTACTAATATATAAGATTAATTGATTAATTTTGCTGGTTTTATTTGCAGAGTTCATATATGATTCATAAAGCTCAGTACATATATATATCTATCTATCTTTGTATGTTATTTTTACTTACGTTTCCATGAAATAATAAAAACAATCCATTGTTAGTTTGAATCATCCGCAATTATGTATTAGTAGTAATTAATTACTCAACAAAATATAATCTAAAATATATATAAATAAAGTTATATATCTTTTATTTTAAAAATATTAAAATATCATTTTATAAATATTGTAATATGTTTTATTTAAAAATTAAATTTTTATAAGCTTTTATAATAGTTTAACTATTTTTATACATTTTAATTAGACTTTTAAATTTTTCTAAGAATAGTTTATAAAATATTTTATATATTCAAAATATAAATAACATAACTCACATAGATTTTAATTTAATTTATATGAATTGTAATATATTTTATTTAAAAATTAAATTTTTATAAGCTTTTATAATATTTTAACTATTTATATATATTTTTGAATAGCTAATTTTTTAATTGAGTAATAACGCTTTAATGTAAATCATAAAAAACAACTTTTCAAAAACATTCGGATCCAAATGAAATTAAATAAAATAAAAACATAAAAATCGGCTATTTTAATATTATTTAGAAAAATACTTTGATACACAAGTTTGTGTATAAGTTTGCACAGACTTTTTAATTTTAAGGTTTTAGGTTAGGGTTTAGGAGTTTAGTGTGTATGTATATAATTTAAGGTTTATGGTGAGAGTTTAGAGTTTAAGGTTTTAGGGTGCTAGGGTTTAAGATTTAAATTTTAAATTTTATAGGAGGGTGTGTATCAAAATACAACTCTATTATTTACTGATCTAACATTTAGAAAATATTAATTCTTGATCTATCATCCTCGACAAGAAATTGCTTGGATTATATGGCGAGTTCATGAGATATTTATTATCAGCTCTCATTAAAAAATAAAAACTTATAGAACTTGTTATACCAACCAGATGAATTCCAGTAATAAAAATAAAAATATATAAAACTCGTCATACCAGCCATGCGAGTTTCTACAAATTATACTAGATCGTGAATTAATTTTTAAAAATTCATATACATAAGTAATATAAAAATAAAATATTTGAATATAATTACCATAAGTCGAATTAGGATTGGGTGAAAAGAAATACAACCCAACCACCAACCCACCCACCCACCCAACCTCACTTTAATGCCATTAATTTGCTGAAGATAATGCTGAAATGGCTCAGCATGAGCTGGCAAATACACAGCTGTCCATGCAAACAATCCCCTCCAAGTTTGTTGGAAACGATCAGAAGGAATCACAAAGCAATACACGTGTCATGTGCTGATACACTAGGGTTTCCATTTATCGTGTATTTAAACACCCTTTAGCAAATAAATGAAGCATGCTTTCCCTTATACATTTCTTATATCTGCTGCAATTATATCAAGCATGTTGTATGCTTAACATGGTATCAGTAGCCTATGGTGTCACCTGGTCCTCCTTCTTCCTCACCATGCCTGACTCGACTGGTTCCGGCGGAGCTACGAACTTTCCCCCTACCTCAACCGATGACACCTCCGATAGCTCCTTCTCCAACAAACGAATCAACCTTCAACTAGATGACACCAACTATCTCTTATGGAAGCAACAAGTTACCTTGCTCATTCGCGGTCAGGGTCTTGAAGGATATCTCGATGGCTCCATCATTCCTCCACCAAAGCTAATTGCTGGTGAAAATGGTGCCCGTATTCCCTGTAACACCCGGGTTTAGGGGCCGGGTGAAAATAATATTAAAATATTATTCGGGTCTGGTTTTATAATTTAAATAAATTAAATAATGGTTCGGGTTTCGTTTTCAAATTAATTAATTTGATGTTGACTATGCTTTGGGATTAAACCCCAAATGGCCATGGATTATATACCCTTGTGAATATTCTATTTCATTAAGGGCAAAATGGTCTTTGGGCCTTTAAATTTAAAACAAAATAAACACCTCTCTCTTACTATTCATTCTCTTCTTCAAAGAGAAAGCAACGGGTTGAAGAGCTCTTCCTCCTCTATCACTATTCCATCTCCTTTCTCCCCCATTTTGGCTCGGTTTTGAAAGGTAATTACGTTTTTGACTTCCCTTCAACTCCCTCTCTTTAAAAGTACCACTTATTTTCATTTTCATGGAAGTTTTGGAAAATAGAGTTTTGAAAGATTTTGATTAAAAATGGAAACTTTGTGTTGTTAAGCCTAATGTTTTGATTTAATATGGTTAGTTGTGATGTATAGAAGTTAAATGGTATAACATATGTGAATTTTGAATGATTTTGAGCAATTTTCGGATTTAGGTAAACATGAGGTTTTTGGAGGGTTTTGGGTGAGTTTTGAGGGTTGTTTTAGGTGGGTTTTGATAGGCTATTGTTAGTACTATGGATAGGGGTTGAATTGGGATCGATTGTGGATGTAATGGAGGTTGGAAACATGGTTTTTGGGCATGGTTTTGGGGCTGTCCGAATTGGTTAAAAATGGGATATGTTCATAGCTTGCAACATGGTAAATTGTGATTGAATTGTATTCCGGGTTGGTCTTTTGATGTTGGGCTGATTGGAATTGTTTGAAATGTGTTTGAGGTTGTCTAAAAGCGGTAATTGGTGTTGGAGAAGCTTCGCGAGGAAATCCAGGTTTGTGGGAATGGTTGATTGCTTGGCTTGGAGCTTGGAAGCTTAGGTGAGTGGTTAATGCTTTAATTTGATTTTCTAAGGTTGGTTCGAGTACGTGGATGTGGAAATGGTTTTCAAGAATAGTTTTGGTTCAAAGGTGATTTTGAAAGTTGTTTAGATTTGGCCTTGAAAATGATTTAAACTCTAAGAGTAAGTGATGTGAAATGCCTCTTTAAATCCCCTTTTTACCATTGTTTTTCATTGCTTGAAATGTTATGTTGATATGCATGAAATTCAAATTCTTTGGGAGGAAGCATGTGGCTATTTATTAAATCGATGATTTGTTTGATGGTAATAATGATGTTGTTGATATGCCTTGTAAGGTGTGAGTAAGTTGGTGCAAGTTGTGCGCGAAAATGGTGAGTAAGACCATTTGTGGTTTGATAAGATTCCAAGTAGTAAGTGATGCCTAATTGTGGATTTTGTTACTTCTTGATTTGGTTGTGCATGATATAGTGAGTACATGTCGTATGGTAGTGATTGTATATCGTGTTGCATGGTTGGTGTCGAACCTCACGTGATGGTTGTCGTTGCTCCGGTGATGTGTAGTCCCGCCGGTAGCGAGTGGTGTAAGACTCCGGTGATGTGTAGTCCCGCCGGTAGTGACTAGTAGAAGAGTACTTTGATGTGTAGTCCCATTGGAAAACTACTAGTCGAAACGGTGATGTGTAGTCCCACCGTGTGTGTTTTGGTTATGCTTGTGCATACCATGTGTGCTCATGTTGTATCTCACTATATCATCCCTTTATATTGTTTTGCTTTAATCTAGGAATATGTCCTCATGCGTACCATGAAGTGTAATGCTATGATAAATGCCTATATTGTTGACCCTTGGTTGAACTCGGATGTTAGTAGAAGGATTAGGTAGTTGGATGACTTGTATGCGTTGACCTTTATTTTAAAGAAAGCTTTGAACCCTGCATTGTCGTAGTTATGTTTTAGAGCTCCGCTCACTAAGCTTTATGCTTACGCTCTCCTTTTTTCGACAATGCAGATCTTTAGCTTGGAGTTAGCAAGGAGCAAGATAAGGGCGTCCAAGCGTGTGGTGGTTTGCTCAAGTATGGTTTAATTAAATAATGTAGTAGTCTAGCAATGGGAAGTGCTACGTGTTTTAGGAGCTTGTATTTAGACTCCTTTGTATTGGCCACATGTTGTTAATGCTTTATGTTGATGTATTGGTTTGATTATGGTTCGTAATGCTTGATATGCTATGAGGGATGTGGTGTGTGTTGGCATGTCTTTTGGTGTTTAGGTTGCCTTGTTAGAGAGGGCCAAACCTCATATGTTTTTCTTGTGCCTTTAGGGGCCTTTGAGTTCCATGTGTGACTTGTATGCCTAATTGCCCTTGTTGGAATGTTAAGTATGGATGCCTTGATTCATGTTAATTGCTATGTATGGCTCATGTATGATTGCTTGAATGATTGTATGTACGAGTCTTGTGAGTGTTAATTCATGCCTTTGGTCCTTTTCGAGCTTCTACATATGTCTATGCATGATCTTAGTGTTTTACATAGTTAGGGAGTCCTTAAGTTGGGCAGTAAGTGATCCCCTGCACTAAGGTTTCGAAACCATGGGTAAGGTTTCGAAACCTTTGCAGAAAATTTGGTTCCAAGGGTCACTGCCAGCCAAAGTTTCGAAACCTTTGGGGTAGGTTTCAAAACTATGGTCAAAGGTTTCGAAACCTTCCCCAAGGTTTCGAAACCTTTGGTGAAAATTGGCTCCAAAGGTTTCTGCCAGCAGAAGTTTCGAAACCCTTGGTAAAGGTTTCGAAACTTCTGCTTAAAACTGCATTGTTTGACCCTTTTTGGCCTGTTTGAAGAGAAAAACACATAGGTGCTAAGATGCCTTTAGTAAAGATTAAAATTGGGATGTTTGAATGTGGTTTGGGGGTTTGAATGTTGTCTCGTGTGTTATGTTCCGCTGTTTGATCTCTTAGAATTTAATACTCGAATGTGACAAGATTAAAATGAAAAAAATAGGGTTGCTAACCGAGGGGGAACCTTAACGGGTTTCGCTTTGGTTTTCCCCGTGTGGCCCACTCGGACCGGTCATCCGGCCAGACCGAGACGAGGGGGTTACATTTATTGGTATCAGAGCCAGGTTTCCGAGACCTCGGGTAGGTAAGTGAGGTAAGTTTGATGTGTTATGTTGTTGTTATGTCTCGGTGAATGTTTTGCCATGTATGCTTAATGTTTGCTTGTTAGTACGATGTTTGAGAGCATGTGTTAGCATGATGCTTGTGTTGAAGCGTAGTGTCGAGTTCCCATTGCTACTATTACTTATTTAAAAAGATTTTTGTAAAGGAATATACTTGAGCACCTTGGACCCTTGCTCTTGCTAACCCTAAATAATCTTGCTTGTGTGTTTTGTTTATTATTGCATTGTTGTCTTTGGTAAGTTTGAGGCCGAGGCGTGGGCCTAGTGCTGGAAATCGTGAACCTGAGGTTTTAGAGGATGTGAACGATGATTGAGCTCATCGCTGTAGTTCAGGGTAGTATGACCGTACCAGAGTTGGGAGTGCAGTTTGTTTGTTTGGGTCAACAGGCACATGAGTTGGTTTCCTTTGAGGGAGAACAATGTGACCGATCTTGATATGAGTGATGATAGAAGTGAAAACTTAAGAGTTGGCTTCGGAAGGATGTCGATGCTATAGCAAGTAATTCCTCGATAAAGTCATTGGGCTTGTTTTCTGATTAATTCTGGATCTACGTGTCCGTGCATTTTGAGTGAGTTTGCGAAGCTGTGGAAATCCACCTTGAGAATTACTAGAGGTAGGTGTTAGTGTTACTAGCTCCTTCGGGGATACAGTCGTGGTCAGAAAGTTGTACAAGAAATGTCCGTTGATGGTTCAGTGGCACGTGTTTTCAGTTGATGCGATGGAATTGCCTTTTTCGGTCTTGACGTGAAGCTATGCATGGTTTGGCTAAAAGAACATAGAGTTAGGGTAGACTTTGAGACAATGGGAGTTTTCTTAAAGCTACGGATGACTATGAGATTGTAATGGTAGGTAGGAATGTGGATTTCGTATCGAATGTTGATCCAGCGTTAGCGGTCAAAGACTGATTGAGTTAGTTGACAGACCTGCCTAGCCAATGTTATGGGTTTGATTTTTGAATGGGGATTAGACCGTGGACTGTTAGAAAAGTTGTGTTTCCTAAAAGTGTTTGGAAGAACTTCCCGGTTTGTCTCCTGTTAGAGAAGAAGAGTTTGTTTTTGAGATCGTCTTCGAGTTTACTCGTGTTTTGGTTGCTCTGTACCTTATGATTCTCGACCGACTTGAGAGTGTTGAAGAATCAACTACGAGTTTGTTGGACCTTAGATTCATTAGGCCTAGTACATCATCTTAGAGTATGACAGCACAATTGGTGAAGAAGAAAGAGTGACAGTACGAGAATGTGTTTAGAATTCAGACAGTTGAAACCAGTGACAATGAATAATTAGTATCCGTTTTCGAGTGTCAGTGGTTTGTTGGTCAGTTAGTGTGTGCTTCAGTTTATTTGAAGATTAATTTGAGATCCGACTACTACCAGTTGAAAGTGAGAAAAGTTGAAGTACCGAAGACAGCTTTAGGGGAAGGATGTGATCACCTTGAGCTTTGAGTTATGCCGTTTGATTGACTAGTGTGTTAGTTACTTTCAGAGAGATGTTGAGCCAAATGTTTTCCTAAGTCCTTGATCAGCTTGTAGTAGCTCTCATAGATGATACGTGGGTATATTCATGTACCGAAGATGACCATGACAAGCTTTGAAGTAGAGTTGTAGATTCTATTAGAAAATCAGTTGTATGCTAAGTTGTGCAAGCGTGAGCTCCGAGTTAAGGAAGATGTTCTCCTAGGACATGTGGTTCAGCCGAGTGTGTTAGCGAAAATCCCAAGTAGTCAGAAGAAGATGTGAGTTGGAAGAAATTTGAAGACTGTGACAAGTAACTATAGTTCCTAGGTCTAGCATTGTTACTTTCAGAGAATTGTAAATAATCAGTTGAAGATAGTTGCTCCATTGATAGATTGCTACAGAAAAATGTTCAGTTTGTGTGGTAGATGCGAGACAATGAGCCCTTGAGAAACCGAAAGAAACCTTGAAGGGAACTTCGACCTTGAATCAGCTTATGTCAGAGGAAGAGTTTGTGAACCATAGTGATGTGTCACATTGTAGAGTTAGGTTGTGTGCTTATGCAATGCAGAAGATTCCGGCTTGTTCATCAAGATAGTTGGAAGACTGTGAGAAGAGTTATCTGATATGAGACATAGAGTTAATTACAGTTGTATTTGCTTCGAAGACTTAGAGACAAAGCTTGTATAGTAAGAAATGCACAGTGTATATGTACGTGTCATCAGAACTTGAAATATTTGAAGACTTAGGAAGGGTTGAAACTTGAACAACATAAGTGTTAGAAACGCTTGAAGACTGTAATATCAAGATTGAGTACCATCCGAAGATAACCAACGTAGCAACCGATGTTCAGAGTTGTAATTGTTGTTAGGTTAGTAGTCGAGTTGCGAGTTGTAATTGCCGCATTTCATGTTGAACCTACATTGAGTCAGAATGTTTGAAGAGAAACAGTTGCAAGATAGATTCTTGGCACCTCACGTGCAAGGCATATCAGAAAGAAAACCTTCAGAGTACAGTTCAGAGATGATAGAATTTGTATTGTTAGAGACAGAATTGTTGTACCGATTTACATAGTGTTTTGAGACGTATTGTGTTGGCCGAAGCATACGGCAGTTTATTTGCAGTGCATATGAGTAGTATGAAGACGTATTGTGGGTTGAAGATGAGTACTTCCGGATTGAGTCGATGAATGATGTGGTTTAGTATGAGAGTAAGTGTGTAATTTGCCAGCGTGTCAAGACCGAGCTTCAGTTTTCTTCTAGCTTGTTACATCTGTGGGAGATCCGTATTAGAAGTGAGTAATAGATTCGAGAGATCTTGTGTCTGATCCGCCTTCGATTTCCTCAGTGAGAGCTTAGTTGGGTAATCAATGTTAGTTGCATTGTATGTGGCCTTTTTTACACGTTTACGTTACTTGTACCATAAGTAAGATGGCGGAGTTGTGCCTTAGCAAGAATTGTGAGATGTACAGTGTCTTGTGTTTGATAGTGGCCAGTAGAGATTCGAGTTTTCTGCTATATTTTTGAAGACGTCTGCATAGTGTTTGATTACTCGTTGAAGACAGAGGATCAGTTAGAGAAAGTTATGAGTCAAGTGTTCAAAACAATGCCGTATGAGTTTGTGAATCGGGCTAGTTCTGTTGTTTGTTTGTTCCAGTTACCACCAGAGTTAGAAAAGGGGTTTGTGATGTGATTTGTGTATCTATGATTCAGGAATGTGAGTCAGATCTGTGCCGTGCTATGTTGTTGAATAGATTGAGTTGAGTTTGAAGTTGCGTGCAACGAAGAATCAGTTGAGATCTTAGCATCAGATATCTATTGTTGTGTGGTAAGTCCACCGAGATTGGTTAGTGTGTTGTGGTGTGAAAGAAAGTGGGTTCATGTCCGATAAATTTCAGGGACGAAATTTCCTTAAGTAGGGGAGAGTTGTAACACCCGGGTTTAGGGGCCGGGTGAAAATAATATTAAAATATTATTCGGGTCTGGTTTTATAATTTAAATAAATTAAATAATGGTTCGGGTTTCGTTTTCAAATTAATTAATTTGATGTTGACTATGCTTTGGGATTAAACCCCAAATGGCCATGGATTATATACCCTTGTGAATATTCTATTTCATTAAGGGCAAAATGGTCTTTGGGCCTTTAAATTTAAAACAAAATAAAACACCTCTCTCTTACTATTCATTCTCTTCTTCAAAGAGAAAGCAACGGGTTGAAGAGCTCTTCCTCCTCTATCACTATTCCATCTCCTTTCTCCCCCATTTTGGCTCGGTTTTGAAAGGTAATTACGTTTTTGACTTCCCTTCAACTCCCTCTCTTTAAAAGTACCACTTATTTTCATTTCCATGGAAGTTTTGGAAAATAGAGTTTTGAAAGATTTTGATTAAAAATGGAAACTTTGTGTTGTTAAGCCTAATGTTTTGATTTAATATGGTTAGTTGTGATGTATAGAAGTTAAATGGTATAACATATGTGAATTTTGAATGATTTTGAGCAATTTTCGGATTTAGGTAAACATGAGGTTTTTGGAGGGTTTTGGGTGAGTTTTGAGGGTTGTTTTAGGTGGGTTTTGATAGGCTATTGTTAGTACTATGGATAGGGGTTGAATTGGGATCGATTGTGGATGTAATGGAGGTTGGAAACATGGTTTTTGGGCATGGTTTTGGGCCTGTCCGAATTGGTTAAAAATGAGATATGTTCATAGCTTGCAACATGGTAAATTGTGATTGAATTGTATTCCGGGTTGGTCTTTTGATGTTGGGCTGATTGGAATTGTTTGAAATGTGTTTGAGGTTGTCTAAAAGCGGTAATTGGTGTTGGAGAAGCTTCGCGAGGAAATCCGGGTTTGTGGAAATGGTTGCTTGCTTGGCTTGGAGCTTGGAAGCTTAGGTGAGTGGTTAATGCTTTAATTTGATTTTCTAAGGTTGGTTCGAGTACGTGGATGTGGAAATGGTTTTCAAGAATAGTTTTGGTTCAAAGGTGATTTTGAAAGTGGTTTAGATTTGGCCTTGAAAATGATTTAAACTCTAAGAGTAAGTGATGTGAAATGCCTCTTTAAATCCCCTTTTTACCATTGTTTTTCATTGCTTGAAATGTTATGTTGATATGCATGAAATTCAAATTCTTTGGGAGGAAGCATGTGGCTATTTATTAAATCGATGATTTGTTTGATGGTAATAATGATGTTGTTGATATGCCTTGTAAGGTGTAAGTAAGTTGGTGCAAGTTGTGCGCGAAAATGGTGAGTAAGACCATTTGTGGTTTGGTAAGATTCCAAGTAGTAAGTGATGCCTAATTGTGGATTTTGTTACTTCTTGATTTGGTTGTGCATGATATAGTGAGTACATGTCGTATGGTAGTGATTGTATATCGTGTTGCATGGTTGGTGTCGAACCTCACGTGATGGTTGTCGTTGCTCCGGTGATGTGTAGTCCCGCCGGTAGCGAGTGGTGTAAGACTCCGGTGATGTGTAGTCCCGCCGGTAGTGACTAGTAGAAGAGTACTTTGATGTGTAGTTCCATTGGAAAACTACAAGTCGAAACGGTGATGTGTAGTCCCACCGTGTGTGTTTTGGTTATGCTTGTGCATACCATGTGTGCTCATGTTGTATCTCACTATATTATCCCTTTATATTGTTTTGCTTTAATCTAGGAATATGTCCTCATGCGTACCATGAAGTGTAATGCTATGATAAATGCCTATATTGTTGACCCTTGGTTGAACTCGGATGTTAGTAGAAGGATTAGGTAGTTGGATGACTTGTATGCGTTGACCTTTATTTTAAAGAAAGCTTTGAACCCTGCATTGTCGTAGTTATGTTTTAGAGCTCCGCTCACTAAGCTTTATGCTTACGCTCTCCTTTTTCCGACAATGCAGATCTTTAGCTTAGAGTTAGCAAGGAGCAAGATAAGGGCGTCCAAGCGTGTAGTGGTTTGCTCAAGTATGGTTTAATTAAATAATGTAGTAGTCTAGCAATGGGAAGTGCTACGTGTTTTAGGAGCTTGTATTTATACTGCTTTGTATTGGCCACATGTTGTTAATGCCTTATGTTGATGTATTGGTTTGATTATGGTTCGTAATGCTTGATATGCTATGAGGGATATGGTGTGTGTTGGCATGTCTTTTGGTGTTTAGGTTGCCTTGTTAGAGAGGGCCAAACCTCATATGTTTTTCTTGTGCCTTTAGGGGCCTTTGAGTTCCATGTGTGACTTGTATGCCTAATTGCCCTTGTTGGAATGTTAAGTATGGATGCCTTGATTCATGTTAATTGCTATGTATGGCTCATGTATGATTGCTTGAATGATTGTATGTACGAGTCTTGTGAGTGTTAATTCAAGCCTTTGGTCCTTTTCGAGCTTCTACATATGTCTATGCATGATCTTAGTGTTTTACATAGTTAGGGAGTCCTTAAGTTGGGCAGTAAGTGATCCCCTGCACTAAGGTTTCGAAACCATGGGTAAGGTTTCGAAACCTTTGCAGAAAATTTGGTTCCAAGGGTCACTGCCAGCCAAAGTTTCGAAACCTTTGGGGTAGGTTTCGAAACTATGGTCAAAGGTTTCGAAACCTTCCCCAAGGTTTCGAAACCTTTGGTGAAAATTGGCTCCAAAGGTTTCTGCCAGCAAAAGTTTCGAAACCCTTGGTAAAGGTTTCGAAACTTCTGCTTAAAACTGCATTGTTTGACCCTTTTTGGCCTGTTTGAAGAGAAAAACACATAGGTGCTAAGATGCCTTTAGTAAAGATTAAAATTGGGATGTTTGAATGTGGTTTGGGGGTTTGAATGTTGTCTCGTGTGTTATGTTCCGCTGTTTGATCTCTTAGAATTTAATACTCGAATGTGACAAGATTAAAATGAAAAAAAATAGGGTTGCTAACCGAGGGGGAACCTTAACGGGTTTTGCTTTGGTTTTCCCCGTGTGGCCCACTCGGACCGGTCATCCGGCCAGACCGAGACGAGGGGGTTACATTTATTGGTATCAGAGCCAGGTTTCCGAGACCTCGGGTAGGTAAGTGAGGTAAGTTTGATGTGTTATGTTGTTGTTATGTCTCGGTGAATGTTTTGCCATGTATGCTTAATGTTTGCTTGTTAGTACGGTGTTTGAGAGCATGTGTTAGCATGATGCTTGTGTTGAAGCGTAGTGTCGAGTTCCCATTGCTACTATTACTTATTTAAAAAGATTTTTGTAAAGGAATATACTTGAGCACCTTGGACCCTTGCTCTTGCTAACCCTAAATAATCTTGCTTGTGTGTTTTGTTTATTATTGCATTGTTGTCTTTGGTAAGTTTGAGGCCGAGGCGTGGGCCTAGTGCTGGAAATCGTGAACCTGAGGTTTTAGAGGATGTGAACGATGATTGAGCTCATCGCTGTAGTTCAGGGTAGTATGACCGTACCAGAGTTGGGAGTGCAGTTTGTTTGTTTGGGTCAACAGGCACATGAGTTGGTTTCTTTTGAGGGAGAACAATGTGACCGATCTTGATATGAGTGATGATAGAAGTGAAAACTTAAGAGTTGGCTTCGGAAGGATGTCGATGCTATAGCAAGTAATTCCTCGATAAAGTCATTGGGCTTGTTTTCTGATTAATTCTGGATCTACGTGTCCGTGCATTTTGAGTGAGTTTGCGAAGCTGTGGAAATCCACCTTGAGAATTACTAGAGGTAGGTGTTAGTGTTACTAGCTCCTTCGGGGATACAGTCGTGGTCAGAAAGTTGTACAAGAAATGTCCGTTGATGGTTCAGTGGCACGTGTTTTCAGTTGATGCGATGGAATTGCCTTTTTCGGTCTTGACGTGAAGCTATGCATGGTTTGGCTAAAAGAACATAGAGTTAGGGTAGACTTTGAGACAATGGGAGTTTTCTTAAAGCTACGGATGACTATGAGATTGTAATGGTAGGTAGGAATGTGGATTTCGTATCGAATGTTGATCCAGCGTTAGCGGTCAAAGACTGATTGAGTTAGTTGACAGACCTGCCTAGCCAATGTTATGGGTTTGATTTTTGAATGGGGATTAGACCGTGGACTGTTAGAAAAGTTGTGTTTCCTAAAAGTGTTTGGAAGAACTTCCCGGTTTGTCTCCTGTTAGAGAAGAAGAGTTTGTTTTTGAGATCGTCTTCGAGTTTACTCGTGTTTTGGTTGCTCTGTACCTTATGATTCTCGACCGACTTGAGAGTGTTGAAGAATCAACTACGAGTTTGTTGGACCTTAGATTCATTAGGCCTAGTACATCATCTTAGAGTATGACAGTACAATTGGTGAAGAAGAAAGAGTGACAGTACGAGAATGTGTTTAGAATTCAGACAGTTGAAACCAGTGACAATGAATAATTAGTATCCGTTTTCGAGTGTCAGTGGTTTGTTGGTCAGTTAGTATGTGCTTCAGTTTATTTGAAGATTAATTTGAGATCCGACTACTACCAGTTGAAAGTGAGAAAAGTTGAAGTACCGAAGACAGCTTTAGGGGAAGGATGTGATCACCTTGAGCTTTGAGTTATGCCGTTTGATTGACTAGTGTGTTAGTTACTTTCAAAGAGATGTTGAGCCAAATGTTTTCCTAAGTCCTTGATCAGCTTGTAGTAGCTCTCATAGATGATACGTAGGTATATTCATGTACCGAAGATGACCATGACAAGCTTTGAAGTAGAGTTGTAGATTCTATTAGAAAATCAGTTGTATGCTAAGTTGTGCAAGCGTGAGCTCCGAGTTAAGGAAGATGTTCTCCTAGGACATGTGGTTCAGTCGAGTGTGTTAGCGAAAATCCCAAGTAGTCAGAAGAAGATGTGAGTTGGAAGAAATTTGAAGACTGTGACAAGTAACTATAGTTCCTAGGTCTAGCATTGTTACTTTCAGAGAATTGTAAATAATCAGTTGAAGATAGTTGCTCCATTGATAGATTGCTACAGAAAAATGTTCAGTTTGTGTGGTTAGATGCGAGACAATGAGCCCTTGAGAAACCGAAAGAAACCTTGAAGGGAACTTCGACCTTGAATCAGCTTATGTCAGAGGAAGAGTTTGTGAACCATAGTGATGTGTCACATTGTAGAGTTAGGTTGTGTGCTTATGCAATGCAGAAGATTCCGGCTTGTTCATCAAGATAGTTGGAAGACTGTGAGAAGAGTTATCTGATATGAGACATAGAGTTAATTACAGTTGTATTTGCTTCGAAGACTTAGAGACAAAGCTTGTATAGTAAGAAATGCACAGTGTATATGTACGTGTCATCAGAACTTGAAATATTTGAAGACTTAGGAAGGGTTGAAACTTGAACAGCATAAGTGTTAGAAACGCTTGAAGACTGTAATATCAAGATTGAGTACCATCCGAAGATAACCAACGTAGCAACCGATGTTCAGAGTTGTAATTGTTGTTAGGTTAGTAGTCGAGTTGTGAGTTGTAATTGCCGCATTTCATGTTGAACCTACATTGAGTCAGAATGTTTGAAGAGAAACAGTTGCAAGATAGATTCTTGGCACCTCACGTGCAAGGCATATCAGAAAGAAAACCTTCAGAGTACAGTTCAGAGATGATAGAATTTGTATTGTTAGAGACAGAATTGTTGTACCGATTGACATAGTGTTTTGAGACATATTGTGTTGGCCGAAGCATACGGCAGTTTATTTGCAGTGCATATGAGTAGTATGAAGACGTATTGTGGGTTGAAGATGAGTACTTCCGGATTGAGTCGATGAATGATGTGGTTTAGTATGAGAGTAAGTGTGTAATTTGCCAGCGTGTCAAGACCGAGCTTCAGTTTTCTTCTAGCTTGTTACATCTGTGGGAGATCCGTATTAGAAGTGAGTAATAGATTCGAGAGATCTTGTGTCTGATCCGCCTTCGATTTCCTCAGTGAGAGCTTAGTTGGGTAATCAATGTTAGTTGCACTGTATGTGGCCTTTTTTACACGTTTACGTTACTTGTACCGTAAGTAAGATGGCGGAGTTGTGCCTTAGCAAGAATTGTGAGATGTACAGTGTCTTGTGTTTGATAGTGGCCAGTAGAGATTCGAGTTTTCTGCTATATTTTTGAAGACGTCTGCATAGTGTTTGATTACTCGTTGAAGACAGAGGATCAGTTAGAGAAAGTTATGAGTCAAGTGTTCAAAACAATGCCGTATGAGTTTGTGAATCGGGCTAGTTCTGTTGTTTGTTTGTTCCAGTTACCACCAGAGTTAGAAAGGGGTTTGTGATGTGATTTGTGTATCTATGATTCAGGAATGTGAGTCAGATCTGTGCCGTGCTATGTTGTTGAAGAGATTGAGTTGAGTTTGAAATTGCGTGCAACGAAGAATCAGTTGAGATCTTAGCATCAGATATCTATTGTTGTGTGGTAAGTCCACCGAGATTGGTTATTGTGTTGTGGTGTGAAAGAAAGTGGGTTCATGTCCGATAAATTTCGGGGACGAAATTTCCTTAAGTAGGGGAGAGTTGTAACACCCGGGTTTAGGGGCCGGGTGAAAATAATATTAAAATATTATTCGGGTCCGGTTTTATAATTTAAATAAATTAAATAATGGTTCGGGTTTCGTTTTCAAATTAATTAATTTGATGTTGACTATGTTTTGGGATTAAACCCCAAATGGCCATGGATTATATACCCTTGTGAATATTCTATTTCATTAAGGGCAAAATGGTCTTTGGGCCTTTAAATTTAAAACAAAATAAAACACCTCTCTCTTACTATTCATTCTCTTCTTCAAAGAGAAAGCAACGGGTTGAAGAGCTCTTCCTCCTCTATCACTATTCCATCTCCTTTCTCCCCCATTTTGGCTCGGTTTTGAAAGGTAATTACGTTTTTGACTTCCCTTCAACTCCCTCTCTTTAAAAGTACCACTTATTTTCATTTTCATGGAAGTTTTGGAAAATAGAGTTTTGAAAGATTTTGATTAAAATAGAAACTTTGTGTTGTTAAGCCTAATGTTTTGATTTAATATGGTTAGTTGTGATGTATAGAAGTTAAATGGTATAACATATGTGAATTTTGAATGATTTTGAGCAATTTTCGAATTTGGGTAAACATGAGGTTTTTGGAGGGTTTTGGGTGAGTTTTGGGGGTTGTTTTAGGTGGGTTTTGATAGGCTATTGTTAGTACTATGGATAGGGGTTGAATTGGGATCGATTGTGGATGTAATGGAGGTTGGAAACATGGTTTTTGGGCATGGTTTTGGGGCTGTCCGAATTGGTTAAAAATGGGATATGTTCATAGCTTGCAACATGGTAAATTGTGATTGAATTGTATTCCGGGTTGGTCTTTTGATGTTGGGCTGATTAGAATTGTTTGAAATGTGTTTGAGGTTGTCTAAAAGCGGTAATTGGTGTTGGAGAAGCTTCGCGAGGAAATCCGGGTTTGTGGGAATGGTTGCTTGCTTTGCTTGGAGCTTGGAAGCTTAGGTGAGTGGTTAATGCTTTAATTTGATTTTCTAAGGTTGGTTCGAGTACGTGGATGTGGAAATGGTTTTCAAGAATAGTTTTGGTTCAAAGGTGATTTTGAAAGTGGTTTAGATTTGGCCTTGAAAATGATTTAAACTCTAAGAGTAAGTGATGTGAAATGCCTCTTTAAATCCCCTTTTTACCATTGTTTTTCATTGCTTGAAATGTTATGTTGATATGCATGAAATTCAAATTCTTTGGGAGGAAGCATGTGGCTATTTATTAAATCGATGATTTGTTTGATGGTAATAATGATGTTGTTGATATGCCTTGTAAGGTGTGAGTAAGTTGGTGCAAGTTGTGCGCGAAAATGGTGAGTAAGACCATTTGTGGTTTGGTAAGATTCCAAGTAGTAAGTGATGCCTAATTGTGGATTTTGTTACTTCTTGATTTGGTTGTGCATGATATAGTGAGTACATGTCGTATGGTAGTGATTGTATATCGTGTTGCATGGTTGGTGTCGAACCTCACGTGATGGTTGTCGTTGCTCCGGTGATGTGTAGTCCCGCCGGTAGCGAGTGGTGTAAGACTCCGGTGATGTGTAGTCCCGCCGGTAGTGACTAGTAGAAGAGTACTTTGATGTGTAGTCCCATTGGAAAACTACTAGTCGAAACGGTGATGTGTAGTCCCACCGTGTGTGTTTTGGTTATGCTTGTGCATACCATGTGTGCTCATGTTGTATCTCACTATATCATCCCTTTATATTGTTTTGCTTTAATCTAGGAATATGTCCTCATGCGTACCATGAAGTGTAATGCTATGATAAATGCCTATATTGTTGACCCTTGGTTGAACTCGGATGTTAGTAGAAGGATTAGGTAGTTGGATGACTTGTATGCGTTGACCTTTATTTTAAAGAAAGCTTTGAACCCTGCATTGTCGTAGTTATGTTTTAGAGCTCCGCTCACTAAGCTTTATGCTTACGCTCTCCTTTTTCCGACAATGCAGATCTTTAGCTTGGAGTTAGCAAGGAGCAAGATAAGGGCGTCCAAGCGTGTGGTGGTTTGCTCAAGTATGGTTTAATTAAATAATGTAGTAGTCTAGCAATGGGAAGTGCTACGTGTTTTAGGAGCTTGTATTTATACTCCTTTGTATTGGCCACATGTTGTTAATGCCTTATGTTGATGTATTGGTTTGATTATGGTTCGTAATGCTTGATATGCTATGAGGGATGTGGTGTGTGTTGGCATGTCTTTTGGTGTTTAGGTTGCCTTGTTAGAGAGGGCCAAACCTCATATGTTTTTCTTGTGCCTTTAGGGGCCTTTGAGTTCCATGTGTGACTTGTATGCCTAATTGCCCTTGTTGGAATGTTAAGTATGGATGCCTCGATTCATGTTAATTGCTATGTATGGCTCATGTATGATTGCTTGAATGATTGTATGTACGAGTCTTGTGAGTGTTAATTCATGCCTTTGGTCCTTTTCGAGCTTCTACATATGTCTATGCATGATCTTAGTGTTTTACATAGTTAGGGAGTCCTTAAGTTGGGCAGTAAGTGATCCCCTGCACTACGGTTTCGAAACCATGGGTAAGGTTTCAAAACCTTTGCAGAAAATTTGGTTCCAGGGGTCACTGCCAGCCAAAGTTTCGAAACCTTTGGGGTAGGTTTCGAAACTATGGTCAAAGGTTTCGAAACCTTCCCCAAGGTTTCGAAACCTTTGGTGAAAATTGGCTCCAGAGGTTTCTGCCAGCAAAAGTTTCGAAACCCTTTTTGGCCTGTTTGAAGAGAAAAACACATAGGTGCTAAGATGCCTTTAGTAAAGATTAAAATTGGGATGTTTGAATGTGGTTTGGGGGTTTGAATGTTGTCTCGTGTGTTATGTTCTGCTGTTTGATCTCTTAGAATTTAATACTCGAATGTGACAAGGTTAAAATGAAAAAAAAATAGGGTTGCTAACCGAGGGGGAACCTTAACGGGTTTCGCTTCGATTTTCCCCGTGTGGCCCACTCGGACCGGTCATCCGGCCAGACCGGGACGAGGGGGTTACATTCCCAACCCTGCTTATCTCCGCTTCTTCAAGCAAGACAGCTCGTTGGCCTCCTGGCTACTATCCACAGTAAGCTCCAACGTTCTCCCTCAGTTAGTAGGTGTTGAATCCTCCTCCACTATCTGGTCCACCATTACCGGCATCTACTCTTAACTATCCACAACAAGAATCATGCACCTTCACTGCAGATTTCGCTCCATTAAGAAAGCTTCACTGTCTATGAGGACCTACACCAAGCAAATAAAGGAAATTTGCGATCTCTTGGCCTCGTGTGGCAGTCCAGTTTCCCCTGTTGAGCACATCGCCACCATTCTGAATGGACTCTCCTCTGAGTACGATCCTTTCGTAGCAGTCATCTCAGCTAGCAAGTAGCCATATGCAGTCGATGCTGCTGTCTCCATTCTTATCGACGCTGAATCTCGTGTCACTGATCCACTAAGGCTTCCCATTGGCATTAACAACACCTCATACTCCAACAATACTAACACCTAACCCCGTGATGATTCTCAAGGCCGATATCGAGGCACTAGACCCCGCATACAGTGCCAACTTTTTGGCAAACCTGGCCACCTAGTCGACCGCTGCTGCCATCGTTTTGACCAGTCCTTCAAGAGGGTCACTTCCTCCCAACCGAGAGCCAATCCTACCAACCAGGCCTCAACCCAGGCTAATGCCTGCTCCTTCAAACAAGACATTGTTGAGGTTGCATATGATCCATATATCAATGAATCTTCCAACAATGTCTCTCCTCCCTCCAATGACACTCCATCTGGTGAAATGCAAGTTCATACTCTAGTTGCATCCTCCACTGCTTGGCACCCCGACTCCGGAGCTACACACCACATAGCCAACAACACAACCTCTCTTCAAGGGGGTTCTCCCTATTTTGGTAAGGCTCAGTATACATTGGTGATGGCTCTTCTCTCTCTATTACTCAAGTTGGTTATTCTGAAATTCCCACTTCATCTCGTACACTTATACTACGTGACCTATTGCATGTTCCTCGAATCACAAGAAATCTATTATCAGTTTCGAAATTCACTAAGGATAATTCAGTGTATCTTGAATTTCATGAGGATTGTTGTTATGTGAGGGATAAAAACACAGGTTCTATACTGTTGGAAGGAGTTCAAGAGGGGGGTCTTTACACCTTTTCAGGAGACTCGTTCAGCAACACCATCACTGCCTACTCCACATCAGTTCAATACAATTCACCATTCTGGCTTTGGCACCGACGCCTGGGTCATGCATCGTCTGACGTTATCAACTCAGCATTGAATAAGTCACAGGTTGTAGACAAGAATGTTGTATGTAGTGCATGCCAATTAGGCAAATGTCACTCCCTGCCATTCAAAAATTCTGTAACCCTGTATGACACTCCATTTGAGTTAGTGGAAATCGATATTTGGGGCCCTGCACCCGTTCTCTCCAATGGCTACTCTTATTATATATCTTTTCTTGACATGCGCACGAGAAATTACTGGGTATATCTGTTAAAGACCAAGTCAGAAGCTTCAATTGCATTTAATCTCTTCATCAAGCTCGTGCAAAATCAATACAATTCTCGTATCAAGGCAGTTCAGACAGATGGAGGTGGTGAATTCCAATTCTTTGACACTCTCCTACCATCTCTAGGCATTCAACAACGCCTAACTTGCCCATACACGTCCCAACAGAATGGGGCAGTAGAATGCAAGCATAGGCATATTATTGACATGGCATTATCCCTCTTAGCTCAAGCCTCCATGCCAATGAGATACTGGTCTTATGCTATCCTTACTTCAGTCTTCCTCATCAACAGACTACCAACAAGGAAACTTGGCAATCGGTCCCCACATCAGAGGCTTACTGGGAAACCTACAGATTATACCTTCTTCAAGGTCTTTGGCTGCGAGTGCTATCCAAACTTAAGGCCCTACAACAACCATAAGCTCTCCTTCAGAACCAAGCCATGCTTATTTCTTGGCTACTCCCCCAAGTATCAAGGATACCAATGTCTCCTCTACTCTTAGCTTTTGCTTTGTTTGAGAGGGTACTTGTTGGTGGTCCAAATATTAAAATCTGTAATAATGATGGTTTATGTGGAAATCTTTATCAGTAATGCTATGTGGCTAAGGCTTTTTACTTTCTACTCCCTTTGCAATAAAATATGGAGTGACTAAGAACCGGTTGGTCTAACATTTCTAGATTTTTTAAGTAAGATTATGAGCTTAAATTAAGCATAATTAATTTGAGTTCGTTTGTTATAAAAAAACTCAATAATTTGAACTCTTTTAATTCAAATCTAATTTGACTTATATCTTAAGCAATTGCACTCGGGATGATTCAATTAAAAAAAATTAAATCTCAAACCAATTCGAACTCAAAATGATGAAAAAGAAAGAAATGTGATCAAAATGGAAACTGAAGTAGCTGCCCATCATCTGCTATGCATTTGCAGTTTTTCAACTATTTGACCCTACAAAACTTAAAAATATATATATAATTTTTTTAATAAAATTAAAGTAATCTCTCCCCATTAGTTAAACACCCCAAATCTTTGTATTCTCTCTCAACATTATCACTTTTGTACTAAATTTTCTCTTTTTTAGCACTCTCTCTAACTTTTGTAATAAGTCAGTCACTTAAAAAGTGGTACTCCATATGTTATTACAAATAAAGTTATTTAAACTTAAGTCTCTTAAGATGAATATTAACCTTTTTCGCCTCCAGACTCTACACTTGACTTTAGTAGGTGAGCCTTCTAACGGGGTTCTAGCAGGAATACATAGGATGTAATTTTTGATTAAATATAAAGGTATTACATTACCATGCCGAGATTCGAATTCATGCAAGTAAGACAATATAAACATCCTTAACCACTAAACCAATTAGTAGATCATATAGTATATAATTTTAAATTGATATAATTTACTATATACCCTTGATGTAAGGGATTATTATCCTCCATTCCCGAGTCAATGAATTCCTCCCCCCTAAAACGTACATGATCTTTTTCCTTTATTATTTTTACCAAAAACATCAAAAGATCTTTGAATATGAGAAACAAATGGTTTTTTCCCATAAAAGAATATACCACACAAATCATCTTTAATTGTCTTCAGCCTCTATAAAATGCATTGTTTTCTCTAGCTTTTCTCTCATTCTTGGTCTTTCTCCCAAGTAAAATTTTATTTGTTGCACGTGTAGGAAAATCATTAGAATGGCAATCGGAGGTAGCTCAATCTTAATCCCAGCAATGTTGTTTTTCATGGTATTTGAGCTTCAATACGAGGTCATCCATTCGTATACGCCGGTGCATTATATGGTCGGAGACGAGGATGGGTGGGATCCGGTTATCAGCATGCAAGGGTGGGCTCAAGGCAAGCATTTCTACGCCGGTGATGTTCTCGGTACGTTATTATTCGTGGATTTAAGTTGATGAATGAAATGAACAAAGCTTATATGTAAGATATTTGTTTGCAGAGTTCAAATATGATGATGCATTCGATGTTTCAATAGTGGATAAAGCGGGATATGACGACTGCTTTGTTAGCGACACATCCATACAGTTTTCCGATGGGGATGATAACATCACACTTGCATTTGGTGCTAATTATTTCATTTCCAGTCTCCCTACTAATATCTGCGCTGGTGGGATGAAGATGGCCATCAACGCCACTGCACCGCCACCCTCAGTTTAACTACAAATACACACATGTCTCCTAGGATGATAATCATCCGCTTTTTTATTGGGACACTTGTTGGGTTCCTCATCCTTATAGTTTTTTCTTTTGATATACTATAATTTTATCAATAAATTGAATCAATTAAGTTTTTCAAAATTATTAGGACTTTTAAAGAATATTTTACATAAAATAAAAAAATATAAAAGTGTCAAGTGACAATACTGTGACACTGTTTGTTGCATATACTAATAAAAAAAGTATTAGATTCAATAGTCAATGTTGGACAAAAGATTAAATTGATTTAATAACTTAATTGGATGCAAAATAAAATTAAGGGGCTTAATTGATTTTTTCAAATGTTAAAGGGCTTCTTACTCCAATAAAGCCTAAAACATATTGCTTCATGGAATCCAAAGCCTAACAATTTCATTTTAATCAACCGGTGGGTCTAGTGACTAAGAATACTCATATTATCATATTTTGTATGTATTCGAATCTCGGTATGAAAATATAACATTCCTTAATTTAATGAAAAAATAAAGCTTAATATGAAATTAACATTACATGTACGTGCTGAATGCTGATGATTAAGAAAACATAACCTAGAAGACAAAATGAATTACTAATAGGATTAATATCTTATACATTGGTGGTGGAAACTGAAAGTTTCCACAAGCGCCTTAGTTTTAGGGTATAGGGTTTAGGGGTTTAGGTGTAGGGGTTTAAAATTTAGGGATAGTTGTTTTAATTTAAGGTTTAGGGTTATAATTTAGGGTTTATAGGTTAGGGTTTAGTTTTTAAGGTAATATGGTGAGGATTTAGGTTTTAACCTATAAACCCTAAATTATAACCCTAAACCTTAAATTGAAACAATTATCCCTAAATTCTAAACCACTACACATAAACCCCTAAACCTTATACCCTAAACTAACTCTCTATACCCTAAAACTAAGGCACTTGTGGAAACTTTCAGTTTCCACCGCATGTATATAGAATATTTATCCCTACTAATATATAAGATTAATTGATTAATTTTGCTGGTTTTATTTGCAGAGTTCATATATGATTCATAAAGCTCAGTACAAATATATATCTATCTTTGTATGTTATTTTTGTTTACGTTTCCATGAAATAATAAAAACAATCCATTGTTAGTTGGGAGGTTCTGCGGTACGGCGGCTAATATGCGGCTAATATACGGTGTAACCGGCTAGAAAGGTGACCGGTTAAAGATAATGTTTCCGGTAAAAGTTACCGATTATGTTGATCCAAATATCAATATATTCGGTAGTGCCGAATTTGTTGTTAATTTGGAGCTGATGGGGACTCAGACATTTGGACTATAACAAAACCGGTAAAATTACCGGTTTTGTTGATCCGAATTTCAATATATTCGGTAGCGCCTAATTTGTTGTTTATTTCGAAAGTATCCATACTTTTTAAATCATTATCGATACTTTTTGAACACCAATGTAACCACGGTTGGAAAAAAATGTCGAAAATATCGATATTTTTTTCAAGAGCGTGCGCAAAAGTATCGGTACAATAAAAAAATTCTACATAACCGGTTACATTATTAATTCATATAATGTAACCGGTAAATCTTACCGGATATATTGTTTGGTTTCGATACGTTTTTTAAGAACGTGTGCAAAAGAATCGGTACAATAGAAAATATGAAAACATAACCGATTACATTATTAATTCATATAATGTAACCGGAAAATCTTTACCGGATTTATTGTTTGGTGTCGAAAGAATTGACACAACTCAAAAACGTATCGAAACATTGGGGAATTGTATCGATTATATATATCATAATGATATAACCGGTTAAAAGTATCTACTCTCCCACTCGCCTTTGTATTGCTTGCATTTACAGAAAACCTAAGAGAGGAGAGTATTTGAAATCGACCCGAGTTTGGTTGCTGCGAAATACAAGGTAGGCGTTCTTGGAGTCGTGTTGTATCAGAATCGAAAGGAAAGGTTTTGGGTTTGAGGACTTTGAAGTAAAAGGTATGTTGTCGAAGCCCTAGTTTTTTGGTAATATAGTATTGGGTAGTTGGGGATAATGTTTTGGGTTTAGTGATGTTGAAGTAAAATCGGAATTCGGATCGATTATAGGTCGAAATTGTGTAATTATATTTAGGAAATAAATATCGCTACTTTGTTCTGAGAACTTATCGGTAGAAATTAATAATGTCAGTAGAAATTATATATCGATACTTTTGTCAGAAAACTGAAGCGAGATGGGTTCTAAGGATCATGAAGATGTTGTTCAAGATGAGACTGAAATGATTCAAATGGAGGCGGAGAGAGTAGATAGGGAGGAAAATCCGAAGCAACCAAAGGGTGGATTTCTGTACTTCTAGTAAGTAGCAATTGTGAAATAATTAATCTGTAAATTGTAATTGGATGAAAGTATTTAAGAACATTTAAACTTTCCTATCATGGCAGTATTGAAGAATGTCAGAGGATGAGGGATTGTGGGACTTACACTGTCGGTTCGGTATGTAAATTGAAATTATAGTGAATATATTGGAGGTTGAATATTTTGATTGTTTATGGTTTATGCATAATTTGCAGGTGAGAGACGTGGTGGTGAATAAATGGAACACGATGAGTGAAACTGAGAAGCAACCATTCAACATGTTGTCCATAAATGCTAGAGAAAACTATGAGGCCAAGAAGAAGAAGAAGAAGGTATTCATTATAGTTGTAAATATTTTGATAAATGATATATAAAAAATCTGACATTATATGTATATTATTTACATAGGAAGTGTCGACTAGGTGTAGCATAAAACGAGTGCAGCACATAGTAGAGGAGTTGAAAGCGAAGGATAAAGCAAATCTGTTGGAAGAAATGGGGTTTGGATCTCTTATTGGGATTCAAGACCGACCAATTCGGAGGGAATTGTGTCGGTTGTTGATGGGAGATTTTGATTTGTAGAAGTGTGATGTGCGATACGGAAAATATTCATTTCATTTTAGTGTCCGAATTGTTGAAGCCGTATTGGGGCTACAAAATAAAGGCCAAAGTGTGGATGAAGTTATAAAGAGGGAGGATTGGAAATTACTTGTGCAGAAGTATGGCCTAACGTCTAATGTGTCATTTGCTACACTTGAGGACGAAATAAAAAGCGGCAAGTATGAGGGGGATGATCTGAAGGCCCGGGTACTATTGTACATTGTCGGAGTATTCCTTTGTCCAACGGGTGATACATCCCCGAGCAAGGAAAGTATGAAGTTAATGTGCGACTCCGGGTTGAGAGGTGAATTAAATTGGGCGTCATATGTCTATGACAAATTAATTGATGCAATCAAGACTTTTCAAAAGTCCAAAAACCCCTCATACCTCAAAGGATGCATAGCTGTCTTAGAGGTAAACGAGTTGAATATTGGTATTGGTTTAGAAAACTTTGTAAGTAGTTATTATAGAAAATGATAAAGTTTATTATAAATGCAGGTTGCATTGTATGATTTTTGGTCAGATTCTTCTTGTGTGCCGACATTCCAAAAAACCGGAGTGGCACGCATCACTGCCTGGGGCAAGGAAGAAGTTGCTCGAGTTATGGCAAAGTTAAAGTTGGAATTACCGAAAAAGAAGGTAAGGGTAATTTCAGTATTTATAGATTACTAAGGACTTAAAAAAGAAAGATGCTCTAATAATGTAGTTTATTTGTGAAGGTTGGCGAGGAGGAAGAGGAGAAGGTAGAATATAAGGTGAAAGTGAATGAAGGGGGAAGTAAAATTGACATATTGATGGCTGAGTTGGCGGAGGTTAAAAAAGTCGTTTCTGATTGTTTGCAAAGACAATCCAGAATCGAACAGGCTATTGAGAGCTTAAAGGGGGAAGTAGGGGAAAAGTTTAATGGTGTTGTTAAAGAAGTGGTGGAATTGAGGGGTGAGTTAAAGGGGGTGATTGAAATGGTGGAAAAAAATTGGATGAGGGGATACATTTAAGTCCTGAAATAAACAAAAAGAGGAGTTATGTTGAGGCAAAATATGATGAACTTATAAAAAATGATGAAGAAAATTTAGAAGAATTGAGTAAGAGGGTGGAGGAAAATATAAGAGAGGTCCACCATGAAGATACGAGGACACCGGATCATGCAATAGATGTAGAGCTCGATTCAGGGTGTCCTGCACCAAAGAAGCAGAAGACTAAAAAGGTAAAATGAATAATACAAATGACATCCATTTTGATTATTGTGTTGTGGCTAATATCTATTGATATATCGTAGGTTGCAAAGGTCAAAATACCAAGTGGAATTGATGAGATGGAGGCTGCGATGTGTGATTATGTATGGAATAGTGGATTGTTAGAACCATCGTAAGTTATATATATTGCTTTGCGAGTAATATTTAAATAAATGTGGAAAAAATTAATACAAAAAATTGCTTCTATAGAGATGTTATCCTAGATTACGGGCTCGAACACGGCACAGTAGGCGACCTTGGCTTCTTAAAACCCGGGGAATGGCTAAGAAGTCCGATTATTGATTTGAAAGGCTGGTTGTTGGGTTACGATTCGATGAGGAAAAGTTCAGCGAAGCGGAAGATTTGCTATCTACCATCCGATTTTGTGGTAAGTTACATTTTTACACATTTTCGTGTCCAATTTGTTCATGGCTGGTCAATTAATGGAGATTGTTTTTTAAAATGCAGACCGGGTTGATAATGGACGATCAAAATGCGCCGAATCTTATAAGCTTCTATTCTAAAACATTGATGGACCATAATAAATTCACCGATTGTGACATGGTAAGATATTTTTGCGTACATGTTGTTAAGTATTTAAATAATAACAATAAATGTTCTAATATCTTGTGTGACAATTGTTGTAGATCTTCATGCCAATAAACGATACGAATAATCATTGGTGTCTCTTGGTGTTGGATATGGTTGATCGTGTAGCATCGTTTCTTGATAGTCTACATAGATCTCCCCGGCACAAGACTAGAGTGGAGCAAACCAAGAAAACAGTATGTGTCGATACATTTTGTAATTTATAATGCATAATTTCTTCGTAATCTAATTTTAAATTTTTTTTGACGCAGCTGGAATGTTTACATAAATTTAATGAGGACGAGGCGTTTTGTGCCCAATTTGGGAAGATTAAGGTACCACCGAGGGATTTAAAATTCGTGGTCCGTAAGACGAAGGTGCAAACGAACGGGTATGAAATTTGAGTATTTAATAAGTCAAAAAATTCATTGTGCTTATCTACTATTTGACATTTTGCGTCATTATAACAGACATGATTGCGGAATGTATGTGGTCATGTGGATGGAAGCTATTTTTGAAGGGAGGTCACCGGATGATTTGGTAAGTGGTCCGAAAAGGACTTTATTTTTAAAAAAAATTGGCACTGACATTGACTCCTAATTTGAATGTAGGTTGTTGGGGATTTTGATCGTCCGAGAGTTTTAAACGATCTCGTAAATCACGATTGTAATAGAAGGAGAGCGAAGTTCACAACTGCTTGCCTGGAACATATGAAAACATAATTATGTTACCATAATTTTTCCCACTATGTAAATGATGATATCATAGTTAATTTGTTGTAAATTATGTTAACATATTAGCTTCTTGAAAAAATGTAAAGAAATTTTGTGTTTATCATACTGAATTCTGTATACACCTAATTATGGGAGACTGGACTTTTCTAGGACTTTTCTAGTATGCTGGAATCAAAGTTTCGAATCTTTTGTGCCGCAATGAGAACAGATATCGATACTTTTAAACGAAAAATTTGTATCCGTATAAAAAAATCCCGAAGAAATCAATATTGTTTTTCCTTTATGATGCAATTATCGATACTTTTGTAAACAGAAGGACTGACATAGCTGACTGGAATCAAAGTGTCGATACTTTTTCTGCCGCTATGAGTAAAAATATCGATACTTTTATACGAAATATATGTATCCTTAGAATAACAATCCCCGACAAAATCGATACTTTTTTTTCCTTCATTATTAAATTATCGATACTTTTTGAAACAGACGGACTGCCATAGCTTACTGGAATTAAAGTGTCGATACTTTTTCTGCCGCTATGAGTAAAAATATTGATACTTTTATACGAAATATATGTATCCTTAGAATAACAATCCCCGACAAAATCGATACTTTTTTTTCCTTCATTATTAAATTATCGATACTTTTTGAAACAGAATGACTGACATAGCTTACTGGAATTAAAGTGTCGATACTTTTTCTGCCGCTATGAGTAAAAATATCGATACTTTTATACGAAATATATGTATCCTTAGAATAACAATCCCCGACAAAATCGATACTTTTTTTTCCTTCATTATTAAATTATCGATACTTTTTGAAACAGAAGATAGCTTACTATAATGAAAGTTTCGATCCTTTTGGACGCTATGATTATAAGTATCGATACAAATAATCAAAATCAATGATTCCGGTTGCGTCTTTACCGGTTTCATTACTGACTACATCAATTTACCCGATACACATGTCAATGTTTCCGGTACCGATTAAATCGGAAATTTAGGCGGGATTTCTATTTAAACCAGCACTAAACTTAAATCAATCCTCCATTTCGTAATTTTATCGATACTATTGCAGAGATCTCTTCAACTCCAACGACGATTACCACCGTTCAGAGAAATTGCACCGTTCAACCTGGGTAAAATCAACACCGACGAGGACGATTACTACGATCATATTTACAGGTTAGTAAAAGCGACTGATTTTGTGTACTTTAGGGTTAGGGTTTTGCATGATTTTGGAGTAACCGTTCCTCTTCTGCATATAACAGTTGTAATGGCACCCAAAAAAGGGGCACTCAAACGGAAGAGAGGTATTGCTTCCAAGATAAAGTCATCTTCGAAATCAAGGTCTGCTGGTCAAGTAAGTTCAAGTTCTTCTGAAGAAAATTTGTCTTTTGAATCGCAAAACTTTAGAAGCACCGATGAGAAACGGACATATGATAGCAATTTCAAAACAAGGAAGATTCGTCCAGAACGTGTTATTGACTTGGACTTCTTCTTCGATGAGAAACAAATTTAGGTTTAAAGAAACATTTACAGACTGGGGCTGGCTTGAACTGCTTGGTGTAGAACCAAAATATTACTCCAATCTTGTTAGAGTTTTCTACAGTAATGCAAAATTAGACCTCCAGCCTAGTACGGGAAAAATATTAGGAATTACGACTCATGTCATGGGTAAGGAGATATATATAGATGCGTCATCTATTGCTGCTGGTATAGGAGTGAAGAATGTAGGAGATTCCGATGAACATGTTTTAGATCCTACCATGAAACGTGTGGATCGGAATAGCCTCATTAACCTTGGTGCGGAGGGCAGATTGTTCCACCTTCTTGTCACTTGGTTTCTTCGGCCGTCTGGTGGGAAATTTTCACAAATTCGAGATACTGATTACTGGTGGTTGTCTAAATATGAATCAAGAACCGCTCCAAACATAGCAAAACTGATATATGAGACAATTCTACATATAGTGAAGAAGGGTGCTTCCATTACAACCTCACTACCATATGGATGCATAATTTGCCATATATTGATGAAGGAATGAGTGGAATTCAATCTTGACTACCCTCTTCGACTATCCCGGAAGATCGACATGATTACCTTGACAAAAGCGGGATACGATTTTATTGAAAACGTCGGCTGGATAAACAAATGTGTAATTGGAGCGGAACAAGGCAACGACCAAGTGGAGAACGTTGAAGCAGAACACCACGAGCGGATGCAAGAAGATGAGATCGAAGGGGTGATTACCATGAAGTCAGTGATGGCTTACATGGTTCATTTCCGCGAGCATATGGATGCTCGTTTTGGCGAGATTAATGACCAAATCGGCCAAATGCGAGCAGATATTTCCTCACTTCGTGCTGACTTCTCCAACTTCCGTAATCAATGGCTTCAAAGCAAATACAAACCCATAGGTAAAATAACCCTTTAAATTTACTATTGACATTCGGTTATTTGACTATTGACATGCTTATAACAGAAGTGGAGAATCCAGTGGTGCGTGAAGAGGATAATACGGTGCCTGAAGAGGAGAATGATGAAGAGGTAGACAGTTCAGATGAGGATGACAGTGAAGACCCCAACAGATATATGATTTCTGTAACACAGAAAAAAAAACTTGTCATTTTTGATGTCAACAGAGTCCTTGCATATTATACAAAACAAACTCCCAGAGGTAATTAAATGTCTGCAAATTTGTTTACGGCTATAAAGAAAACAATTATGTTGAATTTCTTTTCATGTTGTAGATGTTATACTGAGGCCAGGTGTAGAAGAATTTATGCAATTTTGTTTAGAGAATTTTTTTGTTGGAATATGGTCATCGAAGTTGAGGTAAGCACCGTTATGATTAAAATTGTTAACATTTAACGTTGACCTCTTAAAGAATTTGAAGTTTATCGTGGTAATTGTTCACGATTGCAGGCATAACATTGACCTTGCTCTTAACAAACTACCCGTACAATATGAACGATATTTATTCATCTGGGTAAGATGCTTCTTATTTGCCTTCGGTAATTGAATTTGTTATGATTCTTACATATTGGTGCTTTACAATTTACTATAAACAGGATCAATCAAAGTGCAAAGAGGAAGAGGAATACACCTTCTGCAAAGACTTGCATCAAGTTTGGAATGAGTATCCTCAATTCAAAGAGAAGAATACACTGTTGGTGGATGATTCTACCGAGAAAATAAGGCATAATCCAGTGAGTAATATTTTTTACATTCAATTTATTAATAACGTAATATGCTATTATTTTGTTAATTTATCTTTTCTTTATAGGAATACAGCTACATATGTCCGCCTCCCTATAACCATTCATCTTCCAACGACAATGTGTTAGGTATGACAGTTACATATGTGACTTATTCCATTGGTTTATTTATATATTGAAGATGTTGACAGTCTGCTAATTTGGCTTATTTTTATATATCCACAGAAAAGGGCGGAAGCATCCGAGAATTTTTTGAAAAGTTGGCGAATGACCAGAGTACTGTACCCGAATTTGTTAAAAATAACCCTTTAGACATTTGAATGTTATATCATATTATTGTATGTAGTCACAATGTCTGTTGATCGGTACTTGCTGTATTCCAAATGTCCTCGTTGCCCTGAGACATAAAGAAGTGATTGATATTAAAATTAACCATAAACAAACAATTGAAGACAATATGTTGTAGAATAGATATAGTAACGTACATTATAATCCTCATCTCCGGGGCCGTAGGACCATTCCGCATCGTTATCAAAAAAGTCAGTCGAGGTAGGTTGTGTAAAAGAATCCAGACCCAGCTTTAATTTAGGACACGTTACTCTGTTATGTCCCTCAATCTTGCAGAAAGAGCATAGCCTACTTTTCTTCTGGACCATCTACTTTTGGACTACTTTTCTCTTTCCATGTCTTCGTTTAGGGTCGCCAACGCGAACTCCATTATCAACATTTGGTCGTTTACTTGAATCTTTCAAACCGAACGAGTGTTCAAATTCGGCAGTTAGTCTTTTCATCTCATCTCTTGCGGTTATGAAAGATGCATCTGTCTTTGATGCAATGTAGCAAAAACGACTTGATGTTGCACGTAGGGCCGCGAACCGTGCCATTTGCATAACTTCAGGTGCTACATTGAAGTCAAGGAAACTTGGTGCAGCAGCCTTCGCCTCCCTCTTCCATCGAGTTAGAATCAACGACTTTGGAATACATGTGTAATCCAAGTGCTTCAGAACATGCAGTTGATGGCAACATGGAATTCCTACAGTCTCAAATTTCCTACACGAGCATGTGACGGTTTCCGAGACAACATCAAAAGATACGTCAAATCTAATGTTCTTTTCCTTGTACTTTGACAGAACAAAATGTTGACAGTCATCTGATAAGGACTGAATTTGTTCGTCAATTCGGTACAAAGTCTCCTCTTGAAGTTCGTCTTGGAAGATACCAAATGATGCTCGCGTATAAATTTCACCAGCATGGCTTTCTAGGTCTGTGAGTTTAGTGATATGGAAGGGCGTTGTCTGCGAACTTAAGCAATCTGCTTGCAACTCGTTGATACGAATTTTACCAATAGTTTGTTCAATTGTACGAACTACGTCTACATATGTCTTCTTCTTTATCAGGGCACGTCCGAGTGCAGCATTCAAGGACTCGCTTCTTTGTGTGGATCGCAAATTCGCAAAGAAATGACCCGTTTGATATGCTTGAGCCCATAAGTTCCGAGAATTTCCCTTCTCTATCACCCATGGATGGTTTTCGACGTTGAATTCGGAAATCACCCTAGACCATTCACTATCAAATTCGCTGGTTGTCCACCACGAACTCATACATCTATTAAATGCTGTGCTAAATTTGTTGTCACCAATGTTAGCTTGTACATTGCGAGATAGATGCCAGGAACATAATTTGTGCTTAGCATAAGGGAAAACACATTTGATAGCCCTCTGCATTGCCTTACCCCCATCTGTCACAACTGAAAGAGGTGCTTTATTCAGCATGGCTTGTAGAAAATTTCGCAGCACCCACTCGAACGATTGAGTCGTTTCGTCAGCTATGATCGCAGTAGCAAATACTATTGTGCTATGGTGATGATTGACACCGACAATAGGCAAAATTGGTCGTGCATAGTAATTACCTTTGTAAGTTGTGTCGAACGCAATAACATCACCGAAGCAAGTGTAATCTGATCTCGATGTTGAATCAGACCAAATAAGATGCTGCACTGCCCCTGATTCATCTGTGGAGTATGTCATAAAAAACCCCGGATCATCTTCTTTCTTGTAATCAAAGTAAGCAATGAGTGCATTCACATCCCCATTGACAAGCTCCTTTGCTTTACCTCTATCAAGTGCATTGTACAGGTCTTTACTAGTAAATCCAACATTATGAAATCCCCCTGCCTGATTCATGAAATATTTCATTTCCTTTGATGTCCCAACACCAACATCTTTCAACGCTGTTGCCTCAGCCACATCAGCCTCAGTCACACCTCTATTTGAATGCATAAATGGTGTCATAAGAGGTGTGCACAATGCATGATTATGTTCGTGGAAAGACTTACTTAGAACCCACTGATCTTTTGTTTTTGTTGCTGTGACAACGATTTTGGCCTTGCATCATGTTCGTGTGACTGGCGTATGAGCACGTTGACGATTAACAGTTTCGACTTTCGAACACCTAAACCCTTCTTTTGAACAACAAAATTCTTGTGTCTTCACATTCCCTTCGCCATCCAGCCGTGTTGTTCCTCGACGTGCACTAAAACCATGTTTCATTGCGTATTCCTTGTAAAAATTCCAAGATTCCTCACGTGAAGAAAAGAGCTGACCTACCAACCGTTCCGAATCATCAACGGTCAACTTTTCATCTTGCAAATTCCCGCTACCATTAATATCGTTGGATGGAATATCTTCCATTTTCTTAAACACGATCGGTTGAAGTGGTCCAAACTTTTCCTGCACAGGACTTCTGTTGTGTTGCTTTCATTTTCAGGTACTAAATTCGGTAGGTGGTGGTGGTTGATGGTGGTTGAAAGCATTAAGAGCATTTATTTCTTCCTTCCTAAAAAGTTAACGTGCAATAAATTGTAGTCTATTATCGATACATTTTTCCCCTCTACTGAAAAAGTTTCGATCCTGTTGTAAAATTCCATGATACGTTACCAAATCTGCGCGAAAATATCGAATCTTTCTGTCCTTCACGATAAAATTTATCGATACTTTCAGAAACAATGAATTCTCATAGGTTACTGTAAATAAAGTTTCGATACAATTTTTCCCCTTTCTGAAAATGTTTCGATATTGTTGTTAAATTCCATGATACGTTACCGAATCTGCTCAAAAATATCGATTCTTTCTGTCCTTCACGATAAAAATTATCGATACTTTCAGGCACAAAGGTTTTTCTTTCCTATAAATACCCACGAATTCCACCATCATTTACTCATTCCAAATTCTCTCTAAACACTGAATCTTTGCTCACCTTATGGCAAAATTTCAGGCAACATTTTATTTTCTCGATACTTATTTTCAGTCAACAATCACCACCAAAATGTCACTGAAAGATTTAATACAGTTGACAACAATCGAGGTTAGTAAACACGGCGACAAACAAATTTCTTCCATGGAATGTCGAATCCCTACACCGTCAGCAAACGAAACACACTACGTTATGAAGCTTACGAACAAAACAGACGTTCGTAACATGTATGACCGCCTCAATTCTGTCGGAGCTACAGACGTCGATTTACATGTTAAGTTTAACAACGTCAACGCCGGCGAAGGTAGTTCGTCTGCACCCGTACAACCTGATCCGAACACTGAACACGCACCGTCTTCACCGGATGTTGATGCGGCTGCGGAGGAGCTGCAACTTTTTATGTATAGGCGTAGACAAAGAAAACAACAGCTGATCGAAGAACTAAACCTAAGTTCAGACGTGTCCACTGACTACGATGATTCAGATTAACAATAAACTTCTGAAATTATCTTCCAATTATGTTATATGACGTCTTATTTCATCCTTTATCCCTTACTTGTCCACTGCCTCCAAATAAAGTTTCGATACATTATTCCCCCTTTCTGAAAATGTTTCGATACTGTTGTAAATTTCCATCATACATTAGCGAATCTGCTCGAAACTATCGAAACTTTCTTAACGTTACGATACAATTATCGATACTTTAAGAAACAAAGGATTCCCATAGCTTACTGGAATTAAAGTTTCGATACGTTTTCACCCTTTCAGTAAAAGTATCGATCATGTTGTAAAATTACATGCTACGTTAGCAAATATGGTCGAAAATATCGATACTTTAATCCTATTTGCAAACAATTATCGATACTTTTAATTCACATATGGATCCCTATTGCATACTGGAACCAAAGTTTCGATATGATTTACACACTATTAATAAAAAACCCGATACTTTTGAAAGAAAATCAATGTTTCCGGTACGAATATCGTTCGAAAATATCGATGCTTTTACAAAAATATCGATAATTAACAAAAACTAAAGGCTTCCCATAGCTTAATGGGAACAAGATTTTCGATACTTTTTTCCATGTTTTAATGAAATTATCGATACGTTTGCAAAAACATTCATGTTTTCGGTATATTTTTACTGTATTCTTTATTCATTACATCAATGTATTCGGTTTATTATTACCGTTTTCATTATACACTTCTACAACTTTGCATTTCAGTGTTATGTCATTTCACTTGTATCACATGCACCGTTTACTGCTCATCCTGTATAAAGCTGAAACTCTTAATCCCCGGAACGAATCTGATTCTTCCTTTTCAGTATCGTGTCTTTTCACTTGTGCCTCCTTGTATCACGCATGCATCGTCCATGACCTTCATTTATTGGGTAGTTCCTCCTAGTTCTCCTCATTTATTTCTATAACCCCGGAAATGAGGAGAAGAACGAATCTGATTCTACCTTTTCAGTTTCGCGTCTTTCCAATGTATCACATGCACCGTTCTGTTCATGTACCTTCTCCTCATTTATTTCTATAACCCGGGAAACGAGGAGAAAGAACGAATCTCTGCCTTTTCAGTCTCATGCATTATCACTTTCCCTCCCAAACGGAAATTGCCTATAAATTAACAACTCCTCTATTTACTCTTCACAACATCTTCAAATTAATCTACTCAACCCTTTCCTTTACTTTTATAATCAGTTCTCTTTCACAATCTTCTATTATACAATGAGTTCAAGCAGAAGTTCGGGTAAAAATCCTCAGCCTTTGGCAAAGAGGAAGATTTATTTTGAGACATCATCAAACATTGATGATGATTTCTATATTGATTCTGATTCTGATAATGACGAACAACTAAGCCACGAGGCATTGAAATCCAGCAAATGCTTCAGGAGTTTCTTCGAGGCCTTCGATCGAATCAACTCTATCAACGACCCTACTACTCAATGGCTGTGTCCAGCATGCCATGGAGGTCCTGGTGCCTTTAAGTCGTTTCGTGGCCTTCAGTCCCTACTCACCCATGCAAAAACCAAAGGAGGACAAAAGCTGAAAATTCATCGCCTCCTTGGTCAGATGTTGGAGGAGGAATTGCGAAGAATGGGTACTTCGGCCACTCCTCAACCTCAACGTCAAGCTTCAGGCCAATGGAGTGGTCTGAGTAATGATGCTGCTATTGTCTCCCCCCCCCCCCCCCCGCCTTCAAGCAACCAGGAAGCTCATCACCAAATACTCTGGCCACCCATGGTGATGATTATGAACACACAGCATCATAGAGATGGAGATGGGAAGGTAGTTATATAACTTCTGAATTATGTTTTCATTAATATTATAATACTTAACTTCTTATTTCTTTAATTTTTTGCTTCAGTGGATTGGCATGGGAAACCAAGACCTTCTCGACTATTTCAGTTCCTATGGTGCTGTTGCCAAGGCTCGCCATTCATACGGTCCAGAAGGCCATCGTGGGATGAGCCTTCTGATTTTTGAGAGCACGGCAAGAGGTTATCTAGATGCTCAGCGTCTGCATAACCAGTTTGCTGCCCAAGGTTTCGAGTTAGATGCTTGGCAACGTCATGCTCCATCCCCTCCATCCAGCCAGCGCCAACTATATGGTTACATGGCTGAAAAAGAAGACATACACATCTTCAACCGCCATATCCAAGGTTTTCTCTATCATTTTCTTCTATTATTAATAACAAGATACACTTCTGCTCATACTTATGCAAAAAAAATTTGTTCATTAGGCAACCAAAAGGTCAAGTTTGAGATGCGACCATATGCACAGATGGTTGGACAGTAAGCTGGTGCTGGAACAAGTTCCATGGGTGGCAGAGGGACTTGAAGGGAGAAGGCTTGAAGGGACAATGAATTGAGAAGAAAGAAAAGATTGATGGTCTAATATTTATGTGCAGTTCAAAGACCATGTCGGATTGTTTCCAATATCATAAAACTCTATTACATGATATTGGAAACAATTCGGCTTGGTCTTTGCATTGCACATAAATATTAGAAGATCAATCTTTTGTTTCTTCTCAATTCCTTTTTCTTTCCGTTGCCATCTCGTTTTGTAATCTTTTCCTTTTGTAATCTTTTCCTTGCTATCTGATGCACTAGTATTTTCTTGATTCTAAATCATATAAACGATTTAATAGAAGTATCCATAATTTTTATAAAGTATCCATACTTTTTCGAAAGTATCCATACCTCTCATAGAAGTATCCAAACATTTGATATAAGTATTCATACTTTTCCTGCAAGTAAAAGAAAGTATCCATACTTCTAATAAACGTATCGACACATTTAATATAAGTATCCATATGTTTTATTTAAGTATCCGTACTATCGACCCACAATTGAACCAGTTCCAATGTTTTTATTAAAATATCGATAATATTGTATAAGGCATCGATTCTTATTGGCTACCTATTACGTTATCCTAGTACCGGATATATTGATAAAAAGTATCGATAAACTTTTCAAAAGTATGGATACTTTCGAAATCAACATATCCGGTACCGCTTTACCGAATACATTATATACCTTATAACAAATTAGACGCTACCGGTTTTGTTATGTTTGACCGTTTACTTAAATTTGCCGGTTACCATTATTTTTTCATTTTTTTAGTGTTTTTTACCGGATACATCATTTCATATCAACATATCCGGTACCGCTTTACCGAATACATTATATACCTTATCATGTTTCCGGTAACGCCGTATATTAGTCGTATATTAGGCGGCCGCATGGTAGAAAACTCCTTGTTAGTTTGAATCATCCGCAATTATGTATTAGTAGTAATTAATTACTCAACAGAATATAATCTAAAATATATATAAATAAAGTTATATATCTTTTATTTTAAAAATATTAAAATATCATTTTATAAATATTGTAATATATTTTATTTAAAAATTAAATTTTTATAAGCTTTTATAATAGTTTAACTATTTTTATACATTTTAATTAGACTTTTAAATTTTTCTAAGAATAGTTTATAAAATATTTTATATATTCAAAATATAAATAAAATAACTCACATAGATTTTAATTTAATTTATATGAATTGTAATATATTTTATTTAAAAATTAAATTTTTATAAGCTTTTATAATATTTTAACTATTTATATATATATATATTTTTGAATAGCTAATTTTTTAATTGAGTAATAACGCTTTAATGTAAATCTTAAAAAACAACTTTTCAAAAACATTCGGATCCAAATGAAATTAAATAAAATAAAAACATAAAAATCGGCTATTTTAATATTATTTAAAAAAATACTTTGATACACAAGTTTGTGTATAAGTTTACACAGACTTTTTAATTTTAAGGTTTTAGGTTAGGGTTTAGGAGTTTAGTGTGTATGTATATAATTTAAGGTTTATGGTGAGAGTTTAGAGTTTAAGGTTTTAGGGTGCTAGGGTTTAAGATTTAAATTTTAAATTTTATAGGAGGGTGTGTGTCAAAATACAACTCTATTATTTACTGATCTAACATTTAGAAAATATTAATTCTTGATCTATCATCCTCGACAAGAAATTGCTTGGATTATATGGCGAGTTCATGAGATATTTATTATCAGCTCTCATTAAAAAAATAAAAACTTATAGAACTTGTTATACCAACCAGATGAATTCCAGTAATAAAAATAAAAATATATAAAACTCGTCATACCAGCCATGCGAGTTTCTACAAATTATACTAGATCGTGAATTAATTTTTAAAAATTCATATACATAAGTAATATAAAAATAAAATATTTGAATATAATTACCATAAGTCGAATTAGGATTGGGTGAAAAGAAATACAACCCACCCACCCACCCAACCTCACTTTAATGCCATTAATTTGTTGAAGATAATGCTGAAATACTCATATTATCATATTTTGTATGTATTCGAATCTCGGTATGAAAATATAACATTCCTCAATTTAATGAAAAAATAAAGCTTAATATGAAATTAACATTACATGTACGTGTTGAATGCTGATGATTAAGAAAACATAACGTAGAAGACAAAATGAATTACTAATAGGATTAATATCTTATACATTGGCGGTGGAAACTGAAAGTTTCCACAAGTGCCTTAGTTTTAGGGTATAGGGTTTAGGTGTAGGGGTTTAAAATTCAGAGATAGTTGTTTCAATTTAAGGTTTAGGGTTATAATTTAGGGTTTATAGGTTAGGGTTTAGTTTTTAAGGTAATATGGTGAGATTTAAGTTTTAACCTATAAACCCTAAATTATAACCCTATACCTTAAATTGAAACATTATCCCTAAATTTTAAACCACTATACCTAAACCCCTAAACCGTATACCCTAAACTAACTCTCTATACCCTAAAACTAAGGCACTTGTAGAAACTTTTAGTTTTCACCGCATGTATATAGAATATTTATCCTTACTAATATATAAGATTAATTGATTAATTTTGCTGGTTTTATTTGCAGAGTTCATATATGATTCATAAAGCTCAGTACAAATATATATCTTTGTATGTTATTTTTGTTTACGTTTCCATGAAATAATAAAAACAATCCATTGTTAGTTTGAATCATCCGCAATTACCTCCATTAAAAAAAACACTATGCGTTCAGCAAATATGAATCTCTGGGATTTAGGCCACTGTCCAACGGTAAAAATCATCTGGTACTAATCGTGCTTTATTTTATGTCTTACATTAAAAATTACTTAAAATTTAAATTTTACATCTAACTTAACTTTAAATCTTAAACCCTAAACCCTACACCCTAAAAATTACACCCTACTCCTAATTCCTTAAATCCTAGCCACGACCCTTAACTTTAAACGTTAAACTCACTATTTTAAAATGAGGTCATGATAAGGAGACAGACGATTTCCATCCGATTTTCAAAATATTGTTTCTGAGAATCCAAAGTCATTAAAAAATTAAAAAAAAAGTTAAAAATTGTGATTCAAATTTTATTTTGATCCGATCCGAAAAGTTTATGGTATATTTGTAACAAAAATAAAAGTAAAGTAGTAGGAGCCATTGACAATGGGACACATGTTCACTGTAATTATGAAAGGAGCTTTAAAAACGTGAAAGTTATCATCTTTACACCATCATTACATACGATTAAAAAGGTTAGGGAAAAGGTTGAATTTTACGAGTAAATTTGCCTGCTTTAACTTTTTCAAAACTAAAGCGGATGGTTGACTTATCCATGCTAATTGCTAATAACGTCTGAATTTCCCTTAAATATCTATATTCTACATCTGATTAACATATATTTCCAAACAAATAGAGGAAAAGTATAATGTTTTAAACAAGATTATCTTTATCAACAAGTGATAAGCATGGCCTGCAAAATCTGTAAATGTTCAAGTGTTGTTCAATGTTCATAGTTCTATATGCAAGACATGAGAGAGATTACCTGAAGAGTTTCCGTAGCTTTACATTTCTTTCAACGTTGATCCTTGCCTTAGCATAAGTGCATAACATCAAAACAAATGGGGGAAGGGTTTTTTGATGAACTGCTCTTAGGGTTTCTCAGAGAGAAATTTACAGAGTCCGTTTGACATACTGGCCGCCTCCGGTACTCCGAACTCCGAAGTACATCAATGGAGGTGGACAGTATGCCAAACTGGCTCTGCAACAAGGCCTCTGAGAAACCCCCATAGATAATAATAATAATGCCCTTAAGAAAGACAAGTACTCAGCTGGAAACTTGAAGGGGTTTATATGTGGAAAAAAAGGTGCATGAGCGTGCATGGTGCGTCGTACGACTTCAAATTGATACGGTTGTTGTGGTGGGAGTTTTTCCCTGCAATTGCTTTCCATATATAGTCAAATGCTCAACCAACATTGTCTACTTTCATGGTTTTACCTTGGAAAAGAAGGATGCCCTAGGCTTTGACAATGAAAACCCACTGCAACCTTAACAAAACTATATATATATGTATATATAACGTTTTTACAATGTTTGTATTTGACTATGGGATTTCATATACCTCCCTTTTGGGGTTTCAAAATGCTTCTTTTCTTTTTCACTAGGTTCGAGAAAGAAGACAAAGCATGGGTTTGTGAGCTGTTTCTGTCTTCCACTCAGCACTGTTAATGGCTTTGTCAACTCACCTTCTGGATTCAAACTTGCAAATCTATTTCTTTTGATTTGTGTGTGGTTTTGCAAATGATCAGTGTTGTTTACTGGACAGAATTAATGATCTTTTTCAAGCTTACTATTCGGTTGATGGTTGAAAGCCAGATTATTCGTTTCCCATTTCCGTTCTGCGTTTTTCAATGCCATGCTGCACTGTTGTTGCGCATGCTGATTATAAGAAGAAAACCGTCAAGTGTTTTGATTAGAAAATGAAAGCGATTTGATTTTGTGGAATCAACTTTTTACAGCTCCATTTCAAGCATTCTCATTGGAAAACATTACACACATTTTTCTTGGTATAATCACCTTAATACGCTACATTGATCGAGTAATTTAAATCGAATACAAAAAAGATTTATTATGAGCATGACCCTTCCAAAACATGAATTTTATTAATACTAAAAAACTTATGATAAGTGTAGGGTTTGATTTGTCCCACTGGAAAATAAGATATGTTCATCTTAGGAGACTCAGGTTCGAGTAGAAACCATTCGTTCTTTTTCGGTGCCTTTTTTTATGTTCCCACACTAAAACAATTAAATTTAAAGTTTAAGGTTAAAGATCAAAAAAAATTAAAGGTATGGTGTATTTTTAAGGCTTAAAATTTAGAATTTAGATTAAAATTTAAATTTTTAGTGTTGGTTTATATAAATGAACACCGAAAAGAGACATAAAATTTTTGTCCGTAAAATAAATCCTCAACAGTGAGAGCATTAGATAGTAAGTATTAGTAACATTGATCTCCATAAATAATAAAATTTAGTAGTTTGACTCCTTGTATCACCTTTAATCGTGCCCATACCCGAAAATCCGGTTTCAACCCGACAAAATACCAATAGCCCAAGAACCCGAAGAGAAGGCCCAAAAAACCAGGGTCCGACTTCCGAGGAGAAAAGCCCAAGAAGCAAGACAGCAAGCAATGCACGTGTGAAGCAAAATGTTTACGTTTTCAAACGCTCACCTGTGGCCTGTGGGAGCTTTGAAGAGACTCAGCCATGGCCTTATCTCCAAACTTCCACACAATTCTCACCACCTCTCAATCCTCTTCCATCTACACGCCGTCCCCAAAGCTTCCCATTGCCGGCTCTTCCCACCAACGCTTTCACTTATCGGCCAAACCCATCAAAACCACCGCCTTTAATCTCTCAACAACACCGGCTTCCGGTGAGAAATGGAGGCTTAATGTTTCTTTCTTCCCGGCTTTCTTAAACAAAGGCAAGGATGCTAAGGTTCTCAAGGAAGAGCTTCTCGAGGCCATCGCACCACTTGACCGTGGCGCCGATGCCACCCCTGAGGACCGACAGAGGGTTGATCAGGTGCAGTGTTTTACTATTTTTTTTTCATTTTTTCTTTTTTCTCTTTTATTTTTGAAGAATTTAGCTTCGTAATCGGAACAGTTAGCGAGAAAACTTGAAGCGGTTAATCCCACAAAGCAGCCTTTGAAATCTGATTTACTCGATGGGAAATGGGAGCTTATGTACACCACTTCCCAATCTATTTTGCAAACTCAGGTTTCTGAAACTCACTTTGCTTTGTTTCTTCTTCTTCTTCTTTTTTCATTTCTTGTAGTTTGATTTTTTGAACTGATGTTTTTGACAGAGACCCAAATTTCTAAGATCAAGAACAAACTATCAAGCAATCAATGTGGATACGCTTAGAGCACAAAATATGGAATCTTTTCCTTTCTTCAACCAGGTAAAGCTTCAACCTTTATCGAATTGCACCCAACACTCGTAGTGTGGTTAAACTCAGTTTTTAGCATATTCATTGGCATGAATTTCCTGTTTGATCTCTTCTGGATTGTCTATCTAATTAAACTGTGGGAATTGACTATTATGCTTTGTAGGTTACTGCAGATTTAACACCTCTGAATGCAAGGAAAGTGGCTGTAAAATTTGACCAATTCAAAATCGGAGGTCTGGTGAGTTGAAATGTAATCATCTGGTAGCTTGAGGTTTAAAATACTCAAAAAAGTATTTTCAAAATTGGACATTTGGGATAGAGAACATTGCAGATTTCTTTTCAAAGTTAGGATTTTTTTTAGAACCTGTAAATGGCTTGTTAAAGTAACTCCTTTAGTGCCAGCAGTTCCTTAAGCCCGGGATAACGTATTGAAGGTCAAGTAAACAAATATGCAGAGAGGGTTTCTTCTTTGCCTTAATTTATTACCCCTCCATGGCCCCATCAATTATGAAGGAATAAGAAGTGTAGATTATGACGAGTTAGCTTAGCTGCATATTTGTCTAGACTAGATCCCGTCGTATAATTCGTATTTTGCTCGATTTGCAGATACCTGTTAAGGCACCTGAAAGAGCTCGTGGTGAATTAGAGATTACATATTTGGATGAAGAACTGAGGTGAGTTAAACATCCTGAGATCATTATGCAATTTAAGTCCAACCTAAACTTATTTTGTCTAGACTCTAGACCTATGGTGTATCTCCAACATCGAGACGTTGAACTTTTGCAGAGTGTTTTCCGTGTGTGTGTGTTAGATACGAGTGTCGCCTGTCGGAGACTAATACTTCAACTAACACATTACTTTTAGAAACTTTGGGCTGGTTTTAATTTGCATGATGCTTAAACTTTGAACAGGATATCAAGAGGTGATAAAGGAAACTTGTTCATCTTGAAAATGATCGACCCTTCTTATCGCGTCCCTGTCTAAGGACAACCGGCATCGGCATCACTCGGCTACTAAGCTTTACATTATTGCTCTTGCTCCACCAAGTTAGCTTTACCCGATGCATTGTTTTCATATCATATTTACATATTTTATACGTGGATAGTGTATAATTTTATAAGTGAACCATATAATGGTATATTATAATTAAAAAAAACTGATTTTGTTCTTAATGATTGTCATTGTCAATAAGTGTATCAAATATAAATTGTTTCATATATTTATTATACCTTTTTATATGTCTTTTTTTTTCATCAAATTAAGTATTTAAATTTTACTTTGAGAATGAATGAAGGGTTCACGCATAGGAGTAGTGCCAACAAATTTATAGTTTACCCTAATCATTATCATTATACATAGCAGTGTAACTCGGTTTGACTCGAAAAAGTTGAATTCTTTTTCTCGACTCGGAGCGAAAAAACTTGAATTGACTTGATTTTAATTGTAATTTTATTAATTTGGTTCGACTTGTAAAAAGTTCAAATAAAATTTAAGTTATAAAATGAAACTTCGAATAACTCAAAAGTTTTAGTAATTAGATGACTAATTTTTAAGTTAGAGTAGTCGAATAATTGTTTAAATTAAAATCAAATTGTACAATAACATTATAAATGTTTACAATTAAATTTGAATAAAAATTCGAATAAATTAACTCGACTCAAATTTTATAAGCTTAATTTAAAAAAATTAAATAAAATTTAAATTATAAAATAAGACTTATCAACTCGACTAATTCAAAATTTTTAACTCAATTCTGTCTTATCTAATGCTCACTCTTAGTTACACTTACATCAATAATTTATTGACAACAATAATATTTACGTAAAATGGACAATTCTAGTATGCGGCCGCTTAATATACGGCTAAGAAACGGCGTTACCGGAAACATTATAAGATAAATAATGTATCCGGTAAAGCGCTACCGGATATGTTGATATGACATAATGTATCCGGTAAAAAAACATGAAAAAAATAGGAAAAAAATGGTAACCGGCAAATTTAAGTTATCAGTCAAAGATAACAAAATTTGTAAAATTACCTATTTTGTTGATCCGAATCTCAATATATTCGGTAGTGATTTACCTATTTTGTTATTAAAGTTTAAGCTGATAGGGCATTCGAAAGTATCTATACTTTTTTAAAAGTATCCATACTTTTTTAAAAAAGATAACAAAATCGGTAAAATTACCTATTTTGTTGATCCGAATATCAATATATTCGGTAGCGCTTTACCTATTTTGTTATTAAAGTTTAAGCTGATAGGGCCTTCGAAAGTATCTATACTTTTAAAAAACTATCCATAATTTTTTAAAAAAGTATAGTATAACAAAATATGTAAAATTTTACTTATTTTGTTGATAAGAGTATCAACATATTCTGTAGTATTAAAGTATCGATACTTTTTGTTGATACTTTTTTAAAAGTATCGATAATTTCGAGCCACATTGCAACCGGTTACATTGCTTTTTAAAAAAGTATCGATACTTTTAAAAAAGTATGGATACTTTCGAAGTATCAACAAAATAGGTCATTTTACTTGATATGTTGATACTCTTATCAACAAAATATGTAATTTTATCGAATATGTTGATACTCTTATCAACAAAATAGGTAATTTTACCGAATATGTTGATACTCTTATCAACAAAATAAATAATTTTACCGAATATATTATGTTTACCGGTCACCTTTCTAACCGGTTACGATGTATATTAACCGTATATTAACCGCCTTACCGCAGCAGAACTACCCTGATTTACGTGCTTATCCGCATTATCTTTCTTGTACCTTTCTCAACCCTGAGCGCCTATTCAGGATCCCATTTTTATGGGTCCCATAAAGATTCGAGACAACCAGGCAAAGCAGTTCAATGGGAATAAGAGGAACCATCTTCGTATGAACGCCTGGTTTAATATAATTTTATTATATGTTTTTGTAATATTTTTACATTGCATTTCCATCAATAGAACTGAGGTTCGAATTTTAGAGACGATTGTTGGAAGGAAGAGTCAAAAATGGGCCATAAATATATATGAATTATATCAAAAATATAAATTCAAACTGATAATATTAGCATTTAATGTAGTTCAAATAGGTGGAATATATTTTCGTTTTATAAGGATCTATTTTTAAGCTTTCGTTCGTAGCTTTAAAATTATCCGAGACAATCTTGTTTATTATCACAAAAACTGTGTTCGTTAGGACTGAAAGAACCAAACACTTAATACAAGTTGGTTAACGAAACAAATTTCTTTAATAAAGCAGAGATTTAAGTTAAGCTGGTCTACGGATGTCCATTGAAAAGGTCATTACCAGGTGAAAACATTTGAGTAAAATAAATTAATATTTTGCGGGAAAACAAATTAAAAGAAAACACGTGTGGTAATAAATCTATGCTCATGTTTGGTAAACAGCTTTTTGAGCTAAAATTAGAGGTTTGAAGTATTTTTAGAGGTTTGACCAATCAAATTCACTAATTTAGATGTTTGGTAAATAACGGATTGTAATAGCAGATTGAGGTGAAACCTCTCATTTTGAAAAAGCTCCTTTTAAGAGCTTTTTGAGTTAGAGGTTTAAATAAAATACTTGTAAAGACTATTTTATCCTTGATAATTATAATTTTTTTCTTCCAAATAACATAAATTTGAATAACTAATAAAATTAAAAAAACAATTTCTTAAATAAAAAATTATTTTTTATCGGCAAGTAAGTATGATTTTATTGAAAATAAGAAATTAATATATAGATTAATATATACAATTAAATTTAATAATTATTAAAACTATACTAAAAAATCACAAATAAAAAATAATGTATTCATCTTTCGTATATGCTTAGTAATAATGTTAAAAAAATTAATTTTCATAATCTAATTAATATTTATAGATACAATATATTAATAACTAATAAATTATTTAAACATGTGCTAGATATGATCATGTCCTAATATGTCATTTTATTTGTTCAAAGAATCAAACAACTATCAGCTATCAATTAATTTTACCAATCACTTCTATACAATCAGTTAATGTAATCTGCTAGTCAAATCAGTTAATGCTATCAGCTAATGTAATCCGCTATCAGTTATTATCTATCCGCTAATTGCTAAACATTGTCTATGTAAAAAAAATTGTTAGGAATACATTACAAAATTTTGGGGTTTGAACACTTCACCTGTTCGAATTATGATTGTTGTTATTAGATTATTCTACTTCTAAACTTTATACATTGAAACTTTCAAATCTCAAATTATTTTTTTATTTTAAAAATTGAAAGAGTTGTGCATAGTAATATTGAATCATTTTCAACTTTATATTGAGTATTTAATTTATGGTGAATATTTAATACATTATTCATGTAAGTATATATATTTTCAGGCTAAAATTTAAATTTTAATATTAAAATTCTAACTTCAACTCATAATCATTAATTTTAATTTTGAACCTTAAATTTTTAACAAGCATGAATTTATATACCCTAAACTAAAATCTTAAAACCTAAAATAATAACATTTAAGGTAATCTTCACCAGTGGTCCCTTTCGTTTAGGGTGTGTTTTATTTTGGTCACTTACGTTTAGAATCGTTTCTATTTTTGGTCCCTCGGCCGTTAGTCTCCGTTACTTAAAAAAATTAATTTCTAATTTAACCCTCAAACTTTCAAATTTTTTTCTTTTTCACCATCTTCCCCAAAAATTATAAAACTAAAACCTTAAAAAATTAAATAATGGCTATAACCCACAAAATAATGAAGAAATTAACGACCTTTTTGCGGTAGAGAATCATAAATTGCAGATTCATGAGAGTCTGTATTCGACATCAAATTAATCGACAGGTGATGTCAATCAATCGAAAATGAGAGGAACACCGTCTTTTGTAAAAACTTTGAATGTTAAAGAAGGTAGTCATAAGAAAACAAACATTTTCAGACAATGTATAAGACATATATGGAATCTTGTTTCAAACGGCAGCCTCATCTTCGTTTTCAGATAATGTAATTGCAAAAACTGGAAACTTGGTATTCAGACAATGCAAGGACTCTTATGTACCAAAAAGTAACATCTGCAGAACCTTTAACATGATAATAGCATACTAACAAAAGGGGCTCTCAGTACAAAATTAACTCTGTTTATGAACCATTCTTCAATGTATCTCGAGTCCAACATTTAACACTTAGTAAGACATGTTCAAATGTTGAAAACAAACAATTTCTTTTAGCAACAAGGGACAGTTTGAGATGTAAAAAAGAAATGGCCAGCCAACCCTCTGATTACATTTGATCGACATATAACATGAATTTTCCGCTAAAACCGAGAAAAATGTGAACTTTAATGGAAAATGGATGATCATTCAAGAAGACGAGACTTTGGGTCGTGTTCCTTTGTCCCCATCTTTTCCGCGCGGGCTGGTAGGTCGGAGTAAGAATTTAACAACACCAACCTGGTAATCGCTACAGGTGATCATAATCTGAAATCGGGATCCACATCCATCGCCCAAGCAAACTTTGCCAGAAAAGACTTGTTGAAAATCTATGAAGCAACATATAATAGATAAATGAACCTCGACTGAATAATGTGTCATTCCAATAGTAAGAATCAGTTAGATATGGTTTACTTTTTCGATGGGAACTTCGTGCCGCTTGCACCATGCAACCGTGATCCTAGGGTCAAGGTAATTGATTTTGGATGTGCCCAATGTCACAGTTTTCGAAGCTTAATCAATGTCCGACCTCCAGACTCTCATGAGTCTGCAATTTCTGATTCTCTAGCGCAAAAAGGTCGTTAATTTCTTCTTTATTTTGTGGGTTATAGCCATTATTTAATTTTCTAGGGTTTTAGTTTTATAATTTTTGGAGAAGATGGTAAAAAAGAAAAATTTGAAAGTTTGGGAGTTAAATTAGAAATTAATTTTTTTAAGTAACGTAGACTAACGGCCGAGGGACCAAAATAGAAACGATTTTAAACGTAAGTGACCAGAATAATCTTTTTTGAATTCTGGTGACCAAAATAAAATACACCATAAACAAAAGGGACCACTGATGAAGATTACCGTAACATTTATGGGAACTTTTTCGGTATATAGGATATAATCCTTTAATTTGACGTGATTTCATTTCTTGTCCTCTCAATTCACATGAGTTTTACCAAATTTAATTCGAATCGAACCAATTTGATGTAATGTCTTTTGATTTAGAATAATACAAGCTTTTGGAAGTTGAGTCTGATAGTAAATTTATATGAAGTAAATATACAGTATTTTAAAGTATATTAGTTTTAGCACATATATTTAGCATTATTTTTCCGATTCCCTCAAATTGCTTAACTAGTAAGTGGAAAGCTAATCCATCACGCTTCTATATCCTTCTTCTCTCTAGAACTCCCAATTCCTTTGATTTGATTTGATTTTCCTAACTTTCTTTCCTTAGAACTCTTTCTCAAAGCTTGAATCTTTAACGCGAATCATTCAACTTTCTTAAAGTCAACACCTTTAATTTCTTCAAGTCCTCTCCAGTCAAAAGAAGCACCCTTCTTTTTTTAATCCCATTCTTTAATAATTGTTTAACTACCTGCTTGTTTGAGTCTGCTTATGGACTCAACTCCTGAATCTTGAATTCCCAACAAAAAAGAAACAAAAATGTTCACAAAATTGCCACTTACCCACCTGAATGCATCTAATTTTGGGTTTAATAATTTGATTTCTGCCAATAAAGACGTTTCCAGGTTTGGGTATTTCTCGATAAACACTTCTTCGCAGCATAAATTAAGGTTCAAGCTTGTGGGGGCTCATGGAGATAGATGGAAGCAGACTAGTATGTTTAAGTTCTTTTTTCTTTTATGTATATCCAACACTGTTCTTCAATTTCTTCTTTTTAAGGTATTTTAGCTGTTGGGATGAGATACTTTGAAGGGCTAAGATTTTAAGACTATGATTCATTAAAGCCTAAATTGTTGGGTTTTGCTTGCTATAGTTGTCCTTATATTAGCATTTTACAGTTAATGAAATGATTCTGTCTTTATAAAATACAGTGACTTTATCAAGTGTCATTAGCTGAACCAAATTGCTTTTGATACTTAAAGGTGGGTTTTTTATTTATTTGATTCTTAGTTTTATATTTGCACCTTTTTGTTGTCTTGACAGATGCTGTGCAAGAAAGAATAAATTCATGGCTGTCAAAGACTCAGCTTTTTTTGACTGAGGTAACTTCGCCTCTAGTAAAAACTGGTCACAGTGGGAAGCCTGATCCTGGAAATGAGGTTGACACTCAAGACATGGACGACATTTTCTTGGGAGAACAGACTGTTACTAGTAGAATGCCTAATGGAAATCTTTCATTTGCTGCTATTGTGTCAATTGAGCAGTTTAGCAGGTGAAATTATCTTTTACTACAATTTTCCAGTATTTTTGTGAATTATGGATTTTATGCATTAGTATGTAAGAATCTAGTGGTTTTCGTATATAAAAGACCCTGAAAGCTATGAATGGTGAACTCAGTTGGAGGGTTTATTTGAGTTAATGCATTAGTATGTAAAAATCTAGTGGTCTCCATATTAAAAATAAGACCCTGAAAACTATGAATGGTGAACTCGGTTGGAGGATTTAGTTGAGGCTTTTGCTGTAACCATTATTTGGTAAATTTAAGTGTTGTGCACAGAAAAGTTATAGGAACCAAAGAAATTTTAGCTTATCCAGATTTCTGCTTTCCATTTCTTTCATGAATATTAGTGATTCATCTATTGTTTGTGAGTTTCCAATTGGATCAGGGTTTGAGTCTTAGAAGTTAAGTTTGCAGGATGAATGGACTGACTGGGAAAAAGATGCAAATGATTTTCAAAGCTCTGGTTCCTAAACCTGTCTATGATGACGCTCGTAATTTGGTGGAGTATTGCTGCTTTAGGTTCTTGTCAAAGGATGCCTCTGATCTTCATCCTAACCTTAAGGTCTGCACTTTTGACAACTATGTGCACATGAACAATCTTGTTGCCCTTTTCCATAATTTCTCACTTTTATCCTTGTGTTTCTTACTTGTTGCATGCGTATTGTGTGATCGATTCATGAATTTTGTGATATAAATAGTCCCTTCCAGTTCTACACAAAATTTTAAAAAAATATATAGTAATTGATAATTTTAAAAAATTTCATATATTGTATGATTGGCAGTTCTACTACCACCATCACCAGTTTATGAGCTACATAATCAGTTGCTTCCCCCTCAGTTCCATCTATGTCTTGGGAATCATGAAGTTCCTGATTAGATGTTCTTTCTTAACAAATGTTGTTATGTTTGCAGGAACCTGCATTCCAGAGACTAATTTTCATCACAATGCTTGCCTGGGAGAATCCTTATAGTGATAAAAATGATTTGCGTTCTCATGCTTCAAGAAAAGCTTCGTTTCAGGTTCTTTTCTTTTTACTACCTTTTGAAGCATTCTGAAATCATATTACCATTGAATCCTCCGCCCTCCTCCAAAGACATGCACACAGAGAAGCACTCTTTTACTTTACATTCAACAGTATGATTGGTGAAATTATTTATTTTTATTGGTCGTATTGAAGGGAAAGCTGGTGGGAGAAGAAGCCTTCACTCGGATCGCTCCTGCAATTCCCGGTGTAGCTGATCACCCTACAGTGCATAACCTTTTCAAAGCTCTCGCTGGTGATGAAAAGGGCATCTCATTAAGAGTGTGGCTAACTTATATTGATGAACTTCTCAAGTAAGTTCTGATTTCGTACTGCTACTAGTTCAAGTTAAACTTTCATGACCAGATGTGAACCAACAGTAAATACATAATCGGTAATAGCTCAACCTCGCCATGCTATAAGGATTACTGAAGAGAGGGAGAAACCCTACATGACTAACATAACAATAACAATATTAATTGAGCTGGCCTAGTGTTTTCATGTGTACAGGCCTGCATTTTTTGCATTTTGATCGACTCTTTCCCCTGATAGATCTGTCCAAATCCCTGTACAATTGGGATGGTGTTAGAATAAATAGATCCAAACTTCCTTAACTAGAGGAGGTCAAATTTGTTTTTCCCTTCTCTTATTCTATGTACTCATTTTTAAGCATCTAAATTATATTTTTCTTTTGTTTCTGCCTTTTCATTATTTAAACATCATTATTTTACACCTGCATATTAAAAAGGTGTTTAAAATTGGTGTAGTGGTTAATGGTTCCTTCCTTTTCCAATTTTTTTTGGCAACTTTCTCCCCCCTCATTTGAACCTTTACGATGAAAAGCATGATGGTATTGATCAATGGATCTTTCATACTTCTTTATCTCTATCTTTTTTGTTAGCTAGACTCATTTCTGTTAATTAGTTCTTTTTGAATTCATTATGGTAAGCTTGATTCCTGCTGGTTTTAGTGTAGAGTGCATGAAGGAAGGAGATTATATCATAGCCTCGAATATCGTCGATTCTCAGATGAAAGAATCTTGTGCATTGGTTCCGGCAAGAAACGTCCTGTTCTAAAATGGGAGAATAACATGGCATGGCCAGGCAAACTTACTCTAACTGATAAAGCGTTGTATTTTGAGGTACTTATTGTCCACAATAACTTGTTTATCGATTTTATATTGTAACCTATAAAACCTTTTTTCATTAGTTCATGAGTTGACTGATGTTGCTAATTGATAAAGGCATTAACATTTTCCTCTTTTAATTTTTTTCCTATTTCCCTTCCTGAAAATATTGGTTTTGTAGAATAAGAGAAAAAACACTCTTAATTTTATTCATAGGAATAAGAGAATATATACAGAGACTTAGTTAAGTATCTTTAGTTACTAAGTAATCTAGGAAACTAAATATTCCTCAGTAAATACATAAGATACTACTCTAAATACAAAAGCTAAGATATCTTACCATAAGAACTAAGTTACCCAAACTAACATATTTACAGAATATTCTACACTCCCCTCAAGCTGGTTTGTATATGTTATATACACCCAGTTTGGATAAGAAGCCATCAAAGGTAACTCTTGAAAGTGCCTTGGTAAACACATCAGCAATCTGACTTGTTGTAGGAATATAGTTCAGCTTCATTGTCCCTCCATTGACCTTTTCATAGATAAAGTGCATATCTATTTCAATGTGTTTAGTGCGATCATGTTGAACTGGATTCCTTGCTATACTCATTGCTGATTGACTATCACTGTAAATTTCAAAGTCTCCATGTTCATTGAGTCCAAGTTCAGTGATAAGTCTCTGAATCCAAATTCCTTCACAAATACCCTGGGCTAAGGCCCTAAATTCCGCCTTTGCACTGCTTCTAGATGTTACAGCTTGTTTTTTACTTCTCCAAGTAACCAAGTTGCCCCACACAAATGCACAATAACCACTAACAGATCATCTATCTGTTAATTCACTTGCCCAACTCGAATCAGTATACACTTTCACAGTTCTATCTTGATTTTTTCTGAATATAAGTCCAGCTCCTGGTGAAAATTTTAGATATCTAAGAATCCTCCTCACTGCCTCCATATGTTCTTCTCGAGGGTCACTCATGTGTTGACTCACAATGTTCACTGCATATGCAAGGTCAGGTCTAGTAAGTGACAAATAGATTAGTTTTCCCACTAATCTTTGATAAGATTCTTTATTTACTTGACTGCCTCTTCATCTTTGCCGAATTTTAAGCCTGGCTCTATTGGAGTCTCTATTGGTTTGCATTCAAGCATTCTGGTTTCAGTCAAAAGATCCAGAATATATTTCCTCAGATTGATCACTAATCCTTCTTCAAATCTTCCCACCTCCATGCTTAAAAAATATCTAAGACCTCCAAAGTCTTTTGTTTCGAATTCCCTTGCTAAATCAATCTTCAGTCTTTCTATTTCTTCTATGGAATCTCCAGTGATGATTATGTCATCGACATAGACTATTAGGAGAGTCATTTTGCCATTAGGTGCTACCCTTTTGAACAATGTATGATCAGCTTGGCTTTGCTTGAACCCATTCTTAATCATGGTTCTAGAAAATCGATCAAACCAAGCTCTAGGGGATTGCTTCAATCCATATAGAGACTTATTCAACTTGCACACTGTCCCCTTTGCTGATTTTTACTTCAAGCCTTGTGGAATTTCCATGTATACCTCCTCCTCAAGATTCTCATTTAGAAAGGCATTCTTGATGTCCAATTGGTGTAACTTCCAATCTTTGTTAACAACAATTGACAGCAAAACTCTGATTGTATTTAATTTAGCCACTGGTGCAAAAGTCTCCTGATAATCAACCTCATAAGATTGAGTGAATCCCTTGGCTACAAGCCTCGCTTTGTGTCTTTCTATACTGCCATCCGAGTGATATTTCACTGCAAATACTCATTTACATCCAACAGCTCTCTTTCCTTCTGGTAAACTGGTTAGACTCCAAGTTTTATTCTTTTCCCGTGCTTTAATTTCTTCTTCCACAGCTTTTCTCCACTCAGGATTTTTAAGTGCTTCATCTACTGTATTTGGAATCTGTACACTGCCTATGCTTGTTGTAAAAGCTTTAAAATGAGGCAGAAGTTTTCCATAGGCAACATATTTATTGATGGGATGAATAGTGCATTTCCTTACTCCCTTTCTAATAGCAATAGGGAAATCATTTAAATCAACATTGGAGGAATTCTGAGTAAGATTGTTACCTTCTGTTTCAATAGTCGTAGATGTGAGCTGATTTGTTGTGCATGGGACATGTTCTCTGGATTAGGGACTGGAGTGTTAGAGACAATATCAACTTCATTTAGGGAATTGGACTGGTGTGAAGAAGAAGAGGATGAACTCTTAGAGATGTCACCCTCCAAAATAGGCAAAATAGGAAGAAGTTGAAGGTCACCTAAGGACTGAAATTCTTTGTATGTCTCCCCCTGAATTTCAGTCTTATCAAAATAAGGCTGATTTTCAAAAAATGTGACATCAGATGAAATATAGGTCTTTCGAGTAGAAGGACAGTGACATCTGTAACCTTTTTGTGTTGAGGAGTACCCTAGGAAAATACATTTTAAGGATCTCGGATCAAGTTTACTGCGGTTGGGACTGTGCAGTGCACATGGACAAAAGTTGTGCAACCAAAAACTTTTAGAGGAAGAGTAGAAGACAAAGGTAAAAAGTGAGGAAATTTTTGAGAAAGAACCTGTGTAGGGATTTTAAACCCTAGGGGTTTACTAGGCATTCTATTAATAAGGAATGTGGCTGTAAGAAGAGCATCCCAAAAAAATTTTAGGAGCATTAGCTGAAAACAAAAGGGAACGGGTGACCTCAAGGAGGTGTTTGTTCTTTCTTTCAGATACACCATTTTGCTGGGGTGTATTAACACACGATGTAAGGTGAAATATCCCCTTTTCCCTGAAGAAATTCCTTAGGGACTTGCTAAGGTACTCACTCCCATTATCACTCCTAACAATCCTAATAGGTGTAGTAATCTGAGTTTGGATCATTGTGTAAAAAATCTGAAAGATAGGAAGAATGTCAGATTTCTCTTTCATTAAAAAGGTCCAAGTAGTGCGAGAGAAATCATCAATGAATGAAACAAACCAACGAGATCCAGAAGTACTAGGGACTTTAAAAGGGCCCCAAATGTCACTGTGAATGGTGGAAAAAGGTGAAGTTGATTTTAAAGATGCAGGCAGATAAGTTGTTCTAGTGTGTTTGGCCAATTGACATATAGCACAAGTAAAAGAAGATGGATTTTTATTGAGAAAAAGATCAGGAAACATCCTTTTAATATAATTAAAATTGGCATGTCCTAATCTAAAATGCCAGAGCATTACAGGATCTAAATTAAAGTTGGAAGATAGGGCAGATTTGCGAGGGGCACTAGAGCAATCGGATGATGAAGAGGGCTGAGTATCAAGGGTATAGAGACCATTATGCAACCTAGCATTGCCAGTCACCACTCTCGAGTCCTGTTCCTGAAAAACACAGCCATCAACCCCAAAATGTACATCACAATTAACATCTCTCACAAAAGCACTAACATATAATAGATTGCAACTCAAATTAGGAACATAGAGAACAGTCGAAAGAATTAGCTTGGGAGTAATCTGAACTGAACCCTTTCCAGTAACTTTAGAAAGTGAACCATATGCAATCTTAATGTAACAAGGTGAGCTGAGCGTAGAGAAAGACTGAAACAACTTAAGATTGCCTGACATATGATCAGATGCACCAGAATCGACAATCCATTGGGAAGATGGTGCAGGAATGAAGGAAAATGAATTACCTTCAGTAGTTGTCAAGGCTGTTGAAGCAGAGGAGGAGGAGAATCGACCAAAGATTTGTTGAAGCGCCTCCATTTGTTGCAGGCTAAAGCCAGTGGATGAATTCTCAGCAGAAGCAAGATTTGCAGCCTTCTGAAAACGAGAGGAAGAAGGTTTCCAATCTGCTAGTTTCCCATGCAATTTCCAGCACTTTTCCAACACATGACCAGCCTTCTTGCAATGGGTGCACCAAGGTCTGCCCCTCCTTTGCCCATGATCAGAGGTGGCATGAGTAAGAAGGGCAGAAGCATCTGTTTGAACCACAGGAGGCACCATTAACAGTCTCCTACTCTCTTCCCTTCTTATGTCTGAAAATGCTTTCCTAACTAGAGGAAGAGGTTTAGTTGCTAAGATCCGACCCCTAACATTATCAAACTCCCCATTCAGACCAGAGAGGAACTGAAATAGCCTTCTTTGATTCTTAAGTCGATTGTAGAAGGCAATATCATCACTGCATTTCCATTCATTAGCCTCATAATGATCCAGTTGCTGCCAGCACTTAGTAAGAACACCAGAGTATTGAGCCACATTCATCTCTCCTTGTCGAAGGTCCTTGATCTGATTTTCAACCCCAAATATCTCAGAGGTGTTATTGACACTAGAATAGGTATCTCTGGCTGCAGTCCAGATTTCAGCAGCAGTTTTATATAGCATAAAATTCTCACCGATGTCAGGGACCATGGAGTTGATTAATCAGGACATGAGGGTGGTGTTTTCACTCAACCACTTGGGATAAGTTGGATCAGATTCAGCAGGAACTGTGGTGGAATCTGAGAGATAGGAAGCTTTTCCTCGGCCCGTAATATAGAGACGAACTGATTGGGACCAAGGCAAGTAATTATTGCCATTTAGTCTATAGGATGTGATCGAAGAGTAAGAGTTTTCTGACATTTGAATATCAGAGGAACGAGGGTTTGTGAGAGAACTGGCTTCAGAGTCAGATTCCATGGAGAACGAGATTTTTTTTTGGGTCGAAAGAAAAACTAGAGAGGATCGACCTAATCTGATACCATGTAGAATAATAGAAAAAACACTCTTAATTTTATTCATAGGAATAAGAGAATATATACAGAGACTTAGTTAAGTATCTTTAGTAACTAAGTAATCTAGAAAACTAAATATTCCTCAGTAAATACATAAGATACTACTCTAAATACAAAAGTTAAGATATCTTACCATAAGAACTAAGCTACCCAAACTAACATATTTACAGTATATTCTACAGGTTTCAATCATGAAAAAGAGTATAAAAGTTTGAAAACTTTTAAGATGTTTGTTAGGAAACTTAAATTGATCATATCTATTGGACTGGTCCTTATATTTGATTTATAGGTTGAACAGCTGAGGATAACTATAGAACTGTTCCAATTATTGACCATAAAATTGTAATTGATATATCAGCGACTGTCGTGTTGTTGCAGGCAATTGGATTTCAAGGGCAGAAAGATCCAATAAGATTTGATCTTACAGGGCATGGATTGCAAGTGAAGAAAGTAAAAGTTGGACCTTTCAATTCAGGGCTTTTCGACTCTGGAGTAGTTGTTTCATCTGATCTGGGGTAAGCTTCTCCAATCTTGTTCTCTTTTCCTGTTAGAATTCCTCTTAAATGAATAAATAACTATAGATGTGAACTTTTATTCAGGTCAACATGGGTGCTGGAGTTTGTCGACTTGGGAGGTGAATTGAGACGAGATGTGTGGTATGCATTTATCAGAGAGGTTATTACTCTACACAAGTTTCTTAGTGTGTATGGGCCAGATGACGATGATCGATCACTCTTTCAAGTATTTGGTTCTCACAAAGGGAAGGAAAAGGCAATGATGGGTGCAATTAATGGCATTGCTAGACTTCAAGCACTCCAGTTTACGCGAAAGTTGTTGGATGATCCAACCAAACTTGTCCAGTTCTCGTTTTTGCAAAATGCACCCCATGGTGATGCGGTTTTCCAAACTCTAGCCGTAAATTATTGGGGTGGACCATTAGTTGCAGAACTTGCAGATGCAGGGTATCCACAAGCTCAAGGGAGGAGCCCTTATGACGAGACATTTGAAATCGGTGATCATGTATTTGACATAGATGGAAGCGTTTACTTGCGGAAGTGGATGAGATCTCCGTCTTGGGGTTCTAGTGCTTCCGTTAGTTTTTGGAAGCATTCTTCTATTAAACAAGCAGTTGTGTTAAATAAAAATCTTGTTGTAGCTGGTGAGACCCTAGTAGAAAGGGCAGCGGCAATCTGCAAACAAAAGTATCAGGCCGCTGAGAGAACTCAAGCTACAATTGATGCTGCAAAAATTCAAGGAATACCCAGTAATATAGACCTTTTCAAGGTTTGTCATATATCTGTCTATGTTCAGTGCTTCTCATTGGTTACCTGTTGATTTTATTCGTCAATTGATCGAACTCATTCGAAATTCTCTCTCTGCAGGAACTTATTCTTCCTTTCGCAATAACCGCTAGGAATTTTGATAAGCTTAGACGCTGGGAGGAGCCGCACCTGACTCTCTCTTTTCTGGCATTTGTATATACGATTATTTTCAGGTACACACTTTGCATATATTATTGCTAGGCAAACAACAGTAACTTTCTTTATATGGGGTTTTGTCGTTTTTTAGCTCGTGTCACTCCATGTTAGCACACTAAGCTTCTTTCTTTAATGTTCACTCCCTAGGAATCTGCTGCATTATGTGTTTCCTGCGGCGTTGATTGTCTTAGCCACCAGCATGCTAACCCTTAAAGGGCTCAAGGAACAAGGTCGTCTGGGTAGATTTTTCGGGAGAGTCACTATCCGTGATCAGCCACCTTCAAATACTATTCAGAAGATTATAGCTTTAAAAGATGCCATGCGTGACGTAGAATACTATCTCCAGAATCTGAATGTTACTCTCCTTAAATTACGCACGATTCTCCTTGCAGGTCAGCCTCAGGTACGATATCATGATTCACGAGGGGCGTAAAAAGGAGTGATCAATGCAGTAAGGATTTTTGCTTCTTTTATGATGCAAATTTGCATTAAACTATACACATTTAATCATTTTTAACAGGTAACAACTGAGGTTGCACTGGTGTTGTTATCATCTGCAACCATTCTTCTCATTGTTCCTTTCAAGTATGTTCTTGCCGTTCTTCTATGCGATCTCTTCACACAGGAGCTCGAATTCAGGAGGAAAATGGTTAAGAGATTCTTAAGTTTGCTGAAGGAGCGTTGGGTCACCGTGCCTGCAGCCCCGGTACTTGTATTACCATTCGAGGACAAGTCGAGAGCCGCAAATCAAAGAAGCCAAATGGATAAGAAAATAAATCAGAAAGAAGGCAGGGTAGTCCCACGCCTAGATAGTTCTAGGAATCCACTGTAGTTTTATAATGAAATATCTGTTAGATTTTGTACACAAAAGCAAAAGATTCATTTGAGTCACTTCATTTTTGTATAGACGTTGCTGCACTGATATACGCGTTTAATTCTTTCTACCATGCAAATCTAGTTATTAGAATTTAGAACCGTAAAAGATGAAAAAAAAATGAAGCTTTTTTTCTCTGGTTTATTCACCAAATCATTGCAGAATCACGAACGTTTATCCTTATGTTTGGCAGCATAACTCTTGCCATGGAAATCAAGAAAAAGAGCCAAAAGAGAAGCATTGAAAACAGCATTAAAACACCAGCCCCGGATCCCGGAACAACCCGATCCCGTGAAATGGTAGTAAAGCATCAAAACAGAAACCAGAAAGCTGAACACGAACTGCACGATCTGGCAATTCGTGACCAATCTCTTCCACTTGGGACGAATCCCCACCGCACACAGCAGGTAGTAAAGGTACATTATCACGTGCACGGTTGCATTGGTGACGAGTGCCACCGGGAACAGTGACTGGGAAGTGTTTAACCAGAGGTAGCACATGACGACGACGGTTCCGTGGTGGTAGACGTGGAGAAACGTCAGCCTTTGCTTGGATTTGCTCAAGATAATCAAAAGGGTGTCGATGAATTCGAGAATCTTGGAGAGGTAGAAGATGTGGGCCCAGAAAAAAAGGGGACCGGTCGGAGGGGTGTCGGGAGGGAAACAGACGATGTGGGATAAAGGAGATGGGAGGGATACGATGGAGAGAGTGCATCCGACGGCCATGATGAGGGAAACGAGGAAGAGATTGAGGGAATGGAGGGCTGTGATGGGTTTGAGGATGTTGGGACCGAGTGAAGGGAGCGGTGTTTTGGAGAGGAGGAAGGTGACGGCGAGGTAGATGAGGACTGTGAGAGTGAGGAATTGTGGGGTGGAGCCGAGTGTTTGAGCTTGAGTCCATCGGAAATGGAGTATTTTGGGGTGGTTCACGAGCCAGTACTGGAGAGATGAGTATAGATGGTCCATGTTGGAACTCACGCGCCGCCGTCTGTGGTGGTTGAACGATGGATGAGGGCTGAGGGGGAGGTCAATGCTTTATGCTTTTCGTAAGAAGCCAAGGCCCTGTGCGTAATCGTGGACGCTATGCTATCCTTTCGTTTTTCACTACTTTAATGCCAGCCGACTATTCATTCATTTTATTTTATTTTATTTTCCCAAGAGAAGCTGCCACAGTATGGGGACAAAATTCCCCCGCCTTTTTCGTTGTCTTTTTATGTCATCGCCAAAAAGAATTTAAACTTTAAATTTTAATATTAAATTATAAATTTTAGATCATAAATTCTAAAAATAGACTTTACCTCATTTTCTAAATCTTATATTACGCTTAACTTTTTAGGAAAATTCTACAACGGGTGATTAACATTGATGAAACACTAACGATGAACACCGATGAACATCATTATTTTTTTTAATTTTAAAAATCTAAAGAATTAAAATTATAATTAAAATTATAATTAAAAAATAAAAATTAAATTTAATAGTTACTTTATAATATTTTTTTAATATGTTAGAATCAAATATATTCAATTCCCCTAAACCTTAACAAAATCAATCTCTTAAAAAATAGAAATTAGTTTATAATTTTTAATAGATTAGAATCAATATTATGAGAATTGAGTATATTTGATTCTAATCTATTAAAAAATTATAAACTGGTTTCTATTTTTTTAAGAGATTGATTTTGTTAGGGTTTAGGAGAATTGGGTATATTTGATTCTAACCTATTAAAAAATTATAAAGTAATTATTAAATTTGATTTTTATTTTTTTAAGAGATAATTTTAATTATAATTTTAGTCCTTAAAATTTTAAAAAAATTAATGGTGTTCATCGTTAGTGGTGTTCATCAATGTTCGTTGCACGTGGTAGACTCATCCAATTTTTTAATATCGAGGCATCAAAAAGTGATGTAAAAAAGATCAGAAGATTTTTATTTAGGACATGGGGCGTAAAAATCAAATAAAAAATCTGTATCTCTTTTCGTTGCTCATGTTTATGTCTCATTATCTCATACTAAAAAATTAAATTTATGGTTTAGAGTTTAGGTTTAAGATTGTGGTTTAAGGTCAATGTTAATGAAATTGGGAGTAGTGTGTATTTTAGGGTTTAAGATTTGTGACTTAAAATTTAGAGTTATGATTTAGAATTTATTTTTTTAGTGTTACATCATAGAAAGTGACGCAGAAAAGAGATATATAAATAAGATTTTTGTTAGTGAAAATAAGGTAAACGTATTAATTTCTTGGGTAAACTAAATCATTGGTCACTAAATTATTATATTTTCTCTATTTTGGTCCTATAACTATTTTTGTATAAATTTTGTCACTAAAATTACATTTTTTTTCTATTTTAGTCACCTGCAATTAAAATCTAACAAGATAGTAAAGTGTTAAAATAAATATATATCATTTTGATCATATTTGAAAAAAAATTAATAAATTTAATTTTCAATATTTAAAAGCATATCATTTTGATCCTCAATTTAATTCTAAATAAACTAATAAAGTTAACCCTCTAATAAGAAAATTATTATCCTATACACAGGCAGTGGAAACTTTTTGTTTCCACACGCGCCTCAATTTTAAAGTTTAGGGTTTTAGTTTATAGGTTTTAGTGTATGAATTTAGAATTTAGGGTTCATGGTCAAACATTAGGGTTTAAGGTTAGAATTTATGGTTTAGGTTTTAGTATAATATGGGTAGGGATTTAGGTTTTAACATATAAACTCTAACGTTTCCTAAATTCAAAAATACTACTGTTGGGATGTGTGGAGCTCGATTCGATCAACCAATTTAGCTCACCAAGTGGTGGAGAGGTGGATATTTGGGTGGAAGGGTTGTGGAAGCTAGAAAGATTAAAGACACAATGATTTATAGTGGTTCGGCCTTCTAACAAGCACCTACATCCACTACCTTAGCTTCTCACTAAGGATTTCACAATCAATCCACTAATTGATTCGTCCTCTTTTCTAGGATTAGGAGGAAACCCTTACAACCGATCAAGCTTCTACCCAAAGCCTTGATCAAAACCCTCTTTTACAAAGAGATAAATAAAGCAAACTTAAACCCTCTAATAGGTGTTTGTTTGCACAATGAAGCACTCACCCAAAACCTAAAACACTTGAGCAAATTTGACAATTTTGGCTCACTAGTGTTTGTCTATACAAGAATTGACACTTAAGGCACTAAGACAATATCTTGATCATTTGTTGATTGACAATTGAAGCATTAGTCTTCTCTTGATGCTTGGAGGTCCCTTTTATACTCCCAATTGAGTTTATAGCCGTTTAGGACCGTTGGAGTTGAAATAGAGTCGTTGGAGCCTTTAATTCCCTCCATAAATGCAGTTCTGCAGCTCCCCGTTTCGAAACGCTCGAAGCCGTTTCGAAACACCCTCAATATAGAAAGAGCCGTTGCAGTCTGTCAGGGTACCCGTTTCGGAACACCCCCTTGCCGTTTCGGAACGCGTATCGGAACGCTATAAGCCCGTATCGAAACGACCTGCATTTAAAAGTTAGTTGGGAAAGAGCCGTTGGGGTTTATGACCGTTGTGGTCAGTGCCACGTGGGCGTATCGAAACGGCCTAGCCTGTTTCGAAACGCAGGCCCTGTTTCGAAACGCAGGCCCTATTTCGATACGAGTATCGAAACGTTTTGGCCACTGGAGGCACCTGTTTCGAAACGCCCTAGGGTGTTTCGAAACACTTGGTCAGATTTGTGAAAATAGGCCTTTGAAAACATGAAAAACCTTTATGAAAAATTCCTTAAATAATATTTCAAGTTGTTTGGACTTTGAAAATGTTTTAAATACTTTTTAAATCAGTCCAAAACATTTTTCAATTATTATATCAAAACATTAGTTCTACAATCTCCCCCTTTTTGATACAATAAAACCACTTGAAAAATTGTTTGGAATTCTCCCCCTTTAACTTTAAAAATTTAAAAAGTGAATAAGAGATTAAAATTTTAATTCAAATAAAGCTCCCCCTTATTCATTTGAAAATTCAATTTTTCAAACCATTTCTCCCCCTTTTTGTTATATCAAAAAGATTTAAAACATTAATCTCAGAAATAACAATAGAGGTAAAGATTTGACAAAAAAATAAGAATTTGGTTTTAAAATGGCTCCCCCTTACTCAAGGCATCATCAAAAAGTTAGTCCAACATATATGATCATCTAGTTGAATTTAAATTAAAATAAACAAATAAAAGCAAAAACAACTAGAAATTTTACCAACATTTGAACCCAAGGGAGGATGTGAAGCCTTCCTTCTTCAAGTGTTCTTCCTTGTGTGTATGGAGCTCCTCCTCAATGTTTGACTTGTTGAACATCTCCATCACACCTACAATAGACAATCAAGTAACTTTTGGTATCCAAATTGCTTTGGATCCATAAACGTTAGTTGCACAAAATTTAGTCCCCTTAGGAATCTATTTTTCAATTTCATCCTTTTTAATTGAAGTATTAAGTCCTTTTGGGACCCAAACACTTCTAAAACATTTACCATTTATAAATCTAGGGGCACTAGATTGTCTAACATAAAAGTTTGATTTTCCAAAATTGTTTTTCTTGTCAAGCTCTTTGGAAATCAAATCTTTTTCTTCTTGAACTTTTTGAAGCAATTTTTGTAAATCAAAACATTTTAATTCAAACTCCTCAAGTTTTGCTTCAAGTTCAAGTTTGGTTTTAGAAAGCAAATCATTTTGAATTTTTAACTTTGAAATCAATTTATTGTTTTTCAAAATGTGGCTTTTAAAATCTAAAACCAAATCATCATAGGCATCTTGTAATTCATCAAAAGTGTAAGAACATGAAGTAGATGAATTAGAAGTTACCCTTGAATCTTCTTCGATGGCCATAAGGCAAAGGTTGGCTTGTTCATCATCGGTGGAGTCTTCATCACTCCAAGTAGCCAATTGTGCCTTCTTCTTATGGCTTGAAGTGCTTGCCCTCTCCTTTCTTTTAGGTTCTCGTTCAAGCTCTCTCAAGGCTTTCTTCATGAAAGGGGCACACTTCTTGAAGAGATGAACTATCTCTTCATCTTCATCCTCCTCTTCACTTGTGTAGACATGATGGCAAGTGGAGGATTTGAGAGCCATGGCACTAGCATTGATGCCAAGCCCTTTGATTTTCTTCTCTCCCATAGCTCTAATTTCTTCTCTCTTCTTCTCATCCTCTTTGTTCTTCTTCATGATTTGATGAGTAAGGAGAGACCCCATGAGTTCATCAAGCTTCAAAGTCTTCAAATTTTTGGCTTCGATGATGGCGGTCCTCTTTGAGTCCCAAGACTCGGGAAGTGAGTAGATGAGCTTTCGAACAAGCTTTTCCTCCGGGATGGCTTCTCCAAAACCTTTAAGACCGTTGGTGATGGTGGAGAACCTATCAAACATCTTCTCGATGTTCTCTTCTGGATCCATTTTGAAGTTCTCATACTCCAAAGTTAGGAGCCCAATCTTGGTCTCCTTGACTTCATTTGTCCCCTCGTATGTGACTTCAAGCTTGTCCCATACCTCCTTGGCACTCTCACAAGAAGACATCTTCTCATAGATGGATGGACCAAATGCACAAAATAGAATGTGCAAGGCTTTGCAATTAAGCTCCATCTTCTTGCGATCGTCGGCACTCCACTCCGCTTTGCTTCTTTGAGGCACGAACGGACCATCTTCAACTACATCCCATAGCTTGTAATCTCTTGATTTAATGAAGAACTTCATCTTTGTCTTCCAATGGGCATAGTGAGCTCCGTCAAAGAAAGACGGTTTGTCTATGGATTGCATCATTTGAGCCGGTTGATGAACTAGTGATCGAGCTTGCCGGATCTTCTCAATAGGATGTTAATCCTCACCGATTGAGCCAAGCTCTGATACCAATTGTTGGGATGTGTGGAGCTCGATTCGATCAACCAATTTAGCTCACCAAGTGGTGGAGAGGTGGATATTTGGGTGGAAGGGTTGTGGAAGCTAGAAAGATTAAAGACACAATGATTTATAGTGGTTCGGCCTTCTAACAAGCACCTACATCCACTACCTTAGCTTCCCACTAAGGATTTCACAATCAATCCACTAATTGATTCGTCCCCTTTTCTAGGATTAGGAGGAAACCCTTACAACCGATCAAGCTTCTACCCAAAGCCTTGATCAAAACCCTCTTTTACAAAGAGATAAATAAAGCAAACTTAAACCCTCTAATAGGTGTTTGTTTGCACAATGAAGCACTCACCCAAAACCTAAAACATTTGAGCAAATTTGACAATTTTGGCTCACTAGTGTTTGTCTATACAAGAATTGACACTTAAGGCACTAAGACAATATCTTGATCATTTGTTGATTGACAATTGAAGCATTAGTCTTCTCTTGATGCTTGGAGGTCCCTTTTATACTCCCAATTGAGTTTATAGCCGTTTAGGACCGTTGGAGTTGAAATAGAGTCGTTGGAGCCTTTAATTCCCTCCATAAATGCAGTTCTGCAGCTCCCCGTTTCGAAACGCTCGAAGCCGTTTCGAAACACCCTCAATATAGAAAGAGTCGTTGCAGTCTGTTAGGGTACCCGTTTCGGAACACCCCCTTGCCGTTTCGGAACGCGTATCGGAACGCTATAAGCCCGTATCGAAACGACCTGCATTTAAAAGTTAGTTGGGAAAGAGCCATTGGAGTTTATGACCGTTGTGGTCAGTGCCACGTGGGCGTATCGAAACGGCCTAGCCTGTTTCGAAACGCAGGCCCTATTTCGATACGAGTATCGAAACGTTTTGGCCACTGGAGGCACCTGTTTTGAAACGCCCTAGGGTGTTTCGAAACACTTGGTCATATTTGTGAAAATAGGCCTTTGAAAACATGAAAAACCTTTATGAAAAATTCCTTAAATAATATTTCAAGTTGTTTGGACTTTGAAAATGTTTTAAATACTTTTTAAATCAGTCCAAAACATTTTTCAATTATTATATCAAAACATTAGTTCTACAACTACACTTAAACCTCTAAACTTGAAATCTTAAATGAAATCCTTAACACCTAAAACCAAAACGTTGTGTATAGAATAATTACCCCATATAAGATTGCAACATATATCATTATCATATTGGTGAAAATAAGAAAGTATGAATGGATTTGGAGGGATCAAACCCGGGAGTTTATATAAAATCGATGCTTAACCGTTGGGCCAAGATATATACTTGTTAGATTGACAAAAATAATACTTTAGATTAAACTGTGGTTGAAACTTATTACATATTTTGACGAATTATAAAAAAAAATATATTTTAGTAAATAATGAAAATAAAGTTATCATATTTTATATTCAATAATTAAAATAATTTACAATATTTATTTTAAAAGAAATATCTAATCATTTAATAAATCTCAAATTAATATTGTGTGAATTAGTAGTATTTCGAATTTATATAAAATCTAAAATATTTGAAACATGATTATAAATACTAAAATTATCAATATCGTACCAATGAATGTACCAATTTTTATGGTATTGGGGTGTATTAATAGTGGCGAGCGTATTGATTTAGGTTTTATTGATTTTTTAAAATCATATATTAAAATTTGTAGTTTTTAAATTGAATATACTTCAATTGCATATATAGAAATACGTTTATATATAAATATAAAAATTTTAACATATTACTTGTAAAGGAAAAATTTTACTATCGTAATCATCTAAAATCAACAATATTGTTCATCATTTTTAATTTTTTTATTTAATTTTTAAAATCTCTAAATTTTATCAATGTTATCCTTTGATCTACGAAAATTGATGTTATGACATGTCGATGATTAAATTTTTTTTAATACGATGCACGTCTATATTGTGATGATTGGTGATATGTCATGTTTAAATAATGATTTATAGAAATATGGATGCAGTTGGAACTAGTGACATAACTTTGTGCAAGATTATTAAAATTTTTTTATGAAAAAGTTATTTTATCTCTGTTTATTTTTGGAGACAATATAGTAGTATAAACTCTTTATAGTGAGCACTCCATAATTAAGCCATAATACTGAATTTATAAACTTAATAAAAAATTGCTGAAAAAGATAGTGATTTTTGTTTAGGATTTCATGACCTATTGAGATTTCATATTTTATTTTGTTGTTTATGTGATTATTCTTGATTATGATTCCAAGGTTATATGATTTTAGGATTAAATATCAAAATTTAACATATAAAGGGACTAAAAGTAGAATTAGACCTGAAATCATTGGTTCCTATTTCTATTGATCCCGAGAGCAAGGCATTTGGATTACTTGAAGAGCAGTTCAGTTTCGGCAAGACACCGGTCCGGTCCGTTCTGGGTGTTGGATTGATGGGTTCAGCCGTGCCTCAGCCGTTCCATTTCCAGTGGCATTTATCATCAAGAGTAGAATCCACTCACGTTATCACCACAGCAACCTGTCTCCGCCTCGGCCACCTTCTCCGCCACCAGCTCCGCTTAGGGTTCCACCTCCGCTCCTCCTTCAAGGTACCCCTTTCAATTACTTTCCGTTTCTCACCTGGGAAAATCCCATCAAACTAATCAGGAATAAAAAAAGATTGATTCTTTTAACTCTCTTGTGGTACAGAAACTCTGTCATCTGTGTAATGTGCCTAGATTGAAGGATGTATGGTCTGAAACAACTTCCAACTTCATGGGAACTCACAATTTTCAATTTGCAAATGATATTGTCCCTTCTTTAAGTTTATCCTACTTATGTTTTTTTAATGGTGAAGAACAAAGAAAGGATTTTGGAAATGAGGGCAATAGTGGATCATCCAAAATGGGAACTTCCAGGAGAAATTCATTTAACAAAAGGAATTGGACCAACATCCTTTTAGCTGTTAATGTCTTGTAAGTTTTCCCTTGTCAAAACAATTACATGTTCATTCAACAAAAGGTTGAATTGTCTGTAAAAAAAAAACTAAATTATACCCATATGCAGAATGTATGTTGCACAACTGGCAACACAAGGGAAGCTTTTGCTTTGGGGAGCTAAGGTGAGATTCGGATTGATTCGTGAAGAAAATTTCGGAGTCGTATCGGTTTTGATATCTTCGTACTTTTAGAAATTGTGGGTTGATATTCGAATATTGTTTTATGCATATGTATACAGATTAATAGTCTTATTGACAAAGGGCAGATTTGGAGGCTGGCCACATCTTCTCTTCTGCATGCAAATTTAGGGCACCTTATGGTTTGGTTTTGAATTAGATGGTTTCGAATTCCTCAATTAGGAAGTTTATTTCTTCCTTTGATTTAGGGAATTTGTTGTTCTCAGGTCAATTGTTATTCTTTGAATTCTATTGGCCCAACTGTGGAGAATTTAAGTGGTCCGAGGAGATTTCTTGCAGTTTACTTGACATCTGCTATTTCAAGTAACAACTCATAAACTCATTACAGTAGGTTATAAATTGCTTACCTGCTAGTACGATTTTGACTCAATCACTTGAAGAAAACTAGGTGCCGCTACGAGTTACTGGTTTTCCAAAGCACCTGCAGTTGGCGCATCAGGAGCAATCTTTGGATTAGTAAGACATCTCGAAGTTATTCACAAAATAAGATAAAATGTTCATAAGAACCTGTTCCAACTAATGGTGCTCTACCTTGGAAAACTTAGTTTTTTCTTTCTTTTTTATTAGAGAAAATCAGAAGGAAAAAAAAAACATTGTTATGCTTTTATTTCCTTTGTCTCATTTAAGATTCTTTTGTTTGTCTAGGTTGGTTCTGTTGCTGTGTTTGTCATGAGACATAGAGGCATGATCAGAGATGCCAAAGAAGATCTGCAACACATAGCTCAAATTATTTTCTTAAACATGGTATGATTCAAAGCTTTTGCTTCTCAATATTTGAGAGCGCGAGGAACCAGGCATATAATGACATTGAAAAATCAATCATACATACTGAATTCAGTCACTTGTGCCTGATTTTTCTCTGCAAGAGTTAGATGCCTGAATGGGTCTTGATTTATTCAAGTTTATGCTTTGTTACTGGGGGGATGCGATGATTACCTTGAAAAAACTTGTAGTGTCTAGTGTCCTCTGACCGACTTTCTTAACGCATCAAATGCGGATATGCCTACTTTTCTGAGCTCAGTGGCAAAGAATTGTTGATTATGCAGGTTATTGGGCTAATGTCGAGAGGCATCGATAATTGGGGACATGTAAGTCTTAACTTACACGTTTGCTTGTAGTATATGCTATTTACAGTTTTACTTCTAACTCTGAGATTGTTCGAAATCTGGACTTACAATTTCAGCTAGGAGGCTTGGTTGGAGGAGCAGCAATGTCCTGGCTTGTAGGACCTGCATGGAAGTATGAATCCATGGCCAGAGATGGCCGAAGAATATTCTCAGACAAAGCACCACTTTTTTACCTTACCGACAGAAAACGGAAACCTCGATAAACCAGTGTAAGCAAGTAGCATTGTAGCATAACATAATTTATCCTAAGTGTATGTTCTGAAATCTTCAGTGTAGCAAAGTTTGAAGTGAAGATTACATTTTTTATGTTGAAGCCCGTGGAATCTTGACCGTTCTTTAATGATTATTACACTTGAATCATATTCGTTCAAAAACCGGAAACTTAATTAATGTTGATTTTCTAATAAATCCTTTTATAAGCCAGGGATAGATCGGAAGTGTGTTGGGGCAATCACACCCTAGAAATTTCAAATATAAGTTTTATATAGTTTAGGTATTTTTCATTGATGATTTTTTTAATTCCTAAAATTTGTATTAAAAAAATGAATTCAGTTTTTAATTTTTTTAGTATATTCATAAGTTTTTAAACCTAAAAGCTTAATCAATATGATCCTTTGATAGATGAAAAAGTCTTTGATTGTTATGGTGTTATGCTGTTTCAAATGTGGATAATGGTGTGACATAAGAACTTAATTAAATTTTAAAAAGTTTGAGGGGTTTATTTAATCTCTAAGAAGAAAATTAAGAAATTATTTAAAATATAAAATAAATTTTAAAAAGTTTGAGGGTTTTATTTAATCAATATAAAATATTTTAAATTTTAAATAATTTTTAATTTTTTCTTAAAAATTAAATAAATTTTAAAAAAATCAATTAAGTACTCAAATTTTATTAAATTAATTAAATGTTTTTGTCACGTTATTAATCATACGTGAATTATTAAATCAATTCTGTAGACCGTTAAGTCAATACCATGAACTTTTTACATCACGTTATTAATTAAATTTTGTATTTGTTTTAATACAAAGCTTTTATGACTTCTAATAATAATTTTAGGGTAAACGATCTTTGTAATCACTTAATTGTGGAGATATTTTATTTTGATGAATGGTCTTTCAATTTTATCAACCACGTCATTTAACTATTTGAACGATATCAATTAAGCCATTAACCGTTAAAAGTTGATAGAAATATTTACATCACAATTAAATATATTTGTATAATAACACATTTGATACTCATTTTAATCCTATTTTTAATTTAATTCGATAAATTTAATCATCCACTAATAATACAATTTGATAGGATGTGTAACTATGACTAAAATGAAGACGAAATATATAATCATACAAATTTATTTAAATGTCACGTCAATATTCTCATTAACTTTTAATAGTTAGACATTTAATTGATATCATTTACATAATAAATGATCTGATTGATAATAGGATAATAATGTCCGTTGTATTATTAGCTGGCAAGATTAATTTATATTAGGTGGCAAGATTAATTAAACGGTTAATTTTTATTTTATTAGTATAAATATGTATATACTGAATATTATTATTTTTATCCAAAATATATGAAAAGTCATATTAGGTTTTATCCTTTTTCTTCTTTATCGTGTTTATCAAAGTAAATTTTTATCCAAGATATACTAAATATTACATCGTGTTTCTCATTAACTTTTTCTTTACTTACTGGTTTGAATTACCATGCTTGGTCTCGTTCGATGAGGATGTCGTAGATATCCAAAAACAAATTTTGCTTCGTCGATGGCTCAATAAAAGAACTCCACGATGTTAATCCGAAGTATTAGGTCTGGATGAAATGTAACAACTTGGTTCTTTTATTTTTGCTTCGAAGAGCGATTTATCCCGATATTGTCCAGAGTGTCATCTGTCTTGACACAGTTTACAAATTCTGGGCCGATCTTTTCGATCGATTTAACTAAAAAATTTAGTTCGACTCTCCAATTTAATGCAAGACTTTTACTGTCTTTAGCAAGGTAATATTTCTGTTACCATTTATCATACTCAGTTGAATTTTTGAGACAGAATCTGCAATTTCCAACCGTTATCCTCTTGTGTTTTGTTTTGCTAATAAATATAAAAAACAAGATTTTGTGTTATGATAAATACTCAATAATTGATAAAATTAACATATCAATTTTAAAAATAAAAACTTTTACATAATTAAGTGACTATAAAGTTAGTTTACCTATAATTTTATGGAATAATATATTATAAACATGTGGTGGAAACTAAAAGTTTCCACAAGCGCCTTAGTTTTAGGGTATATGAAGTTAGTTTAGGTGTAGGGGTTTAGAATTTAGGGATAGTTGTTTCAATTTAAGGTTTAGGGTTATAATTTAAGGTTTATAGGTTAGGGTTTAGTTTTTAGGGTAATATGGTGAGGAATTAGGTTTTAACCTATAAACCCTAAATTGTAACCCTAAACCTTAAATTGAAATAACTATCCCTAAATTCTAACCTCCTATACCTAAACCCCTAAACTCTATACCTAAACTAATTCCTTATACCTAAAACTAAGGCGCTTGTAGAAACTTTCCACCGCATGTGTATAAAATAGTTATCCTAATTTTATTCCCGTCTTTTCAAAAAGAAAAAAGAAATCAACATCTAAAGCAACCCATGAACTGAACCATACCACCTTTAATCCATTAATTGCTGCTAACTAAGAAAGCAACCAGCATTAATTTCTCCTTCATGGATTCAGTTAGATTCTTTTTCTCTCAGTTAAGGTTGAGTGAAACTCGACTCTATTTAAAAAAAATTAAATAAATTTAAATTATAAATTATGATTTATCAACTCAATTATCATAATAATATTACTAATACCTTAACATTTGATCAAAGTACATATATTATCCTAAAAATAATTAAGAGATATTTAAAGTATTAAATACCTATAAGATAATTAATTTGATTATAGTAAAATCAAACCAAGTTAGAGATATAAGGACATTTGATTCCGCTGTTACTCCCATGTCTCCGACAAGCTAGAGCATCCTACAAATCTCAGTTGTCTCTCTCGATTAATTATTCGGATTTACAGGTGTAAGTGAATTCTAATCGAATCAGTGATTTACCAGAAAATAATCGAAAGATGTTGATTTTTTGAAGCTATTATTTTCTGATTAATCACTGACCGTTCAGAGTTCACCACCATATTTTAATTGCAGACTAAACAAAAAAGAGAAGGTTGGTTAAAGGTTGGAAAGGATTAGTCTTTTATATAGGAACTCGTTGAATCTTGGCCCTTCATTTTTTTTACATTTAATTATATCCGTTCAATAAAAAGGAAATTTAATTAATGCCTACTGTTTTTAGAATTAGCCGAACTCGTTGAATCTTGGCCCTTCATTGTTTTTTACATTTGATTATATCCGTTCAATAAAAAGGAAATTTAATTAATGCCTACTGTTTTTAGAATTAGCTTATATGGCAATAAATCCACCCCTCACCATTTACTTAGATTACCAATCATTGGTAATTTGGTAAATCTAAAAAAAAAAAACTTATTATCTAAATAGGTGCCCAAATTATGCTAGTAGATTATTTTTGGTGCCCAAACTATAATTGTAGATATTTTTAGTGCCTAAATTATTTTTAGCTCTAAATAGGTACTTAAAGTTTTAATTTTGGTCATTTTAGGTGCCTAACCATTAACTACCGTTATATTTATTAAAAAATATTTTTTACTTTATTTTTATTTTAATTTATTTTTAACTTAATTTTTTAAAAAACCCTAAATTTCTCAAAACTCACAAAATAGCCCCCAAATTCGAAATCCCTAACTTCCCCAGCCAATTTTGCCACAGCCCCCAAATTCGTCGTTGGACTACCACAACTGTTTTCCCCAACCACTCATCGCTGGTAACTGACAGTAGGTATGTCGATCGGCTTCCTAACGTCGAAAGAAACCAAAATCGTGAAAAAGAAGTCATCATCGACACACCTACCGTCGATTATCGGCGATGGGTAGTTGGGTGAAACGGTCGTTGTGGTCTGGCGACGATAGTGGTGGTCTCCGGTGAGGCAGTAAACGACGACAACGATGATAATTTGGGGGTTTTAGGCTTTGGGTTAGGGATTTGGGACTTTTTGTAAAAATTTAAAACTGTCAATTTTATTTAATAATTGAATTTTGAATTTTATTTAAAAATTAATTAAAAGAAATTAAAAATTAAAACATGCCACTTGTCGCATTTTAATTGGCTAACGAGTTTTTATTAACGGTTAGACACCTAAAATGATCAAAATTAAAACTTTAGGCACCTATTTAGAGCTAAAAATAGTTTAAGCACCAAAAATGGTCCACAAGCATAGTTTAGGCACCTATTTGAGTATTAAACCTTAAAAAAATTACTGTTTTGGTAAACATATAATCCATTCATCTCATAACGAGCTAACTAAATAAGTAAATATTTTACAGATCATTATTATTTTATAGATGAATTCAACGGGTGATTCAAATAAAAATAATGATAACACTCACTTAAAAATATGAATTTGAATAATTTTATTTGCAAAAGACGTGTGACTTATAAAAAATAAATAAATAAATATATATATATATATATATATATATATAAAGAAATAATACCTTATAATCACGAGGACCAAAATAATCGGCCGGGAAATTAAAAAACATAGAAATAAAATAAATAAATAAATAATCAATCAATCGAGAAAAAAATCAGGTGTAGAGTGCAAAACGGCACAACCCATTACCCAACCAACAGCTACGCCTCACTGGTATCACCAATTCACCATTCACCATTGCAAATATCAAGACTAGGTCTAAGTAAAGAAATCGAGAAAATTAAAAATCAAATTAAATCATGATGTTTAAATAATTTATAATCCGCAAGTTTTAAAACAGTCAAATCGATTCGATAAAACAAAATAGAATCGAATTTTATTTTTATTTTATAACTTTAGAAATAAGTATTTTTTATATTTCAAATAATAAAAATAACTCTGAAATTTTTTTATTTACTTGAAATTTTATATATTTTAACAAATATTTATAAAAAAATTAAAACATTATCAAGTAGTATCAAAAATCATAAAGCAAAGTTATTTTATCAAAATAAATTTCAAGAAGTCACAACCCAAAATTAATATGAAAAATCGAGATTCAATTCAAATCGAATTATTATGTATGATTCAAAAAATTAAAAAAAAACTTCATACCGAACCAAATTGATCTTAACTTTGCAATAACTATACTAAAAATTGTCAGACTCGAAAAATCATGAAAAGAGAAAAAAAAATAGTCGTAAAAATAACTCAATGAGCCCCAAATATATTACGACCAGATCTGTTTACAGGGACGGTGAGATAATAAATATTTTTAAAAACTCATTTTATTAGTGAGAAGAAAATCAAAAAAAAAAGGAAAAGAAAAAATAGTACAAGGGAAGACTAAGGTGAGACGTCGAAGACTTTCGAAAAATAAAATCTTAATTTTGATTTTAAGGAACACTATAAAAAAAAGAGAATTCAAAAAATAAGATTAGTACGAAAAATAAGTTGTCATATATGCTAATATAAAAGGGTGTAGTATACAAAGATACGGACCAATTGACGCTAATATAGAAGTCATCTTTTAGTTGACGTTTATTTGATTATTTTGTCAATTTTAGACTCTCAAGTTAATTTTTTTTGATCGAAACTTTCAATCATGAAAGATAGGTCGTGGTTGAGTTGTAATAAATTTAGTTATATCAACATATTGTCATTGTTATATGTATTTTTATATTAGCGTGGATAGTATTTACCTTTCCTCGTCAATGATGATTGTTTGTATCTATCATTTTTTTTAGTTGTTTGGTTGATTTTTAACTATTTCTTTGTATGGTTATATTTAACTCTTTAATGACTAATTTTGTGAAATTTGATGGTTTAAAAAAATTATCGTTAATGTGATTAGTGTACTTTCAGGGACAGAGGTACTACAACATTGGGAGGGGTTGTTGCCCCCTTCCAAAAAAAAATAATTTTTTACTTTTAGATTATATAATAAATTTAAGTTTTTTATGAGATAATTGTAAGGTGTCCCATACTTTAAAAAAGTTTTATCCCCGAGTTAATATCTTGATTTTGCCCCTGTTTACTTTAATTCTTGCATACTCTTCGAATAATATTATTATATTTTCTTTCTAATTTAATAAAACTAGACAATATTATTAGTTCGAGGGAAAAAACATCCTAGTTATTGATTCATTATTTTTAAAATTATCATTATTAGATGAAAATAACTTATATAGGATGATATTAAAACTCAATTTTTATGCACCAATAAAATTATGTCAAATTATTTAATAACATCTCAAACTTCATTTCACTTTAATTAAATATTGAATTTTTATCTTTTATTGGATGATCTTGATGTAAATTATTGTCTATTCAAATATATAGGGCCCATGCATAAAATGTTAAGTTCATATTTGTAAATAATAATGGCATTCTCATAACATGATAATATACAAAATTATCATATTAATTTGTCAAAAAAAAAAAGCTTTCTCATCTTAAAGGAGGACTCATAACATATTGAGCCATGACATTAAACAAGTTTAATATCTGCGAGTGAGACGAAGTCGGGATGAAACCTTTTTTTTTGAATAATGTCGGGATGAAACTTCAATGACAAATATAAATAATAATAAAATGCGGTCAATGTCTAATTATTAAGCTATGAATATAAAATGTTAAAATAGAGGGATATATATTTCTAATGTTGAATTTGACAAAGATCTAATTAGGATTTAAACAAAAAAAATAAAGATTAGACTTAATTTATCTTATTTTAAAATAAATAAAGACCTAAGAAGTATTTAAACCGAAAATATATAAACCAAGACTTGGTTTTTCTAGCTTTGAAACTAAAAGACTCCTTAAAAATTAGAAATCTAAAATTTTGCAAATCACTCGAATTAATCGAGATAATACTGAAGTTCAAAATGATAATAGATTATAGTTTAAGCATATGACTTTTTATATAAAAACGAAACTCTACTTTTTTTAAAAAAGAGTTATATTTTATAGGGACAAATAAAAATTATAATTTGAAAATCAAAATAATCCAATTAGAATACTATCCATTCTCGATATATAACCTTCATTAACCCGGACAATAAAGACATAAATTATTCAAATTTATATATAACAACGCTAAATATTTTAAATTTAATCTTGATTTGATGGCGAGCAACGGTATAAAATTATTTTTGTAAAATCTCAGTTTAAAATGCGAGATTATAGGTTTAGAAATAGAGAAAATAGTTTATGGATTTAATAGTTTAAATTTTAAGACAAACATATTTGGCCGGTTGACTAAGTTGCTCATCTTTATTTTTTAGTATTTTTTTCTCCACCCTTTAGGTAAAATTAAGAATAAATTTAAAATTTATCATAAAAAATAATTTAGATTTTAAAATATAAAATATAAAATATTTTATTTAAAATTTAAAATTAGACATGTTTACAAAATATGTTTCTATATTATCTGTTCATGGAATAATAACCATTAGAAATAAATTAGACATGTTTACAAAATATGTTTCTATATTATCTGTTCATGGAATAATAACCATTAGAAATAAATTAATTACTTTATAGAAGTTGAGTATTAAAAAGTAATTTTATATTTCATGTTTAAATTTTGGTGAAAACTTTCTCTATCCAATAATTTATCCACTTGAATTTATTTAATAATTTTATAAAAAACACGCATGCTAATTAATGTGTTAGTTAATGTTTATTTTTTTGTCAATTTAAATATTTTTAATAACGTCTTTAATTATTTTTTATTTATATAATATAAATTTTAAAAAATACTCATAATCTTACTTTTTTGCGTTTATTTATTTTTAAATGATTAAAAATATTTTATTTTCATAGATTATTATATAATTTTATTTTTAAATTTAGATAAAATTATTATCTAAAAAAATTAAATACTCTTACCTTTATATACAAAAAGTAGGGTATAATTTTTTAACGCGAATGATATTAATAACATTAAAATCAAATTCATAAACAAGCAACAAAATCTCTCAAAAGTCAAATCTAGAACAAAAATCTTGTTCCCGTAATGATGCTCCTTTCTATGTTTAATGTCTTACATTAAAAAAATATTAAAATAAATTAAATTTAATTCTAAATTTTACATCATAAACCCTAAACCTTACGCTCCAAAAAAACACACTAGTGATCATACTCTTAATTTCTTAAATCCTAATTTAAACTCATAAATTTTAAATCTAGCATTTTTTTTCAAGTAGAGCACCAAAAGATATATAGTTTGAGAGAAAACAATTTCCATCCTCAAAACTAGGAACTAAACATAACGTTAAAGAATTCAAACCAAAACTCTTTCTAAGAAACGCTAAGCTCTTTACCGTTCAAACAAAGTTTAACGTTATTGTTAGGTTTTACCGGGTTTTTTATAAAAAAAAATAATTTTTAAACATGACATAAACAAGTAAATGATACAATGACTTCTACTCAATTTCATAAACATAACATTAACACGTTTGTCCAATCTTCCATTTCTAGAGAAGCAAGTACATCTTTGGAATTAACAAAACATACACATCCATGAGCATTTGAGTAAATGCTTCAACACCATAGACTGCACATGACTTGTTTTATCGAAACTAATGCCGGCGATGCCGAACGTATTTCTTCTTCCATTCCGAATCATATTGTTGATGATCCTCCATTTTCACTAGGTTGAACTTGTAAACATGTGTACCGGAGTCCCCTCTAATCTCTTTCCAATATTTAGTCACTCGGAACAAGCCTTCGTAAACAAATTTGTAGCCGGAATCATTCGCGTTCCCGATGTGGCCGATGTGGTTGTACTTGCGTATCACCCTCACAGGCTTTCTATCAACCATATTATTCATCAGTGCAAGATTCCCACCTACAAGTTTCTGATCCTTAACCTTAGCCTTTTTCTTACCACCAAATATCGGGTTTTCGCCTTCACCGCAGTATATAAACTCATTAGAAGAAACTCTACTCGTCGTAGCACTATCGTATCGACCCGAGTCGACAATGCTTGTAGCCCAGGTCCTACCATTCAGCGAAGCAATACAATCAATCCCTCTTTGGAACTCATTGTGCAGCCCAACAATACACAACTCGCCCCTCCAATGAAATTCATCACCGATTTCAACCCCAGCAACACATCCTATTTGCTTGGTGGTGTTAACCCATTTTCCCAAACGCTTGAGAAGGCTGGCTACTCTCTTGTGAAGCGCTAAGCCCGAACATTTCCCTCGTTCTGGGCTCATCCCGTGATTATTTGAGACCTTGTCCCGTAAACCCTTGACCAACCGTAACCTTCTGTAACATTTCAGAGCTTCACCGATATCTCTACGAATGTCATACCATTCTTGGGTAAAAGTACACATTTTTTTACAACAAATTTCTTGGGAATGACCCTTAACATGCTGCACTTTCTTGCCGACATGTCTTGATTGCTTGGGTTTGGAAAAAGACCGGTCTTTTACTGGGTTTGGACACGATGACACCATGACTAGTTCTGGCACACAAACCCCAACAGAACGTTAAAAAACAACACAAAAAGAAGACAATAACTCCATTGTAGCACTGAAGAACAAGTCAATGGTAAAACAAGCTAAAACCCACAAAAATAACCATGAAAAGCGAGTGATTACTTGAAAACAGAAAGCAAGAAAATCTAAGACAAAGATAAACATGCGAGATATTACCTGGAAATGGAAAAGGCTTCAACTTTAATAAGTAAAAGGGGAGAGTAAAAAGGATGAGAAGAAAACAAAAAAGCTAGCAAAGGAAGTAAAAAAAAATTACCTGGAGAAGTTCTTGAGAGAGTGAAGAAATGGAGTGTGAAACTTGAGATTTGACGGTGTGTACAGAGAAATAATGAGGAAGCCGTACAGTCGTGAATTTTTTTGAAATGGGGAGTGGTTTGAAATTGGACGGTGATAAATGAGCTATGGTTTTACTTTTTGACAGAGTGGGGAAGTTCGAAAAGACGTGGGCAGTTTGTATTTTAACTTTAGGGAAAATTATAGGGTGGTCACTAAACTATTTATGTTTATTTTGTTTTGATCACCATATCAATTTTTCTGACAAAAACGTTCCTAATGTGCCACACCTTAATTTTTTTTAATATACTGGCGTGATTAAAAGGTAGTGTCCGTTCAATTTTCTTAGCTCTTTAATAAAACATGCATACCATATACACATGACTTGAAGCCAGATCACTGGAATGAAATACATCGTCTTTTATCACTGTAAACCCACCCAATGAGTTCACATGCCACACCTTATTAGTGAAATAAAGCTTAGGAAAATAGGGTAAACTACTTCATTGACCACCATACTATTGGAAAAGTTGTGATTTGATCACATTATTTTTTTCGAAGCAATTAAACCACCAAGCTATTTAAATAGTATTATTTGACCACCAACCGTTAAAAATAATAAAAAAGTTGACGGGGTGTTAAATAAAATTGGTATAATTACACATTTGGTCATTTATATTTAAATTTTTTTATCATTTTGATACTAATTTGAATCTAATAAAATAAATTAATTATTTAATTAGGTGGCGACACGTGTCAACGCCTTATTGGATGACTTTAATTATTTATATTTGATTTATTAAATATATTTATCTCTTACAATCAGGTTGTGACACGTGTGACTGTCTATTTAGATGAGAAAAACAAAATCTAACCAAACCTACACATGTGGGGGATCGAACCTGTGCGTTGCAGGGTAAAAAGGTAATGGCTTAGCCACTACACCAAACACAACTATATGTTATAATCCACCAATTTTAATATATGTTTTATTCTTTTCTACATTCACTTTTTTAATTTCACATATAAAATCATTGAATTATTTTTTTAATTAAAAAATCTCAATTAAATTATTATATTTAATGAATAAATTTTTTAATTATAATAAAAATTCATTTAGTAAATCTAAACTCTCAATTAAATTATATTTAAAAATAAAATTATATTCAACGAATTATTATTTAATTTAATTAATTCAATTAAATTATTAAAAAATTAAAAAAATTAAATTATAATAAAAATTCATTTAGTGAATCCAAAATCTCAATTAAATTATATTTAAAAATAAAATTATATTCAAAAAATTATTTTTAATTTAATTAAAAATCTCAATTAAATTATTATATATATTAAATTATATATAATTTTAAAGATAATTTGATGATTTTATATATGAAATTAAAAAAGTGAATGTAAAAACAATAAAACATATATTAAAGTTGGTGTTTTATAACATAAAGTTGTGCTTGGTGTAGTGGCTAAGTCATTAATTTTTACCCTGCAGTGCACAAGTTCGATCCCTCTAAGCGCAGGTGTAGTTAGATTTTGTTTTCCTCCTCTAAATATGTTGTGACAATAAATCAAATATAAATAACTAAAATAGTGCTCTAAGGAGGGATGAAAATATGAAATATGTAACTATACTCTCTTTTTTTTAATTAGCCATGTTATCTTGCCGTTAACTTCTAACTGTTGGTCATTTAAATAGTTTGATGGTTTAATTATTTAAAAAATATACAATTAAATTACAACTTTATTAAAAGTATGATGTCAATTAAGTAGTTTACCCAAGGAAATAAAATAAAGTTTGTATGTCCCAACGCTTAGCAGTTTTCATCGCCCTCTCAACTTTCTCCGGTTCATAATGATCACACTGAAGCAAAACCTTCTCGTTGTTTTTCGGGTCAAAATCCAATCTCAACTTTTCAATTCTAACCAATTCAAAATAAATGAGTTGCTTCATGCCATTCATCAGCTCCATCAGTTTGATTAAAATCTTGAAGCGATTAGGGTGTCAGGCTTTTCACATGCAAAATTGGTTGGATTTTGCATAAAAAAATAAAAATCTATAGTATCTCCTAGATTATTTTTGAATCTATAACATTTTCTATAGTATATTTTAAAGACTACTTACTTACATTTCGTCTTCATAAAAAATAATAAAAAAAATCGTGAAAGCAACTTGATTACGCTCCGACTCCATGAAAAAAATTTTAAATATTTTTCATACTTTGTTGAAGATGGATTGACTGATGTACAAAGTGGTGAAAAACGTCTTTTTCTTTTGTTGAAGACTATTTGGAAGCAATTCGACCTCAAAAAACAGTGTAAAAATGTAATAGATTCGAAAATAATATAAGAAATGCTATAGATTTTAAAATATTTTTTAGATGCAATGGGTGATTCAACCCTCTTTAACATGAATTGTAAGTTATATATATATATATATAATCTATATCTAAATTATTTAATGTTATAATATATGATATCTAAATATAACAGCATAAATTATCATAAAATATATATGTATCAATAAATAAATTTTTTTAACAATTGTACATGTTCTATAAAAATATAATAAATTTAAAATATTTTATTTTAAAAAATTTTATGAATATATATATATAATTTTTAAATTAAAAATATTAATTATATAATTATATCTTCGTAAAAACTATAAATAAACACAATAACAAATGAAAGTTAAAATTATAAAAAGACTTTTCCAACCGGAAAAGTTAAAATTTTAATTTTTTGCGTTTGACTTAAAAAGTATTTTTCAAACGATGTTTAACATTGCTTACGCTTCTAAAAGTGTTTTTGGCCCCAAAAATACTTTTTAAGTTTTAGTGAAGACTTTATAAATGCATAGCTTCGTTAAGTGATAGACAATCGTTTAGAGTACGTTTGGTTCACAGAAAAAATAATTACATCTATGAATAGGATCACTGGGATGTAACATTAGCTGATACATTACTAGAATGTTACATTTCTTTGTTTGATTTACTTGGTAAGAATGCGAGATGATACTGTTTAGTTGAAGGAATGTAAGATTATCTGAAAGTAATTTTTACCAAATTATCCTTGTGATATATTTTCTTTATAACAAGTTAAACTTTCAATATTAAATTAAAAATATTTATATTATTAGAATTATTTACATTACATTATCAAAATTTTGCAAAAAAAATATGTAACATATTGTTAACATAATTAAATATTAAACGTACTTTTTAAATAAGTTTCATAAGTATTATATTTAGGCATAAATGAAAAATAAGAGCCCAAAGTATACATTTTTTGAACTTTAAGTGCCTAAAATATTTTTTTTTTGTAAAAATAGGTGCTCGAAGTTTCAACCGTTATAATTTTAGGTGTCTGACCGTTAAAGGGTGTTAAAAAAGTTGTTAACCAATCAATGCTTGACGCGTGACATGTTTATTTTATTTTTTCAAGATTAAAAACAAAACATTTTTTTTTTCTAAAAACTTTTAATTTTTTATAAAATCCCGAAATTTTACAAATTTTACAAAAAAAAACCCCAAATTCCTAAAATTTCTCAAACCCAAACCCCCAAATCACCGCCACTTCCAGCACCGATCGTCACCTCTAAGCACACTTCTTTGGTCACCGGACCAAAGCGGTCATTTCTTCCAACACTGCGTCGCTAGAAACACCGAACGACGTGCAGCCAAACGTCGAACGTTGAACAACAAACCAACATCCCCGAAAATGACTGCATTATGAAATACAAAAACTACCTACGATAAACCACAAGGCCACCGACTTAATCGACACCCCAAGCTAGATCAACCCTGTTGAAGTCAATGGTAGTTACAGAAATATTTTTCAGGGTGAGCACAAGTCAAAATATTTTTTAGAGTGGACACAAGTTATAAAAATTTTAAAATTTTAGGGGAACAAAGTCATAAAATTTTAAAAAAATTAAGGACTAATTGATAAAACTTAAAAAATTAAAACCAAATGTGTAAACTTTAAAAAGTCCATAGTGGGCACAGTCTCACCCAAGCTTACACGTAGGTTCGACGCTGCATGGAGTGTAACCAGTGGTCGAACGATAAGCCATGAAGGTGTAGTGTTAAAATTTTCAAATATAAAAGATTAAATCTATTGAATTATTTTAAATTATAACCAAGTTAGCAAAGTGTATCATTTGATGAAAGAGCCTTTAAAGAATCCATAATGTGATTCTTGAGTTTATTTTATTTTAAATTTCGTTTTAACAATTATTTTCAGTTTGTTTCTTTTTTGGGGGCTTTATTACAAGATAAATGTTCATATTATACCGCCTTTTTGCTTTATTTGTCTAAACCTTTTTTCTTATCAAAGTAGGGGTTTAACTTTTTATTTTGTAACTATTTTCAGGTCGAAATAAAATGCATAAGTGATGCATGGACTTTGGCCACATCTTATTAATTTTAAAATTTAAAGATTTTGTTTATGATTTAGATTGTAGTATTTAAAATTTAAGGTGTAAGGTTAAAATTAGAGTTTAGAGTTTAAAATTTTAGAGATTTAAAGATTTAAATTTTAAATTCTATAATTTAAATACCAAGAATTGTGTAATTTTGTATGCAATATATGTATCAAACTATGAGTAGAAACCATTCCTCCAAAAAAAAATATGGGTAGATATTGTTTGTCTTCTTTGGCGTCCCATTTATGTCTCATCGCTAAAAAGTATGTCTAAAATTTAAAGTTAGGGTTTAGGAGTAGGTTTAGAGTATTAGATATTGTATGTTGTATTTTTTAAAATTTGTAATTTGGGTTTAGGATTTAGAATTTAAAGTTATGGTTGATGATTTGATTTTTTGTGTTAGACATAAAAAAAACAAATGATTTTTGTTTAAAAAATAATCTAAATCATAATGTCATGTTAAAAATTGAAGGTTGTTACATAAACGCTAGAATTGTTAGTGTCCATATCTAAGTGCTTTTCACTATTTATTTCTTCCTTAAAAATCATGAAACGTTTCCTAAGTATCGTTCTGAAGCTGATAATAAACCAAATCTACCGTTGTGTCGAGCAGTGACCTTGGACTTTCTATATACAAATGAAATTGTTGAAATCATATTTTCTTTGCGACAATGCACCTCAAAATTTGGACTGGAAATAGTAGAGGGAGTAATTCGAGCGCTATTTTTTTGTCCGATTCCTGGTTTGGGATCCGATTATGCATACATCCAAGCTATTAGAGTAGCGTTGGAGGTGTTCGTTGAATCAATCTGGACTTGAAAGGCAGCGCTGGTGGTTGAGTCAGGCTCCAAAATGGCTTTGAGTTGGAGTAGCAATCCTCTTCCGTATGACCCTCACTAGCTTCATATAAGTCATATTGTTCATTAACGCATGGTTTCGACCATCCATCTTCTGATCTTTCCTATTAAGGTCCCCATAGCACGGATTGCCACCTTCTCCGCAATATATAAACTCCTCGGACGAAACACCAGCATTGTTGAACTGACCTGAGTCGACAATGTTGTTTGCCCAACTTTTCCCAGAAACTGATTTTATAGCATCAATCCTTCTCTAGAAATCGTTGTGCAGGCCAACAACACAAAGCTTTCCCCTCCAATGAAATTCATTGCCCACTTCAATACCAGCAATTGATCCCACCTGTCTCGTTGTATTAACACATCCGCCAGCAGCTTCGAGAAGTCTGACCACTCTTGCATGAACACCTAAGTCATTGCATATCCTTTCTTTGTTCATCCCATATTTTTCAGCCCTAAAAGTTTTGATGACCTTATCGAACAAAAGAATATTGAAAGCGAACTAAAAGTTCAGTGACTATATTGAAATCGAACAAAAGTTTTGATGACCTTATCGAATATTTTAAAAGTACGATGACCAAAATGAATATGCCTTAAAAGTTTGGTGACCATTTATGTAGTTTACCCTCAAAGAATTTAGGGTAAACTACCCCAGTGACCACCAAACTATAGAGGCATACCTATTTTAACCATCGAACTATCGAACTCGTTAACCAGACCACTAAACTTATTAAATTGACCTATTTTGACCACCGTCGTTAAAAAATTAACGAAAGGGAAACGGAGGGGTGACGTGGCAATTAACAAAAAAAATTGTAAAATTACACATTTGGTCCATATAATTTACCTATTATAATAATTTGATCATAATTTTTATTTAATTAAATAAAATTAATCAGCCAATTAGGTAATGTCACGTGTCATCTCTTAATTGAAAGAGCCATGAAATGGCCTTGGGTGGATCAAACATGGACTTGTGGATGTTATTCCACAACCTTAACCAACATGTCAAACCACTATTATTGATATGAGTTGCACCCACTTAGATTTGAAAAATATTCAAATATTTCTCCCCCCAAAATCTTCACCTTTCCAACTCCGTCCGACCTCCGATCTCGGTCACCGCCGGTTCGTGGCTATCAACGCCGCTGCCAACAAATCCGTCGCCACGCCCCGATCGAAACCCAAGAGCCACTCGCAGTGTCACACTATCGTCTGTCATGTAGAACCAACTAAAGGTTCGGCAAAAACCTAAGGTTTTCTCCCTATTTTTTGTCGTTTACACCGTCGTCGCTCGTCTGTCCGCAACATTGACATCACCATTGTGTTCCTCATACACCCGCGAGTCGAACCCCGCCCTCAGTTCACTGAACCGCCGCTGGGACCTCCCATTCGTCGTGCATCCTTAAGCCCATATTTGGGTAAAAATGTTTGGGTCATTTTATTTAATTAAAATTAGGATCAAATTGATATAATATGTAAATAACGGGGACCAAACATGTAATTTTATAAAATTTTGTTAACTGTCACATCACCTCTCCGTTAATTTTTAACGGCGGTGGTCAAAATAGGTCAATTTAATAAGTTTAATGGTCTAATTGACGACTTCAATAATTCGGTGGCCAAAATAAGTACTCTCCTATAGTTTGGTGGTCACTAGGGTAGTTTACCCAATAATTTAATATAATACATGTATTAAACAGATCAATTGACCTAAAAAAACAAGAGTTAATATTTAATGGCACCAGCAACTTCAAGGAGCCGTGCAAGTCTACGTTGCACAGGAGAAAATGAATGTAGAGATAGAATGACAAGAAAATACTAAGTGTGACAATTAATATAATAACACAAGTTTTAAAAGAAAATTCGTCGAAAATGTGAAAAAGTAGTAACTATCCTGGATTAATAACTGTTTCTCACCTGAAAGTGCAATTATAAGGTAATGATGAAGAGTTGAAATACAGTTGCACTTTGTTATTCTAACATTAGAATGTTTGAGTTCCAAGTTAAAACTTCATAATGGCTAAATTTTGCTTTGTCCAAGGTTATAAATTTAAGTTCATGGTGGAAATTGTATCTTGACCAAATGAAGAGTTTCAGTTTAGTCATTTTGCAAGTTATATAAATATAAACCAAAAATAATAATAAAATTATAATTAGACCTTTCAAAATTTTAAATTTAATTATAACACACAAAATTTTTAACTCCGTCCCTATTTTTTCTCTGGTACAACTATTAGTATCTAATTAATTGTTTGATTAATTTAAATTGAATAGTATATAGGTCTATTAATTACAACTTTAAAGTTTGAACCCTTTAACTTTATTTAAAAAATTTAGTGTCTCGTACACTATTTTTAACTTAGTCTCTGTTTGGGTTTTGGAAGCAATTCCTAATGTTGGTATAACGAAGACAAGTTTCATTGAAAATTATTTAATTAGTTTTGGTGTTTGTTCTTATGCTCTAAGAGTAGGTCCGGAGTCAAACATTTAAGAAAAAAAATGAAACTTGAAGGCACAAAATTCGAACATTTTGTTAAAGAATCAATGCATATTCAAGTGACAATTGAACTCAACAAGTGGTCCTAATGAAAAAATAGGCAATGTTCATACTAGGAGACTTGAGTTTAATCGCAATATCTGCAAAGTTTGTATTGTCAAAAGGTTAAAAAATATTTATGAAGAGATATTACCTTGTAATCACCTTTAGACTACTAAAAAATGACAACCGCTCATCTGGTAGTCTTTACATTGGAAATAGCCGTGCATGGTATGTTTTCAAGAATCTCAATGCTAGCCATAGGAAGAAGAAACAGCCTATGACAGAACATAAAATTTAAATTATGGACATGTTTTTTGTTTGTTTTCTCTTCAATGTAGGTTTCTTTTACAGCTCCAATCTTGTCAGTGGCCTAACACCAGTAAACTCTTGTAGTATAAGATGGATCAAAGCCTTTGACCAGCCTCAGGCCCTCGGCCTCGACACCAGCCCCACTGTCAAGTCTCAAAATCTCTCCATTTCCATTTTCCAAAGACAAATTGTTCATACAATGAATGCCTAAAAAAACAAAATCTGTTTGTCCTTTTGACCTGTAGATGAGAGTGTGGAGGTACGCGCTGAGCATATGTTACCCTTGTTTTCTCTCTATAAATTCCTGTAGCCTAGGGTTTTCTCAAGGCTCAAAAACAAAACCTGGGTTTCTTTTCTTTCTGTTCTCTTCGTTTTCTCTCATGTTTTTTCAAGTGTTTTAGGGTTGTCTGTTTTTCCGACATGAATCAATGGGGATGTTTTCTTGAGAGGAATGTTGGCTGGCTCGATGCGTGGCTTTGATGTTATCGAAGTGGAAGTACCGGACCAGGCTTCATTCCCCTCAAACATCCTCGTTTTACTGCTCTACAGATGGAATTAACGAAGCGAGAAGGTTGATGGGAATGTTGTTTGGCTCGATATCATCTAGGTTTGACATGTATTTTCTATGACATTGAAATTTTCTTTTCTTTTCTTTTCTTGGCCTGTGTGATATCGGACCAGGCTTCATTCCCATCAACCAAACACTTCCAGATGATCTGATTGTGTTGGAGACATGAGAGATGGATGTTGGTCGGTTTAGGTAGACTGGTAGAGTTTTCAGGCAGAAATGGGTGGTGGAATTAAGCCCTTTTTTTTAATATTTATGAGGTTTGAGTTATGCGGGGAAAGGGAATCGTTCTGAGTTCTGACAGATTTTCCACTTGTCGAAGATGCTAACAAACAAGAAGATGAGAAGATGACATTGACTTAGTTTTGTTAGTGTTGACCATAACCAATTTCTCTGTTTTCAACGGTTTTCATGTTAGATTCTCTCTCGCATTCCCAGACAACTCACTACTCAAACCCGTGGTTTAATTTTAATTAATTAATTAATTAATTCTCTTTCTCTGCATCTCTCTTTCCTTAGTAGATTAAATTTTCTTTGCTAATCGCTACACGAATAGTGAAGTTGAAATTTTTAGCGTTTTCAAAAATTAGGTTCCGAAAAAAATTAGGTACAGAAGTTGATTGAAAATGTGACTTTTAGTTTCTTCGGCGCAGCTTTTTCGGTGGCGCTCTATGAGCTTGTTCTAATCTCGTTCTCGAACGAACCCTTAATTTCTTGGCACGTTTTTTTCGTCTATCTATTTTAATTTTTTAAGTAAAATTAATCATGCCGAGTAGTATAAAATCATTAAAATCATCCTGTCAAATTTATTTTAATAATAAAAAAGTCGAATTGCAGTCTGATTCTCTGTATACATGTATGCTACTTTGTTATACATACATGTACATTTTCATATCCATGTGATCTTTGTCTTTTTGGGTTCCTTTTTCCACTGTATGTAGAGTGTAACCGCCATTGTATTGATGGAGAAAGAGCAGCAAAATGTAACTGATGGATTTATTTCATTTGTAAATGCATATTCAAAGAGCTAATGTAAAAACAACTTGGTGGAACCGACTTTGAAACTCCTTCTCCCCATTCACACACGTACAAGGAGCAAATTTTTTTAATACAATTTTATGATTGGAGACCCGGATACTCATGACTTTGTCTTGATTAATTTGGACCCACATTACATACCTAATTTTAGTGGGTGAGTCTTTCAATAAGGATTTTCTGCATACACAAAACTTCGAACTCGAGACCGGCTTGAACGATATCAACTTTGTTTCATGAGACTATTGATATTTTGATAAACTATCCACGAGATTTAGCAGTTATATTTGTGATATATGTAAAGTTTAGAATTTTATCTAATGTAATGAGCGAAAATTATTATTTTTAGTATAATTACTTATTTAATTTATTAATGGATTAATTCAGATCAAACATTGTAGATGTTTGATAAATAATCTTTTAAAACATATATTTAATTATTGGAATTTTTTACTTTAAACAATTAGTTATACATGTTTAATTTATAAGAAACTCGGCACTATGATATAAGTGATAGAGTATGAAATATTGTGATTAGATTAAACAAATATAAAAATATAAAAAAAAACGAATGATGTTCATTTTATGTTAAAACTTTAACTATATTATTTTATTATGATAAATCTTCATATAAGTTGATGAGTGTGAATCATGTCCCCTATCTATCAATTTAAGGGTCTAAGTAAAGACAAATTTCATTGAAACGAGAAAGATTATAAAAGTGAAAAACTTTTACATCATAAGTGTTTAACGTTGTTACATTCTTAATGTTTCGTATTCAAGACTTTGATGAAATTGAAAATTAAAAATTAAAAATTAAACCTATAATTTAGAGAAAAGAAGAGTAAGTCAAGAGCTTTAACTACTTATTCTAAAAATTGTTGATCAAAAATCTTAATGTCTAAATCTTTATATTTTTGTTACACCAAATAAACCCATGATCATTTCAAGTCAAATAAGCTTAAAACCTTTTATGTTATGTTTGGTTATATGCGTGAGTATTAACCAAGGAAAGGCTATTATTATATGCGTTTTAAAATAATTTATTACAACATAAAAAAGAAACAGTAAAAATCTAAACTTTGACATTAGAAAAAAGAGAGTTAAAAACTCAAGTAAAAATTAGGCAAATAAGTGTTAAACTATACAATTTTTTCATATAAGTGTCCAAGTATATTTTTGGGTCAAATAAATATTTAACGTTTTTAAAATTTTAATTTAGGTGTCTTGCCATTAATAGCTGTTAAAAAATTTCGTTAGCCAATCACGTGGCAGTATTAAATTTTTTCTGAATTTTACTTTTTTAAAAAATAAATCAGAATTTTAAAAATATTATAAAATTTTCAAACAATCACAAAATAGTCCCCAAATCTGACCACTCCCACCGGGTTGGTCGCGTTTTCGGCGACGAAATGAAGCGCCATCCCCTCACCGAACGACCCACACACCGTTCATCGTCCGTTATGCCGCCGTTCACCGCGAATCATTCGAATTAGCCATTCGATAATTTTGACGTTTCGCACGGCGTCAGTCAATTTTCGGTGATGAGGTGTGAGGTAAGTGGTCGTGATGGTCTGGTTACGGATGTGATGAGGGGCGGCGTGGCAATCAACGACGAAATTAGGTCAAATCAGGATTTGGCGTTTTGGGTGTTAGAGATTTCAAAATTTAGTGCTATTTTGTGAAATTTGGGATTGTTTTGTTTTATTAATTTTTAAATATAATTTCGAAAATTTAAGAAACTGGCACGTGTCAGATAACGGAAGTTAACAATAAAAATTAACGAACAGTAACGACAGAACACCTATTTAAAAAAATAGATTTTAGCCACTTATTTACCACTTAAGCCTAAAATTAATACATATTGAAAATAAGCAATATATTAAGGATTAATATCCTATACACTGGCGGTGGAAAGTTTTTATTTCCACAAGCGCCTCAATTATAGGGTTTAAGGTTAGTGTTTAGGGTTTAGAGTTTAGGAGTTTTAGTCTAAAGGTTTAGAATTTAGGGTTCATGTTTAGAATTTAGGAATTAGGGTTAGAATTTAGGGTTTAGGGTTAGGGTTTGGTTTTAGGGTAATATGGGTGGGGATTTAGGTTTTAACCTATAAACCCTAAATTTTAACCCTAAACCCAAAATTTTATCAACAATCCCTAAATTCAAAACTACTACACTTATACCCTTAAATTTTAAACCCTAAACGAAGTCCCTAACCCCTAAAACTAAGGCGCTTGTGTAAAAAAGTTTCCACAAGCGCTTGTGTATAGAACAATTACCCATATATTAATTTCTCTTTGTTTGAACTAAGTAATATGATGAAATATTACCAAGCGATCACCAAGCAAGGTTGGCGTTTACTAAGTCAGCCTAATTCTTTAATTGGCGTTCACTCATTTTTTTTGTTTAACCACTGACTTTCGGCCATTGGCCAACTAATTTAGATTAACTTTTGCATAGGCTCGTTATGAGACGACCCTTTCAATTAAATATTTTTCATTCACTCTGACTTTGTTTAAGAATAGTGTCTCGTCTCACTAAACTAATTGGTTGTTGGTGGCGTTCACTCAATATTGTTATTTATTATCCAAGACTTAAAATCATGGAGTACATAACTTATTTTCGGATGAAGATGCAACGAAAATTGTGTATTCCACTAACAAGAAATGACCAAATTGACTGATTAATTTGGAGTGACGAACACACTGGAGAATATACAAGCAACTATGGAGTATTACAGGCCCAAGGAAGATTACAATTACGCTTTGACATTTTTTTCCATAATTATGTACCTACTCTGCATAATCTATGTATTCAATGTATTGTAAGTGATAATAGCTGCCCTGCCCAGCCCAAGATGTCTCGACCAGTTGGAAGAGGTGGTTCATGTGATGCGTGATTTCGTGTTTAGAGTTTAAGAGTAGGGGAATAGGGTTCGTAAACATGACACCATTAGAGGCCCGTTTGTGGGAAAAAAAAAATTCTACTGTCGGTGTATGAAATAATCGCCTATATTTTATCTCCTGTATATGAGTAATTTCTAATAGAGAATGGAGGAAGAAATGTGAGAGAATCTTCCCATTATGTTCAAAGATTCAATCCAGAGAGTAATTTTGCCATGTTACAATTTGGCTTCTTTAACAGTTACTCAGTTTGCTTCAATTATCTTCTCTTCTTCTGCAAATTTTCTTAACAATACAATACAACACACACACATATATAATTAGATCAAGACCAAGATTGAAAAATAACTAAGAAACACTTTATTAATTTAAGCAAGAAGAACACTTCAAAACCTCCATTAATTCAAGGTTTCTGATCCTTCGATTCCTTGACATAAGCCATATCTTCATCTTTGTGCTTGAGATTACTGTGGTATATTATAAAGCTATGTCTGCTATCGAAATCCTTGGCAAAGTTGTTCATTTTCTTCCCGGAATCCATAGCTGAAGCTTGATCTTGATGTAAAAGGCCTTTAATTGCTTCGGGCATAGGTTGGTCCTTCATTACACTTTTCCAGTAGTCCCTTGGTTCCTTTCTTGCATGGTTGAAGTTGGCAAACTATTCGACAAAAAGATCAAAAACACTCATCAAAGATTGATAAATATAACTAAATAAAAACTGATATTAAAGATTATTGAACTTAATAGGAACATAATGCACTGATGTTTTTCTTGAGATTCTGCTTACCAGGAGAAAAGAGCAGAAAATGAAGAAAACAATGCAAGTCTTCATGTTGTTGGTAGCCTGTTGAACCAGAGTTAGATTTTGCTGTTTTGTGTTGTAGGTTGCTAAAGATTGACAAACCCTTTTTATAGGCCTATAAAGTGATTATTTTATTCTACTTCACTGTTTTATATAAAGAAATGAGTATTTTAAACTTAATTAAGCTTTTAGGAGCTCACCAACTTTTGGTGGTTGACAATATTCCCACACGTTTCAATGGTAGAATAATCGAATTTTTTTTATACAAAACCATGGGAATTTGTTTATAGAATGCTTAATTAATATACATTTTTTGGTGGGAGAACTTATAAAACTATAGCAATAACAATTGATAAGATTCTTGATATGCATGTTTTTGGCCATTAACATTTCATGCAGGCTATAGGGAGTGTGTAAAGAACAAAGTTAAGTAAACTCGAGGCTTGGTTTAGTCAGTTCATTAAGAATAGGCATCCGGCAGGTCTAGGATTCGAATTCAGAATCATTAGTTTGTTAAGATATCTTTATTAGTGATTTGTGCTTAAGTACTTAATAATTCTAACCTTGAAGATGGGTTTCTTTGTTCTCAACTTTTGCATGATCCTATTGTTGATTCTCAACTGATCAACAACAAAAGACTACACAACAAAGTGCAGAGGGAAGTGGTTGAGACTGTGGAAAGATTGAAAAGGGGGAAAGATTAGCATTTAGGGCCTAAAGTCAACTTGATACACCATTTTCCATTTTGTGCTTATCAAAGGGAAATTTTCTAGATGTACCTTTTTTTTGTTTCCATGTGATTCATGATCAGAATCTATCCCCTTTGTGTCAAAGTCAACTTCATTAGCATATCATACATATGTAAGCCTAGTTGTGTAGCTTTTCATATGTAGCAGAGTTCCCTTTATAGGATGACACCGTATGTGAAATGCTTTATTGATTTAGTTCCTCGAAAGTGCATCGATGACCTTGTCGCTGATGTGATACGGTCACTTTCGGTTAGAGCCCTAAAGAAAGGTCAATCATTCACATTGTCAACTATAGGCAAAGGAAAAAGAAAAGGTCTATGTCCACTTTATGTTGATGATGTAATATTTTGCAATGTCCAAAACCTGTGTGCTGTATAAGATTCAATGAATATTAGCAAAGATTTTTAGGTGTCTGGTAATGTAATCTTTCTGAATAGACACCTTTGTTGACAATTTTAGTGAAAATGAGTTCTGGAAATTGCTATTGCAAAGACAGTGGAACCTGTGTTTCAAAAGCAATGGTTTGAAGAAAGATTGCAGGCCTCCTTTACAGGCCAGCTTTTTTATGTTACTTTAATAATTTGAGTTGAATGAATCAGCAAGGTTTTCAGTGCTATATGATGGTAAAATCTCGTTGAAACATGCATATATTCATTGAGTACCAGATACTGTACATGCTGCACTAAGAAAACCAGTGTCGTAGTCAACTCTTTTTGCAGAATTTCCATCCACTATCACCATTCACCACCACAAACTTTCATGTTTTCTGGTTTTTTGGGGTCAGTTCAAATCCACCACTTTACTGGAAAAAAATCTATACTATATTCTATGAACTTGTTCATTTACTATCTCAAGTGATTCAATCCAAAGATGAAATGAACCAACACCAACATGATTATGCCTGGTTATGGTCTATCAGCTAGATTAGTTGCCTTACAGTATATTTAATTTCTAAAACTTGACATCCATGAAGCTGTCCGAGGGCCAATATTTAATGGAGTAGGCTATAATTTTTGTTTCTATACATATGCATATCAGTCCAAATTTTGATCCCTCATAGAAGAAGATTGAATATGAAACGAATTGAGCTAATAAACAAGACCCCAAATTGATTCATAGAAGGTTCTTTATGTTGACATGAAGGCCCCTTACCACCAATAAAATATAAATTTTTGTGTCTTTTTTGGTGTCTTTTTTGTGTATTCTTCGAGTGGCTGATGGAGGTGCTAAAAAGTGGAAGAGAAAGGGAGCTTGGAGAGGGGCTTATTTTCCTTTTACTTTCATTGATAGTTTTTTTCATTTTATAAATTGATTGAAAATGTCATTGAGATAATTTAATGTCTTATTTGTTATCTTGTGATGCTTCAAAATTTCACAAAATTAGATAGGAAAAGGAAAGTTGCTTGCTGAAACTGTGTTAAGCAATGAGCAGACCATATTTATATCAATCTATTAGAGGAAGCTGGTAAAATGTAGCCACTTCCATTAGGTTCTTGGAATTATGTTTTCCCATTTTAATGATGTTAGACCATCATGAATTAAACTGCAAGTGGTGTTTTATCTGCAGTGAGAATAGATGGCTTTCATATTTTCATTCTCTGGAATCTTTTTCGAATACAGGTTCGCATTGTAGTTGCCATGACTGATAAATTTTTGGTTAAGATAGGTCTCTTCTGGTTATACCACTTGTCAAATTCCTCCTGTATTTTCCTGTAAGTTTTAATACCAAGAGATGTAGGATGACTTTGGAACTCAATGGATCTGAATTGGAATGTCGTAACAGAGTTGACATCACTGTTTTTATCAAACTACTGACCACTTTGAAATGGTGTTTTGATCAGTAAATCGGTTTGTGGCTTGCTTGTTGGCAAATTTTGTTTTCAATTAGTAACATAGGTCATATGGATTCTTATGTTGTTTCATTAGTCTGTCTTTCACTTGCTTTTGCATTACTGAAAAAGGTGGGATCCAAAACAATCTGCAGTTTCTGCTCGAGGTGTACTAAAGGGAGTATACCGAGTGCATGTTGATATCGTTGCAGATGAATGGAGCAGCATCATTGACTTCTATGAAGTTCTTGTTAACACTGGCCACTGGTAAATTTCTTTCTGCTAGATTATAGAAGATGGTGGTCAATTAACACATCTCTTTGAATTTTAAACCTATATTTGGAATGTGCACTGGTATATTTACATTGAATTTGCTACTAATGCCGAGCATCTTCCTCTACGTGCAATGGATACACCAATATGTGAGAATGTAAATGCCGAGCACAGGTGAATGCCATAAGACTGACCCCTTTGGAATTGAAATTGAAAACATTGCCTCTAATGTTCCTGGTAGTAGTTATACTTATACAAGTGAAAGTTCTCCGGCCAGAATCGATCTATTTGACAAGTTTAGCCTAGTACTCATTAGTCTCCGTAATGACCTTTAGAGCATACTCCTGCCATCATGCATGATAATGTAAGAGGGCAGAAACCGGGAGAAGCTCAGAGGCATTCGAGTAGGGAAAATGGAACCAAGTGAATACACACCTTGCTTGCTGCCTTGTTGCCGAGACCAAACTTGTTAGCCGGTTTTCCATCGGGGATCTTGTAGTCTCTAAACCAATTCCTAATTGCAGTCAGAGTCCACTGAAAAATATCACCAGATGGATGCTCAAGAAGTTTTCAATTTCATAACAAGTTACACTGAAATGCCACCTGCAATGTCAAGAATCTAACCTATAATTACCCCGGCTTCACTATTCTTGCCATTGACATGATCCATTATGAAGTCTAAATTTATAACAAAACCCTGCAAAAGTATGTAGAGAAGTACCGGGAAATGCTTCTCGACATCGTCAACATCATTCACAAGAGAAGCCCTTGGATCATCTAACAAGATGGCAACTATTTTCCACTTTCCAGTCAAGTTCCCCTTCATCATTCATCAATCATGGCTAAAGCAGCCAAGGGCTTAACCTTCAGAATTTCACTGATCTTTCCCCGGGCATCTCCAATCTCAACAACATCAATTATGGATTCCATGAAACAAAAACATCAAGATTTCAAAAGCAACTTTTCACATCAAAAAAGGAGAATTTTGTTATATGTTTCCGGTATAGAAGCAACACAAGTATCAGAAATACCAGGGTCATTATCACCAAACGCCCCTTCAACTTCAAAGTTTGCAAAAGATGGGTCTTCCCATGTTTGTGGGAGCAATCCATAATTCCAGTTTATATTATATTATAGCTGAGGGACAATGAATGGAATTATTCAGAAATTAAGCTTCTAAGAAACACACTAGACAATCAAATCTCACAACAGCAAGAAGCTAAATAAACCATTCGATAACAAGTTTAGTATCGATTATACTACTGAACTAAAAATCGATATTATTATTTTAACACTGCGCTTTAGGTTAGGCTTCAATTATACCACTAGTCCATTAAAATTGATGGTGTGAACGGATTTTAACGGTCCGTGGACGGATCTCAATGGTACATGTGCGATGACGTGAAGAGACTTTAACAGTTCAGTAATATAATTGAAGCCTAAACTAAAGTTTAATATTTAAATAGTATCGATTTTTAGTTAGTGCTATAATCAATAGTCGATACTAAACATAGTGTTAAGCAGTATATGATGTTAAAACCATAAAATCTTACCTGGTAATATCGAAGCTTGCTTATTTGTATCCTGCTTAATGGGAGCGTATAGCTCATCGGTAGCATCCTCCATTTTGGCACTTGATTCTTTGGGTATCTCAACAATGAAGTTAAAAACACCTCCCAATTGCAATGGAATATCATGCCAAAATATTCTCTTTATGGATGAAAATCATTAATCAATTAACGATTAATGTTATAAGATGACTTGATAAAATAATAAATTAATAAAAAAAATTTATATTTTATATAATTTATATCCATTTCGTCAAGTCAGTGTTTTTGTCCATATGACATTGTCACACTTAGACCTGACAAACTTAACTCGAGACCCGAGAACCAAACCAATTTACTCGAATCGAGACTCGAAATCGATCCGAACATGATGGTTCGAATTTGATCTGAACTCCGAAATAAACCGAACTGAATTTCAATTGAATTGAAAATGGACCAGAACCGATTTTTGACCGAACCGAATTGGCCAAACCGACTTTCAACTTAACCGAATAGAACCGAACCTATTTCACCCGAACCGAAAGTAACTCGAACCGAATGCAACCTGAAATAAAGAAAATATATTAAAATAAATAAATAAAGATGAGATGTGAATTGTCGCACAATTCACCAAAAAGTCAAATATATACACTATATAAAGTCATATATATTGACTTTTTGGTGGATTGTGCGGATGGACCATGTTGGCTATGTAATAGCTTGTTTTCCTTGTATCAACATGTGGGGTCTTGCATTTTACTCTGTTGCTGCCGGGAACTGTTGGACAAAAAAATGGTTTTCTAAAGCAAACTCATGATGCATCAGAATGTTCAGATGATGAAATCTCTTCTGTAGTTAGCAGTGATGAGTGTTTAGAATGCCCTATATGCCTTGAATCCTTCAACATTGTAGGAAATGTGGTGCCCTATGCCTTAGAGTAAAAACTGCATTCTGGGACTACAATCAGCAGTTGTGAAATTTCCGACTCTACCAGTTCAACTTCCACTTTGTTTCTTGCCATGCTACAATCTCTTGTCATTTCGTCTGGTTTATCGGGGAATTCTGAAGTTCTCTCGGAAAACTATTTTAATGCAACTGACAGCCAAGTTCCCATTAGTCATCATATTTCTCTTAATCACCCTGTACGCGATTCTCGTCAGTGCTGCTATTTCGGCGGTCGCACCCTAAAAATTTAAAATTTTTATATAATTTAAAAAAAAACAATTTTTTATGCATTTCTTATTAAAAATCTATTTTTTGTCCCCTTAAAATTTTATAAGTTCGTCCCTCTTAAAATTTTATAAGTTCGCCCTACTAACATAAAATTCTGCATCTGTCCCTACTTGTAGGTACTTATGACTGTTGTAGTTGCTTGTTTAACAAAAACATGTAATATTGTTTTAAAAGAACAACTTTCTCTCCTTTTCGAGAAAAAAATTGACAGAACAAGCAATGTAAAACGTAAACAAAAATTTCAATTTCTGAGTTTTCAAGAAAAATAAATAAATCTTTAGGGTAGAAAGAAAGAAACAAAGAAAGCTAGTAAAGTGCATAAAGTAAGCAGTGAAGGAAGAAAAGAGAAGAGTGAGTATTTTGAATCCGAATGGTTGTTTGAGGATTATGGTTAAATTTATTATTATTTTTAAATTAGGATTAAATTATTTGAATGTGCAAATATAAAAGACTAAATGCGTTATTATATCAAATATTTTAACGATTATTAACAGCCGTTAATGTTTGAGTGGTAACATTGAAGCAAAACATAAAATTTAATGGTAACATTGAAGCAATTAAAACTTTAATTATCAAATTGAATAATAAGCTAAAGTTTAGTTACCATGTGTGAATTTTACCCTTTTATTTAAATTAAACTAATTGATTAATTATTTGTACAGACAAATACAATAATATCAATCAAAGATTAATTATTATTTAAACATGTTATAAAGATATATTTATAATAACATTAAATATTAATCATTTTGTGACGCGATTTTATATAAAAAAGTATAAATGCAACTAATTGACAACAAAATCATTAATAAGTGAGGTAGTTTGTTTTGTTATTAAATACATAAAAAAAGTGTTATTCTAAATAAAGAAGAAAAAACGAAAGGAATAAAGATGCAGAATCATCTGGATTTATAAACCCTAAATCCCTAATTTCCCCGGGAATTCTAAGTATTGTTTAATTAATATCCGTTCAGATTTCTCGAACATGGCTTCTTTAGAGATCGAGGTGGTATCATCAGAATCAGAACCGAAAACAACCCAACAACAAAATTCTACTCAACAAATCCCTATAATAGACGTCTTCTCGGCCTCTGCTTATGGAGATTTTGGTAAACTGAGAAAATTCGTGGAAGATGGCGCCTCACTTACAAAACCTGACGGTAACAGCTATTACGCCCTTCAGTGGGCTGCTCTTAACAACTTCTCAGATATTGCTCAGTACATTATCGAGGTAAATTCGGATTTGTTTTATTCAACTTTCTGGTGGATTTTTCTTGAGAATTATATAACTTTTTATGTTAAATATAATTGAAGCATGGTGGAAATGTGAATGCAACCGACAACCACCAGCAGACAGCTTTGCATTGGGCTGCAGTTAGGGGTTCGATTGCAGTGGCAGATGTGCTCTTGCAAAATGGAGCTCGGGTCGAATCAGCTGATCTCAATGGTTATCGTGTAATTATTTTCTCTTTTTATCTTTAATTATCTGATGAGTATTGGTTGTTCATAATTCCTTACTGTGCTCTAAAAGGCTTCATTTTGTTCGCATACGTATCCACTAGATTTAAATACTGCACTAGGGGCATGATTTATACTTAAATCAATCTATTTTTATCCATGCATGCAACAGTATTTACTTTATAGCAGTGCATCTCAAAACCGTTTTTTTTTATTTCAGGCAGTTCATATTGCTGCTCAATATGGGCAAACATCTTTCTTAAATCATATTGTTGCAAAATATCGCGCGGAATATGATGCCCCTGATAACTGTGGAAGGTCGCCACTTCATTGGTATGTTTATGAAATTGGTTAAATGTATGCTTCAGAATATTGGTTTAGAGCTTGAGATCATTTAAGTCTAAACTCTAATATAAGCAATTGATTATTTATTGGGCAGAGCCAAATAACTAGTACTATTCATTTGATATAGGCTTGTAGAATGTTTTTCATTTTGGCTCTACTTTGTTCTTTGTTATTTTATGAATGGAAAATGGTTATAGTTTCCCGTGGGTGAACCAAGATCACATTTTTTTGAATGGGGCTATCCCTCTAGTAGGCTAGTATACATGCTAGTACTAAGAGGGTACAGCAATTTGATGGCATGTTTGTAAAACGGCTTTTCCCCTACTATACAAGCAGGCTAGTGCTAAGAGGGTATAGTGATTTGTGCAATATCAGAGGTGGCCTAAATCTGGTTGTTGTAGCATATTTAGGGAATGAAAGCTTTCACATGTAATTTTGGGTATGTAGTTGATGTTACTCGTATATCCAAGCAGGATGCAACCTGCATTGTCAGTCCTAAGCTCCAGCCCCTTTTATCCCCAGGGAGAGGTGATACTATTTCATTGGATAATGCCTAGGTTGAGGACCTTGAGGTCCATTGTGGTGTGGTTATTTGAAGTGTTTTCAAACAAACCCTTTGATTTGACGGTTTTGTCATTCATCATTAGTTCCAAAAGCCATAGGGGTTCAATGAAACTGGTAATTGGTTAAGTTCTTACATTACTTTATATTTCTTTGAGATTATACTATTTGATTTGGACGATGCTTAGATTGAGATTCATTGTGGTCCCCTCACATAGACCGTTGGATTTGGTGGGTTTTTCATTCATAATCATCATTAGATCCAAAAGTTATACAGGTTGAATGGAGCTTGACTGGTTAAGTTCTTACCTTACTTTCTATAACTAGGTTTTCCTAAAGTGTAGTGCATTCTTGTTAATTACAATTTCCATTCATATGATGCGTTAAACAGGGCTGCATATAAGGGATTTTCAGATACAATTAAATTGCTTCTATTTCGAGATGCATTTCAAGGGAGACAAGACATAGAAGGTACCATTCGACAATTAATGTTTGCACTGGCTCACCAAGTTTTCTAGTTATTGTGTTGATTCCATGTGGAATTATCTTTATGATTTAAAGTTTTAACGGTGGTGGGAATCTTCTATTTTCTTAGTGAACTCTGTCAACATCATTACAATTTATTTAGTGTGCTAAACTAGAGATTATGCTCTAACTTCTTTAAAATGTACTAGTACTACTAAGTTATAGATGATATTGTATATTCATTGCTGCCAGGTTGCACTCCATTGCACTGGGCTGCACTGAGAGGAAATGTGGAGGCCTGTGTGATACTTGTGCATGCAGGCACAAAGAAGGAATTGGCGGTAAAAGATAAAGCTGGAAACACCCCTCTTAAGCTTGCATCTGATAAAGGTCATCAGCAGATTGCCCGTCTCCTTGTAAGTAACTGTGTAGTTACGTTTTTTTGCTCTCTTTTTTTTACCTAAAGTAAACTTTGAATCAAGAGTTGTGGATGTGGTCTCTAAGAGGAAACAGACCTTTGGGATTAACCAGTAGTATTGTCTCTGGATTCTTGTTAGTTCTGATTATTGGGGACCCAATATTTAAGGTGTTGCCTTTCTAAGGTGTATGTGGGGGTGTGGTGGAGCTTGAGTCTTGATTGTTTGGCTTCAAATATTAAGGATGGGAACAGTATATCTATCATCTACATTAGATACTCTTGCTCCATAAAGCACCATGATACCCTATAAAATGTGTATTTTCATATAGAATGGTATTAATTACTTCTCTTGTTTATTGTTTTTCATGCTCTAGAGTTGCATGATTGATTTAGTTTGACGCCTGGTTAGACACAAGTTCACAGAGATGGTTTACACAGTATTTGCATTAAATTCTCAAACCATTCTGTGTGATATCCCCTATTGTTACATTCTCTTAACCTTTGGTATCTTGTAGATTGTGTCTGTTTAATTTTCTTGTGTTGTTTTGATTTTGATCAGTCTAAAGCAGATAGATCCAATAGCAAACGATTGGTGGACAGAATTCGCAGTGGGAAGATGGGGGAAGTTGGTTATGCTCCTATATTATTTTGCATTGTCATTGTTCTAATTATTCTCTTCATCAACTCAGTTCTTGCTAGTGAGTAGACTATGATACTTAACTTTCAGTAATTGACATGTTTGTTTAGCCATCGATCATGAATAATCCATTTAAGTTGCATGTAGCTCCAAGTCTTCCTAAGGTAACTGCCATTGTTGGACTTTGGGGATGGATTGGTGTTTCTCTAGGTATTGCTTCGTTGACTATGTTCTACAGGTGTAGTAGGTAATTGTTATTCTCTGGCTTTATGTTCATTGAGTTGATTTTACATATTTGTTTTTGTTTTCTGGTTTTCTACTTGTATATATAGGCAGTTCGACATAGTTTTTTGGAGCATGGTGCATGAAATATCATTAAACAAACTTTTGGCAATCTAGTCTTATGAGTTGCATTATATTTCTCTTTCGATTATATGTTTATAGAGCACATTGCGTTGTTGAATAGAAGTTTAGATGTGGCTTTTCTTATAAGGTGCTTTGAATGCTTGAACAAAGATTGGAACATTTGACAAATTTGGATCTATATAAGTAAACTACTCGGTAAACATTTTATGATTTCATAATTTCAGACTTCTAATGAAACCATTATCTGATTTTAAACAATTTTTTACTCTTGTTTTTTTCTTCTTCTTGATTTTCTTTCACTATTCTCTGCAGAAAAGATCCAGGTTATATAAAAAAATCTAGAAGTTTGGATGGCTATGAAGATACAGAGGTATGAGAGTTTCTGTGTAATTGGTTATAAACTTTAAACTTCAACAGCAGCTAGGAATGAATAAAAGCTCGAGTTCTGTGGAGATTGCTATATTGGTTAGGCACAAATAGCAATAGTCTTTAAGTGACCTTGGTCCTGATGCACATAGTATCATTTTTATCCTAAAAAGTTTTTTACAGTTAGCAAATGCCACTTCATAATGTAATATCCATAAGTTTTCTGTTTATATTTGTTTCTAGCACACACAGTGAATTTGAGGCTTAAGCGTGCCTTAAATGGACAGTCCATTTCAGTGTCACTGGTACCCAATTAGTAGGTGGAAGTAGGGACTAAAAGTTCTCTAGCTTAGCCATTATTATGTAATAAATCAAGAGTTTGAGGGCTGGGCCAGACTGTATAAAAGGTCTGGCTTTGGAGATGCAGAAAAATTTATGTGGAGCATGAATGGGGTAAAGGGGAGTGATCTCTTAAGGAATTAGTTTGGTTGTATAATTAGTCTGGTAGGACTTGAAAGCCAACTTAAAGGATGGTATTCATATTGCATGTAATAAAAGCATGGCATCTACTTGATTGTTAGAATCATGAATTAATTTACCAGCACACCTTTCTTTCCTTCATGTTTCATTTCTTCTTATGTTAGGTGTGACTTGGGGAGTTTTTTTTTTCTAGTTTGATCAATAAACCATAAGATTGTGATCTGTAACAGAACAAACTTGCCTTTTTAAAGTTCACTCAAAAGGATGCGAGAGAAATTAACAAAAATGATTTTAAGCTCTTCAATTTTTCTATTGTTTTACATGAATTGACCCGTTATTATATTCCCAATTGATAGGATCTGTTGCTGAATATTGATCTGAACAACTCTTCAGTATGGACAGGAAATTGGGATCAGCTTTGCCCTACCTGCAAGGTTTCCTGATGAACCTTTTCTTTTAACATTCTATTGCATATCTACATGAATATTCCTCATCTTGCAATGCTGTTTTGACCGAATTTTGTCTGTTGTCAGATAATAAGACCTATTCGTTCTAAGCACTGTCCTATCTGTAAGCACTGTGTTGAACAGTTTGACCACCATTGCCCATGGATATCTAACTGCGTTGGGAAGGTAAGAAATTGGTCTTAAGCTAAATGTGGAAGATAACCATATAATGAATGTCATCTAGATATAAGGTATATGTTTGAGATCAATATCTTAGATGCTTGCTATCATCTTACTGGTGCAGATATGTTCAGAAACTCATTTAGGAATAGACTGGTAAATCACTCTTGTTTTTTATTCCTGGAGTGTGAAAAATCATATTCCTTCTGTTGACTCTTGAGTAGGTAGTTATTTTCGTTTTGGAAGATGTTATTTTTAGTCTCGATGGGAGTATTTATGTGAGGATGATATTGAAGTCACTTTGTAGCATCCGGTGATATTGTTAGATATTGAATTGAAGGCTAATATGAAGGTCTAGGCCACAATCCAATCCGGTTGCCCAGCTTTCACATTAATGCTGCAATCCATTCCATTGTTAGCATCGTCAATTGTGTTTAATTTTCCTTTCCTCCCTCTTATCTGCTTTACTTGCTGTGCTCTTGCAGAGAAACAAACGAGATTTCTTTGTTTTCATTTGCATGGGAACTTTGACTTCATTCATTGGTGCGGTCATTGCAATTCAAAGTATGTGGATTAAAGAGAAATAAGCCTCTACTCTTCCTCACCTTATCTGATTGAGATCAAATTAGATTATATTCTACTTATTTACTAGTTTTGTTTGTGTCATTAGGGATTTGGACAGCAATACCTGCATTTTCTGCTGGTAAAACATGGATTCATCTTGTTATTGACCATCATCCTGGTATTGTTGCATTTCTCGTTTTGGATGCTGCGGTTTTGATTTCTGCTACAACTTTGACCATAATACAGGCATTCCAGGTAAATGAAGAGTCCTTTTTCCTACAACTTTGTTTATCTGGACTATTTAAAGATTTTAAGGCTGCTTAAGGAATGGAGAAATGGCAAAATTAATTCTGATTAAGACTGAAAGGAAATGGTTCCCCTTTTCTATTTAAGATGATTTCACTTGCGTTGGTCTTTATTTTCTAATGTAGATTGCTCGGAATATCACCACAAACGAAGTATCGAATGCCATTCGCTACGGGTATCTTCGTGGCCCTGAAGGACAGTTTCGGAACCCATATAACCATGGTTGCCGAAAGAATTGTACGGATTTCCTCATCCGTGGCTACACAGAAGATGAAATTGCTTGGCCTCCATTGCAAAGTGTTGCCAGTTAGAGCAACTACGGTTAGCTTGCGTTGGTTGTGTTCTTTTTTAAGTAGATATACACATCCCAGTCCCACTCGTTAATATACAAACCCTTTGCACATTATGACCAGAAGAAAAGGGGGTAAAAAGATGCAAAAAGATTTTTTCTTCGTATAGAAGTGAACCTCTTCTATTTGCTTCCTGGTTAATGAGGGAGAAAACAGAAGCTTGTTCGATCTACTTTGTGTTCTTAATCTTGTATTCGTTACAGGAAATAGTCGTCTTCGAATCTGGTTATACTTCAAGTATTAGGAAAATGAAGAGGTGATGATGCAGTTTGAGAGTGTTCCAGTATTTTCGATTTTGGAAAACTACCCTTCGGGTTCGCATCTATGCAGGTAAAGTTCGGTAAACACTGCGTTTGCACTTGCATTGCTTGCTCATATGGTTGGAGCTTTGAAGGATTTCGAATGGAAGAAAATAGAGTAGGAAATATATTGGTAGGCCATTGTTGCTGTCGTCCATTTGCGTTCCATATAATACACTTCATATATCATTTACTCCTTGTAATTGGGATGGAGTCACGGTTGCAAGTTATTTATTTTTGGAAAATGCTTATTTTTAAAACATCACATAAAGTTAGACACGGCAAACTGATGATTCAAACTTGATTTGAAACCTGAAATAAATGGAATCTTAAATGACCCAAATTTTAGTTGAACTGATATATATATATATATATATATATCACAATTTATATTTTTCTTTTTCTGATGCAATATATGTATATATATGAATGAATATTATTTGATGAACTTGATTGTGGAATGTTGATAATCGAATTTTTCTCCTTTTTAAACATCAATTTTTTTTATTGGAGTGTAACATTAACCATTAATTTGTTTAGTCTGTTTGGTACAAATTTATAATTATAATGTTTGATTGAAGAATATAAGATAGCATTATTATTCTATAAAAAGAATATTTCACAAACAAGAATTTAATGTTGTACATAAAATAATAAGCCTAAACCATTTAAATTCTTCCTACTGGCCAGTGGCCACTACCAGTGCCTGAAACCAATTAAATTCTTTGAATTTTCCATATGACCAAACAAAAGATGGGTAAAATATTGAAATCATCACTCAATTTTGGTCATTTGACCTATTTTAGCCACTCAACTTTAAAAACGCTCAATTTACTTATTAAACTTTACTTTTTGACCTATTTTGGTCACTTTGGATTATTTTATTATTATTTAGGTATAACATGGCATATTTTATTATTATTATATATAAAAATTAATTTAAAATAAAAATAAATAATATTTTTTTATTAATAAATAAAAAAATAATTTAAAATAAAAACCGTAATCTCAAACATCCCAAATCCTAAACACCCAACTTCTCAAACTCCCTTACCGGTGTCACTCTCATCGGCGGTCACCACTCCCTCTACCGCCGACGGTGCCGTCATCGTCCTTAGCTCCACATTTGCAATCCACCGTCCAACTTTCCATCCCTCTTTCCACATCCGCCGACCCAAATTCTCTATTGCCATGAATGCAGGACAAATTTGGAGTAAGGTCGCTAAGGGACAGGGAGGGTCAAATGATGGGTGCTTTATATTTACAAGTGAGCATTGTGAGCCAGGCTCTAATTTTTGTGACTAGATCACGGAGCTGGTCGTTTGTGGAGCGTCCCGGATTGCTACTGGTCACTGCCTTCATTATTGCACAGATGGTAAGAAATTACATTTGCTTATATCTGATTCCGAGTTCGATGATTGTTTCAGTAAAGCTAAAGATGTTGAATTGTGGCGTTCCTTAGGTGGCTACTTTGATTGCTGTATATGCTAACTGGGGATTTGCAAGGATGAGGATGGGCTGGTGTCATATGGCTTTACAGTATTGTGTTCTACATCCCTATCAAGAGCTTGACCTGGGTGGAATCCTCTACACGACCAAAGCCAAGCAACTCCTCAGCTTGGAATCTTCTAAATGCCAAATATACTTCCTGGAAAGCCTTTGAAGCTTCAGTCTTGAGGTCTGATACAATAGCTTTTACCGGTAAAACTACTAGTTCTGTAGGTGGATCCGGGCCAAGTATACCTAGCACCGTCGGCGACAGGTGATGTTGTCGTCGGCAGTAGAGGGAGTGGTGGCCGCCGGTGAGAGTGACTTCGGTAAGGGGGGGGTTTGAAAATTTGAGTGTTTGGGATTTGAGATATTTGGGATATTTAGGGTGTTTGGGATTAGGGTTTTTATTTAAAATTATTTTTTTATTTATTAATAAAAAAATATTATTTATTTTTATTTTAAATTAATTTATATATAATATAATAATAAAATATGACATGTCATACTTAAATATTAATAAAATAATTCAAAGTGATTAAAATAGGTCAAAAAGTAAAGTTTAATGAGTAAATTGAACGTTTTTAAAGTTGAGTGACTAAAATAGGTCAAATGACCAAAGTTGAATAATGATTTCAGTATTTTATCCACAAAAGAGTGCTTCTGTACACCTGCAATTTCAAAAAGTCCGATTCTCGAACGGCAATGGTTAAACTGTAATAATTTGTCAATGTAAGTGGTCAAAATATATTAACCGAAAATTGGATGATGAAAACCAGAAGAAAATCAAATACTAAGGCTTAGTACAAAATAATTGTCCAAACAACCTAGTTTTTTTTCTTTTTAAGTTTTCTTTTTATCTCTTCTAAGTGCTCAAATCATTATTTTTTTTTATCAAAACATATTCCTTTGTTAGCTTTAAAATAGTAAAAAATATAGTTTGACACCTAAAAAGAGCTAAAAAAACAGACACCTAAAGGAGCTAAAAAATTAAACACCTAAAATAAAAATAACATATTTTAAACACCTATTTTGATATTAATCCAAATACTAATACGAAAAACTATTTATTTAGCACTTCACTTTTAGTATTTCACCTATTTTCTTGGCAAAATGATATCTAACATTATGTTTTGTTTCTATTTTGGTATATACCGTTAAAAAATTATTGACATTAATCGAAAGAGATAAAATTACACGTGGTATGATGACTATGAGAGAAAAATCGCGTGTGGCAGACTACGACGTCATTTTCTTTCTCTTAGTCTACACGCTATGTGTGATTTTTTATATTTTATCTGGTGTGGCATGCTGATTAGGGGAGAAAAAATGACATAATATTCTGCTATATGTGATTTTCTCTCTCATAATTAGTATATCATTATTTTTCTAATGACAAAAATAATAATTTAAAAATAAAAGGTAACATTAGATATCTTCTTGCTAAAAAATAATGAGATACCAAAATAATAAAACGAGAATAACTAGTGTACTAAATAAGTACTTTTTCTTAAGGTTGAGTGTTCGATCGAGTCGAGTCAAAAAAATTCGAGTTATTTGAGTTTGCAAGTCCTATTTTACGATTCAAACTTTATTTAAAAAAATTTCGAGTCGAGCTTCGAGTTTCTGTATAAATTTAATTGTGTATATATATATATATATATACACACACGTAACTGTGCATGTATATATTTCTATATGCATCTATTTAGGGCTGGATGTTGCTCATATTGATTCCAATTTCAATGGCTTTCTATATGCATATATAATATACATATATATTTCTTCATATTTTCACAAGTGATATACATAACATATTAGACAGAATTGATACAATCGACTCGAACTTAAAAATTGATCAACTAATTAATAAAAATTCGAGTATTAGAGTTATTCGAATTTCTATTTCATAACTCAAACTTTATTTGAAATTTTTCCGAGTCGATCGAGTTTATGAAATTACGAGTCGATTTTTTCGCCTCAAGTCGAGTCGAATAATTCAATTTTTTCGAGTCGAGTCGAATTTTTTCCACCCCTACTTTTCCCTACCAATAATTACCTCGTTGGCAATATGTCTTTAATACTACTATTATTTTATCTAATCTAATAATATTTGGTACCTTTTTTCTCTCTCCACAACCCAAAATCGAATAATCTCGATATTAGTTTGGCAAAAAAATACATTTGGCTAAATATTTTCTTTTGAGATTTTATTGAAGAAAAACGTCCCTTTAAATAACATTTAAAAAAATATCCTTATTCATGTCATGTATGACAAACTCGTGTTTTATAAAATACGGGTTTAAAACTTTCTTTTACAAAATGTGAGTTCCGTGTTAAGTGGATATAGATAAGAAAGGAAAAAAAGTTAATTTATCAAGTTTGAACTCTCGTTTTGCAAAATACGAGTTTAAAATTCTCATTTTGTAAAATGCGAGTTTACACTACATAATATAAATGAAGTATTTTTCTAAATATTATTTAGAATAGTGTTTTTCTTAATAAAATACCAAAAAATATTTAACTAAATCACCCAAAAAAAAAGAGGTTTTTAACGAAACCTTAATATCCTTTCAAAAAAAATTTATCTAATCGACAAAACGACGTAGTCGAGTGCCCTTCATCTTGTCCGTTTTCGTCAATCACCCGCAGAACACGGAACTGGGCCCCACTCTGACAAATCCCAACCAATCACATTCGTGTTTTGCATCATTTACTCGCTTCTAATTGGTTGTTTAACGCCACGTCACCTCCCCCATTCATCTATAAAAACATTAATCCAAAAGAGAGTAAGATTCTATCAAACAACAAATTTATAATCAGATTCTTCCACCCGACTTCCGATACCAGTTCTCTCTCTGCCTTCACGGAGTTGTTTTGCGGTGGACGGACGACGATGAGGGTCGCCGGTTCTAAATCTTGCATTCTGCCATTGGCTTTCGTTTTATTTACGGTTATATCCTCTTCCACCGCCTTGGTTTCAACTCCCTATCCGAAGGCCATCACTGTAAGTTTCTTTTTTCAATCCTTTGATTTTTTTGTTGGAGTTTTCGATATGAATTTGATGGATTTTTTGGGGATGGGTTAGGATTTGAAAGATGCAGTTGTGAAGGGATTGGGATTCCAAGCAGATGATTTTAAGATTTCCGGGTTCGATCTGAGGGATGCCCTTGTGGGCCATTCGGTGGCATATGAATTCGACATTGAAACCGATAATAAAGTGATTCCTTTTAAGCTTTTGGAGGATGTAAATCGTTGGGAATACGTTGATTTGCCCATTTTTAGGGCGGAAGACCCGGTTAGACCCGGGGGTGAAAATGGGTTGGTGGAGCCGAAGGGGATATCGGACGATGGGTTACCCGTTTTGGCCCCGTTTCAGCTGGCCGGACCCATGGAACTCTGGATTCGGGACGCCAAAGATATGCGAATCTCCTTGCCGGTGAGTTTTTTTTATAATATTTTCTCCCTTTTCTTATAACAAAAATTTTATTCTTTGAAGCATTGATTTTGGGAATTTATTACTTAGGAACCCTAGTATTCATGTCCATACCCTAATTGGATTTCATACTTTTAAAATTAAGTTGTAGTAAAGTATTTTCTTTTGAAATCGAATTAGTTTATTTTTTCGCTTTGTCTTTGAAATTAGATCCTCTTACATATCATTGAAGTATATTTATTCATCTTATTGGTGGTTTGAGCCTGCAGCACGATGTAGATGCCGGTGTCCTGAAAAAGGTAATTTTAGCCGATGGTGCCGTGGTGACTGTCAAGGGTGCAAGATCAGTTAGTCTGCGCCATCCAGTCGATCTTCCGTTGCCTCTTAACAGAACTAATAATGGATTTGCATCCGGCCTTATGGCCCTTGCTGAGCATCTTCGTTGTGCTTCTCGCAGTCAAGACGCCGCAATCCTTTCTCTTCGCATTGTTGGCCCGACTTCCCTTACCGTCCCATCATCTACGTCTTCGAATAACAAGTTGAAGCTTAAGCGACTAGCACCTGGCCTTGTGGAACTATCTTCGATGTCCAAAACTAAGACCGTGGAGGCTCTCTCCACTATTGATCTACAAGGAGAAGCCTCCACAGTTCTAGCTCCGAAACACTTTGCTACAATGTGGCCTCTTGCTTCCATCAACGGTTCCAATGCCAATTTGGTCGGTTTCGAGAGACTGCTATCATCCGTGTTGGGTCCAAAGGCAAACAAGAAAGGTTACTTTAAGTTACTCAAGGCTGATGTGTCGGCTCAAACGTTCGTGAAGATCAGTTTCGGGATCGAGAAGAAGTTGAAGGAAGGAGATGGGTTTGTTTTGGAGGGCTTCCCTGAGTGGAGGACAAAGCCCGAGACGGTGAGTATGCACTTTGAGGTACTCGCTAAGGTCGAGGGAGAGAAAGTTGTACCGGAGAGAATTTTGCAGGTTGACCCTGCTGCTATCGAGGATACAATTGCACCAAACGTGTTGACAGGGAACGTCACCATGTCAACCACTCCTGTTGTTCATCCTCCTCCAAATCCCTTCACCTTGTAAATTGCTATAGAGAGACGAAGCGTCGAAGGTTTTGCTTAGTTAACGAAACTGTAAAGACTGAAGAATTTTTTCTCATTGGTTTTATATATTCCCCCTGAATTAGTTGTTAATTATGGATGGTTTCTTGGAGAATCTGTGGTATGACAGATCTGAAAGGAATAAATCATATGCTAAGCTATATCTTTCGGAAGCATAAGATCGATCGCATTAACCCGAAAATGAGCACATAATTGGTATTAGGTCTCAATCCATGGAGGTTCTTCAAAGTATCTAAACATATACAAAGCCCTTTTAACAGATTTAAGAAGTTCATATATTAAACTGACCCTCTCTCAGCAACATCAAATTCATTTGTTGATGAATGCAATGCCCTTTTGAATGCTTCCAGCTAACTCTTTCTTTGCTTTCTCCAAACCAGCCCTGTTTAATAATCAGAGGGATTGACTGAGTAATCTGCTATCTCTACCTGAAATAATGACAAGATATTCTACTTCTGGCATTCAATATACCTCTCGTATTCGTTTAGGGGACCTAGTTGAAAGACTTCCTCGGCTCCGGTACGACCAAGTCGTACCTTGGTTGCAAAGAAAGGAAGCTCGGTAACCTGCGATTGGGATTGTTGAAGAAAATGTGAAAATGTAAAACCAAGAAGAGTGTTGGCTTGAAATACTTGCATGGGAGGGTTACCTGGGAAGCTACAAAGGCACATTCCACGATTCCGGCATCTCCTCTCAAGCCTCGGAGGCATGCATCTGCGAACTTGACAGCCGCATAAGCCTATACGCATGTAAAATCTTTAGTTTAATTCGTCCATTAAAATTTTAAAAGAAAATAAGAAAAAAATCCGGTACAAAGTGAACTGAAGATAGAATGGCCAACCATTGACAGAGTAGCAGATCCAGCCCCAGCTTTTGCCTGCATAAGTGAAAAGATGAAACTTATAAGTCGAGCTATGATATGTATCGATATATAACCCGTAAGAATAGTACTTGCTCTTAGTTACTAGCCTCTATGCATTTAACAAGTAACTTCCAAAATTACAGATAGGCCTATGCGAATCTAATAGTAGTTGACTGAAGTATTAACAGCAAGGAGCTAGTACGAGGTTTGAACTTAACCCCATTTTTCCTTTTACTCAGAAACGATAAAGGGGCGTACCGCATGCATGGGAGACCGGACTAAGAAATGTCGAGGGGTGTTTTAACTTTACTGTATATTTCATTTGTTGATTCTGCAATCTCCATAAGAAAAAAGAAACATTATTATACCTCAACAACTTCTGTCCCACCGTTTTGAATGCGATTTGTTAGGTAATCAGTTTCTTCAGGGGTGAAGCTGCATGGAGGTTTGACCTGCAAAGATTTAAATCTAGTATATTTAACCGATGATAGATTATCAGAACTGAAAACAACTGAAATTTATAGATACTGTTGAAGACCTGTGACAAAAGAGGCAAAATTGTCACTCCTGCATGGCCTCCAACAACCGGGACATTAACTTCTCTTGGATCAAGTCCCAGGACTTCCGCCTGTACGGAGAGACGAGAAAAATTGCATGTATAAGGAGTGAAAACCAGAACTGCTGCAAATTTCTTGCTGCTCTAATAGAAAATATGAGGAATGCAACAAAATGGTGGGTAAAGATATTGATTCTCCCATAGTCTAACATTATATGGTTATGCATACCACAAAAGTGTTAGCTCTGACAACATCAAGAGTTGTCACTCCCAAAAGTCGCTTCGGGTCGTAAGTACCAGCCTTTTTAAACACCTCGGCCGCAATTGGAACTGTAGAATTCACTGGATTGCTTATCAGATTAACGATTGCATTTGGGCAGGACTTCGCAACTCCTTCACAAAGTGTCTTGACAATTCCAGCATTGATGTTGAAAAGGTCATCCCTTGTCATTCCAGGCTTCCTTGGAACACCAGCAGGTATGATCACAAGGTCCATGCCGGTCAACGCACTCTCGAGCTGCGGTTGCCCCAGGAAACCACGTACCTAAAACCCCCCAAAAAATTACTTGTATCAATGTTTTCGAATCAACATAGTAATATGTGTTCACTGTTAAATGATTGAAGTCGGAACAAACAGGAGAAGAAATATTACCACTGCACCAGTGTCCATGTGACTGAGATCAGCTGTGACACCAGGGGAGTTCACAACATCATAAAGATGAAGAACCGAAACGAGCGGATTCATCTTCATCAACATTGCAAGAGGCTGGCCGATGCCTCCAGCAGCTCCTAGGATAGCAACTTTGAACCCTGGTGACCCTCCTTTAGCTCGGCAATCAGCTCGCCTCAAAACAGAATTTTCCTCCATCTATACAGCCAACACAAGACAATAAACAACACGAAAGCCACCTTACTAATTAAAACTTATACCTATCAGACAACATAAAAGAGAACCTGAGGAATCGAAGGCTGGAGATGGGCTGCGAGCCTAGCGATGCGCTGGTTAGCCTCCATTTCCTTTTTTTTTTTCCTTGCAGAGAGATAGACAGACAGTGAGGGTTAAAGTGTGGTGTGGAGGTTAAGAACAAATGGATTTAAGCAGAAAACCAAAAGAGATAACGGTGAAGTTGACATGAACGTATATATTTCTTTTGAGAGATTCAGATTGTGTGGAAACTAATTTTTGAAGTCCTTATCCTATCTTTAATCGCAAAAGAACCGTGGCTCTCAAAAAGCATGGTCTGGGTTTATTTCCAGGGTGATAAATGTCTGTTTTTATGCTAAAAAAACTTGTGGTGTCTGAATGTTGTAAACTGCTAACTGTTATATATGATCAAATATTTACTTTATCAACAGCTGCTAGTCGTCTAAATCAAATTTACGATCAAAATATTTTTTACAGAACATGGTTCGAAGCCGAACATCCATCATAAACAGCAAATACTCCAAAAAGAAGATAAATAGATTGCATTGCACATCTAAAAGAAGATAAAACAGTTACAGCTCTGACAAAATTGTAAAAAAAATCCTACTACTTAAAACATCAAGGCTATAATATCTGTCACGGTATCAGCCATCAGGGTAGGGATTTGGTTTTGCAAAATGCCATAAAACAATTTAATATTCGGTGTCGTGATAACAATGGTAGTAGACTAATTTTAGAGTAACCAAACTAGTTTTCGGCCATGATGAGCACTTGTTCCTTTAATGGTTTAGATTGGATGTAGCTAGGCCTTTGATTTCTTCCCTTTAGCTTCAGCAGCAGGTTTGGCCTTGAAAGGCAGGAAGGTTTTCCCACCCATGAATGGCTGTAAAACCTCTGGTATTTCAACACCATCTTCCTTCTGGTAATTCTCGAGGATACAGCACAAGGTCCTTTCGGTTGCTGTGAGAGTAGAGTTCAACAAGTGAACATACTGTTTTGCCTGCTCATTGTTCTGCAACAGGTAACCAAACAAAAGCAATTACAAAGCATGGCCCAGAATGCAAGCAGTAGAATTCAAGACTTGAGATGATAGATATTAAGCTATGGAAGTAGTTTTAGGTTGAAGCTAAATTGATGCTAAACTTTTGAATGTAACATGACAAAAAGACAATACAACCCACCTTTTTCTGCCCATATCTAATTTCCAGTCTCCTGGATTGATAATCTGTACAATTTGAGCATGACACCAGCTCTCTGTATGTCTGAGATGCAGGAAACCATGCTTCCAGGTCATACTTCTTGGCAGCAGCATCATTAAGAGCACCAGAAACAATCACTACAATTTGATAAGGAAGCTTTAGCTGCAAAACATAAGTCACACTAATCCATGAAAAGATTCTTCCACCTCAAAACTTCAAAGGAAATAAGTTTCAACCAAAGGTAGTACTATATCAAGTGAGGAAAACTTTATGTGCATGGTGAACTTTATTAAAAGATAGATTAGGGCCACTTTATGTTTGAAGGGCAAAGCCTCCAATTTCTTTATTTAGAAGTGATCTTGTTTTCACAATGAAAACAAAAAAGATTATCCCATTCCAACCACCAACCCTTTCCACATGGCATGGGAAATAAATATGAAGGTAGCATGATAGGGTTCATTGGTCCAGATAAAATCAACATTCAAAGGTTGTAATGATATATACAAATGAGATTAGGTGAAAAAAAACTGGAAACTGTTACTAAATGCATAAGAAGTTATACCAGCTGATAAAAATCCTCGGAGTTTTTAATCATTTCCTCGTGCATGTCCCAGGAGTCATTACCATTTGGACTGGTAATGCAGAACTGCTCCAATTTCTCAAACTGATGAACCCGGAATATTCCAAGAGTATCACGACCATGTGAACCAGCCTCTTTGCGAAAACAAGATGAATATCCAGCATATCTGTGGAAAAATATTTTCATAAACAAATAGAAACAGGAAACCCTAGAGTAGAAATATAGCCATCACTTCTTTTTTCATGATTAGGACCTTTTAGGCAGTTCAGAGGGCTGGATCCAGTCATCTATGTGGTAAGCACAAAGCGGTTGTTCAGCAGTTGCAATAAGATATTTATCATCACCCTCACCAGTCACCTAAAGAACGTCAACAAAACCAATCATGAACATGTCTGGCTAATGATTGGCACATTCCTAACCTTAAAGTACAGCAACCATTTTCTTTTGTTTCTATTTCCTAATTTATAAGAAGAATACTTCCTTGATAACAAGTAAAGCCGGAAACAAAAATTAAATCATCTCAATTCTGAAAAACAGATCAAATCTTGGAACTTGTAAGAAAATCAAAACCACCCCAGTATATGGAAGGATGAGAGATCTCCAAATCGATCTAAAAATGTTACCTTGTAAAGTTCCTCATCAAATTGTGCCAATTGAGCACACTTGGCCATAACATCTTTTCTCATGAAGAACGGAGTTTGCAAAGCTGTAAACTCCCTTTTCTCCAAAAAATCTAGCCCAAAATTGATCAAAGCTTGATTGAGGCGCACCCCATCTCCCTTTAAGTAGTAACCTCTACCTCCTGCTACATCAGCACCTATAGTACAGGGCAAGAGAACATTAGTTAAAATGATTCCAACACAAACAAACCAATTCGATTAGCTAGCTGAATTCATGCATAAAACCAAAGCAAAGTTCATCATTAGGGATACAGCCTAAGGTTCTATAAACTCACAGCTTAAAGAGAGAGACTAAACATCTTAAAACCGATAAACAATACCTTACATTACATACACCAAAACATGATAACCCTGAAAATAGAATTACCCTTTTTCATATCGGCGATCCCAAGAAGCTCGACAAGCTCAACATGATTCTTTAACTTAGGTTCCACACGCTTCTCACCCCAAGTTCTAATCACAGCATTATTTGCCTGCAATATATTGGCCAATTAAGTGAATTACACTGATTAAAGCATAAGCAATCAAAAACCAGGTGAGTGAATAAAATTTAATACGCCAATCACCTCATCATCACTGACGGGAACCGAATCGTGCACAAGGTTACCGATTTTCTCCAATTTAGACTTCAAAACAGCCCAAGAATCCTTAACCTCAACGTCTTTATCGGCTATTTTCTGCTTAACCTCCTCTGTCTTTGCAATCATCTCTGATGCATCTTGCTTAGCCTTTTTCCACACCGATTCATCCAAATAAAAATTAATGAAGAAAATCCCAGAACTAATAGAAAAAAGATGACACAGGGAGAGAATTGAAACTCACAATTTTAAGTTGAGCAACTTGCTTGTTGATCTTATTGAACTCTTTCCGCAGATTTTCAAGTTCAAATAACACTGTACAAGAAAATTAGCATTAAAAAGAAAAATACTAAATCGAATCAAATCGAAATGCGAGAATGAGATTGGGAGATTTACGTTGACGATAAACTTTGTCGAGGTCGATGATGGCGTCGACATCTCCGACGTTGGCGTAACGCCGCCGTAAAGATTCTCGGATGATCTCAGGGTTGTGACCCTTCTCCTCTCTGAACAAATTGATGTCCAACATTTTTTTATCTCTTCAGAGAACGAAGTGAGTGAAATCGACTGTGTCGGGACTGAACCAGCTCAAAAGACAAAAAAAGTATAAGAACACGAAAACCCTAGTTTCTGATTCTGTTTGGTTCCAAGGTCACAACTATTCTTTCCTCGGATAGTTGTTCTGTACCTCCAATCCACAGGGCTTTGCCCGTTTGAAATTGTTGGGTCAAATCATTTACACAAAATGAATATCGGGTTTGGGCTTCTTGAGCTGCTTTTTATCAAGTTAAATTACTATTGACTTTTTTATTTTAAAAATAGGATAAATTACACCAATGGTCACCAAACTTTTAAGATGCGCTCATTTAGTTCACTGAACTTTTAAAAATTTTATTAGAGTCACCTAACTTTTAATCTGCTTTTATTTTGGTCCCTCCCGTTAACTTGGCACATTAACTTCTTCTTCAACCTCTTTCTTCCTTTCCTCTATTTTTTTCCTCCATGAAAATACTCAGCCATAATGGTACTTTGCTTTAAAATTATTTCTTGTTTTGTCCTTCATTATTCTCTCAATTTTCGTCGTCGATGTCGCCCACCATATGACGCACCGTCATGCAAAAAATTAGCTTTTCTTAAATTTTCATTGTCATTTCGTTCTCTTATTACTCTCTCCTTCTCTTATTAAATTTCAAGACACTGACTTTTCTTTAACTAAAAGGAATCGACTTGAGTTTCGTAGTCTCCTTTCGTCACGTGTGATATCATTTGAGCAATAATATGCTCGTTTCAGTAAGTTTGATATTTGTTAATATTTACAGAGCATTCTTAGATTTATATTTGGAAGGTTTTGATTTGAAGGTAGTAATATATTAATAAGGGTAAAATACAAAAATAATGACTCAACTTTTGCCTCTCTCCTATTTTACTCACTCATCTTTAAATTGAGTCGATTTAATGACTCAACTTTTAACATTGGGTTTTTATCATCACCCAACCGTTATATTATGGATGCCGTTAATGATGTGGCATTTTTTTATTGATTTGGTCGCCACGTAAGCACACACACGTGTTAAAAAACCAAACCAAAACGACATTACCACGACCAAACCCAAATCAATGGAAGTTAAATGCCGAACCGCTCGAAATCTGGTAGCCAAACTCAGCTCAGTTTCCGAACAAACCCGAACCGAAGCTCTGTGCGAGTTACGCCTAATCTCCAAACATGATCCCGAAAGCCGACCCTTAATTGCCGATGCCAGAGCCGTTCCTTACCTCTCCGAAACGCTTTATGGTTCTTCTCCAAAAATTCAAGAAAACGCCGCTTCCACTCTATTGAATCTCTACATTACTTCGCGCGCTTCTCTCATGTCCACTCGCGGCTTCTTCGACGCGTTATCCCACGCTCTCAGTAATTCACCTTCTCCTTCCGTTGAATCGGGCCAGTTTGGTGGGTCTCGGTGCGGTTCCCGCTTTGGTGGCGTTGATCGTCAGGGATGCGAGGAAGGGGATCGTGGAAGACGCTACGGCGGTGCTGGCGCAAATTGCGGGGTGTGAAGAAGCGATGAGGAAGGTGGGTGGGATCAGGGTTTTGAGTGATTTGTTGGATGAAGGGACTGGAGCCAGTGAAAGAACAAGGGAAAATGCAGTGGCGGCTCTTCTGAACCTGGCTCGCTGCGGTGGCGAGAAAGAGAGGAAAGAAGTTAGTGATATGGGAGGTAAAGTTATCGAAGGGATTACTGATTTGAGGAAGAATGGAAGTGCTAAAAGGAAGGCTAAAGCAGTCGAATTGCTGAAATGGTTTATTTTTTAACACGTGTGTGTGCTTACGTGGCGGTCAAGTCAATAAAAAATGCCACATCATTAACGGCATCCATAATATAACGGTTGGGTGATGATAAAAACCCAATGTTAAAAGTTGAGTCATTAAATCGACTCAATTTAAAGATGAGTGAGTAAAATAGGAGAGAGGCAAAAGTTGAGTCATTATTTTTGTATTTTACCCTATTAATAAATATGTATGATTTGAGTAGATGAAAGGTTAATATCTGATCTGATTTAGATAGTTAATAGTTATTTGAATTTAAAAATTGAAATTCATTTTTCTTTATATATATTATCTTTTATGAGGTATTTTGATCTGGTTGATCTTATCTCTATTTTTAACAATAGATTTAATTTTGACACTGTTTTTAATCACTAGTGAAATCATATCGTTCCTTAGAGAAAAACACACAAAACGAAACGAATACTAGAGCTATTGCATTAGTAAAATGGAGGATCTTGAACAAATTGCATGACAAGAATGAAACAACGACTGCTCCAATTTCTAATATGTACAGAAAACGTTTTACTTGTGGCGACATGGTGGGCGACATTGACGGCGAAGATTGAGAGAATAGCGAGGGACAAAGTAAGAGATAATTTTGAAGCAAAGTACCATTGTGGCTGGGTATTTTTATGGAGGAAAAAACAGTGAAAAGTTAGAAAGAGGTTGAAGAAGAAGTTAACATGCCACGTCAGCGTTTTTAACGGAGGTTAACGAGAGAGACCAAAATAAAAGCAGATTAAAAGTTGGGTGACCCCAATAAAATTTTAAAAGTTCAGTGACCAAAATGAACACGCCTTAAAAGTTTAATGACCATAATGTACTTTACCCTAAAATATAATAATCCAATCCAATTTATGGAAAAATAATTTGATAGAACTCTATCTCTGGCAAGCTTAGAAGAGTCATCCAAGTAAAATAAAAAGGAAATTAATATAACAAAAAATATTTTATATTTTTACTTTTGTTTTTATATATATTAAAAAATAAGTTATTTAATTTTCAAATATTTATGTTTTGTCCCGTCATTTCATGATGTTTTTGACAATCCTAACAATTAATTGATTCCTTTTGGTGAGGGAAACAATATAACTTTATTTACGGTGAAGAAAAGAGATAGCAAACAAAAGAAAAAATAATTTTGGTCTATATTTTTAGTGAAGCAGACACTATATTTCATATTAAGAGACTTAAAAGAGATGGTTGGAAAATCTTAGAGTTCAGCAAAATTTGTTGTCGGGCCAATGTGATTTTCAGCCATGATTTAGGGTTTTAAAATTTTTAGAGCAGATGGATGAGAGATTGAGTGAGAAGAGAGAGTAAAGAAGGAAAAATAAGATACAAAACTTAAAAGAAAAATATAATTTATAGCTTAAATATAGAAAGTAATATAATAAATTATTTCGGTCGGGTCGGTTAGAGATTTTTCACTCTAAATTTGATTCTGAATATAATTTAAAAAAAATCAGTCATAAATTTCGAATCTAATTTTGAAAAATCTCGATCATAAAATATTCGATCATAATCCGTCAAGTCCGTGTTTTATGCCCTTTCTTAATTAAAAGAAGAATTAATATCCTATACACTGGCGGTGGAAAGTTTTTATTTCCACAAGCGCCTCAATTATAGGGTTTAGGATTAGTGTTTAGGGTTTAGAGTTTAGGGGTTTTAGTGTAAAGGTTTAGAATTTAAGGTTCATGTTTAGAATTTAGGATTTAGGGTTATAATTTAGGGTTTAGGGTCAGGGTTTAGTTTTAGGGTAATATGGGTGAGGATTTAGGGTTTAACCTATAAACCCTAAATTTTAACCCTAAACCCAAAATTTTATCAACAATCCCTAAATTCAAAACTACTACACTTATATTCCTAAATTTTAAACCCTAAACAAAGTCCCTAACCCCTAAAACTAAGGCGCTTGTGTAAAAAAGTTTTCACAAACGCTTGTGTATAGAACAATTACCCTTAAAAGAATTGTCTTTATAATAAGTTTTTACGGTATATAATCTGAACTAATTAAAATTAGATATGATGATTATAAAAAAATGTAGTGAATCCATTTTTATATATATTATTCTTATAAATTCACACTTCCGCATATTACATAGTTAATTTTGTAATTTAACAAAAAGTTAAAAATATATATATAAATAAATATTACTTTGTAATAATATTTATACCCTTAGAAAAAATTGTAACTTGAATTCTCAATCTAAATTAAAGGTCCATTTCAGCAGGTTTTATTTTACTAGTTTTTATTTCACTGTCGACATATAATTTTTAATCATAAAATGGTTGTTGGTCAAAGTAGAGAGAGAAAATCTAACAAGTTAATTGAGAATACTAGTAATAGGACTTTACTTAGATCATGTCAATGTCAATGTCAATGTCATGTCATCTTTTCAATTTTGCATGCATTGTCTGCTATCGAAGACTACATCGTATTTTTAGGGCAAAACATTTTTATGGTGCGATTAAAATGAGATGATATTATATATTTTCTTATTTAATTTGTAAGAATTTGCGTAAATTTTTATTAAAATAAAATTTACACAAAATTTTACCTAATTGATAAAAAATTATGCAATTGTACAAATTCTTACCTGGTTAGTAAGAATTTTAGTCCTACATTAATTCTTATTATTTTTTATAAAAATTTATGTTGGCCGCATTTTATGCTTAATCACTCTATTGCAGTTATTGGTGCTCGAACCCGTGACCTCTAAGAACAATAATCGTTCTCTTAACTACTAAGGGAAGTTATTTGTGCAATTAATTTTATACTTTTTAGAATGAAATTAATTCATTTAAAAAAATCTATTTTTTTATCAACAAGTATAATTTTATTTATAAGGGAAAATTATACAAATAAAATATCACCATGTGCCTCATTAAAAACCTCCTTAAATTATAATGGAGAAAAGTACGACCTGATAATATTAGAAAGACAAAACACCACGACAAAATAAAGTGAGACATCCATTTAGTCTCATCTAATAATCAAAAAGTGTAAAAAAAAAATATTTCACCTCATATATTATTATATAATAAAAATTGACAACTCTAATGGTATTAGCTATTATTATATGATGAAATTTATTAAAAAAGATGTCAACAATTTTTAAAGCATGTGGTTAAAAGCTTTTAGTTGATACTTTATTTTTTTATATTGTGAGTTCTAGACTCATTAACAGTAAAATTTCACTTCAATATTTAGTGTTGTTGTATTTTTAATGTCTTGAATTTAAAACATTAGTTAAACTGGAATAATTTGTATTGATTGATTAGTTATATGTATTTTACATTACAAATATTACCTATTAGTGTCAAAAGCTTTCAGTTGACACTTTTCTCGCCCCTATGTTATGGATTTTAGATTCATTATGAGTAAATTTCCCCTTCCTTTCCCCCTAAGTAGAGGAATTGTTCAAAAAAAAAAAACTATTAGCATAAGGATGATTTTACATAAAACCTCATGTACCACTATATACCACTAATATGTGTAGCGTTATGTATCATTAATTATTTTAATTACTTTTGAAATGATGGGACTGAAAAGTGTTATCATCCCTTTTTAGAATAAAATTTAATGGTAACATTGAAGCAATTAAAAGTTTGGTTGTCAAATTAAATAATTTATTAAAGTTCAGTTACCATTTGTGTACTTTACCCAAAAAAAACTGAAAAAAATAATATAAAAAATATTTTTTGATTTTATTCTATAAATGAATAATAACACTTCCAGCCCCTATAATTTCAAAAGTATTAAAATAATTAATAATGCATAATCAATACATAGCGATACATTACGTTTATATGTAGAATCATCCTTAGTATAATCCTGTTAACTCTATATATTTTCTATAATAAGGGTTTGCTTGCTTTTATAACTTACTGGAATTGAAAATAGAATTAAATATTAGGCACACGATGAGTTGTAGTATTAGAAAAAGGTGCATGCATGCATGATGAGAAAATGATTTCTGATAATGCTTTGAATAATGGAGCTTAAAGTTAAAATCCAATTTCCAAATCAAATGTTTGGCAATCCATGACAAAATGTGTTTCTGATATGGAAAATGATTTTTTTTCTTCCTACGGTGGGGTCGAAATTTTTAGGTTATGCTCATCAATGTTTTTTAAATAGACGTTTGATTGTTGAACGAAAAAACTATATCAAACGGTCATTCTAAGCATTTTCAAGGGACGTTTTCTGTCAAGGACGGAATCATATACATGTTAGGAGGAGTCTTAAAAATTTTAATATAATAACATTTGAGATTATTTTAAATTTAAATATTAATTAAATAAAAATTTCACCTACTCAATATTAAATTAAAAGGCTTAATAAAGTTTTGCTCCTCTTAAACATTTTATTTTAGCTCGTCTCTGTTTTCGTCAATCTTAATTTTTAAACGAAGGTTTTACAAAAATTAGACGGTTCAATTTTCCCCAAACGAGCGTTGAAAAATCCAGGCGGGACGAAGTCTTAATTGTTTTCCCAAATCCGAATCAGCTCTGAAAACTTGACAAAAAGCAAGTTAGCTACACGTTGCTTCAACAGTCAGTCTTTGGAAGCTTTGTTTGTCGGGTTCCGATTTGAGTTAGGTGACTCACTGACAAGTCCAATCATCTGGACCTTTCAATAACCCTCCGATTTTAATCAACGAAGGACGTTCGTCACCGTTTTTCCTGAATTCCACGTGGCAGTCATTGGCACCCTAGTCAAACGCGGCGGCCGTTGTTTTTTTCCACTTCTTGTTTTGCCTTTTGCCATAACGAGACAAGAAAGTAGGTTGATTATGAACCGGCAACACATGATGCTTTTATCCATGAGACTACACCACGTAAATCATCGTAATGACTCCGTTCAGAATTAATTTTAGAACAAAACTTTAGGTGGAAAACAACAAATACGATAATTAGAAAAGAAATTGAAATTTTTAACATTTCTAAAAGCTAAATCTGGAGACTAATAAGATGCAAAAACTTGTTGAAAACACGTATTTTTTTATCGTTGGACACAGTTTTTTTGACGGTACTCCAAAAATTTGTTCTAACCTCGTTTCTAAACCCTAAATTAATCATGTCTTAACTAAGCTGATAGAGCATCTTAACGGAAGAACCGATTGGTGTTTAAGGGAGCAATAACGTTTTTTATAAAATTTCAAACGTCAATGTTGTTTATGTATTTTATTTTTATTTTATATCGATAATAAAAATTCGCACTATAATTTTTTAATATATGTCTCTAACAGTTAACATCCTTGACATGAAAATTTAAGTCTATCCCTAAACATTTGACTTTTAGACGTGATCTTTGTTTTGATTCGAATTGTCAATTAAAGTTAAGTACATTTATTTTTCCTAAAAAATTATTTTAAAATATAAAATTAATTTATATATAATATGTATTAATCTATTAATTCAAATTGAAAATTAATAATTCGAGAAAGAAAAACCAGATTGATTCACATTAGTCGATTGTTTCACCCCCACGTTGATGAATACTTCACCGGTTAGACCTGAAATAAAACAAAGAGAGAGATATAAATATAATCAAAAGTCTAATTTTTGATGGAATCGAAAATCGACGGGCAATCTCACGCATGTCAGTGCTGGAAAAATTATCGTTGACCAGTGTGTAAAGTTGACCAAGAACTTCATTTTTGATTTTGTCTTGGTTTAATTCTGCCTCCAGCCCTGTACTCTTTCAACCTCAAAATTCTAATCCTTGTGTCATTAACGCTTTATCAAGAGCTAAGACATGATTAACTTAGCCTACTAACTTAGATTGAGTACTGTAATGCAGACACTCATTAAGATGACAACTCTTTTAATAATTATATTTATTATATCAACGGTAAAATGGTAATTTTATTCTCAAAAATGACTTTTACCCTAAAACTTAAAAATTTTAATTTTTGGGGTAAGGTGAAAAATCAATGATTCACATTGCTTATGGGCGAAATATTATTTTTTAAGGAAAAGTTATTTTTTAAAAATGTTAGCCTAAATCCAATTTTTTTCACATCGTTTTCGTATAGCCTCTCTCTGACTCTCCCCAGTCTCCACCGCTTTTAAAAATATATAACCTCTTTTGTATATATTTTTAACTTATATCACAAAATAATATCTAAATTATATTAACTTTTTTTTTTATCTTGGTACTTAAAAATATTTTTAGTTAAAATAAGTACTCAAACTATATTTTTAAGTTAAATTAATTACTTAAAATATATTTTTGATCAAATAGGTACTTAAAGTATTTTTTTATTAAAGTAAGTACTCAAAATATTTTTTTGTCAAAATAAGTACCTAATGTATTTTCTAATCAATGTCACATGACAAATTTTAAGAACTTAAATGAATATATATATACTTTAGGTATCTATTTTGACCAAAAATACTTTATATACCTAAATAAAAATTAGTACACTTCAATATTTATTTGTAATATAAACATATATTTTTTCTATTTTCGTTGAGCTTACGTATCTTAATTTTCATTTTAATGGCTGATCATTTGGTATCATATCTCTACACGTGAATCGAGCTCAATTTTCTTAACAAATAAAGCTGCCCCTCGTGGCATATGCCATGCTCTCTATTGCGTTCCCATTTCCCACGCTTTCTCTCTCTCCACAGCCTCTCTCCACCACCTTCGGCCTTCACTGACCGCCATGCCGGTCCGGCGAAGCTCCCATCGATGGCCTCCTCCGGTGATCACCTTTCTCTTCTCATTCATCTTTATCATTTCTCATGCAAAGTGTGATGAAGCGGAGATATTGCTAAAGTTCAAATCAGCTGTTGAAACCTCGGATTCTAACGTTTTCAGTTCATGGAAACAAGGGAACTCTGCATGTAACTTCACCGGAGTTGTTTGCAATTCGAATGGGTTCGTCGCCGAAATCAATCTTCCCCTAAAACAAATCGTGGGTTATGTTCCGTTTGAATCAATCTGCGAGTTGCAATCACTGGAGAAGATTGATCTCGGGAACAATTCTTTCCATGGGAAAGTTTCAGAGGAACTGAAGAGATGTTCTCGCCTCCAATACTTGGATTTGGGAGTCAATGCGTTTTCTGGGGAAGTGCCTGATTTGTCTTCTTTAAATGGATTGAAGTTCTTGAATTTGAACAACAGTGGATTTTCCGGGATTTTCCCATGGAAATCACTGGAAAATCTCACGGAATTGACTTTCTTAAGCCTCGGAGATAATCCGTTCGATGAAAGTCCGTTTCCTCTTCAAGTCCTGAAGCTTGAGAAATTGTATTGGCTTTATCTCACGAATTGCAGTCTTTCAGGAAAAATTCCTGAGGGAATTCAGAATCTCACTCTGTTGCAAAATCTTGAGCTTTCTGATAACAGATTGTCGGGTCCAATCCCAGCTGGAATTGCCAAACTCGACAAGCTTTGGCAACTTGAGCTTTACAACAACTCATTGTCCGGAACATTACCTGTTGGATTCGGAAACCTTTCGAACCTTAAGAACTTCGATGCTTCAATGAATATGCTGGAAGGCGACTTATCGGAGTTACGATCGTTGAAGAATCTTGCTTCTTTGCAGCTCCTTGAAAACCAATTTTCAGGAGAGGTTCCAGTGGAGTTTGGTGAGTTCAAGCACCTTACAGGGCTATCACTATACAGGAACAAGCTTACTGGTCAGCTTCCACCGAAAATCGGGTCATTGTCGGATCTTAATTTCATAGATGTTTCGGAGAATTTTTTGACAGGTCCTATACCACCAGATATGTGCAAGAATGGCAAAATGATCGAACTTCTTTTGTTGCAGAACAACTTCACTGGTACTATCCCGGAGAGCTATGCAAACTGTAAGTCGTTGGTTCGATTACGAGTGAATAACAATTCGCTGTCGGGGACCGTCCCTGCTGGAATATGGAGTTTGCCAAATCTCTCCTTAATTGATCTTACCATGAATCGATTCGAAGGTCCATTGACAGGTGATATTGGTAACGCCAAGTCTCTTGCACAACTATTCTTGGCCAATAATCAGTTTTCAGGTGAATTGCCTACTTCAATCTCTCAAGCTTCATCATTAGTCTCAATTCAGCTTACTTCGAATAGATTTTCTGGCCACATTCCGGCAACCATTGGAGAATTAAAACGCCTAGGCAGCCTTTATTTGAATGGTAACATGTTTTATGGTGTCATACCAGATTCATTAGGCTCTTGTGTATCTTTGAATGAAGTAAACCTTGCTGGTAACTCACTTTCTGGGACAATTCCTGAGAGTATAGGATATTTACCTACCCTTAACTCCTTGAATTTATCCGAAAACAAACTCTCCGGTGAGATTCCGGACACCTTGTCTTCTTATCGATTAAGCCTTCTTGACTTGTCGAATAACCGCTTGGTTGGCCCCATACCGAAATCTTTATCTATCCAGGCTTTCAAAGATTACTTTGAGGGGAATCCGGGCCTATGCAGCTCGGATCTCAAGAACTTCCGGCCGTGTTCGTCAAGTCCCAGTACATCGAGTCATCTTCGCACGTTTTTATCCTGTTTCATAGCTGGAATACTAGTCCTGCTCGTATCACTAGGATGTTACATGTTTGTGAGGGCAAAGCAGAGTAAACTTAATCATCCATTGAAGCAGGGTTCTTGGAACATGAAATCATATCGCATGCTAAGTTTCACTGAAAAGGATATAATCGATGCTGTAAAATCGCAGAATTTGATAGGTAAAGGGGGATCAGGGAATGTCTATAAAGTTGAACTGGAAGATGGCAAAGAACTGGCTGTGAAGCATATTTGGACCTCGGATTCCGGAAATCGTAAAAACTACCACAGCAGTATGGCTATGCTAACACAAAGGAGCTTCCGGTCACTAGAATATGATGCAGAGGTAGCAGCATTGAGTGCCATCAGGCATGTGAATGTGGTGAATCTGTACTGTAGCATCACGAGCGAGGATAGCAACCTTCTAGTTTACGAGTATCTACCTAATGGGAGCTTGTGGGATAGGCTGCATTCATGTCATAAGATGGAGATGAACTGGGAGACAAGATATGCCATTGCATTAGGATCTGCTAGAGGGTTAGAGTATTTGCATCACGGATGCGACAGACCGGTTATACACCGTGATGTGAAGTCGAGCAATATTTTGTTAGATGAAGAGTGGAAGCCGAGGATTGCTGATTTCGGACTTGCAAGGATAGTGCAGGACGGAAGTGGAGGGGATTGGACTAATGTTATAGCTGGAACTCATGGCTATATGCCTCCCGGTAAATTCCGTATACTTTTGCTCCTTTCCATGTTTGTTTTCATTATGATTCAAGTAACTTGCACTGAAAAGACTTCTGATTTGGTTTTAATTTGCTGGCAGAGTATGCATACACATGCAGGATAAACGAGAAGAGTGATGTATACAGCTTCGGAGTTGTGTTGATGGAGTTGGTCACGGGAAAAAGGCCAGTCGAGCCCGAATTCGGAGAGAACAAGGACATAGTTTACTGGATCTATAATAAACTGAAGACCAGAGAAACTCTGGTGGAGGTGGTGGACTCTAGCATCTCAATGGCATCAAAGGAAGACACCATCAAGGTGTTAAGAATCGCAGTCCAGTGCACGGCGAAGAATCCGACACTTAGGCCTAGCATGAGAAAGGTAGTTCAAATGCTGGAGGAGGCCGAACCTTGTAAACTTACTGATATAATTGTTCATAGAAAAGGTGGAAGTAGCCCCACTGAGGAATGGAAGAACAATGGCAAGTTAATCTAGAGCTTTAGAATTCCTCATCCAGTAATGGTTCAGGATTTATCTTCCATGGAATTTGGAACCCTGAGTGAGCACCAAACACTACCAGGAAGCTTCTTCTTTCTTTTTATTTCCATTGGCTCATAAATTAGAGCAAACTTAGTTTTGGAGTTTCGACCGTAGTTGCAGCAGATAGCTAGCTAGCTAGCAATAGCAGCAGGTGGTATATCTAAATTATATAGGTGCCTTTTTTTATTAATTTCTTCCTCCTTGTAATATATTTACACCAGTTTTCTCTCAAGAAAATATGCATGTCTGAAGTGATCCATAAATCAAAATATTGGTAAATAGCTGTTCGAGTTAATATTAGAGGTTTGACCGATTAAATTCGCTAATGTGATGTTTGGTGAATAGCGCATCTTTTTTAAATTAAGAAGTTTTGACATAAGAATTGATAATGATTTTTTTATCCTTAATAATTATAAAAAATGTTCAAATAACTTAAATTTAACATTATTTATTTTAATTATTCACCCTTATGTATTTACATTGTGATATTTGTAAATTAATATTTTTTATTTTTTTTATTCTCACACATCTATATTTATATTTAATTATTAATTAAATTGTAAAAAATAATGTAAATAATAAATTAATATATAAACCATTCAAATATGCTTAGTAGTGTTATATTAAAATAAATTATTTTTCATAATTTAATTAATATTAATAGATACAAAATATTGATAACTAATAAACTATTCAAATAAGTACCGAATATAACCATGTTCTTATATGTCATTTTACATGTTTAAATAATCAAACAACTATCAGCTATCAGTTAATTTTACCAAACACTTTTATACAATCAATTAATACAATCCGCTAGTCAAATCAACTAATACAATCAGTTATCAACTAATGTAATTTGTTATCAGCTAATTACCAAACAAGACCATATTACACAAGTTTTTCTATTTTAAGGTTATTAATTTAGTTTAGGAGTTAGTGCTTATAATTTAGGATTCAGGCTATATGGTTAAAATCTAGTGTTTAGAGTTAGAGATATTAATTTTAATTTTTTAAGAGTAAATATGTAGACTTGTGTAATATTTACATATCACGTGTATAAAAAATTATTCATTCTAAAAATTATAAACTCTATACTCTAAATTCTAATAATAAATTTTAAATCTATAAATTAAACCTTAAATTAAAATCATGATCACTAAAACAAAAATGATCGTATTGTTTAAAAACTATACAACATATGTATTTTAAAGTCTTCAGGGACGAGTGTAACTTATTGCTCTAAGGGGCTCTTACCCCACACAAGAATTATTTTTTTTTACCTTTTAATTATATATATTATAGAATAATTAGTTAAATTATGAATTTCTCCCTAATTTTAAATATTTATGGATTGCCTCCAACTCTTAACCCTAATTTCATCTCTGAAAGTTGTTCTTATAGAGAATATATTATTTATGACTTTGTCAACTTATGTAACAAAGCATAGGTTAAAGATCATTAAATAACTTAAATTAAATAAAAATTTCTCTTTGAAAATAACAGTAATTTTAACAAAGTACAAAGAATTTTTCGTCATCAATTTCCTCCTTTAATATTCTCATTCTCTATTCAAAAAATATTCTCATTCTCTCAACCTTAACCAAACCAAAAAATGTTAAACTTTAAATTTTAAATCATAAAACTCTAAAAACTATACATTAAATACAAAATTTTAAATACTAAACCTTAAACTCTAAATCGATATTCATAAACCCTAAACTATAAAAATATAAATCATAACTATAAATTTTAAATCCTAAACAATGATCAGCAAACCATAAAACCTTAACTATAAATCTTAAACCATAAACTCAAAATTCGAATAATTTTTTTAATACAATTAATATTTTATCAACTACAACAATGGATAATTGAATTAAATGTTACCCTATTAAATCTTTTATTTAATCTAAATTATATACTGATCCTTAGCCTATGTCTCATGACATATATTATATAAAGTTATTATTTATATATTGTTTAATTGTTAAATAAGTGTTTAAATTATAATTTTTGGTTTTAAATAGGTGTTTAAAGTATTTTTTTGGGCAAAGTAGGTGCTTAACGTTTTCAACGTTACCTGTTTAGGCGCCCCGTCGTTAACTTACTTAAAAAGAACATATATTTCTCAAAATTTACAATATAACCTTAAAATTCTTAGATCCTCAAATTCGGTGAGTGTCATCGTTTTTCATCACGCTGCCCGTGAGGAAATGAAGCCTCATTCTCTTGTCGCAAGACTTGAACGTCGTTCGTCGGCCAGTTATTGATGTCATTCAGTTTCTTTTCCTTTTGCGAGTTCGACTTTATTTTGACGATAGCACATCGCCCATCGACAAACAAGAGGACGAAAAATGATCGTGGGGTCCGGTGACAGAAGTGGTGGGCACACCGTAGATGATTGGCGGCGACAACGGTTGAAAACGAGATTTTAGGCTTAAGAATTTAGGGATTTGGACTATTTTAAAATTTTTTGAAAATTTTAAGATATTTTTATAAATAAAACATGCCACGTGTCATGTTTTTATTGGCTAAAGGAATTTTTAACGGATGTTAACGATAAGACCCTTAAATAAAAACTTCGAAAATATTAGGCACATATTTAACTCGAAAAACACTTTAGATACCTATTTGAAACAAAAGATATAGATTGAGTATTAAGCCTTTATATACAACTAAATAATTTGTCAGAAACATATCCATTTATAATTACCATTTAATTCAAATCCTATAGACTCCAAAATTTTCTACATTTCATTTATAAGAATAATTTTCTACATTTCATTTATAAGAATAATAATGTTTAGCCGTAATTGAATGCCGCCTAAATAAATAGAATATTGGAGAATTAACTACTTGTAATTAAAGTTTCCAACCTCACTTCCACAACCATATTATTAATTGCCTACTTGTCAACTGATTTCTTCCTCCATTTATTTATTTTTAAATACTAATTAATTATGGAGAAAAAAGGAAAAAATTATACTTTCGTATCTTAATATAGTCAATTGATACCAATGCTATAATATTTTGACTATTAATATTTAATATTAGATGATTAAATTTAAAAAAAAAATACTAAAAGGAGCAAGTACATTTAGTCGATTGACCAAGCTGCTCATCTTTGTTCCTTTATATTCTAGTAAGTCATGTGTTCAAAATTTATTAGGAGCACTCTCCTTCCTTCCGTTTCCCTTTAGGTAGAATTAAATTTAAGATTTGTCAAAAAAATTAAAATATATCAATATCAATATTACGATATCAATACGAAAAATAAAAATAATGTGACCACCGATATAACACAATATTGCCTTGATTTTATGTTTTAGGTTAGGTAATCCTATGTTTTATTTTTCAGACTTTTAAAGAGTGCACGTTCTAGTTTTGATTAATTTAATGATTAATTAGGTAATTAAGAAATAGGTTGGTAAATCCCACGGAATTCTCTAAGTTTAGGTGGGGGTGAAAAAGACTAGCCAGAGTCGGAACTAAAACCCCAAATTAGAAATGTTAATGAAGCGAATTTTGCGGGAGTTTGTTTCACTTCGTACACAATTAAATTGCGTGGATATAGTTTTCGTGAATAGCGGGGAGGGATGGATAAAAATAAAATTAGACTCGTCATAAATAGTGAGATAGGCATGGATAGGGGTGATAATAAGTCTGATCGGCTCGCGAGTTATTCGGGCTCGACTCGAAAAGCTCGTGAACAGGCTCGGAATCTATATATGCACTAAAATAAATTATGTATTTGTATTTTATTTTATTAGTTGATTGTTGTTTGATTTTGTATTTTCTTTAATTATGTGTTTGTATTATAATAGTATTTATTGATTATTTGGATTAATCTAATTTTGACACTTTTTTTTTTCTTTCCGGTCATTGAACTTCGCTTTAGTGTTGGTTATGAAAGGGATTTTTTACGAATATTTTATATAAAAAAATTATAGTAAAAATTTTCATTTCGAGCCGAGTCTGACGAGCTTTAAGCCCGAGACGAGTCCAACAAAATTATTTTTGAACCGAACTCGAGCCTAAAATTCTGAGCTCGGTGAGCCTCGAGCCCGAGCCGAGCCTGGCCAGGCTCAGGCTCAGCTCGGCTCGTTATCACCCCTAAGCATGGATATGATATTGTACATGTCTTGTTCTATGCTCTTCTGCTTGCATTATCTCCATCCGCTAATATCCATAATAAACATATTTAAAAATAAATATTTAAATTATTTTAATAACACCTAACTCACATTTACTGCCATTTCCTTGAGAAAAAAAAGACAATATTCATGAAGATACGATTTTCACCCAATTAAATGGTGGAAATGATTTATTATTATTATTTTTGTCACATATATAGTTGGGCACGGAGGACATGCATTTCATACTTTTTTCATAAAAAATTGTTTATATTTATTTAACTGATACTTATAAATATATTATATGAAGTGGATCACAAAACATATATATCGAGAATTAAGTGAGTCTTAGAATCCACGTGAATGATGGAATGAAGATAATTCTAATTTTTTGGATCACGAGACATGAATGATTTTGAATTTTATACATATAACATATCGCATAACGGATATAAAGATAAAAAATATTGATGATAATATATACGAAAAGAACACTCTTCGCACCTGCCTAATTGACATCCCACCCCAAATTTTCCATTCCCAAATCTTCTAAGCTGTCGGAACAACCACAAATTTACTTCCATGGCTTAGGTTATTATCATTATTGTTATTAAAGGCTCTGTTGAAAACAATATAGGTTTTCTTTTTCTTTTGAAAGACTACACACTTCTTTATAGTTTAAGAGTTAGTGATTTATTTTAAGGTTAGAGATTTAAGGTAAAGATTTAAATTTTAGTTTTTAAAGAGTATATATAAAGTTGTGTCATTTTTTTACAGATGTGTACATCTTTACTTACTATTTGTGGAAATAAGATCGATTCAACTTTATCAATATGTAAATCAATAGTTGAATCGGCAAGATCTTCAATTACAGAACTCGAACGTTATTTTATGAAGTTAAAAGACAAGACCATGTTGCTTTAACAGAATCATAATCTGGATAAGAATTGGTAATCCACAGCCTAAATGGTTTATTAACTTAATCATTTTAATTAACATTATTTTGTTACACTTGGTACCTACCACTTACCAGTGCCAAATTGTATTTAAGAGGCGCCTAAGTTTGGTAGCAAATCCAACGCCTACTAAAGAAATTACACGTAAAAAACAGGAAACAAAGCCATTAAAGCTGCATCTTCTTCTTGATTCTTTGTTTTTCTCTTTTCTGTTCTTCATAATATGGCTTATAAGTTTTTGTATGAAGGAGTGATAGCTTCTCTAATGGGGCTTGTTTTATTGTACAACACTTTATTAACAAGATTATTCAAAAAAACAAAGACTTCTTCTCGTTCTTCAATGGCGTTTCCCGGGGAAAATTGCTTACAGAAAACGAGAAATGGGGTGGTTGATGGAAGTACTACAGATATAATCATTGTTGGTGCTGGTGTAGCTGGTTCTGCTCTTGCTTATACCCTTGGAAAGGTCCTATTTTGCATCATCTGACCGATGTTCGATTAATCCTGTTAGCCGTTTTGATGGTTATAACATCTCCTTTGCTTATGCAGGACGGACGGCGAGTGCACGTGATCGAGAGAGACTTAAACGAGCCTGACCGAATCGTCGGCGAGCTTCTGCAACCGGGGGGATATCTTAAGTTACTTGAATTGGGGCTTGAAGGTATGCAGGGACACATTTTTGGTGACACTTCTTGCTCTGATCTCCCTGTTTCCGTACCCTTTCGGATGTTGATTCTAAGGCCTTGTCCCTGCAGATTGTGTCGATCGGATCGATGCTCAACGGACCTTCGGTTATGCTTTGTACAAGGATGGGAAGAATGCTAGATTGTCTTATCCGCTCGAGAACTTTCATTCTGATGTAGCGGGGAGGAGCTTTCATAATGGACGTTTCATACAACGGATGCGGCGCAAAGCCGGTTCTCTTCCGAAGTAATTTATCTTTCCTATCATAATTATAGCTTAAGTTCAATTTCTCTAATTCACTTCCAATAATGCAGTGTAAGTATAGAACAAGGAACGGTGACATCTCTGCTGAAACAAAATGGGACTATTAAAGGAGTTCAGTACAAAAACAAGGACGGTCATGTGTCGATGGCCTACGCTCCCCTTACTATTGTATGCGACGGTTGTTTCTCGAATCTAAGGCGCTCTCTCTGCGACCCTAAGGTTAAAGATTGTTACCAAATTCTGTCGAATATCGAACATTTACTAGAATCAATACGGCTTTGTCTGATTTTTTTCTTTGTGCAGGTTGATGTCCCCTCTTGTTTTGTTGGTTTGGTTCTGGAGAATTGTGAGCTTCCATATGCAAATCATGGACATGTTATATTGGCAGATCCTTCACCTATATTGTTTTATCCTATTAGCAGCACCGAGATTCGTTGCTTGGTCGATGTACCGGGCCAGAAAGTACCTTCGGTCTACGATGGTGAAATGGCCCTTTACTTGAAAACTATGGTGGCTCCCCAGGTACTTATCACTTCTGTTTTGATTTTAAAGTGATGGAAAGTATGTGGTTTTGAGATGATTTATTGTGGATATCAGATTCCTGTTGAACTGTATGACGGATTTATCTCGGCGATCGATAAGGGGAACATAAGAACCATGCCGAATAGAAGCATGCCAGCAGCTCCGCATCCGACTCCCGGCGCACTTTTAATGGGTGACGCATTCAATATGAGACACCCTTTAACCGGAGGGGGAATGACTGTTGCACTATCTGATATTGTTGTTCTAAGGGACCTTCTAAGGCCCCTGCGCGATCTACACGACGCGTCCTCTCTTTGCAGATATCTCGAGTCCTTTTACACCCTAAGGAAGGTAAGCCTAAAATGCAGTGTTGAATGTTGTTGGGACATATATACCATTGATACTCAAAGGGGAACCTGTGATTTGCAGCCAGTGGCATCGACGATAAACACATTAGCCAGTGCACTATACAAAGTGTTTAGTGCTTCCCCTGATCCTGCAAGGAAGGAAATGCGGCAAGCATGTTTCGACTATTTGAGCCTTGGAGGTGTATTTTCGAATGGACCGGTATCCTTACTCTCCGGTCTAACCCCCCGACTGATGACCCTTGTACTACACTTCTTCGCGGTAGCAATATATGGTGTTGGCCGGTTGTTACTTCCGTTTCCTTCTCCAACGCGCATCTGGATCGGGGCTCGATTGATTTCGGTCTGTATCTATTAGATCATGTGGTCATATACATGTACATGTCTTGTTTTATTGCAGTTTCAATACCTGAATATGATTAAAAACAAATCTGACATGTTTTCTTTATAATATGTGAACATTTTACAGGGTGCTGCAGGCATCATTTTCCCCATTATCAAAGCTGAAGGAGTTCGACAAATGTTTTTCCCTGTAACTGTTCCAGCATATTACAGAGCTCCCCCGGTTGACTGAGAATTTATGCATCACTTTTCTTCCTTTCCAAACACGTCGGAATTAGATAATTTGTCACGTTTCTTACGCTTTTATATTTGATGCACTAATTGTATATAAAGTCGAACAAAATCGGTAAAAATGTACAATAAGACGAGTCAAGTTGATGTAAGGTTGTTTTATTAAGAAAATTAAGATACCATTTTAGTCTTGAAATCAACTTGTATTAGAGTTTTTATTCAAAAAAAAAAAAAAAACTGGTATTAGAGCTTTTAGAGTGATAAGGTTTTTAATATGGCGATGTTAACAGCTGAAAAGCAGCACAACCGTCCTAATAAATGAGTTTTGTTGAGCAGCAGTAAGGTTAAGATCGGTGTATTAATTTCGAATGACTGTTGATTATGATAGTATTTTCACTCAAATATTAAAAAAAAAAAAAACCTGTCGAGAAGTTTCGGTGGTAAAAGATATTATTTTTTTTATATGATTTAAATTCAAACATTGTACTCTATATAGTGTTTTTATTTTCAAAAGATTAAAAGTAAAGAATAAATACTATGTAATCAACTCTAAAATGTTAAAAAAAAAACTCAAACAAATCTCTCGTTAATAATGAAGTTAATGTGATTAATAAATATTAATTGCAGTGGTTGGTTTACATAGATTTTACTTCAAGGGTAGCTAGTGGTCCTAATTCGAAAATAAATAAATAAATAAATTTATTTCTCTTGTTTATTTATTAAATAAGAGCAATTTAAGCACTTAAGTTTAAAAAGGGTAAGAGCAATTTAAGCACTTAAGTTTAAAAGGGTATACTTTAGGCACCTATTTTTCATCTAAGCATTTATAATATTATTGTACTAATTGATTGTAAAGTTTTAGGGTTGAAAAATGAATTTTTAAAAATTTAAAGGTGAAATTATAAAGAAATATTTTTATTAGTGACTATAATGTTTATTTTTTTAAATTGGGGAGCAAAAATGTATATAAGATAAATTTTAATGGCCATTGCAGTAATTTACCTTTATTTTTTCGTTGTCATGTCATCAATCTGTCAGTGTTTAACGGCAACAAACGACTGAGTGACCAAAATTTTACGCCCGATAACGTAAGTGACCTTACTGGTCGTTTTTCAAAATCGGTGACCAACTCTGTACTGAGTAATTTGGAGGCGGATTACATTCGGTTTGAGTCTAATTCAGTTTTAGTTCGTGTCTATGGTAATTCGAGTTGAGTCATTATCGGGTCGATTGATATTGGGTTGACCGATTTCGGGCCATGTTGATATCGAGCCAATATGAGATTAATCAGTTATTCAGGTCAAACTTTAGATTTTTGAGCAGAGTTAAATGTGAGTCTAATCGAAGTATATATAGAATATTAGCACTTTCACGTTAAAAAAAAACATATTTTCCGGTTTGTCAATTACCATTTAGATTTTTTTTAAGAATGAAAGTTTTGATTCTTAAATATGAATGATACACTACTGATGTAAAACTCGTTTCAACTCAAAAATCTTATAGCAATTATATATATTATTATAAATTAATCTTGTAGCAATTTCATATATATATATATATATATATATATATTATATTCGATAATAAACCATTAAATCTTTGTTTGGCCACATCGGGTTAGGAAAAAATAAATTAAGTTTGTCTTCAGTTCGAATTATTTTCGGTTCAATTAAAAATTAATTCATATCCATATCGACTTAAATAAATTTAAATTGGTTCGTTTTATTTCGAGTTTCAAATCAAATCTTGAATTAGATAAATTAATTCGAGTATTAGTTCTCGGGTCTAATAAAACCTGCTGGCCATGTCGGAGTCTCCGACAGTGAATCTTCTCTTTCCCTTCAAACGCCAAATGGATCGAAGAAGTACATCGTTTTAGGCCTCAGATTCTCCTGTAATAAAAAAGAAAGAAATCACACACACAATTTTTTTATTAATTATAAATACTAAAAAGAAAACAGAGTAAAATAAGTAACCCAGAAAAGATACAGATCTGGATCGTGCCCTAAGAAGAGAAGCCCATAAAAGAAAAATCTCTTGAATTCTTCAATTCTTTTTCAGCTTCAGGTAATCTTCCTACTGATTGCTTCCTTTTCCTTAAACCTCAGTAACTTTGAATTTGATTCCAACTGTATTATCAAAGTTTTTTTAGTTTTAATTCTTCGAATGATTATTACAATAATCGTGTAGTTTTTGCATTCAGAAAGTAGAACTGGAATTTGATTGAGGTTAATCGTTTTTTGATTGTTGATTTGAACTGGAATTTGTGATTATGATGAAGCATGTTTAGGAACTGTTGATGTAGCCAAAGCAGTTATTGTGTAGGGTTCAGGATTTAATAACTTGTTCTTTATTTCACCTACAGAAGTCACGTTACATTGCAGTCTTAGCACTATATTGTAACCATGTCAAGGAGGCCGGTTAATCCTGCTCGGCGCTTTGCGGATGGTGGAAGCATCCCATTCATTGGCTCAGTACAATCTAAAACACGCTCGTCGCCAGTATTATCGATTGGGATTTTGGTTGTGGTAACTTGAACTTCCATCTTGCCTTTTTGTCATCTTTGTTATCGAATATGGTATTTTTTGTATTAGAAAGCTTGCATTTGCTGCCAGACTTATTCATCTCCATCAGCTTTCTTAACAGAAAGATTTTAGTTATACTCTAAAGTGCGCGTAAAATGCAAGAAAAAGGATTGACTCGCTTCTTGAAATTTCAGGGTACAATTCTTCTGATCGGCTATTTGCATAGTGGTTCAGGTTTCTTTCTTCTATATTCTTTAAACTTCTCTATTTCAGGCTAATTGAACTACTGAGATTGGAAAATACCAGCTGATGTCTTCCAACATGACTCATAATTACATGCTTGCTTTTATTTCTTTTTTCAATTAATCATTCTTTTTTGTTTCCAGGTGGATCCACCGGTGTAAAAGAGGCATTAAGTAAAGTTGAAGGTAAATGCTTGTTACATCTTGTTATAGTGATTCCCAAGTTCTGAATAATATGGATATGGATGTGTTGTCGATCTATGATGCTGCAGTGCGGTTATGTAAGAGTGACATTTATTACACAATGATCTTCTGATAGTTGTTGACTTGTTGTATATTACAATTTACAAAATGATCTTGTAAATGGGATTTTCAATATTGTAATGCCTGCCTAAATGCAGTTCCTTAATTTTGGAAATTTAATGATCATCTACAGTTCTATAACTTTTTAAGATAACTTTATTGTTGCATGCATGTTTCTTTCATTGGCACTTGTAAAATGGTAGAATAAAATAATTAATTTGCTCTCGAGGATTCGAGTTTGCAACTGTTGAATTGATTCTGTGCCTTTCCTATTAGCTGGGATGTCCATTCCCCAAAAAGGAAGGACGGGAAGTTCATACTGAGATTTTTGATGTATATGCAGGTGGTTCCTCATGCACATTTGAAGTTCAGAGAGCACTGCCTGTTTTAAAGAAGGCTTATGGTGACAGCATGCATAAAGTACTTCATGTTGGCCCAGATACTTGTTCAGTGGTGTCCAGGTTATTAAAAGAGGATGACACTCAGGCCTGGGGTGTGGAGCCATACGAATTAGACGATGTTGATGCCAGCTGCAAAAGTCTTGTGCACAAAGGCATTGTGCGTGTGGCAGATATCAAGTTTCCTCTTCCATACCGTGCTAAATCCTTTTCCCTAGTCATTGTGTCAGATGCCTTGGATTACTTGTCTCCTAGGTACCTTAATAAAACTCTTCCAGAACTGGCGAGGGTATCAGCTGATGGTGTTATTATATTTTCCGGTAACTTCCTCACTGTGTTTTATGTGCTTGAAATAAAATTAACATTTTCTTTTGATTATGTTGCGCATTTATTAAAAAAACTGAAACCTAAACTTGATTTGACTCGGGGGGATAGAGCCTTGCTTAGCTACTTTTTGTGATGAAATATTAACTGGACTCACATTGCTGATTTCTATTGTACTCAATATCATAAAGTTAATGAGACCGGACTTTTTTGAAGCTTTTGAATATGCATTCTTGTATGCAGTTTTTTTAATCATGTCTCACAGGTATAATTCAGGTTCTGTAGTTTCTTGCTGATGTATGTATGATTCCATGAGCAGGTTATCCTGGTCAGCAGAGAGCTAAAGTTTCAGAGCTATCCAAATTTGGTCGTCCTGTAAGTGATTGATATTGATAGATGATCACCCGAGTATTTTCGTAACATTTAGGTTAATTATTTTGCTTTGTATATAGTAGTTGTTTCCGAAAGAATTCCCTGCTGTCATGTATATAAGCTTCTACTATAATAGATTCATCACATATCTTGAAGAAGGCTCTGACATTATGAAATGTGTTTTTTTCCTCTTTTCTTGGTGAAGGCCAAATTACGGAGTTCAACTTGGTGGATAAAATATTTTATTCAGACTAAACTAGAAGAGAATGAAGCCGCCGCAAAGAAGTTTGAACAAGCTTCAACCAAGAGGTCGTATAAGCCATCTTGTCAAGTTTTCCACTTACAGTCGTTGCATTGAAGAATATCGGCATCAGGTTCAGATGTTAACCAGTCAAGTCGAGCTCATCGGTAAAAAGCGTTCCTATGGCATGGCATCCTCTTTTTACCCAAAGGGTAAACAATGTTGTGATTAACAAACCCTTTTGTTTAAACCAGCTCTTTTGCTTGAAGTTTTCAATGGTGAACTGAGTTCACTTAAAGTGTTCTGCAATCATGTATTATTTTGTCTTCCCGGCCTTTTTCGTTTCCCAGTGATTTATGTTATCTATCTGGATTTTATATTTTTCTTAAAATATTCGTGTTTGAACATGCATTGTTAATGTTTCAAATGAGGAAAAGATTATATATATATATATATATATATGCTTCTTGTAATTTCAAATGATTATTATTGCTTGTGGTTTCACAAGCTTCTTGTAATTATGTTAAAATAATAATGCGTTTGCCGGGAGTCGAACCCGGGTCTATTGCTTGGAAGGCAATTATCCTAACCGTTGGACTACAAACGCTTGACGACTGAGTTTCAAATAAATATTTAATAGATTTAAAAATACCAAAAGGTCGTATAAGCCAGCTTGTCAAGTTTTCCACCTACAGTCGTCACATTAAAGAATCTCGGCATCAGGTTCAGATGTTAACCAGTCAAGTCGAGCTCATCGATAAAAAAAAGTTCCTATGGCATCCTCCTTTTACCCGAAGGGTAACAATGTTGTGATTAACAAACTCTTTTGCTTAAATCAGCTCATTTGCTTGAAGTTTTCAATGGTGAACTGAGTTCACTTCAAGTGTTCTGCAATCATGTATTATTTCGTCTTTGCAACTTTTTTTGTTTTCCAGTGGCGGTTTATGTTATTTATCTGGATTTTCTATTTTTTCTTAAAATATTTATGTTTGAATAGGCATTGTTAATCTTTCAAATATACAAAAAAGTGAGGGAAAAATTATATATATCCGTATATGAGGCGATACCGATGCTTCTTGTAATTTCAAATGATTTTTCTTGCTTTACAATTGTGATATGAAATGTTTCTTGCAATAAAGTACTTTTAATAATACTGATCTTCTCACCAAGATTCTTAGTTTCTGCATGGAGTTATTAAGTTATGCTGGTTTGTAGTTTTAAAAGGTTATTTATGATCTGTGGGAAGGCTTTGTTATGTTAAGAATGTTATTGATCTGTATAATTCTTCCTATTATAATTCTAATATAAGCCAGCTTTTCAAAAAAAAAAAAAAAACTCTTTCGATAAAAAGTTAATGCGTTTGCCGGGAGTCGAACCCAGGTTTATTGCTTGGAAGGCAATTATCCTAACCGTTGGACTACAAAGTACAAACGCCTGGTGATTGAGGAACAAAATAACGTTTAATAACGATTTCGATAAAAAGTGTAATCCATATGTACAATCATAATATAGTCAAGAAAACCCTGTAAAATTGAGGGTAAAAATAATTCCATCATACAGCAAAACGAGTTCTTACAGGTGAGTAATTCGTGACAGCTTGAATGCCTCCTGTTTTGTACCACCAGAACTTTGTCTTCAACCATCCAAGTTCAATTCACCCTTCAAGAAATCACTAGACTTCATTTCATTTTTGCAAAACCTCATGGTTGCTTGACTTTCAAGCAAGCGTCTGACAGCTGCATACCTTGTGATAATTTCCCACCCCACTGGGGGAAGCATACACTAAGAATGCTGGTTTTATTCCCAGATTTTGACCAATTCCGATAAGCAAAGGCCTGATGTAAAATGATCCTCTCCCATGAGGTGCCAGTGCCACTAGCCTTAGGTGACTAGCGTTGGTTGATACTAGAACTTTTTCATCATAAACTTAATCATAGAGTACCTAAGAGGCTAAGACTCTCCATTCCATATGTCCTTAAAGAATTTGCATTCCTTGTCAATGACTGATACATAGGCTCCCAATATAGATAGCTTACAAAGATTTTTCATCATAAACTCGTTGTCGAGTTTCCTTCAAAATCTGTCCTAATCAAGTCACCCATGCTTTTCTTCGAAAAGGGTCTGCCCCTGATCCCTCCCCATGCTTTTCTTGTTAGCAGTTACAGCCTTCATTACCAGAACAAGTCAGTGTCTTTCACAATTATCACTACTATTTTCCACTCATACTTGACATTATATTTGGTTCATTAAATTTTGACTTGCATCTCATCATAAGTTGGACTAATTCTATATTTCTATCTATTTTGAGGGAAAAAACTACTATTCTGTTGGTTTGTTTACGTGTCGAATCAAGTTTAAACAGGTTTAGATAATTTTTAGGTGGAAGAACTCTTCTTGTTATATTCAAAAAAGAAAAGAAAAAAATATCTTCTTCTGTACCGAATTTGATTCCTTTAGTGTTTCAGAAGAAACTTGCCAAAATAGGGGTGGGGGATGGGGGACTTGCGTTTGCCGGGAGTCGAACCCGGGTCTATTGCTTGGAAGGCAATTATCCTAACCGTTGGACTACAAACGCTTGATATTGCGATTCCGACGAAAATGTAATATATCGTAAATAAAAAGCGTAACCATTATGCTCAATATTGCCCATCAAGGTACATGAAATAACGGAGAAAATCAAAAGGAAAAATATCTCGCAGAAATGAGGTTTAGTTTCTCATTAGTATAAGATGTCTGACACATTTATACACTTATCTCCATATGTCCTTTAAAGGATTTGTATTCAATCTCAATGATTCACACATCTGACCAAAGAAAGTGGACATATTTGTGTCCGAACATATCTGACCAAAGTTCATGTGTAATTTCGATATTCATCTCTTGTTATAATGTACATTCGAATTTATGATCTTGTATTCTTACCCACACATGATATTTACATACAATGAGACCAGTTTTGAGTGCTGGTAGTTGTAGGCACACTCATGTTTTATAGCCAAAACTCTTGAATCTAAACTGTTTATTCTCTGTTTGAGAATTTGGATTTCAATATTTAGATTTAGATTTCATCTGCTGCTATGTAAATGATGAAGTTCATAAAACTATTGACTGTCTTTATTATTTGGTTGTACAAGAGGATTGTGTAAATGAATTGTACGCTATTATTATGCTTTGGCTTTCGCCGAATGTCTCAAAGTAAACAACATTTCGTTTGATCGAAACAGAAGAGAAACCAGAAAGGAAAATGACATTGCTCAGCCTCTAACTAAACAGAACCAAACAGGTTACATCGGAGTTTAAGCGATGGCCATGGTCCAACCCAGCTTGTCCTCCTTAGCACCACTTTGGATCCCTGTTAGTGTTGCATGCAATTTCTGAGCCACTGTTTCTGCTCCCGATTTGTATTCAATCCTGCATTTATATGATCAGTAAGAAAAACAGATATCAGAAATAGAAACTAAATGTTTAACCGAAACATTTGCAGGAAATCATCATTTTGACAGATATTGAGCAAATAAATGGTGCTGAAATTTATCCTTTACCTTTTACCCTGGTAGGTTATACTTGCAACAGACTTCAAAACCATTGCTGTCCCTGTGCAGAAGACTTCTTCAGCATCCAACACCTCCTTGATCGGAACAACTCGTTCCTCGACCTGACAACCAGAGAGTTAATGGGCATGCGAATAAATACGAAAACAGCTTTCTATGAAGTAATTACTGATCAGTTACCTGATATCCAAAACCTGAAGCAAGTTCCATGATGCTTTTTCTTGTGATTCCTGGGAGAATTGTCCCATCAGCTGCTGGAGTTGAGATAACATTTCCCTGCATTTCAACACACATATGATTGTGTACATGTCCTTCACGATTCGTTCTACAAGCTAGTCCGATACCAGTCAGTTTTACCTTGAGAATGAAGATATTACAAGCAGAACCCTCCTCAATGTTGCTTCCGGTCAATGCATCCAGAAACAAGACATCTGAGAACCCTTTAGCTTTGGCTTGAGTTAATGGCTTGTAAACCTGCATTTACAATCAAAACATGGTCAAGAATACCATGTAAAATCTAGATGCTCAAAAGGAAATCATACAGCAAAACGAGTACTTACGGGTGAATAATTCGTGACAGATTTAACGCCTCCTGTACCACCAGGAGTAGCTCTATGGACTTTGTCTTCAACCAAAAAGTTCAATTCACCCTTTCAAAAATCAAAGCACTGTACTTAACATCCTGATTTCATTTCATTTTTGCATACAAACGAAAAGAGAAATTAAACTGATATAAGCAAACTCCCACGGTTTCTTGACCTTCAACGAAGCATCTGACGGCAGCATACCTTATGATAATTTCCCACCGGGGAAGCATACACTAAGAGTGTGTACTCTGATGCTGGTTTCAGTCCCAGATTTGGACCAGTTCCCATAAGCAAAGGCCTAATATATAATGATCCTTTTCCATGAGGTGGTACCTGTATCATACAAATAATTACTACACAAGTTCTTTTGCAAGAAGGGGTGTAAAGTCTTAAGTTGAATACCCATCTCTTGTTGGCCACGGCAGTCTTTTTGACAGCGTCTATGAATTGCTCCACGGTCGGCGACGGCATGCACATTCTATCTGCACCCATCTTCATCCTCAGGGCATTCTCTTCCGGCCGGAAGAGGAGAATCCCCTCGTCTTCCTTCCTATACGCCTTTAGTCCCTCGAATAACCCCTGATGCCACCAATTTGTTAGCCTCAGGTAATTAGCATTGGTTGATACAAAGAGTTCTTTTCATCATACACTTAATCACAGCCTACCTAGACACTTCCTACATCCTCAACAATACATGTTCAATATCTAAAATCGACACATCACACATAGTTCGTGTACATAGAAAAACATACAAAAAAAATTAACATATCCATGTCTGACACTCATTATCGAGTTCGAATAACATAAGAGTAGTGATTATGAGTTATAACCTGGCCATAGTTCAGTATTCCAGATGAAGGGCACACATGAATGTTGCCAAAGGGAATTATGTTTCCTTGGGAAAATTTGTCATCAGCTAGAGTAAAATTCATAACGTACATGTAATCAGTCTTAGTTAGAGCAAATCCAAGTTCATCCCAATTCACATTCGCATATTCTGCCTTTTCCCTGCTGTAACAACAAAATAAAAAAAGAAAAGAAAACCCAGACAACAATGGCAATCAAATTCAAGATATAATCATTTGGTCAGCTTTCAAATCGAATGCACAAATGACAACGTTGAACATTGAATATGAGGCATAAAATTTAACAAAACTCAATAGGCAGGGGGGAAAGGCATCGCCTTTACATGATTAAAGATTGAAAAAAATGTTTGATAGGATCTTACCATTCGGCCTGGTTTTGTTGAGATATAGAAGCCATTGGAAAAATGTTAAATTCTCTTCGGAAAAAGGAAAATAAAACGAAAATGGGGAGGAGAAAGGCAAATTGGATTTTTGTATTAGTGTAAAAAATGAAATATGTTGTATGGGGAAATTTTACTTTGCCTCAGCACGTGTGGTGAAAATTATACAGACCCGAACTACCCGACCCAACTATTCGAACATAAATAACCAGATATTTACCCAGAAATTATTTTACCCGGGTCGAGTGCCCGGCCCGTCATTTTACGGGTTGGGTCCGGGTCAAAAAATATGATTTTTTTTGGGTACTTGGTTACTCTCGGATACCCGGTTCCTAATTTTTTTATTTTATTTTATTAGATTACTTAATATTTTTACTTTAGAACTATATTTAAATTTTTCAAAAAAAATTAATCTGTGAATATGTAAGATTCGATATGAAACAAACAACAAGGTTTCTCTATTGCATTTATGCATTAGTAGGTTTCTTTAAAAAATATGAGATTCGAAAAAAATTACGATTGAGATTAATATTTTTAATGTCTTTTTTATGGTTATAAACTTCAAATCATTAATTTTTTTGTTTGGATCATGTGTTATGAACTTTTAAGATTTTTTTTAATTTTAAAATAAAAAATAAAAAATGAGAACCAGGTACCGGTACCCGATTATCGGGTACCCGGGTTTAACGAGTCGAGACGCAGGCCGACAAATTTAATACCTGAAGGTCCGGGTACCCAATTTTTTAGGTACCCGAAAACCCGAGTACCCGGATTTAAACACCCCTAACGTCATTTATGGTCTCATTTAATAACAATTTTCCATCTCATTTTTAAGGTGAATTTTCACCAATGGGTAATTACTTGAAAGTTTCTCTGAAATGGATGAATCTCATTGGATAGATCATGAATGATATAATAAGTTAAGTCTATTTAATAATTTCTTGTAATAGGGTACCTAGATTAAGTTTCGGTTTCATTTGACAACGATGAAAAATATATGAAAATGATAAAATATATTGCCCGTTACTTAATTATTTTTTAAAAACAATTATAATTTAATCTTAAATTAAAATTTTCTTACAAAAATGTCACTTTATCCCTGCCATTAAAATTAAAAATGGTGTGATATAATAATAATAATAAATTTAAAATTTATCAATTTTTTTAATCTAGTCCTAGTTCAATCAATTTAACCCTTTCATTTTTAAATTTTTTGACACTATTTTCTCTTGAAACATCTTTTGATCATTTGTCGCACTTTATGCTATTGTTCATCGGCTCGATAATCAATAAATGCAATAGTTCGACAGACAATGCCACTTTACTATTAGACAACTGACAAACTAATGGAACATACCCATTATTATCTTAATGTCGCCTAGGGATGGTTATGAGTCGGGTGTTTGGTCGAAACGACCCGACATTTTATGACGCTTCACCTGACCCAAACTCAACCCAAAATTTAAAGTAAAAATCCGACCCTAAACCTGACATGACCCGACATAAATAAAAATTTTATTACTTTCATTTTCATTCGATAAAATAGGGAGTTAATTGAAAAAAATACAAATAGAGATGATGCTATAATAATGATTCCATTTTTATTAGACAAAATATGGAGATAATTGAATATATATATATATATATATATATATATATATATATATATATATATAAAGATATGTACATTATAGAAATTATACCTAATATTAAGAATAAAATTAAACTATTTCTTAAAAAAATCAACCTTATAGGGTTGAGTCGGGTCGAAACTCGGCTAGTATATACAATCACTTCACCAATAGAATTTTTAAATATGAATGGTTAACTTTATTAAATTATTTCGAATTAGGTCCAAATTAATGGAATGTGGTAAACTTTATGACTAAAATTGTTTTATACCAAGCCGCCTGTCTTAATTTTAACGGCAAATCAAATGATATGTTTGTAACACAATTTACAAAAAAACCCCAACAATATTTAATTTCTCTAAAAAACCTGAACCATTACCCAAAATCCCCAAGCCCTAAATATATTGATCTCTCTAAAAAACCCAACCCTAACCCTCAATCACGAATTTCCTCCACTCCAAACATCGATTCAACTACCACCAGTCATCATTGTCTTCATCGGACCCTCTATACCGAAATCCTCATAATCTCATTGTCAAAAATTAATGAATAAATCGCCGATTTCACCGTTGACGAACACCCATCAATGAAGAAAAAAGAGGTCGATTGAGTTCCAATCGACAACTAAAGGGTGGGGAATGTCGAACGATGAGGTACTGAACGGTGAACCATCAGCGTGTGGGGATGCCAGACAATGAGAAAGATGTAATTTGAGGGTTTGATTAAAAAGAAATTAAAATTTAAAGATTTAAAAAAAATAAAAAAATAGAAAAACAGGCCACATATTATGTTTTGATTAGATGATGAAAATTTTTAACGATCGTTGATGAAAAAATGTTAAAAGATCACAGAATAAAATGTTAGACACCTATTTGACCTAAAATATAGTTCAAGTACCTATCTTAAAAAAATGATATAATTTGGACACTTATTTCACGATTAAGCCTTAAAAAGAAAACACATAAAAAGAAAAGCGTCACTCTCTTAACTTTACGCGCAAAATTCAAATTTATTGGGACGCGAAAACTGAAATAAAAGGCAAATCTTTTCGTTCTAACCCCATATATGAAATGTCTTCAGGTATAAAAACTCATATCCAAACTTCTTTTATTTCCGTTTCATTCTTGAGAAAGAAAGGGGAAAATGGAAAGAATGCAGAAGTTTGTAGATAACTTACTGTCGACGGATCTGATGCGATCGGAGAAAATGACCCTTGTTCAACTCATTATACCCTTCGAGTCCGCTCACCGATCCATTTCTTATCTCGGTGAACTCGATGTCCTCCAGTTTTGTGATGTATGTCTTTCTAAATCGGATCGACTCACTTTGCTTTTGTTTTAAATATTTCTTGAATATATTCATTGCAAAAGATCATTTAGGATCAAACTAATCGTTGGATTTTAATTTTTCTATTTTGATTTTTCCCCACCGTCATCTAATGAAGTTGACCGTTTCTAGGTTCAAACCCCGTTAAAGAAAAGGCCACAAAAGGTTCTTTCTTTGTAATTAAAAAATAACTCGTAAAAAAGAAAGCAAATTTCAAATTTATTAGGACGCGAAAACAGAAATCAAAATAGAAAGGGAAATGGATCTGATGTCTCAAGATAACCTCAAATGCAATGTCTCAAGATCTAGATACTCAGTTTCGAATTTCTTTTTTTGTTTGATTCTTGAGAAAGAAAGAGAAATGGAAAGAATGTAGAAATTTGTAGAGAACTGACCGTCGATGGATCTGATGTGGTCTGAGAAAATGACCCTTGGAATTCGCTCACCGTGCAATTTCTTATCTTGGTGAACTTGGTATCCCTTGGTTCCGTGATGTATATCTTCCTATACTTGGATCAACTCACTTTGCTTTTGTAGTTTTGTTTTAAATATTTCTTGAATATAACCATTGTAAAGCATAATTTACTATTTTTGGTTCTTTGTTTGTTCAACATTAGTCAAGAACTGAATTTCACGTTCAATTGAAGATAGCTTTGTTATTCATTTTTTCTTTTAGTTGCATTTGGAAAATTTGTTGGAGGCGGTGACTATATCAGTGTTAATTAGGTGATGTTTTGGTGACTGTGGAGATGTCAGATCTTGGCTTAGCTAATTTTGTGTATCGGTCCCCTTTTTGATTTGAGATTTGATGGAATTACTTGATTTAAATAGGACACCTGGCCCTTGAAACTAAGGGCAAAGATATTATACTAGTAATAATTGCGGGTTCTGATTTGGTTGAAAAGATTTTGAAGTTTATATTTTGAGTTTGGCTTTCAGCTTACCAAAAAAGGTTTTACTTTTTGATTTCGTCCATAGTACTCTAATAATTTTAGACCCAGCTTTAAGTTCCCCTTTAAAGGAAAGCGTCACTTAATATTTTCAATGAGGTTGTTATTTTTGGAAATAGAGAATGTGTTTGCTTTTGATGAGTGTATAATACAAGTTTTAACTTGGCAGTTACTATAAGATCAATTGAATTATTTACAGATTTCATACCAAAATATTGAGGGATTGTGATTAGATGCTTTTTCAGTGGGTGTACTGAACTAACTTAATTTTCGTCTCAGTACAAGTTTGATTTGAGTTTAAACATTAAAGTCTTTTTCATTTCATTATGCATGCATGGTAAACTCCTTTTAAATGATTTTATTTTTTCTGGTTTTCTGGGTTGTAATGACCGTTAGTCGTTAAATATACTTGGTCTTTTAAAAAAGTTTTTTTTGTTGATTTATATGAATATGGCATGGAATGTGAAATATGTTATGGTTTCTCTCATTTAAAAATAAATGAATATTGATTGATATTTTGATGCTTTCTGGGTCCCTTTGTGCTAACCAAAGCACACTTCTTGTTTGAGCATACTCACATGCTTCAAACATGGTAGGGAGAGTTTCTGTTTCAATTTAACTTTTTTCCAGTCCTTGCTAACTCTGGGATTCTAAAGGTGATAGCTGATAAGAGGTTCTAATTTGCTATAAAGCAGCTAAATGGTGAGAAGTGGTTGCCTTATAAAAGGTTCTGCTCTATTGAGACCAAAGTTTGAAAATAGCGCATTTTCTGGAGTTTGAATGGTATGGTATCACATTTGGTCTTACGCGGTCTATTCTATCTTAAAAAGAAATAGACAGTTTCTCACGAAACTAGTTAATATGACATCCTTCGATTTTTTTTGGAATGAAAATTTCTCTGAATTTCTAATGATTTTGAATATCTCTAAAGTCTCGAGTGGCTTTTGGTTTTGTACTTTTCAGAATACCTATTATCGAATGAGATTCATGATCGAATGAAGCGTCAATCTTCGGATGATTCTCTCTGATTCAGATCTACTCTTGTAATAGCCTGACCTGCGTCCCTATCGAATTACACCCACGGGGTAGTGTAACCACGTCCCTGTCGAATTACACTCATGGGGTAGTGTATTCACGTCCCTATCGGATTACACTCATGGGAGTAGTGCATCCACGTCCCTATCGGATTACACTTATGTGGTAGTGCATCCACGTCCCTATCGGATTACACTTATGTGGAGTGTATTCATGTCCCTATCAGATTACACTCAGGGGGTAGTGTATCCGCGTCCCTATCGGATTACACTCACGGGTAGTGTATCCGCGTCCCTATCGGATTACACTCACGGGTAGTGTATCCACGTCCCTATCGGATTACACTCACGGGATAATGTATCCACGTCCCTATCGAATGACACTCATGGGGTAGTGTTTCTGCGTCCCTATCGGATGACACTCACGGGTAGTGCATCCACTATAATGATTGAGGAAATTCTGGGGAACCTCCTTTTCTACCGGTGAATGAAGTTGGGTACATCTGCATTGTGCATATCAAAACATTTTTGGGACAAACTGTTTTCTAACATAAAAATATGATTTTAATAGTTTATAAACTATCCCGTGTTTCTGACCCATATCAAAGCATTTCTGGAGTGATTGTGTAAGCATGGTAGAATTTAAAGTATTTTAAATTTTACGTTCAATTGTGGCATGAGTATTTTTTCGTTATTTTCAAAATGAACTATTTTATTGTTACTTTGTTTAAGAATTTCAGTTTAAATATGTTTTGAGTTGTTTACTTGAGTGTAAAGTTTCAATTGTAACTATTTTACATTCAGCCACATTTTCTGGTTCAATCAAAATCAGTGAACCGTATTTATTTGGAGTTGACCCAAGCTGGCGTGGAAGTCTTTCGGAGTTTTATTTTCTAAATTCTCTTAAAATGAAGATGTCAATGTTGTCCGGTGTGCCCCAGATGAACCTACGGATCATATTAAGCTCTTTCAATGAACATTTTCCGCAATTCTCTAGATATTAGGTGGGTTCTCGTCCTTTTCTTCCTTATTTCCTTTTCTTCAGTTGGTTTTTCTAAGTGATGAAATTGAAATTTACTTTGCATCTTGTTATTAAGTATCAGTTTGTGTCACAGATGATTTTTCGTAACTTCCATCTTGGTTATCTTTCACTTCTTATTATAATTAAGTGGTGCAATGGTTCTCAAGCGAACCTTTATCATGTGATGATCTATATATTTTTAAATCCCACAGATGATCTTGGTGATAGGAGTTGTTCTGGGGCACTTCAGGTTTGTTCATCTCCCATCTGGATACTATTGCAAACTGTTACTTTGTCAAGCATTCACAATGGTCTATTTTTTCTCGTCTTGTGCAGATCATTTTGCTACTTTTGGCATTAGTTGCGATTCCATGGATGTTATTTCCCCAACCTTTTATTTTGAAGAAGCTTCATTCGGAGGTACTACGTTGGTGACCTTCCTTGCATTTTGCTTTCTTAAAGTGTTTTGCTTCCACGATTTACATATACCGTGCATAGCATTTAATTTCAATTTATTTGAAAGAATTCACTGCATTAAGACAAAAAAACTTTAATATTAGCTTACTATTGTCCAACTGAATGATTGATATGTCATGTGAATCTTATTGACTTATCTTCTCCTCCTAAAAATAATATTTTTATTTCCATGAACAACCTCCGAGAACTGTTTAATGTAAATGAGTATGAAGAATTGTGTGTCCATGCATGATAGTAAACTACCCTGGTTTAAACATTCTTATCTATGTGGAACATTTCCATTTCACTAGATAATATAATGTTTTTGTTAGTCAAACTATAAATTGCATCAAGTGTAACACAAGTAATGAATCTGCTCCTTAAATCATGATTTTTAGTGCCAAGTATCTGGGTTACAATGATCTTTTATAGGTTGCGCAAGCTTCTGGTCAAACATTAATAATTACAAATTAAACACATCTGGTTGAATTCTTCTACTTACTTGAATGAGTGGCACATTTGGAGTTGTGGTTAACAGGGTACCTTGTTTTAAAATTAGACGTGTAACATCTGGACCCTATGATTGTTTTATAGTGTATATTCTATTATATAACTGGTTTTTCTGGTCTATCCTCTATTGCAAGGTATAGTGATAGACATCTGAGACTGAATAATTCTTGGATTCCCATTTTGCATGTGATGATGTGAACCATTTTGTCATGCTTTTAGTTATTGTATTACCAGACTTTGTCACTATTGAGAGGAATATGAAAGCATAGTAGTCAGCTATCCATATTCTTTAGAAGAGCTAAGCATTTAACTACTTGAGAAGCTTATTTAGAAGTTGTTATTTCATCTTTTTAAATATGAAAATCTTGCTAGTTATTTCATTTTCTTCCTTCAACATGTTATAGAGATTTCAAGGTCACGCTTATTGCATGGCATGATATGGAGTTTAATTTTAGCGAGGCCTTTACGCACCAAATGATACATTCAATTGAGTTTGTTTTAGGTACTGACTCAAACACTGCATCATATCTTCGACTTTGGGCTTTAAGGTAGAGCTATGGTTTTCTCAAGTTGAAAGTTTTCCAGTCTCTTAAATTTGACATCTGCTATTCTCATACATTGCAGCTTGGCACACTCTTAATTGCCGACTGTTTTCAATGAGAAACTCCTAGTACTTGCCTGGGGGTGAGGTTTTCTATTTTTATTCTTTTAGGTGTTGTAGACAGTGCATGCTAATCTATTTGTACATTCTAACTTCTTCCCATCTGTTCATGTCCTCTTTCAAGTTTAGAGAGGAACTAGTACACTGTTGTTGTTTGCTATGTTTGATTGTTACTTAGTCAAGCCAGCTAAAACATATTACGCACATCACATGTATGCTTACAAATTCAAACATTTCTCGTTTGCCTTGATAAAGGAAGAGAATGATTAGGAAAACTATATTCTTGCAAGAGAAGAAATGAGACTATAACTACAGTTGGGCTCACCATAGTTTGCTCCTCATCCCAGGTTTTTCCGCAACACATTTTTTATACACTAAGAGGTAGTGTTAGTTTCTTCTGATTTTTATGTCAATTTTGATTCCTAAAAATAAAAGAATTAGGTGGGAGGGTCTAGTTAGAGCTGTGGATTCATTATTCCACGTAACATTGCCTACGTTTGATTCGTCAATTGATGGGAACTGGGGAAGGGTTTAGGTTTTATATAAAATTTTATACACGCTGACCGATACCGAAAACATTGTTTTAGTTGTAAAGGTATGTAATGAATTTCATGAGAATGTTCCATATTTCACTAATGAAGCAGACGTTTTCGCTGTTGAATGCTCCCATCAAAATCCAGTTTAGCTATACGAAACTTGGAATATGCCCAAAGTGAAACTTTTACTGTTTGAATATGGGGATTGAGGACAACAAGTTTTGAGAGAAATAAACATTGTTTTGCTCAGGTCATCGACCCATCAATGGGTCCCCCATATTTCATATTCCAAAAAAATGCTGGACGCTACTGTTAGGACCTATTCCTTGCTCATTTTGGCATGTGGGTACTTGCTATATGTCGGGGGGAATATGATTTTTTTTCTTTCAATTTCATCGGTAATGATCTTTTGATACTTAAAGTTTAATTCGAATTCCATCTCATTTGGAGCGAGAAAATCCAAGATTTTTGGCCTTTCAATACACCCGAGGTGCGTTTGATGTATGTCGTTGTCCCTTCCATTTTAGCAAATGTGTTGTGGCAATCTATTCGGTCAAACTGATTGTGCTGTTTCACTGTCCTCTCAGGAAAATATTAAATGACTTTTGGGGGTTAAGAACTGGTGAAGATTTTCATTAATGTTAAGCAAGTTAGGGGTACCTTACAAACTATGCTAATTCCTTGGGAAATCGATTGCTATTGCTAGGTCATATTCCTTGCTCATTTTGGCATGCAGGTACTTAGTATATGTCGTGTGGAAATATAAAACTTTTGCGATCTATGCCTCAATGAGTCGACTTGTTATACTTGAGTAACTAAATTGTAATTTTGGGATTGAAATATCTTTGGTTGGGATTTTTTGAGGCTTTGAATTAGGGGATTTAGCATTGATGTTTTACATGGTCATATTGAAGCTGTTCGAACCATTTTTCTATTGGCTTCTGCCAAAGTAATTTTTATGGCTGGATATAACTCGGTTGTACGAATGTGGGATATGGAGGATGGGTTGTCAATTGCATCATCACAACCCCTTGGTTGTATTATTAGGGCTATTGCCAGCTGATAGTAAACCATTGGTAGCTGGGGGTACTGATGATGGCTTTATCCATTGTTGGAAGGTAGTGGAGAGTCTCAAGGACTTGTTTGACCTTAAGGGTGTTGAGGAACAGAACAGTGAACTTCAACACTGGAAACATGAGGGGACTATAACTTCTCTTGTTTTGGACCTTACTAGAATTTATAGTGGTTTTTGGGGCACTGGGGTCGTTCATTGCTCAAGACTCACAGGTTTTGAGGCATGATGACTGGGTTTTGGAGCCTTGTTCCTCATGACATGACCATTTGGTAGCACATCGGGTTCTGATGCGTTTCTTTGGGAGACAAGTAGTGGGACTATGTTAAATGTTATTCACAAATCTCATGTCGGTTATACTTATGCCTTGGCTCAGAGTCGCACTAGAGACTTCCTTTTTACTGTTGGAGAAGATGGGGCGAATACACATGTAGGGGTGAGCGTTCGATCGAGTCGAGTCGAGTCGAGTCAAAAAATTTCGAGTTATTCGAGTTGACGAGTCATATTTTACAACTCAAACTTTATTTGAAATTTTTTCGATTCGAGTCGAGTTTAAGAAATTCGAGTCGAGTCGAGTTTTCGAGTTCCTATAAAAATTTAACTGTAATTATTTATCATATTATAGTAGGGTTTGATTCCAATTTAAACTACTTTCTCTAATCATATAAGATATGCACATATATATTTTTTCACATGTGACAATATTTCTTCATATTTTCATATATCAGTATGTATATATCATAGAAAATAGAGGAACTCGTCTCGAACTTAAAATAAATCCACTAATTACTAAAAAATTCGAGTTATTCGAATTTCTATTTTACAACTCAAACTTTATTTGAAATTTTTTCGAGTTATTCGAGTTTATGAAATTTCGAGTCGAGTCAAGACGAGTCGAGTATTTTTGCCTCAAGTCGAGTCGAGTTATTCGACTTTTTCGAGTCGAGTCGAGTTTTGCTCACTCCTATACACATGTTTGAGATCATAATTGAGTTTGAAGAACCTAGAGTTGTGCAGGTTGCGACATGGATTCCTCACTCAGGAGCTGTGTTTATTCCCTTGCGTTTGAGTTTCCTTGGCTTGTTTCAGCTTCTAGTGATGGTAAACTTGCACTAATTGATGTTCTGAAAACTGTTGAGGGCCAGTAAGTGGTCCTTGAGGACCAAGGGTTTCAAGGGATAATGACATTGGCCGATGTAACGTAGAGCCACCCCATAGAATGCTTCATGGGTTTGGCTGCAATTTGTTCTCAGTCGGTATTGGTGCAGATCGAATTGTTGTCCAAATTTGGAACTTCTCAAAAGCTCTAGAAATTGAGCAGAAGGCCTGTGCTCTACGTTTGGAGAACATGATGAGGTGATGGTAAACTTGTATTGCTTCCAAGAAGAAAACAGTCACGAGTGACAGGAGTAGCGTCTGGCATAACCTCAAGAGTGAAGACAAAACAACTCTCAGCTGATAATCCATATATAATGCCTTGCATCTTAATCTTTTCCACACGAGTCCTGGATTTAAACATTGTTCTCTTATTTCTAATAGCCGGGCTTTGTTCTTATAGAGTTGATTGTTGTTGGCATTGTCTTGAAACTACTGTAAAATTCTCACCCATTGACAATTATATCTATGTGCAAATTGCAGTTGATATTCAGCAAATATCAAGTTCGAATATCTGCGCAAAGCTTAACAATGGGGGAAAATTTGTTGGTTGGTACGCATGTCTTAGATTTTTGGGCAATTGACATGGTAGATGCAAGTGCAACAACAAAAACCTGCAATTTTTAGTCTGTTGCAGTATTACTCTCCAATTTACCACCCGATTCCTGTGGTTTGCTTTATATACTTTCAACATTCTCAAACTTTGGACACTAAGCATTGGCAAATGAATATCCCCTGCACCAATCTTGTTGTCTCGATTGAACTTGAGGTCGGTGTATTCACCGAATATAAGAAAACTTCCTGGTGGCACCTTGGAAACAACTTCCGGTCTAAGCCTCTGGTAATTTATGAAGGTCCCATTGGTAGGTACTATCCATGTCTATCATTCCCTCCTGAATCCGAGCATGAACTCCCAATACTGTAATAGATACATTCATCATTCATTATTAAACAAATGTTCTCTTCACTCCCGATACAATATGGTTTAAGTTCCTTTACTGCATCGGAGTGGCATGACAAATCCAAACTGATTTTGGAAAGTGATAGAAAACTGGTAGTTGAATGGTTTGATGATCCTGCCAGTGATACTGGCATGCTTTTCAGGTCTGATTCGCTATATTTCCAACTTATTATCGGGGGTGGCTGCCTATTCGACACATTTCTAGATTGTGCAATATTGAGTAGCTAAGAGAGGCATTGTCCGAGAAGATATATTTGCTTGCTTATGCAGGGGTGCTGTTGTTCAGGGGAATTTCTGCAGAGTTTCTTTTGTTGTTCCTTTCCAACTGCTTCGTTTTCAGTCTTGCTTAGGTAATTCCTGTTCTTTATGCTCCGGATCAGATTTCGAGAATTGAGGTAGCGTTTGGTGCTGATATTTGAAAGCCTGGGCATGCTAGATATATGGTGAGGGTATGCGACTTTTGTTACTTGCTACTGGTCTCTACTCGGAAACGTTGGGCATGGAAATTTTTAATGAGACCAATCAATCATGGATGTTTTTGCATTTAAAATCAGAAGTCGTCAAACTTCTGATAACTTTAGAAAGATATCGGAAAGTAATGGCAACTTAAGCCAAAACAATGTTAGTGGTAACATGCAGACTTTGAAAGAGACGAATAAAAAATACACCGGAAGGACATGACTTCCATTATTGAGAACCTGAATCTGACCAAGATCGACGGAGGGGTGGTAACTGCTGGCAAAGCTAGATATGCAAAATCTGAATTCGTCCACAACAAAGAACATACGGGGTATGGAAGGGTGGGAAGGAAGGAAACCCCTAATCTTGGGGAGAGAAACCAGGGACTTTCAACACGGAGGGAGATATAAGGTCGGCCGGTGGACGACAACTTTTCTTACAGAGACGTTCTACTTAGAAATATTCCACCTTCTACGGAGTGTAATGAGGTCCCTACTAGTACAGGACCGAGCAAACTGTCAGAGGAAACAATTTAGGTGGGATGCAATGATGGGAGTTTTTTCGATTGTAACGTAAGCCCAAAAGAGAATGATTGGTTAAAAAGCTGCTTAGTAGGGATCTTGAAGAACTCGTATGAAGAAGGCACTGTACAACAAGCGTTTGCATTCGAGGGGGTCAAAGCCAGAATCTCCAAGTGGGGCTCTTCATGCAAATCTTACGTCATCCAGTTTAAATCCCCGGCCGAGATGGAAGAAACATGGGAAACAAAAAAGGAGGCTATCAGTTTCTGGTTCGATTATGTTTCTCCCCTGCTGATTGACGATATACCCTATCAGTTCTATCGGATTTCCTTGTTAGATGTTCCATTAAACGTTTGGAGCGAACAGTTTTTCTCAGCCCTGGGCCAGCGACGGGGAAAGTTTGTAAGCTCAGAAGATAATACGAGGTGCAAGAATCGACTCGATACGGCCAGAATCATAATTAGGGTAGCAAGCCCACTCGACATCCCAGACTCCGTTAGGGTGATCTTCAGGGGTTGTCATCATCGTATAAGAATCATCATTGACAAGACAGAGGCGAGTAATTCCTCGGATGATTATGTAGATGAGGGGGAAATTTGCGTGGATGCATGGGAGGAAAGTTCTTCGAACACGAATGTTAACCCTATCCCGTCTCAGGTAGCCTTGCTGGTCGGCGAAGAGAGGGTTTTTAAGCTTCTCCTTACATGAATTTTGAATCAATCCACATTATGAGCTTGTCAATACTATCATGGAACATCAAGGGAATTAGAAAAAAGGAAAAATCTAGGGCGGTTCAGAGATTGATACAAAGGGTAAATCCAAGGCTGGTACCTATCCAAGAAACCAAACTTGAGCTGATTACTAACATTCTGATTCGGAGACTATGGAGTAAGCTGGATATCAAATTCGCATTCTCTCTTGCGTCTGGATCTTCGGGAGGCTTACTCTGTCAATGGGATGAAGGCTTTTTCCAGGTTCGTGTCTCTCATGTTTTCTCCAGGTTCATCGTCCTAATTGGCCATATAACAACAAATAATTTTGAATGTGGGATTATTAATATCTATGGGCCAGCTGTTGATTCGGAAAAGGAAGGTTTTCTAAGGGAGTTACTGACTTTCATTCAAGGTTTCGATATCCTACGGTGTTTGGGAGGCGATTGGAATGTGTTCCTTGATCCTAGTGAGAAAATGGGGCTTTCCTTGAACATTTCTTTAGTCAATCTTTTTCGGTCTTTTGTTTTTGAAGCAGCGTTAATGGACCTCCCGCTACAAGAAGGGTCATTCACTTGGAGCAATCACCAAGATCCTCCTACTTTCGTCCGCCCCGATCGCTTCTTGATTTCGGCCTCTTTTGAATCCGCATTCCCCTGTGTTAGACAACGTGTTTTGGACAAATCCATTTCCGATCACAATGCCATCATGCTGCAGGAAGATGGAAGAAACTGGGGCCCTAACTTATCGACTTAAAAGGGAAGAACCCCAGAATCGGGATTGGGGGCTTACTCAGAGGTTCAAAAGTTGCACGAAAAAAGTGGTTAGCGAATATCTCTCGACCTTCATGCTCCTCGATTGCCCAACTAGAGAAAGAAATCTCGGATCTTGAAATCAAAGTCCAATCTGGCTCAACAACAAGTGATTCAAATAATCGTCTGGCTACATTGAGAGGTAAACTTTGGGATACCTACTGCAAGGAGGAGAGTTTGTGGTTACAGAAGTCGCGTCTCTGATGGTTCAAGGAAGGAGATAGGAACACTAGATTCTATCATTCAGTTGTCTCTGGTAGACGCAGATTCAATGCTATCGAATCTCTGCAAGTTAATGGTGAAGATACTAACGATCCAAACACCATAAAAACATCCATTAAGGATCATTTCTTCAAGGCATTCAACTCAATTCATGCCTTACAACTCGAAGACTTCAAGTTAAATTTTTCCAGAATTTCCCGCACTCAGGCAAAAGAACTAGAAAAGCCCTTTTCAGTAGAGGAAGTCTGGTCTGCTCTTAACAACTCAGGCAGTAACAAAGCTTCGGGTCCCAATGGCTACAACATTGGGTTCTTCAAAAAAAATTTGGGCCATTCTCAAGGACGACATCATGAAATTATTCGACAACTTTTATCATGGTAAGAAGTGGGAGGCGGGCATTAATCATGCTTTCATTACCCTCGTTCCAAAAACAACCAATCCAGGTTCTTTAGATGAATTCCGCCCGATTAGCTTAGTTGGGGCCATATACAAAATATTATCAAAGGTTTTATCCAAGCGTTTGGGCACAGTGATCGGAGCTATTGTTGGTGAGTCACAATTTGCCTTTATTTCGGGTAGGCAAATCTTGGATTGTTCTCTTGTGGCCAATGAAGCAATCGATTTCATGTTGAAGAAAAAAAAAGAAGGGGTGGCATTTAAAATAGACTTCCATAAAGCTTAGGATTCGGTTAATTGAAGCTTTCTTATATCTATCCTTCACAAATGTGGTTTCGGAAACAAATGGTGCAATTGGATCTGTCAATGTATCTCTACAGTTTCAGTTTCTGTATTGGTTAATTGAACTCCAACCGAAGCTTTCCGCACCTTCAGGGGAATTAGACAAGGATGCCCCATATCCCCTTGATTGTTCAATTTGGTAGGGGAAGCCTTAAATCTTCTTCTGTCAAAAGCTGTGGATAATAAGCTCTTCGAAGGCTTTTCAATTGGGCGAGGCACCGATAAGGTTGATATCTCACATTTGCAATTCGCAGATGATCTATTGATATTCTGTGGTGATTCTTTAAATCAAGTTAGGAACGTCAAACGAGTACTAAGAGTGTTCGAGCTTGCAGCAGGCTTGAAGTTGAACCTGAAAAATAGCAAGATTTATGGCGTGAATGTGGAAAAGGATATCATCGATTCTTGGGCGAATACAATAGGTTGTTCGGCAGATCTCTTCCCCACCAAATATATGGGTCTTCCCCTTGGAGCCAAAAAGAATTCCATGACCCTTTGGGAGCCGATGATCAAAAAATTTGAAACTAAATTGGAAGGGTGGAAACCAAGACTTTTATCTATGAGTGGCAGACTTGTACTCATCAAGTCAATTCTCTCAAGCCTTCCAACCTACTACTTATAACTGTTTCGTCTACCTGTAACAATATCCATAAGACTAAATAGATTAATGTCAAGGTTTTTTTGGGGTGGGTCCGAGGATAAAGCCAAAATTCACTGGATCAGTTGGGATTCGATTTGCAAACCAGTCGGATTGGGTGGCCTGGGCGTTCAAAACCTTGATCTATTTAATCGGTCATTATTAGGCAAATGGTATTGGCGCTATGGCAATGAACCAAATGGGGTATGGAGGAGGGTTATTTCGAGTAAAGTCTCTGCAACTAACAAGATGATCCCCCCTAGCTCAGCTCTGAGACTCACCTCGTGGATATGAAATGGAATCACAAATTCTTACTATAAGGAAGATGCTTTTGGTTTCTGTATTCGTTCGAATTTATTATTGCAGGTTGGGGATGGGAAATCCATATTGTTTTGGCACAACGTTTGGCTGACTGATTGCTCCCTTAAAGACAGCTTTCCTCGCATTTTTGCTTTGGCAATCGAGAAAAACAGTTACATTGCTGATTATGGTCGAAAATCTAGTTGTTCTTGGACTTGGAATATACCTTTGAGAAGGAGACTCTTCGAGTGAGAACGTCCCCTGTGGAACAACCTTTGTTTGCTGCTAAACAACTTCAAGTCCTCTCCTCTTTAAATCCATCAAAATTATAAAATCTCTATTCCACGTCATTGGGCTCTTTAAATCCATCAAAATTATAAAATCTTTATTCTTCGTTCTATCTGTGTAGTTTCTCTTCTCTATTTTTCGAGAAATTATATCATAAGCCGTCTCGCCACGTCATCCATGATCTCAACCAATAAAAAACATATATTTCATTAAATTATTACATATCATTTTTTTACCAAGTGAATCTATAATTAATAAAAAAATGTTTTTTTAATTTAATTTACAGTAAATTTAAGTGAAGATTCACTCGGTAAAAAGATGATATGATTTTTTTTAATAAAATGAATGTTTTTTATTAGTTGGGACCATGAATGACGTGACTAGCCGGGACTATGATATAATTTCTCCTATTATGAATTCTGGGGGGAAAATCCCTTAGAAGTACTATAGCAACGAAACATGGCGGGTTTTTGGTTGCCCCGACCCGACACGAAAAATGAATATCTCAATCCCGCCTCGCCCAGAGTATATGTGTTGTTCCATCCGCCCTGACTCCGACCCGAATTTAGATATAAAAACTCGTTCTTAACCCGACCCGATTTGTGTTCATTTTCCAGATCTTATTTTCTTAGCAACGAAACACAACATTTTCTCAACAACCAAACCAGGAACGGAGCTATTAAAGGGTGTGGTGGGGCAATTTCCTCCCCGAAAAAAATTATTTTTTTTACATTTGTTCTCTTATTTAAATTTTTTAAAAATTGATTATTTCTAAATTTGTCCTCATACTTTCAAACATTTATGTTTTGCCCCCTAACCCCAAATCATGACTTCGTCCCTCAACCAAATATAAGTATTAAACATTCTCAAATTTAGAAATCGATCTATGTTTTAAGGGCTGTCCAAATCAGTTTACAAACACAAACACATTAAAAGGTTAAAAGAAAATAAGTGATTAATATAGAGGAAAAAAATCAGAGAAGAATACGTGGAAGATGAAAGAAATTACTCAAAGAAAATTTTGGGACTAAAAATCAAATACCATAAGCTACTGGAGAGTGGAGGCCGAAAGTTATCATGCTTTGAAATTGATTCATGAACCAAATTCAAAATAAAAAAATACAAAACAAATCAAAGCTTAGATTCTAAAAGAAATATAAATTGTGATAGAAAGGGAAAGGGGTAAGGGGAACGGAAACTTTACACAAATATGGTACTTAATTTTTTTTCCTTCACAAAATTGTTTTTATTTTTTTTATTTTCATGAATATAGCACTTACTATAGTGAAAGTAAAGTCAGAGGGAACACACATTATCTTTGAACAATATTTTCTAGTGAAGTCACATTATAGGCCTATCGTCTTCAACATATTTTAATTAAAAAAATACACGGTAAAATCGAATTGTATTCGTACCAACTTCACTTTTACTATAGCAAAATCTATAAATTTAAAATAAAAACAAAGATGACATATTTTTGAAAAAAATCCCCCCTTAATATTGGTGTGATTTTCCCATAAAAAACCCGAATATATATATATATATGCAATGGTATTTTAGTAAATATGATAAATTTATATATACTAAAATATATATCGCGTCATGTCGGATCGGGGAATTTAACTATAAATTTGAAGTCATCTCTCTCTGTCTAAATCTTTCATAAAACCCGCTCCGCCCTAAATTCATTTTTTTTAAATCACCCTTATAGAGTCTGGTTGAGTCGAAACCTATCAAGTCTAGATTTTTATCATCCCTAAATAAGGTATAAAGATTTTGTATACAAAAATAGAGTAATAGAGTTTGCGCTGCCGCTCATAGATCATTGCATCTTCTTCTTTAATTTTGTTTAGTTGACGGCGGTATCGACTTCGATACTGTTGTCAGCCACCGAATTCTCGTTATTTTAATTTTTGATAAGAAT